>OY735207.1:33449815-33929815 GCA_963457665.1 Thysanoteuthis rhombus
TAAGATATATATATATATATAAGATATATATATATATATATATATATATAAGATATATATATATATATAAGATATATATATATATATAAGATATATATATATAAGATATATATATATATAAGATATATATATATATATAAGATATATATATTTAGGCACATATATATATATAACATAAAATCAATATTTGGTAATATAGAATTATATGTAAATGGATAAAATGATTAAAAGAAATGAAAAGAAAAGGATCTCAACCTTCTTGCTGTTGAACAACTGGCCACAGGGGTTGAGATTAATGAAAACAAACCTGGTTGATTTAGTAATAAATCCACAGTATGAGAGTGTTCTTGGTGAGAAAGAATTCTATTACATGACAGGGATTAAGGCAAATGATAAAATATATATATTTCAAGTGGGAATACTATAGAGGATAAGTTTTTTTAAAATGAGGAGTGACCTTCTTGAGATTTCCCATTATCATGAGTCATCAATTCAAGATATAATCCGAACACGGAAATACCATTAGTTTGATTTTGGCCTACTTCACATGTGCAATTGGCTGGAAAATAGGTGGATTTTTCTAACACTTGCATTGGGCAATACAAACCATTGCGAGAAAAAATTCTTTATGGAACTATTTATGAACTAGGGGAATTTAATACCTGTATCTAATATACATGCAGGTCGTGGTAGTATACAAGGTCTATCAGGAAAGTAACGAGCCATTTTGAATATCTCAAGAACCAGTTGCTTGATGTAACCAAGCAACTAATTATAGGGGGGACCTTACTGCAGTGACTGATGGCAATCCCAAGGGGAGTACTTTGAGGACACAAAGGCACTATTTCTCTAAGTAGGCTATTTTCATTGATAATACATGGCTGGATACTTTCTGGACAGACCTTGTGAATTCAAGAAAATCATTCAACAAAGACTAATTGTTATTTTGGTGTTTCTTCTAAGCAGTATGATGCTGAGTAATATTCTGATGAGGTATTGATCAAAATAACGAACATTACATCATAATTGAAAATGATCACAACAATATTGAAACAGAAACTAAAATATAAATAGAATACGTTCATTTCCAGAAATAAAATAAGGACAGGCCACACCCAAATCACCCACACACATGCAACTGTTACTTCCTGTATATGACCAACAATCGTCATTTCAATAGAAGCTGATTAATAATCCCACTCAGTTTCCCAGAAGAAAGGTGTGTTATATAGTTTGGGAATGCACAAGCCACTAGGAAATAGGAAAAAAATGTTTACTATTTTTAGAATGATTTTTGTGTATTTTACAGACCAGATCAAAATACCATAATAAATCCTTATGCTTGTAAAGGGTTAAAAAATACTTTTGCATTTTTTTTTTTTCTTAATAATAGCTCCTGTCTGTCAACATGATATCTTTGAAAATTCTCATGAATTTTAATCAATTTAAATTTTATGGTAGGGTGGGTCACAATGTAAAAAAAAGAAAAGATTAAATCCATGGTGGACACAGGAATTTGCTTTTGATTGGGAGAGATTTTTGCATTTTTCTTTTCTAATACATTTCTGTATTTGCTCCTTTCTGTCTACATGAAATTTCCAAATATTCTTAATGAATTTAAACGAAAAAATGGAATTTGCTTTTGAGAAATATTTTTACACTGTGAAATATTGTATTCATTTATATATTCACAATATCTCCAGAAGTTCTTGAATTCAAATTAAATATTGTGGCACATGGTAAGGAAAATATGATTAAATTTTGGAGTGGATCCAGGAATTTGTTTCTGATTGAGAGAGATTTTTCAATTTTTTTTCTTTCTACATTTCTTTATTTGCTCTTGTCTGTCCACACAATATCTCCAAAAGTTCTCTATGAATGTCAACGAAGTCTTCTGGAAAAGTGGGCCACAGGCTGAGAAAAAAAATGATTAAATTTTGGGGTGGATCCAGGAATTTGCTTTTGATTGATATTTTAGAGGGTTCTTTTCATACATTTCTCTATCCACTCCTGATTGTCCTCCAATTTGAGGAATCCTATTTTCTATTCTATTCTACAGCTTTTTTCTTGCTATCTATTTCTTCCCCGGAAAAAGAAGGTATGAGAAATAATTTTTTCATGGGAATAGATAAAAGTATATTATCCAACACTCTACTTATAGATCTAGATTTAGATATAAAATATCTGAATTGACAACATGAAGAGAAATAACCAAAATGCTTCAAATCTGTTCTTTCATATGATGGACAAAAAATTATTTTGCAAGACAATTAAGGCAGACTGCTCTACCTTTTGAACAGTCATGGCCTAGTAGGATTAATGATGACTGCCTACATTTTTGTTTCAAATTTCTGTATGAATCCTACATCCATTACACTGTAGAAAAAAGCCATACATTCCATGTATACCTGTCATTCTCTCATTGGCAATGATATGAAACCTCTTTAGTATATTTTGAATGTGAAACATTTTAAATCTAATCAACTATAAGTCACATCACAAATCATTGTAATAGAGACATGGGAGAAATCTGTGTGTCTGACATTCACCAGATGTATCAATCGGCACACAAAGCAATGCTGTGTTGAGATTAAAGTTGTTTGAATCAACGGTCCTTCAGAAAACTAATAAAGATAAATTTTATATCATAGATATTTCTTCACTATTTCCATAGATTATCTTCCTTGTCTTCATTCCGATCTTTGGAATTATCTAAATTGGCAACTCAGAAGTGAAGTAACTCCAGTTCTTTAAAGCCTCAGATCCATATGACAGAGGGAAAATTATTTCACATTACAATCATAGCAGGCAGCTCCAGACATCATAATGTCTGGCCTTTCCAAACATGCACCTCTAGAGCGGGCAATGCCTTGGTTTATTTCAAACAACAAATATTTATTTTTCAACATAATCACCTACCTGGTCAATGTATTTACTGCAGAGGTGAATATCAATCACCTAGTTTGAACAATATAAAGTGGAATATTCAAATCAAAATTAATCTTATATCAACATGTTATGCTGCACACGTTGATACACCCTCATGTGTATGTGTGCATATATATATATATATATATATATATATATATATATATATATATATATATACATATATATATATATATATATAATGTGTACTGTAGAGAGTGAGACAGACTCGGGAGTGAGGTGTTTGGAGGTGAGGTTTATTAATCCTTATAAGTAAATTGTACATACATGTTTCGGGATTCTTCCCATCATCAGTGGTGTGTGCTGTGTGAGTGTGAATTGAAATTTCCCATGTGGAACCAGAATCCACTGTCAGGAGCTATGCATTGTGGGTATATTGTGTTGTCAGGACTGCTGGGGGCCTCCTGCTGAGTGGGAGAATGTCCAGTAAGGTATCAGGTCTTTGGTTAAGCAGTAGCAGTTGGTCTTGGGGAGTGATGTGGAGTTAGATTTTTTGGTATGTTAGGGGTAGTGTAAATGGAGGGGTTGTGAGGTCAAGGAGCTACATAGGTATCAACCTTATAAGTTATTGAAAATGTGTTGGCTATGATTTGGACAGGGGTTATAACTGGCTAAGGTGAAATTTTTCCTATGGGTCTGGGTGACTTTGAAGCTTCCATTATTGAATGTGTCTTAGATGTGGGTGTGAGGATATTAATATATATATATATATATATATATATACATATTTACACACATAAGGGTGCATCAATAAATCCACAGCCTGACATATAGTTATTAGTATTTTTTCGTTTAAATCTTATACAGATACTGACTGTTATTCAAATTTTTTCAGGTAATGGCACAAATGTTGATACTCAAAAATATCTAGAAGATCATGTGCCAGAAATGGTCTTCTCGAACATTGATTCAATAAATTTTTTCATTAAGCAGGTTTCCAGTTTGTCAGTAAGCTAAAATTTCAACAAACTGTTATCGTCTATAGTTTTGAGAAAGGTACCACTCAGATAGCACATCTAAAGAAGGCTGTAGAATGGATCAGCCAAAACGCCATGTTAACAACACAAACTACTAAAAAGTACTCAGTGAGTGCATACCTCTGCAATACTATAGTTTGAGAGAGTAATTATGCATTGATCCGCCCCAAAATTTAATCAATTCTTCGGTAGTCTATTGTCCACCCACACAAAACCTGATTGAAATTCATTGATAACTTTCTAAGATATCGGGACAGAAAAAAATGGCAATATTGTGGTTTTGACATATAACTGCGACGTAGGGAAGGTAATTGTACAAGGATCCGCTCCAAAATTTAATTAGTTCTTCCATAGCCAATACGTCCTCCATTCCACAAAATGTCATAGAAATTCATAGAGAATTTGGGAGATACTGTGTGGAACATAGACATGAAATAAAGGCAACGTTTTGTGGTTTTGACGTATAACTACGTCGTAGGGAAGATAATTGTGCATGGATCCGCTCCAGAATTCAGAAGGTTTTCCCGTAGCCAATTGTTCGTTACACAGAATTTTAGGGGAATTCATCGAGAACTTCTTGAGATATCGTGCGTACCGTCAGTCATACGCGCTAATGTAAATGAATGGAAACGGAGATATCGTATTAACAGATGCGCCCAAGTAGTAATACGTACTGTATCGTTCAACTTCGTTAACCAAGGTAAACAAGTAGTTCAATCATCCGATAAGTTCCCAGAAGCTGCTTTTCTTCCTTTACACACTGACTAAAATAGGGCTATCTCGTAATTTTGTTTATTGTCTCAATTTGTTATGAGGGCACTAACTTGATCAGTATAATACGAGGTATCGAATCAGATGAAATAAAATGAAAACTTTTCACTTTTTCAACAGTATTAACGGTTACAATTGAAAAAAAATAACAAAACACCAGCTTTCCAAAGTAAAAAAAATAGTAAGTTCCAGACTGGTAAAATAAATATACCTACCTAAAGTTTTAAAATAACTGATGGAGTGTTTAGTTTACCTTTCCCGATTTCTTTACAGTTATTTTTCACTGGTTTTGATCTTTGATTCGTTTTAACTGACTAACAAGTGTTCTCATAACAACAGGGATCATTTGGGACGTTACTATGAAAATTCATCTCATTGTAAAAAGACTAAAATAATAAACGATCAACCCAACTATTGGAAATAAAAGAAAATAAATAAAGGGATATTCAATTAAACCCAGAGAGACTTACAGCCTCTGAATACCAACGGAGGTAGATTTCAGTTACATAAGTTGATGGCCTTGAAACGGGCCTTTTTCATTTCGAGAGAAACATATCAAACAAGCACACTCGTATGTAAACAAGATCTATGTTATGGATTTGATTACTGGATAATGCACATCTCCTTGAACATGACACGTTTTGTACCTGCAAAAACTTTTTCAAGGCTTTTATTCGTAGTAAGATGAGTCAATGACTAGAAAAATAAAGATGTTTCAAAATATAGGCTGGGATAGAACAGTATTTTTTTTTTCCTTACATACTTTATATGAATAGTACGAGGCAGATGTAACTAATTCAGGTAGACAGAGAATAACAACAAGCACGCATACAGTGGTGTACTGAATTACTCTTGGTGCTAGATTACTTCAGCCCTACACAGTATACTAACCTTATTTTTATCTCTCAACAATCTTCGGTCCGTTTTAAGTACTTAATTAATACATACCCAGCAAGCATGACATGAAAAATAGATTTAAATAGATATCAGACATTTACAGCTATCGTTAATGACAGTTGTAAACAACATCGATGTCATATCTGAGGAAAAAAATTGAAATTGTTTCACAGGTGTTTCCCCATTTATTAGCTGGGATGTCCCTAGTCAATTGATTCGGATATTTTGATTTGAAAACATACGATTAACCTTATAATTCATTAATAAAATTTTAAAAAAGAACTAGTAAACAATCATCAAAAATTACAAACATTGTTGTAAATAACAAGTAATACATAAATTGATTGATATAATACCTTAAAAAAAACTTACCCGACCCACGAGAAAGAGGGAGAAAAACGTGGCAACTGTAAAGGTAGAATTTCATCTATATGACCGTACATATGATGAAAGAATAAGGGTTCGTGGAAAATTAAAGGTTAAAAGTTCAAATCTCGTCTGCAATACAGATGAGGTTTATTATGACCACATAAAAGTACGCGTTATTAAGCTATTGGGTCTCACAGATAAACGTCCAAAACAAAAAAAGAGTCACGTGGTAAGGGCGACAACTATGCTCGCCTTACATACTATAATATGGAAAACCAAGTAAATCGATTTTCGGTTAAAAATCAATTAGACCCGTATTTAGGCTCAGTAGGTTGTAACCCTTTAGTTTTACAAGTTCAGGTGTTGAAAACTCTTTCTAATTGTGAGATTTTTTTTACTGTGGGAGAACCTGGTTAGTATACCATTCTCATGGAAATCACATCAGTTTTTACTTGTTTTCTCGGAGAGCATCAAGACAAAAGGACATGTGTCAGAAGAACACAACTGTAGTGCGAAGTTACAATCGCGTTCGGTCAAAAACCATCAGACCAGAAAGTCAACATTGTTATACGAATATTTCAACTTTATAAGTGATTTAATTTAGTATTTTTGTAAATTTGGATGAATAAATGTTTTATTGTGATTTCATTTCGTACCATGTGCCACAGAAAGTAGATGAATTGGTAATGATTATCTTTTTTTTCAATTCAAATGATGAAATAAGTAATATTTTTATGTGGAGTTAGTAATATTTTGGGACAATTTTTTAAAACTATGATAAGTAATCTGTTAATCTTTGCTTTGAAGTGGCCCAAAAAGTCATACAAAGTCTCTAAAAGTTTTTTTTTTTTTTTTCAATTAAAAGGTATAATTATGACTTATTTAGCCGCTATGAAATCGTAGAATGAATAAAAGGTTTTGATTTCACTACCTTAGAAGGGGAAACTGAATCACAACGAAATGGAGTGTTAAAAAGGTTTAGCAAAGAAACAGTTTTAGATTCTAAAATAAAATTATTCACACCTGATTCGGAGACTGAGAACTGACAAAAAGACGTTGAAATAGTTTAATTATCCATCCAGTAAATATTCGAGATTCTTAAAAACTTACCCGTTGCTGTCATGTTTTGTTGATAAAAATGTATGAAAAATATAATTATAAAACTGCTTTTGAGCACTTTTTAAAGAGCAGAAAAGGTTATCATTAAATCTATAACTTGAAAAACAATATATGACTGAATGAGAGCCTGAATTGGAAAATTTAAAGAATAGCTCTTGTTTACCAAGTTTTTGAGTAAAGGAAGAATCGACTTATTGAACGTTTAAATTTGATCGTAAATTTAACTGATTCATTTTATCTAGGCTCTAAAAAGTACAATTTTTTATTTATAGGTATATCTTTTTTATCTGTCAGCTGCCTTTGTACTACCATAGAGTGAACATGGCTCTCAGTTTGCACGAAGATGACTCCATCAAGAAAGGATTTATAGTATAGTATCATAAGCTTCCTTAGATAAAGATTAGATGCATGCTTACTACTATTTGAGTGTGGGTATATCACTAAGCCAAGTAGGGAGAGGCTTGTGAGTTAGAAAGAGAAACTCACAGAGGAATAAACAACAAAGTTTTCTCATGTAAAAATGGTACACTATTCATTGATGTACATGAATTATAAACTTGGAGAAATAATTTTGTGTAATGGGCAATCAATGTAAGGTTTTTTTCAAGGTGTTAAGTCAACATCTGTAATCAAGGTACTTTGCTTGTATTTGAGCCGTAACATTGTTACATACACCAGCTGTTTATCGAAAGGATTTTGCTCGACTGTTTTGTTATTTCTTGGCTTCCTCTGAATAAATAGGAGGTTCTGTTCTCTCAGAACTTTAGACCTTTCCAGGGATTTATTGCAATTTATCATGAAAGGGGATAATTTCCAGAAAAAATATTTAGCCCTCGGCGAATTCTTAGGTGTGTTCTATTTCCAAACTTGAATATTGTCATTTCTATTGATATTCGGACCATCCATCTTGGTTGTTTTTCATACAACGTTTCGGCCGTTGTACTCTACAGCCTTCATCAGGTATCCTCCACATGGACACATAGCATAGTGGTTACAGCATCAGACAAATTACTGCAAAGTAATCTGATGGTTCTAGGTTCAATCCTAGTGTGAGACAATATAACAATACTACTAATGCTAAGGGGGGAGTACGGTCAATATGCTCCTGTCGGATAAATAAAGGGTTCACTTCGTTACTTCCCCACACCTCCCAGATGATACCTGATGAAGGCCGTAGAGTACTACGGCCGAAACGTTGTATGAAAAACAACCAAGATGAGGATGGTCTGAATATCAATAGAAATGATAATAATACCTCATCTCAAAAATTCAGAGATATATTGAATATTGTCTTTTCCGGTAAATAGACAAATGGGAGGAGGAGAGCAGGTGGGGGAGAAAGAAAGGGAGAGAGTGTATGCATTATGTTTAACTAAGATATTTGATTTAGTTACATTCTTACATCAATAAAATCTTTGTATAACCTAGCATGTTCAAAGTTCAATGAATCATTTGACAAAGGGGTGAATATTGATCATAATATGATTTTTATTAAAGTAAAAACAACAAAGTTAATATCTCCTTCTTGAGTGAATAGTAAAATTAAGGGTTTGTTCAAAGAGCCTGTAATGTATCCAATTATATGTTCAGTTCAACTTTCATATAGGAATGTGTATGTAAGTAGGTGTGTATGTAAAGGTTATAAGTCTTTTAGAAATAATGTAAGATTACGTGTGTGTGTGTGTGTGTGTGTGTGTAGTAGTCGGAATGTAGTTAAAAAATGTTGAAATAGGATACTAGTGAGGAAAGTACACCATGGGTATTATTGAATGTGTAGGTATACCCCTTTTAAGAGTAATTAAAGTTGAATCGTTAATGAGTGTGTACGATCTAAAGTTGCCCATTCCCTCTTAGTGAGTTTATGTGCAAATCTCTTATGCTAACTACCCAGCTGTCTAGATGATTTTTTGAACCTGACTAAGCCGATTCCGTTTGATTGAAGGTCATTAATTTGTCAATGTATCTTTAGATTTCATTTTTAATTTTTTTCTTCCTGTTACAATTTCGAAGGAAACTCATGGACCTTATATTGTACAATTTTGTTCAATTGAGTGTGTTGCCCATCTCTAGTTTTAATGAAATCAATTTTTGCTTATATCTATTTGGTAAACTTAATAGACAATATTGGAAACGTGAAAGTTTGGAAAAATGGATAGTATCAATTTCCGTTACATGTTTTGAGAGACTGTTCTCTCTCCTTGTCAGACATCAAATGGAAAAATGATGAAATTTTGCGAATTACAAGGTTTGGGAGAGGAGGGGAGAATGATCTGAGGTTATTAGTGTTCTGAATTTATTATCTTTCACTGGCGAAAAAGGAGAAAATGTGTTTGTGTCAAAGTTTAAATCCCTTGTGTATTGGAAGTGAAAATGGAAAGTTTTTTTTGTGTGTACACATAGTTGAATCTAGTGACTGTTTTATTGGGAAGAATCGTGCGTGACTGGTGGATGTAAGGGTGCATTATTGTTGGTGCGTAGTTGAGGGGGAAAGTGTGTCTACACTGAAGAATGTGGATAATGTCTTTGAGGAAATCATTTTTAAGATGTGTCAGTTTTTATATTTTGATTCCTGTACAAACCTCTTAGGGAGGAGAATAACGGCGTATGCAACATTACGTCCATGTTGGATAACCGTGGGAACGATGGCAGATGACTTCTTATCTGCATCCCTTCTTACGGGGACTGGTTGTCATGTCCACAAATTTCGTCAGCGTTTTTTCTTTTTCTTTTTTCTCTTCGATGTGTGTGCATTTCATACACACTTCTTTAGGAAAGACCGTTATGTTTTCAGATCTGGTCGCTGGGGAAACATGATGACGAATCAGTCAAAAATAAAACGCTACAACTGTGGAAAGATGTAAACTGGTTCCAAAGGAGTTTGATTATGAAAATAATCCATGTTTTATTTTTTCATATCTCTCCTGTCGATGGTGTGAACCGATGAAACGGCGCTGAAAGATTCCTGCATCTAAGATGCTACATTTTCCATATTGCATTTTACACAAGCAATATGCCAAATTCAGTTAAAGTTTTCTGAGATATTCAAACACACCTGCTGGTCTACCAGGCCAGAGGCTAATTGCTACCCACCCAAATTTGCTACTTGAAAATCTATGCCTATCTCTGTCTAAATGCATATCATTCTTATCTCTCTCCCTCTCTCTCAAAATTCTTGAGTTAATGTGTACATGTTTCTGCATGTATCTATCTGTGTCACTTATAACATAAAGACGCATACACATAAGTTCTCACACTTTTTCCGGTCTCTTATCACCCCTGTCAGTACTAACCCCCTCTCTTCACTGGTCAGCTGTCTTGACCAATAGCTCCATTCATCTCATGGGAAAGGGATAGGACCAGCACAACAACAACACACACACATACACAGCCATTTTATCATTGGCGTGCACACTATATCGAAAAATTCCTAGATCAAATCCAAAATTTAATTTCTTGGCCCATCTTTCTACAAAATGTCAATTAAATTCATTGGAAACTTTCGGGGATATTGTGCCGACAAACATGATTGAGCCTAGAAATGTATAGAGAAAAATTTGAAAAATATGCAAAAAAACTCACTTCTTGCATACAAAATGGCTCAACTTTCTACAAACTTTCATTGGCATTCATGGAGAGCTTTTGGAGTTATTGTTTGAAGAAACAGTTGCAAATAGAGAAACGTATGAAAAAAAATCCTCAAAAATATCTCTTAGTAAAAAACATTACCTGGATCCACCCCATAACTTAATCACATTCTTGATAGGTACCTGACACTTCCATGGAATTTTATCTAAATTCATCGAGAATTTCCAGAGATACTGTGTTGTCAGACTGAATCCACCACAAAATTCAATATCTTCTTCCTTGTCTCACTTGTCAATGAAATTTGATCGAAATTCATTGAGAACCTCCGGAGATATTAGGTTGACAGACATGAGTGAATTCAGAAATGTATAAAGTATTAAATCGTAAAAATATCTTTAAATCAAAAACAAATTCCTAGATCCTCCCCCAAGAAAAAAATTTCCCCCGTGACTTACCCGTCCACAAAATTTCATTGGAATTCATTGAGAATTTTTGCATGTATCGTATGAACAGACACAACCGAATACAGAAATGTTTTCAAAAAGATGTTTCATTTTTTCTTTAATACAAATCTGTCCTCACAATATACTATGAAAGTTCTCAATTAAATTTTGTAGGAAGCTGGGCCACGTGTTAAGAAAGATGTGATTAAATTTGGGAGTTGGGGCCCAGGAATTTGTCAATATAGTGTGTACTGCTGAAAGAAAACATCTATAACTTATGAAGTATGTCTATGATGAATCCTTTGTACTTCATCTTGAAAATTATGCCTCTCCAAACCATAGACGTTTACTAGGTCATTGAGCACACCTGATACCACAAAAAAAACGTTGGAATATTTTTTTCATAAAGCTAATTTGGCTATCAAATTTGAGAATTATTTTCCAGTGGTGAGGGTGTAGTAGAATTTTGGTATTTCATCAAGCACACTGGATGTTACAAAAAAAAAAAAAAAAAAAACATCGAAAGAAAACTTGTCTAAAGTGAATAATGAATGGGTTATAGGTATAATAAGTATTTTGCGGCCATCTTAGATGCTGTCTTGAAAATTATACACACCGGGTCATAGAAGGATATTGTTGACACATTTTTAAAGTACTTATATTAGGGATTCATAAAAATCAAACTTTATTCTCTTTATAAGAGGTTTTTTATGGGGCCCAGTAGAGTAACATTCCAGCTCACACTATTAAGTTTATGGAACATGACCACAAACTTAATAAAGAAAATTAAATGTGAAAATGTATTCCAATCATCACGATATCTGCGGTGAAGAAAGGACTGGCAACCCCATTTTTACACGGTTTCAAAATGTTCAATCTGCATATTGTTTACAAATACAAGAGTTTTATACATGTCATGATAAAGAAAATCCTGTTCTGAATCTGATGGTGTCTTATTTTCCATTGGTTGACCTTAAATGAATTTTACAGCGAATGTTCATACAGCACCCAAACACGCTCTGACTGATCTTTCACCGTGAGCGGAACGAAGTGCATTAATAAAATGTTGCAACTGGTCTGCCCCATTAAATATTGCCATTAAATCAACTGGAGCTGGAAGAGAAATCAATGCTCTTCAATTTTGTATAAAATATGTGCTAATATTTGACAAATCGATTTAAAAACTTTGATCTGGAATTTTCATGTATTCTATTATAATAAATTCCTATGTGGTACCAAAATATAGTGCAAAAAGTGCCTTACCTAACAATGTTTTGTTATGATTTGAGAGATTATCCCCTCCTTTTTGAGATTAGAGAGTATTTCTAGCTTTATGTTTTTGTTCATCATGGCGAAAAAGATGTGGAGTGACCACATACAAGATGCTGAATGAGTTTGGATTTTCTGGCTTCCACGACAGACAGGGTCACACAGACCAACATTGTGTAAACTTTTGTGCTTTGATTTTGTATGCTTTGTGGCATAATCATTCTGAAATATCTTTTTACACAGCCCTACTCTGTCAGTAATGTTTTTGTGAATATAAGAGCTGCCCTAAGACGAACGGATTTTAAGTGGGGAAAAATTACTTCGACTGGGTGTAATGAAAAATTCTGCAGTTCATGCATGACTTAGAGCAGCCCTTTCTAAAAAGTTATTCATTCAAATATTTACCAAGCTTAGCATAGTCTGATACAAGTTTATGATACTAGCTTGCTATCATTCTACAGCAGGTTCTATGACAATCTTATATCATCATCATCATCATCAGTCCTTTAACGTCCGTCGTTGGACATAGACCTTCCTCAGGATTCGCTACAATTCTCAATCATGGGCGTTGCGGAGCCAGTATTTCCTGAATCTGTTTTGTTCATCTCTCAATCTTGTGTTCTTTTGGCCTCGGTTTCTTATGTGATCTCTGGGGATCCATGTTGTCAGACATGATATCCATCGGTTGTCTTCCATTCTTGCAACATGGCCTGCCCATTGCCATTTGAGTTTTTTTAAATAGTTTCTATGATGTCACGGACACCCGTTTTCTTCCTTATATACTGTGCTGACTTGTGATCTCTCCATGTAAGGTTGAGCATGATTCTCTCATGCACACGTTGCATACTTCTCAGTTTGTAGGTTTGTCTCTGACAATCTTATATATGCTGTTTTTAATGATCTTTAATGATTAAAGAAGAAAATGACTGTATCAAGAGTTTTGAAATTACAGACAACAAACCTTTGAAAAAAAAATTAGTTTTGTTTGGTGCATTCGTGTAAATAAGATAAAATTTTCAATCTATCTTCACCCCTGCCACATTCTAAATATGATTCAAGTCAAAAGTGCTCAACTATCAAGAAATTTTGTTTGACAATAATTTTTGATTCATTAGGATATGCTTAAATATATTTGTCTATTGTCAAATTCCAGAGAGTGGAATTTATATTCGTCAAATGTTGAAATTCAAGATGTCAAGATTTCAGAATGGGACTTGGATAAGTGTAGTAAAAAAAATAGAAAGATGAATGGTGTCATGGCATGTTAACTCGTGACCAGGAAGAGGGAGAAAGAAAGGGGAGAAGAGAGAAAGAAAGTGAAAGATGATGAGAGAAGGAAAGAGAAAAAAAGAGAGAGGGGTAGAAAAAGAAAAAAGCGAAAGAAAAAGGGCGGGAGAGAGAAAGAACGAGAGCAAAAGAAAGAGATCAAGGGAGAAGAAAGAGATCGAGAGAAAGAAAGAGATCGAGAGAAAGAAAGAGATCGAGAGAAAGAAAGAGATCGAGAGAAAGAAAGAGATCGAGAGAAAGAAAGAAAGAAAGGGAAAATTGAGAACCAAGAGTAAAACGAGGCAATATAGACTTAGATAGACAAACCAAGATGGAGACAGGTTATAATTCTAATTTATTTCTGGTGTTGCGAAGTTGATAAATTAGAATCATTAATTTTTTTTAATGGTCACTTTTTCTATTGAATGATTCCATTCATAAACATTTTGCTACATTTTCCACATATAGGGGTCAAAATCAAGGAGAATTTTTTTTTTGACTCTTGAGGCCCAAATCAAAGTGGGATTCCTTTTTTTTCACTTTCATGGGTGAAAGTGAGGACACCTTTTAAGGGGGGGGTTCTTTTCCTGCTTTTAGGAACAAAACAAGGTGAATTTTTTTTCTCGCAAAAGTGGGTCAAATGAAAGGCCAATTTTTTCCACCTTATGGCTCAAAATCGAGAATAAAATGTTTCCAACACTCAGGGGTTAGGGTCAGAATGGAGGGGGACTTTTTTTCCATACTTTAGAGACTCAAATCAATGGTGATTTTTCTCCACTTATAAGGGTCAAAATAGAGAGAGAAAATCTTTTTCTTGTTGAGTGTTCAAATTGAAGTTGTAATTTTTCAAGTTCTGAGGGTGAAGATGGAGCAGATTTTTTTTTCACTTTTGGGGGTCAAAATGGGGGATCATCTTAAGGGGTCAAAGTCGAAGGGGGAATTCCTTTTTTTCACTTTTGATGAAAATGGAGGAGTAATCCCTTTTTCAACTTTTAGGGGTCAAATGGTGGGAAATTTCCCCTCTCTTTTAGGGATCAAAATGGAGTTTTTTTTTCTTATTCCAGGGCTCAAAATGAAGGGCTGATTTTCCTCCCACTTTAGATGTCGAGTTCAGTGGTGAATTTTTTTCCCTCACTTTCTGAGATTAAAATAAAAGTGGAACCTTTGTTTAACTTAAATCAGGGCCAGAGGAATTTTCTTACTTTTTGGTCTCCAAACAAAGCAGAATTTTTTTCTTTCCATTTGTTGGGGTCAAAAAGAGGCAAGGATATTTTTTCTGCTATTAGGGGTCAAATAGGAGGGTTTTTTTTTCAAATTCTAGAAGTCAAAATCAATATGAAATTCTTTCTTCTGTCAATATGATTTCTCAAGATGGAACAAACTTTTTCCACTTCTAAGGGTCAAAATCAGATTTTTTTCACTTTAGCAGTTAAAATGAAGCAGGATTTTTTCCGCTATCAAGAGTCAAAATGGAATGGGAATTTTTTCTCCTCTTCCAGGAGACAAGATCAAAGGTTTTTTTTTTTTCTACCCCCAGGAGTGAGAACAGTGGGGAATTTCTCTTTTTTCTACTTTTAGGGGTTAAATATCAAGGTAATTCTTTTCTCCACTCTAAGGGTCAAATTGGAGCGGAAATTCCTCACATTTAGAAGTCAAAATTGAGGGTAACAATTTATTTTTATTCTCAGGGGCGAAAATGGATGGGCATTTTCCCTATTGATGGTCTAAAAATCGGGGGTGAATTTTCTCCCGTTTATTGAGGTCAAAATTGGGGAATTTCTTTTTACAATTTTAGGGGGAAAATGGGGGCGGATTTTCTCAGTTTTAGAAGTCAAAATGGACAGTTATTTTATTTTTTCTTTCATTTATAAGGGTCAAAATTGAACAGGAATTCCTTGGTGAAAATGAAGATCAAAATAGTGGGTGTGTCTTTCCATTTTTTGGATTGAAATACACAGTGAAATTTTTCCCTCACTTTTAGAGGTCAAAATGGAAATGAAACCATTCCTTCACTTTTAGGAGTCAAAATAGTGATGGTACTTTTCTTTCTCTTTTAGGGGTCAAAATGTAAGGGGTATTCTCTTCACTTTCATGGGTCCAATAAGGAGCCTTTTTTCCTCCACTTTTAAGGGTTAAAATGAAATGGGGTGGTAATTTTTTTTCTCCTGTCTTGGGGGTCAAAATGGAGAGGAAATGTTTTTTCACTATTAGAGGTCAAAATTAGGAGTGGGTATTTTTCCACTCTTAGGGAACAACATCAAAGGGGAATTTTTTTCACTTTCGGAGGTGAAAATGGAAGGGAATTCTTTTGGCTACTTTGGGGGGGTCAAAATGGCGAGAAGATTCTATTTTCCCCATTTTTGAGGGTCAACATGGTTGGGAATTTTTTTTTTATACACTAGGGGTCAAAAGTGGGAGAATTTTTTTTCCACTTTCTCGGGACAAAATGGAGCAGGAATTTTTTTTCCACTTTCAGGCATCAGAATGAATTTCAGTGAAACTTAGAAGGCTGGGTAATAAGCTGTGAAAGAAATATTTACATTTTGGGAGGATCAAGAATCTTTTCTCACTCATCTCCCTTGCATCGTTGCCATATGCGTACGGTGTAATTTCTCCTGAGGTTTTCACTAAAATTTTATGAAATGCTTGGTATTAGAAAGAAGCGTTCACATTTGGGGATTGGATCCAAGAATTAACCCTCAAATAAAATCTAGAATCATCTCAATTTTGATGCCAATTCGCTAGAAAATATCTAGATAGCATTTGAATATGTCCCATTCCATGATATTTCTTTAGCTGAATTTAGTTTAGTTAATTTTCCGCAAAATTGAAATATTTTCTGAACTCATCAGCTAAGTCATTCAAGCTTCAGTCCGAATGGAATCTGACCTAAAAACAGCCAGCCTTGTCTATCTTTTGAATGTGTGAAATATCCATCAACCAATCGCATTTCCCTAAGATGTCATGTGATTATACTTCAAAATCACTCGGGTTATATCAACTTAACCAAGTCAACTCCAGGTTTTGAACACAATATCAGCACCACTGCCATTTTATACTTTACCCACCCCAAAATGCATTGGAAATTTTTACTGGCCAGTTTTGTATTGGTTTTTATGCCTGTAGGTGAGTTACGACGAAATTTCTTTTAAATCAATTTCCGAACAAACTTTTATAAATAATGTCCATACCCGAACTCAGGTAGGTGACCCTCACAAACAACTCCCATAGAGAATATAACATTGGGTTTATAACTCATCATCATCCTCTTACATTAGAAAGTACAATGAGACTGTAGTAAACTTTATGAAGGTTATCAATTAATTACGTAAAAAATATCGCAGGTGTGCTTCAACATGATTTTCTTTCACTTGTCATTTCACTCTTGTTTAGTTTCGTCTCTTAAGACTCGAACACTTGAAAATCAATTATTTCCTGGTGGCTATTACTAACTAATCAAATTTATGACTCCAAATGAGGTTCTTAATTGATGACTTGACGTTAGTTTTGTGAATTAGTTATTTTTTGTTTTAAAATTTGATAATGAATTGAATCTAACCCGTGGAAAACAAGTACATGAAAAATGAGGAAAAGAAAGGAAGCTTTTTCTTTCGAACTCTAATCCTGATTTTATTCTTTCACATTCACAGATCGATTTGATCTTTTCTTCAAATCCTATGAAAAGGATTCAATTCACTCATAGCTCTTATCCCTTCTGATGGTTGGGTGAGAAAGGTCCTTTCATAGTCAACTATTACTGAGTTTTTACCTGTACTTGTTGCCGCCCCAGGTGCGATGATCGCCATGACACTGCCAACCTGTAGATAGAAACACAATTAATTCAAATCTTGAAATATTATATATGACGTCAATTTCCGATGTATCGGAAACGAAGAATGTAATTATTTCTAAGCAGAGAACTAATTCGATAATTAAAAAAGAAAACTATGTCGACCATCAAAGCGATCTTTGATCTCAATTTTTTTTTTTTTTTCTTTTTTTCTTTTTTTTTTTTTTAAAGCGAGGTGTGGTTACCAGACACCAACTGGAAACCCGTAGTAAGTGAGGAAGACTAAACATTAGACTAACTATTCCTGCGGCGCAGGGTAGAAAAAACGAACAAACAAAAAGAACAACTCTCCGAAAGCTAAAAAAAAAAATAAAAACAAGCAAATGTCCTCTAGGTTTTTAATTTTTTTTTCAAGTTAGAATTAGGCATATGAAAATTTACGTATTTTATTTCTAGAATGACAACAATAGCCTTACAACAAATGGGCTGTGGTGTGTGGTACTTACCAGATTTTAATCTGAATTGTTTTTGTTTTTCATAATGTTAATTTATTGTTTAGCCCATTTCTTTCTCAATTGTGAAGGTTTTGGAGGTTTTGGATAATGGAAAAATTACTATGATAATTATTAATCCAAAGGAAACAATATGTAACCCAGAACTCGATATTCTCCCGGAACCACAGCAAAATAGAGCGCAAGAATTGAATTATCCTATTAAAGAAACTTCTTACAACTGGATCCGCGGCGTGTGTGTGTGTGTATATATATATATATATATATATATATATATATATATATATATTATAAATTGCGTTGTATTATATAGAAACTTATTTGAAATGATTTTCCGTCATTTCACTCACGCTAGCCATTTTATTTAATTGTTTATTCCATTCATGTTGTCTTGGGTGAGTGATACATAACCATGTAAGGACAGGAGATCATTTCAAAGAAGAGTTTCATTATAATATAACGCAATTTATAATCATTCTGTCGGATCACATCGATCCATTTCTTGATACATATATGTAAGTACAAATTCAAGTCGCACTTAAAGTATGGTGAAATTATGGATTTGCTACACAAACGTCCTCATGTTCTTACCCTTTTGGGCTTTTTCAGGCGAACATGATATATATATATATATATATATATTGTCAGTCTCTTTTCACGATAAACTTGGGAAAGGAAAAAGTACTCAGAGTAGACCCCCCTCGTGGCTTCAGCTAAGTCAAAAATCATAGATTTGCCAATTGTCTGAAATACCAAGTTGGGAACCAAAGTTCTGTAAAAGCGATACTTGGCCCTCAGAAGACAGATCGTCCTGCTTTTGCCGCTAATACTAATATTTGCTTGCAAATTGTTATATATGTTAATGAAATTTTCAATCTCTCTGAAATGCTAGACTTGAAAAGGAAGATTGTATATCTCATTGATAGCTGTGCTGGGTGAGGTGATCTGGCCCAAGTTAAAACTTGATGAGTGGACTGATCTCATTGACCTGGGTACCCAGCCTCTGGAATCCTGCCCCTATCTGTGCCATTCTGGTGGACCATGGAATTTTAACCCTTGGTTTAAATGTGGGGATCGGCCCTGGGCAAGCTGACCTCATCAGCAAAATCCATTGCTCAGGCTGAAGGGAATCCGTTCACAAGCCCCCTGCTCATGGTCATACTGCTATGGCTATTTCTCCCAACAATCTTCGTCCACAAAGTCAAGCCATTCGTTCATTAGAGAGCTAGCTGTTAAATTTTTATGCTGTACTACTATATATAATGAAAGTTTTGATGTATTTGTTTGATAAATTAAGCCGTGATAACAATGATGGAATTTATTAAACAAATCAATACCTCGGAACTATCAGTCACTCTATAACATAATGGTACAGCAAATCTTTGGGGGGGGTATCAAAAAAAAATAATCTCATAATTAAGCGCAGACCTGCTTTGTAGACCAGTTTGTTTTCTTTTGTTTTTTTTCTTTTTTTAAAATTATTGCTGATGACTGACTTGATTTAGTCACTTTCTGCATCAACATAAGTAATATTTGTAGAGGGAGGGGGAAGATTTGATGATTGCCTGATTTTGTGCTTCTTGACCCTAAAATTCATATTAACAAATTTCTGCACTTGATCTGTTATGCAATGTATATAAATTAAGGTAAAAAGAAATCTTTAATAGTGATTTGTCCAAGGACAAGAATTAAAATAAGCATTACTGACAGAATCTAATCCTGGTAACAATATCAGAAAATCCGCGTCAACTTGCTTACCATCAGGTTGTGACAAACACTTTTGTCTGTAATTAAAAACTATGAAAATCCACTATTACAACTTGTTAGGTACTATACGGACAATATAAAAATCTTGTAATATTAGATAATAGTGCACTAATTTCCTAGATGAAGCTTTGTCATTAATTTTTTTTCTATTAGCTTTGCTGAAAAGAATCAAGTTGCATTCCCCCTTCTTTTGGCAACACTTACCAACTGTAATGAAAAGTAACAATAAAATCACTACTAGATGGAGTTGCTAGTCCAAGATTGACTGCCATACAGGGATAAAGGGCTCCATCTGCTCTGCTATTTATGCATAGTTGGGAGAAGTGGATTCATGCCTTTCCGAAGAGTAATAGTACAATGTGAATATGAGCAGCTTTGGCAAAGACTGTAACTTGGTTTGCCAATTCCATTTTCCATACTGGTATCTGCTGCGCCATCTGCACCTCCCTTGGAAGTCTATTTGGTTCTTTGTTGTTTTTTGCAACCAATCAACTGCAGGACACCATTTACCAGCCTTAGGAAAATTTTGAAGTCAGTAAAATTGATTCCACATGAACTTGGAGAAATTAACATTGGCCAACATGTAAACACCTATTTTGTTGCTTGACACTATCAATGAAAAATAGATTTATTATAAGAATCTAAAACGAAGAAAATTATGACTTCATTCAAGGCAGCTTTCAACATCTCATCTTGAATGGAGTCTGTTAGTGGAAAAAGGTTCTTCTTGGTGTTTGGTGGGATTCAAAGGAAATTTCTCATCACTGGAATCTTGACAAATAGTTACTGTACAATGCTACAATGAGAAATTGGCTTGTTGGATAAGAGAAATGGTATTTTCATGGGCAAGGTAGTCAACTGATGATATTGCTTCATGACCACACCTATCCTTGACTCACAAATGCTATGTAGCAAATGACCTCAGTTGGCATGGCAAGTTCCTCACATGTAGCCTATTCTCCAGATCTTTTTGTCACCTTTTATCACTTATTTTGCCACATGAAACACCCCCTTCTCTGGTCAACAGTTCCACTAAATTCAAATTATTTGAAAATTCCTCAGTTTCCATCAAATTGATACTGAAATCCATCCTTTTATGATGCAATACCCAATTCATTTGAAAGGTGGTATAATATCATAAAAAGTCCGGGGAAAATCCTGAATAATGATGCTATGAATTAGTGTAGAAGATTTTTGGAAAACTATGTTGAAAACTTTTGTATCAAGATCAATCTTCTATCCCATAATCTTTTTCAAATTTATCAAAATTTGATTTTTATTATTATTATTATTATTTAAAAAATTTACTTATTTTCATCAAATAACATGCCACAAAATTTGATCACATCTTTACTACCCTAGAAAATTACATAAATCCTAACTGACACTCAATCTTTTTTCTTTTTCTTTTTCTTAAGTCCTCATTGAATTAAATTTAATATTTTTGTTGTTGAAAAATATTTTTTTTGCTGAATTGGTGATGGATAGAATTTTTGTATAAATTATCTTCTATAGAAAACTAGGGAAAACTTTTCCTAGTATTTAAAAAAACTTTTTAGTTCTGTTACTTTTCATAGATGTTATTTACAAAAAAAAAATTACATATTCTGTGCTTTAATGTTCATTGGTCAATCATATTGTGTGCATCTCTTGCTTATTTTTATTTTCATCTATTTATTTATTTTTTTTTTTTTTTTCAAGCTAGAAAAAAATTTGTGAATTGATTTTGGGTTAACAAGACAAACTTCCCATTTGGATAGAAAGTAAAATTTGAAAGTAAATATATATTCTTTGTCCTCACGCACTCTGGAAATATAATTTCATTTAAAGATGGCTGTCATATGTAATCTCTTTGAAATTTAATAAAAGTGGTTTATTTCCCGGTTAACTGGTCAGCAGAGCAAATCTCTGACCTGCTATTGCAATCATTGGTCAGTTTCAGTGTCCAAAAATGAAAGGTGGTAAACCTTACTGAATTGTGGTCAGTGTAAGGCCTATCATTAGAGTAATCTGTATTACAGGTATCATACCAAGTGAAATTATTACCTTACTGTTAATTAGAATTCCTTTCATTAATTTCCTCTTTTTGGTCACTCCTTCCAGTGTCAGTAACAGTCATCAGACACTGATAACGTGAATTCATTCAGTACTGCTTGAACTAGTCATGAGTCATTCACCTTTATGCTTTTATTACAGAATTTCAATCACTTATGACTCAATACCCTTATGTTTTTTGTCATTTTTATCTTATTCTTGCTTTTTGTAGGTATTCACTTAGCTTAGTTTCATCTGGCACAGTGTTAAGAAAAAACCTGCGTAAAGTGCAAATTAAAAGCTTCTTTATTTTCAAGAACAGGTTTTATACCTTCCATCCAGGCAGTTGGTGATATTATTTCAAAAAAGAAAAATGAAGTATTTTTCATGGCATATAAGATCCCCCCCCTCGATTTCCGCTTTGAAGATTTAGAAAAACGAATTTCCCGAAATTCTTACTTACACCCCTTTTTTTTCTCTTTTCTTTTTTTTTCTTTTTTTTTTTCTTTTTTTTTTCCTTAAATTTTCTTTCAGTCCTTGCTTATGTTGGGTCAGGTAGCAAAGGTTACGAATACTTTTTGAGCCCCCCCTCCAAAATGCCATTAAGTATGGTAATGAAAATACTGATTAGTGCTGCCGTTTTATATTTTTCAATTGTTTGTTCTATTCATTGCTATGTTGAAAGTGGATAACTGAAGGTGAAATTGACCATTTATTAATGGAAATTTCAGTTTCTTATTAATCCATGTAAAGTTGAGGCCTTGCTCAACTTGTGTAAAGCCGCATTGTGTAAAGACTTTTTTTTCCAATTTTGTCCGAATCCTGTCAAGCTTTCATAGTTCAATCAATTCTTGAAGAAATATGATTTTGATCATTGGCACTGGTTTTATATTTTTCAGTTTACTGTCAAGAACCGGTCATCGTTGATGCCATCCATCCAGCGGTCAATAAAATTGGAGAAACTGCTTTCCTTAACTGTACAGTGGCCAGGATAGGGAAAAACTCTGTAAGGATATTTTATTCTGGCTGAACTTAGACCAGAAATTTTGTATTATCCTTTAAATGTTATCACAAATGTAATAGAGCTTGAATGCTTGTTATTAATTTAAAAATTTTTTTTTTTTTTTTTTTTTTTTTTCAATTGAGATTTTTTGAAAAGCCAACTTGCTTCTTATATTACACAACCTACGAAGCAATGATTCTGTCTCCAGTTGTAGGGTGAGGAATTGTGCAGTTGCTTGTTGCCATTGTGGGATTTTACAGGGATTTACTGCTTTGCCAGTTACCCAATACCCATAACTGTTTGGAGAAGTGGATTCAGGCCTTTCCCTTGGGGATTTGTGCGAAGTGTCTCGGCTGGAGTGTGAATATTCCATTCTCTATATCATTAGCTATTAGGCAAGCCATCTGTACCTCTTATAATTCAATAAGTAAGTTTGTTTGTTTGTTTGTTCCCCCCACCCCTTTCACCTGAAAGGTAAGTCAGTCAGAAGTATGATTCTAAGTGTTATTTTAACTGTCGAACACCTCCTTTACATAGCCTAAAGTTGTTACATTTTGGTTGATCTATTCTTTGGAATTCTTCAGGTGTAGAATCCCGGGGGGGGGGGGGTAATGATAAATAGCAAAAAGGAATGCTAGCAAATATACAAACTGGTTTGGTTGATTATATACCCATTTCATCAACCCCTTATAACACTGGTGATTCCATATGATTTTTATAAGCAGAGATGCTCTCCAATACTTTTTTTGCCGAGGAAAGAAATCCACGCTTGTGTGCATGTGAGTCCCATCTGGCCACTCACTGTCTAAAAGTAGAGCATTCCTATGAAAATATTTTGTAAGTTGAATTGGTGTAAAGAAAAGATGCAATTACCATTAATCTATATGAGAAAAATATTTGAGTGTTCCCTGACCTCAAAAATGATATGTTAGGTTGAGTCAATGCACACACAAGAGGCACAGGAAGAAGGTACACCCTACCTCTAAAACATGAAAACATGAGTGGTATGTAGTGAACTTTTGAAGGGGGAGGAGGTATCTGTATAATGTTTGGAAGTCTTTGTATGCATTTAACATAATATGTATAAAAAAAATTAAAAAAAGAATTTCAAGGATATATATACCTGCTGATTGCTAATATTTCATACCTGATGCTCTCATCAGCAACTGGTAATGTTTTGTTCTTGTATTTGTGAAAACAAAAAAGCTTTTACACATTTGAATTATCCAATCAGGATTAATTGTTCTCGGATCCTAAAGATTCCAACCAATAATTGCTATGTATGTATGAGGACAATCCGTCAGACTTACTTCCCCTTTTCCCTAAAATACAAAAAATATATACCCAATTTTTTTTCTCTTCAATTTATCTACCTTTTCTTAGGTATTAACTAACATATATGCATTAGTTAATCTTTGAAAAAAATTCAGACATATTTGAATTTCAGTTAGATGATTTTTAAGAAATTGTGAATGGGATTCCATGTAAGAGTACATGGTTTCAAATGGTAGGTAGGAGATATTTTCATTGGTAAAATGAATATTTTTAAATGGATGAGTCCATTGTTACATACAAAAAATGAAAAAAATATTTTTTTAATGATAGCATAAGTTGGTATTGTATGTCCTATTCTGTTATTTTTTATTTTATTTAAAAATTTTTTTTTTCTTTCCCCCATGTGATTTACTGGTGGAAAAAATTCAGATTGAAATGTAGTAACCAGAAAATTCAGTGTGATAGTCCAAACAACTTTTGGATGTTTATTATCTGAGCACAAAAGAACTTTCAAAGGCTGAGGTTTTGTTGAGTAAACATCTCTTGACATACATACATATCTTGAGTAAACATGTCTTCTTATCCACTCATTCAAGATGGATATGCTAAAAAATTAATTAATTTCAGTTACTAAATATGCTCTATCTTAACTTAGCAGTAGGTATTGTTCTTTTTTGTTACACGATACGAAGGAACAGAAAGTTATTTTAGAATTTGTAATTTTTTTGAATGAAGCATATTTAAAATTTATCATTAGTTTCATTCCATCTTGTTATTGCTGCTTTTTAATGCAACTCTCTGGCTTGTTATATTCATTGACTGTTTGAGAAAACTGCATGAGATAGAAAAGTAACTTCTGTACTAGATTGATTCTGGTAACATCCATGAAAGACCAATTCCATTTTGTAAGTTTTGTTGAAAGCTGCTACTTAATTTTTGATGGTATGCAGCATGCTCTATCAGTTAAAAAGTTTATTAACCCTGTTTCTTGTGAAAAGATGGCGTAAACGTGCTATTAAATGATAAGGGAAAGGAAAGTTGAGTCAAAACACTAGGACCTGGGAACATCTTTTGTCTTGGATAACTTTGAATTATTTTGTATCTTCTTCTGATTTATCACCTTAGTAGTATTTCATTTTCATTATCATCATCATGATCATGATCATTTTTTTTATTGTCCACAGTTAGACATAAGACCTTCCCAAGGATTCGCCAGGCCTCTATCATGAGCATTGCAAAGCTAATACTTTCTGAACTTGTCTAGTTCGTTTTGCTATCTTATATTCTGCAGCCTCAGTTCCACGTGTGATCTCTGGGGATCATGTTGTGAATTGTGATGTCCAGCGGTCATCTGCCATTCTTGCAACATGTCCAGCCCATTGCCATTCAAGTTTTCTGTTTCTATGATATCTTGGACTCCTTTTTGTTGTATTTATTGCCCTTTGCAAAAGGGCTGTCCAGAAAGTGTCCAGCCATTTAATATTAATCAAGACGTATCTTTCGGACCTAGAGTCCCTTGGGTACCTTACACACTTATTCCAATGCCTTCACTCATTTGGAATTGCTATATGTTGCCACATTGCATTCTCCTTAATCTCATCCATGGTCTGAAATCTCTTTTGGAAAACCAGAAATCACAGGGAACCAAATCTGGATTGTAAGGGTCTGACAGATCTGGGTGATGCAATGTGTTGCCTAGAAGCCCTGCCCAAGACGTGAAGAATGACTTGCTTAGTCATTGTGAATGCGATGCCCAAATGATGCATAAGCTCACACAATAGCATCTCCCTGCCAATTGAATAACCCCATGTGAGAGTGTCTATTCACTCATGTGCAATAAGATCCCTTCTGATCGGTTGTCAAATTTCAGCAAGGCTGTATAACCACTTCTTGAGAAATAAAAATGACAGGATACTCTCCAGACAGAAAAGATATGCAAGCACTCAATGTTCTTAGCTCATGGAGCAATTATGAAACTTAGTTTTTATTTCTACTAATTTGGCAATGGGGTTCACATTTAACCGGTAAAAAGGAGCTGTTTAAATTTCTCTGTATGTATAGTTATCAAATTTTGTCAATTGACTAAACTAAGGATTTTATTTCATATTTTGATTTTACTTTTAACTTTAAGGTGACTTGGACCCATAAAACTAATCAGCAACCCCTCAGTCGAGATGAGAAAATCATTTTGAGTCTCAACAAAGAGATTGATGGTCAACCAAAATTTGAAATTCAAAAACGTGTAACTTCCAATAGTGACCGTATTACATACATGTTGATAATCCGGAGTTTGCGACAGGATGATGCTGGACTCTATGAATGTGCTATCCAGATCCAAGGGAAAAAAAGCTCAGAATGGCCTTCAAAAATTGGTGAACTGACTGTCCAAGGTGTGTACGACTTGAATACTTATTCTCTTAGTTCATTTTGTTTCTCGATTTTGGTTTGTTGGATTTTTTTTCTTCATTTTCAACTTCCCACAATTCCAATTGTGACAAAAAAAGTAGTTTTTAGACAAAATTCAAACTCTTATACTATGGAAGCTTGCTATATTGAATAAAAATACCTGTACCATCTTGATCAATGGAACTGCTGACGACCACTTTGAAGTCTTTTATTCTATTTTTATTTTTATTTATTTATTTTTAAAAAATCTTTGTGAAATCCCCCCCCCCTTCCCAAGATTCTTGCGTGTTATCAGTGCTAATATGTGATGTCATATTGGCTAAATATATCCTTAGCTTTCTGGAGACAATCGTTGCTGTTTGTAGCATCAAATGGTCTGAAACCAAGTCTAAAAGTCTTCCAAAAACTTGTATTTTAAGGTTTTCAAACTTGGAAAAGAAAAAGTGGTCTAGTTGATTTGCTTAAATTGCAATTTACCCCCCTTTGCCAAATGTCTTTTAAATATTCTACTCTCAAGAATATATTGATAAACTCAAGATGATATAATTTGCATCTTATTGGGGAAAAAAACCCCAAGAAAATCTCAAAGCTTTTATTTATTAATTTTTTCAATTTCTTAAAAATTTTATTTTATTTTATTTTTTATTCTTTTATTTTATTTTATTTTTTATTCTTTTATTTTATTTTATTTTTTATTCTTTTTATTTTATTTTATTTTTTATTCTTTTTATTTTTTTATTTTTTATTCTTTTTATTTTTTTTATTTTTTATTCTTTTTATTTTTTTTATTTTTTATTCTTTTTATTTTTTATTCTTTTTATTTTTTTTATTTTTTATTTTTTTTATTTTTTATTTTTTTTATTTTTATTTTTTTTATTTTTATTTTTTTTATTTTTATTTTTTTTATTTATTTTTTTTATTTTTATTTTTTTTATTTTTATTTTTTATTTTTATTTTTTATTCTTTTTTAATCTTTTTATTTTTTTAAATTTTTTTTTTCTTTTTATTTTTTTTAAATTTCTTATTCTTTTTATTTTTTTTTTTTTTTATTCTTTTTTTTATTTTTTATTCTTTTTTTTATTTTAATTTTTTAATTTTTTTTTTTTATATCTTCCATTTCAGTTCCTCCAAAGATTCTGACTTCCTTGACAACAACAAGACTTGAAGCCCAAGTCGGGGATACCGTTACACTCAGGTGTGATGCGACAGGAATTCCTCATCCGAATGTCACTTGGGTACGAGCAAATGGTAAAGTGCTACCAGATATGAAATTCAGTCATCGAGTAAGTTAGTTTTTTACTGTGAACATGTAACCAGGAATATATTTCATTTGTACTTTGTACTGAGTTTTTGTCTGAGACTGAGATGTTAATTTGTTGGGGGGGGGGGGCAAGATGCTTATTATTTCACTTGCTGTTTCCATTGGTTTCTTCTCCTGACTAATCGTTTCATTCTAATGAGAAATTTTAAAAAATGACGAAATTTCACTTGAAGAAGGCCACAGAATGAGTATGCTGAAATGTGAAGATAAAAGCAACCGCAAAGAAAGTTGTTCCAAGATGAAAAATCATTGAATACCTCATCTTTATTGTTGCTAACAACAGCAAGGATTAAGCGTCCGATGATTTTTGAATTGTGTAGATCACCAACTCACCCAAACTCTTCACAGCCTGTCTCGAGATGATCTTCTATAGCTTGGACTGGTAGGATAGAGAAATCAAAATAGATGGCGAAAATCTGAGCAACCTCAGATTTGCAGACGACATTGTCCTTTTTGCAGAGAACCTATACGACCCCCAACTAATGCTAGATAAACTAAATGAAGAAAGCAAAAGAGTCGGCCTACACATGAACTTCAGTGAAACAAAAGTCATGTGCAACAATCACATCAAGAATGAATTGAAGTTGCACAACTGGGGAAAATAGACCACTACATCTACCTAGGACAATGAATATCTATGAAACCCACAAAAGAGGAAATCAAGCAGAGATGGCAAGCCTTTGGCAGAGCAAGCTTAACCTTCAAAAACAATGATCCCAATAATCCTGAAAAGGGTATACAACCAATGCATCCTCCAAAAAGTCACTTATGGAGTTGAAACATGGAACCTAACCAAGAGACAAACCAGCAAACTGAGATGCATGCAGTGTACGCATGAAAGAATCATGCTCAACCTCATGTGAAGAGATCACAAGACAGCACAATATATCAAGAAGAAAACGGGGGGGGGGTCCAAGACATGATAGAATTTATATTAGAAAATTCAAATGGCAATGGGCTGGTCATGTTGCGAGAATGAAAGACAACAGATGGACATCACGACCTACAACATGGATCCCCAGAGATCACATGTGAAACAGAGACCGACAAAATACAAGATGGAGAGATGAACTATACAAATTCAGAAAATACTGGCACTGCAACATCCATGATAGAGAAATGTGGTGGATCCTGGGGAAGGTCCGAGTCAAATGACGGACATTGAAAGACTGATGATGATGATCTTTGAAAGGGTGCTCAGTGATGAATTGAATGTTATTTTGTTAGATTATGCTTTATAAGAAGTAGAGCTTTACGTTGAAAATCTTTCTGTGTAAGGTAAAGAAGCACTCCCCATTAATTTATTTAAGAATTTTCAAGCATTGTCAGACCTGAAAAATGATGGTATGTTAGGCGAAGTCATCAGAGGTTGGGGTAGTGGAAGGTACTGGTGACAGGGTTGTATGAGGAATTTGTTGCTGCAAAACAAACACTGAATGGTATTTTTGCTTTTACCTCTTTTTTGTATAAACCAACCTTGAAATAAGCAGAGGAACTTGTATCCTAAATTGGAAATCCCTTGATTTTCTTTCTAGCATGATGCAAATAAACATTGGAATAATAATGGAATTTATTGCATTTGTAAACCAAGTAATTGCCTACAAAGTGACCTTTTAAAAATTTTCCTTTATATTTCAATTCATCTTTTTTCTTTTTTTTTCCCCTCCCTCCCCCGCAGGGAAGTACATTAAAACTGGTCAACATTCGTCATTCAGACCAAGGTGTGTACAGATGTGTTGCTGATAATACTGTCCGTCCGCCAGACCAGCATGATGCCCAGTTGTTGTTGTTTTCTCGTCCCATCGTACAGTCCGTCCAGAACACAGTTGGTCAAGCTGCCAACGGGAAATATTCAGCTAAATTAGAATGCAAGATATCGGGTGAGAAAAGGATTTTTTGTGTTGTGTGTTGCTCATAATGATAAAATATTTTCTATTACCAAGTTGTCCTTTGTATTACAATCCTTTGTTTCTGTTGGCTGCTATGATTTCCTGTTTGGTTTATCACGTTTACTGTCATCAAGGATGATCTGGCATTTCAGTCTATGATGCTCGAGCCTTGAATATTGGTTTATAGAAGGGTTTTATGGTATGTCTGGCATTTTATTCATCATACATATAAAAGGCCTATTTTGTCAATGATACTTGCACAAATTCTTGACCCTGACAATCATTTTCTTTTCCCACCTGATTTTCACTGCATTTCTGTAGTGCTGTAATAAAATTACAGTGCATTTACATCATAGATATTATATCCTTTACATATAATTTAGTACTTATTCAACAATGTTTCCCCTACTGCTAGGAATGTCTATTTTGTGCAGAAAATGAGTAAAGCTAAGCAGACGGAATAGTAATGAAGTCAGAGTAAGCAGGAGTCCAACATGTTATAAGTTGAAGTAATTTACTAACGTATAATTTGACCCCCGTACCTGATCAAGCTTCAATTTCAAGAGAAAAATCCATGATGAGTGTATATTCTGCACCTTTTTTATCCGATTGGCATCTCAAAAATGTCGGAAAATCGTGAATTTTAGCTCGAGTCTTACTAAATAGTAGATATTATTTATCCTGAAATGTACACTAGTAATAAATGATTAAATGTAGCAAAATGCTGTTAATATTAAGGCTTTGACAATTTTTTTTTCTTGCTTTGTTGATAATTGGTACACAAATCATTCTAACAATTTTTTAGCTTGTCTAAAAAAAATCTTTTTTTTCCTAATCACATTAAAAAAGACCAAATTTTTGTCTTGGAAAACGAAACAAATTCTCCTAAATTACCACTTAGTTAATGTTCTGTAATCTTATTTAAAATTTCGTGGCAGGTAGCTAACATGTGTTGATTTTTTGAAAATTCTATGATACTCACTAGACTCCTCTATCAATGCAGATGAGGTAGTAAGGGAAAGAGTATTATGTTGCCAGTTATTCATTTTATAGACTAACCTGTTTTTTTTTTTGTTTTTTCCCACAGTTCATATTATGATAACACTTTAGGGAGTGTTTTATTTTATTTTTATTTTTCTCACTTTATATTCGGATAACATGGTTTTTTGGGGGGGGTTGTTTTTTCTTTAAGGTCGAATTTTCCTTCAACATTTTTCATTTGAAAGTTGTTTGTTACCTGATCTCCTCTCATATCGCGATTTGAATATAATGTGTATTGTATCATTGAAAAATGTATCCTTTCAGTCTTATTCTAATATGTAGTACGAGTCTGTGTACAATAATTGTTTGTTTATTTATTTATTTATTTTTTTTTTTAAATAGCTGTGCAAAGAATGATATTATATCTGTCATGACATTTATAATGACGGGTTTAACAAGGAAAGATTGCTGCAGACCCCCTGTGTATTATAGTGTCTTTCATAGTGTGGTGATTGCATGTTTTCATGCATACCTTCTAAGAACCAATTCTCCCTGCCTTGTTATAAGTGACTGCTTGTTTATTTTCATTTTCATAAAAAATAAAAATAATAATGAAAGGTAATTTTAGCTAAACCTATGTTTTTTTTTACAATTTTATTTTAATTACCTGAAAAAGATGTGATTAAAAGACTGTTTTCATTGAAAGTTGCTGCCACCTCTGTCATCTGGCAATTGAGTTTTCAGTTTTCTACATTATCAGTCCCCATCACAGCAATAGTGGCAGTCAATTGACCACCTACACCCAATCGGCAGTATTGGAAAAATGTCCTGCAATTATGTTTCTGTTAATCATATGCATCTGAATTTTTCTAGGACAGAGGTTTTTGGATAAAAGTATGGATTATGTAAGTGGGGAATTACATTATATAATAGTTTACAGTAATATAAATCATATTTATATGCTGCACTTTATTAACATTATTTTATATGATGTATCACTTTTTTTTCTTTTTTTTTTTTTTTTCTTCGAAAATGTCAGTTTTAATTTTTGTCTCTCTATAGCCTATCCGGATGCAGTATTGAAATGGCATAAAAAGACAACCAAAGGAAGTAAGGAAATCAGTGATGGTGACAAATACGATATCCAGAAACTGCAAAGTTCCACTTTGAAGTTGGGAGAAACCTGGTATTATTTGAAGGTGAAGAACATCCAAGCAAATGATTTTGGAACTTATTATTGTGAAGGAAGTAACAGTCAAGGTACTTCTAGAACAGAAATTAGATTATTTGGTAAGTAAAATAAGTTTTTTTGATTTTTTTTTTTTTTTTTTTTTTTTTTTCACTTTTTTTTCTTTCCAAATTCAAGGGGTTTTAAAAGGGTTCTATAAAACTTCTTAGTATGTCAAATTAATATATTCAATAATGTGGCTTGACAAAGAAGGTCATGGCTGGTGTGATCAAATATATGTATGATCTTCTATTCAGTGACATGACATAATCAAAGGAAAATACAACTGTAACAAAGCAAAAAGAGAGTGTATAGAAAAAAATAAAAAATAAAAAATTAAAAAAAAATTAGTTGGACTTGAAAAACTAGCTTCCTGGGCTGTCACCCTAGGCACTAAGGGTATACCTCAGGTTTTTGAGACCGTAGGACTTACTGATTAAATTGGGGAGAATGAATTCTACAATAAGCAGGCAAAATAAGATAATTCCCTCACGTCAAGTCTGGACATTCATATTGGATGAGGTGAGGTAGCATTGGAACTTTCGGGGCTATGTTCGTCCATTTTACAATATGCATTATCTGTTCATCTACCTTGCTTCTCTCTCCTTTCCACTCTTTCTGAAGCGATTCAGAACTTCTCTATTCTTCTGTTTGTCATAGGAAATTTCTATGATTTTAGTGACCAGATCATTTTGTGAAAACTGATTTCTGGTCCTCACTTTACCTGATTGTCTCCTAAGAAGTGATGGATGAAGCAATAAGATGAAAAGAACTAGTGCATTTTAGTCTCTACTTTTGGAACATCAAGAGTTTTCAGCCAAAATTTCAGAAGAGATATACCATAGTGTCAACCCTCTGACCAAAATAAACTCTGAAGAATAACTGCCTCTGATAGGAAAGACGTAAGACACGTATGAACACAAGAAAAAGTAATTGGTTTCTCTCATAGTCAACGTTCCCTCTGATTTTTAGAAGTCACTGCGTGCAAAAAATCTTGTCGGCAAAAAAAAATCCTGACAAAAGTGCACTTTGAAATTCGACATAGTGAACAAATATTTTCTCTATAGAGACTCTGTAAACTTTCAACTGAATTCAAAATATTTCATGCACGCATTAACTTTCCTCGTGTACACAGCTTAGAGGGAACAATGTTCAGTTTGTTTTATATTAATTATTTGGGATTGGTGACTTTAGTATCCTGAACAGTGATACACTAAATATTGTCCATTTTTGCATTATTGAAACACATACAGATCATTTATTTTGAGTGCATAGACTACATAAAAACTTAAAAGAAATGAATATCTGTATCTAATTGAAAACTTGAAATAAATCTATCAAAAGTCTCCTGAACATTAGATTTCACAAAACTTTACATTTCTCAATTGTGAAAACCCGGTTAAAAATAGATTTTTTGGAAAATATTTAATTTTTTGGACAACTGTATAGTCTATAATATATTCAAAACAGAATTCTGCAATAAAAGTCAAGGAATGAGAGTCACTAAGTAGCATTACACGGAATAAGTGATATTTCAATTCATCTACTGAGGACATTAGTAATATTTTAAATTATACTATTCAATTTTTTCAATTTTTTTTAACTTGAATGAATAAAAGTTTTTTGATTTATTTACATATATATTTTGACACAATATAAGGAATTGTTCAGATTACAAAGTTTCACACATTCTCACTCAATATTGAAAAAAGGTGAACAAATGATATCAATTTAACAATTCAATTTAATCAAATCATTAACAATATAATTTGTTTTAGGGATGGGGGCACCAAAATTATATTTGTCACTGGGAACCCTTGCTATGCCACTGAACACAACACTGAATCACACAACACTGAATCACATAACTAAGGACACATTGCCATGATGTGGCTTTAACCATGGAACACATGCGTGTAAAGCAACTACTAAGTTTTCATTACAGCATTTTACCCTATTTTTTTAAAAATGTAATTAAAATTGAAAAAAAAATTAGTCAAATTTTTTTTTTTTTCTTGGCTTTGCCTGAAAGAAAAATCCAAAAGAATGGAAAACAAATTTTCATAAATTATCGAGTAGGAATATTGAATCTCAAATTCATCACTTGTTCTTTCTTGATTAATAGTTTCTACAGGCTACTAATTTTGATACTTGGTCAGAGTTACAAGAGCATAGTATATGGGCAGAATCTTTCGATATTCTTATAGGCCAATGCTTCTCCCTGTCAGTTATTTTGACATCATATGATAAAGGTTGGTGTATCTTTCCAATCTTATTTTTCTATTTATTTTATGTACAATTTTAATGTTGAAGTAATCATCTTCAGTTGAAAAGAAGGATTGAGTGGAGTTTAATTCTGCAGCAGCTCATCTTGCTCTTTCAATGAACTTCATCCCTCAATCTGAGTGATGGAGTGAAAAATTTCAAAGGAAATTGTTCTTAGTGAAACTTGTATCATCAGAAAGCCTTTGGAAAGGATACCAAAATCTTTGATATGCTGTAATTATTAAAAAGTTATCGGTTTTACATAACACTAGTGTAATTATGACTCTTGAACAAATAAATGAATAAGAGGGGCAATTGATATTTGCGACTCAAATTTTGGTCAAGTAGATTGTTGTAGTTAGGTTAACATTAACAACTTGAGTTTTGATCAGTGAAATTGAGTAGATTGAAAATAAAGATATCTTCTTGGAAATAGCCTCATTGATAGCATGTATATTATAGATGTTAATTTTCTGGAAATGTTTATACTACTCTTGAGAACTGCAATGTAGTCTGCATGGAGTTGGAAGTTAACTTTACTTAGCCATGTAGGTTTTAACTTTTGATTGGTGTGACTAAATGATTGATCAAATAGGTTGCTTATCAAGATATTTTCTTGAAAATCATCATATTGATGGATATATCATAGAATCTTACAAAATTTTCAGGGACTTCAATCTTGTACTTTTACCTTGAAACTACAATTACTTTGCATGGTGCAGTGGGGCAAATTTTCATTGAGAATTCTCAGCGAAACATTCTCTTACCAAATTATTCAACTTTTATTCATTAATAAATTCTAATTTCATAGCAGCATCAAGAAATTAGTCTGGGGTAACAAGTCTTCAAAAATGGTATGAGAATGTAAAGGATGGGGGTTGGATAGAGAGCTGACTCGCGATTAAAATGAAAACTAGGCCTGTCCTAGGGCTTATACACTATGAGTAGCAGACAATGTTAGTTTTTGCTATATATCTACTCTTAATGTGTAACTAATATCGATATTGATGTTCCAAAATCTTGAATTATCCCTCTGAAAAACTTGAGTGCATTCTATAATTGTTTTTAGGAAGACTAAAGATAAATAGTGGCGGTTTCATCTGATCGAATTTTCCTTTATTTCAGGGTTTTGAATATCTTGTCTTTCTATGTCCATCTACTACGTTGAATGTTTTTCTTTATCTATTCTAACAAAGTGAATACATGTGACACCTTTTCTTTCTTTTTTTTCTTTTTTTTTTTATTGCAGTTGATACTTAACATGGCTTTGATTAAATTAAAATAGCTACTAATATCTTGAATCAAATATTGCTTGCATCAATGCTTTGTACTAACTGAATTAACATATATATATATATATATATATATATATATATATATATAGTATTGAAAGTTTGGAAAAGCAAGTCAACATGCAGAGTTTTTCAGATCTTTTTGGAAATTATGATGAAAAGTGAGTCTTTTTAAAAAGGGCAAATTTCTGATCCTATTCTGGCCAAATGCTGTGAAAAGAAATTGGCTTACTTGACCCTTTGAATCTTGACCCCCTTATTCATACAACCCTTCCATGTTGACCCCAGTGGCCCTGAACCTCTGTTTTTGATAGTCTGAGGATTGCAAATGTGATTACATTGTACCATATATATGTGATAGGTCAGTCTCCTGGCCAGATGAGGATCAGGGGGGGTCACAGGAACATATCAATTTTCTTGAACAAAATGCGCCTGTTAGAGACTGGTAGTGGATGCTCCGAGTATGGATTATCCTATCATGGCCACTTGTGTATATGGACCTTTGAAATCTTTGAAAGATATATAAATATATATGTATATACGAGTGGTCCTGTGCATTTTATTTGTCAATTTGGATATGTTTCATGCCCTAGGAATTGTGACCAATCACGGCATATGTTATGTCTGCTATTAATCTTGATTCCTGCACCTTGGGGACATATCAATATTTGTAAACAAAACACTTGTCAGTGGCCACAATACTAACCAATGATGTATATGGACTTCCAGATACAATGATCCTAATAAATGTCATCCTTATTTTGTCATTTTCTCTCTCTCTCTCTTAGTGTGTCCAATTGCAATTTCTATATTTATCACAGAAAACAGATCTTTACATAATGATCTGATTTTCTAAGTATTGAAACCACTTGAGAAAGAAAATGGAAGCAGTTCCTATTCCCCTTGTATCACATCAACTTGCCTCACGTTGAAAATACATTTTAAAACTTGAATAATTTCTTAAATTGCAAAGATACATTGTCTAAGCAAAATCTTATCACACGCATTCAGTTGGAATGCTTTTCAGTGCTTTACTCGGAACACTAATATTGTTAAATGAAAATCTTGATTGGGAAAACTTGTGTGCGTTCTGCTGGCCACTTTGACTAACTCAACTAGACAGTCCCCCTGGAAGCAAACTCTTCTTCTAACCATTGTCTCTAAATCTTCTGTTTGGATCAACTAACATCAGGTGGGATATTTTACTAATTTCAACCTTTTCTTTCCTTCACCCCAGCATTTATTTTATTATTTACTAGCAAGATTATGTAGTATTTCTTCGGAGGAAATATCTTTATAATCATAAACCTAAAGTAATAGATTATTCTCAATCATATATTTCAGTGGCAAGTGATTTGATTTGATGTCACCGCTTCATCTTATTTATGGCTGTTTTTAATAAGAGTATAAAATGAAACTCTTTACCTTAAATAGCAACAAACTTCAAGAAATGGTAACATCAAAGCAATCACTGAAAGAGAATAAATTGGCACAATGCAAAAAATCCAGCAATATTATCACGTTAAATGTATTGTCAGTTATTATTATCATTATATATTTTGTAAAATATCTGTTGCTTTGCTAATGGTTGTCCTCCTCCCAGTCAACCTTGTATTGACCATGAAAATAGTTTCATAACAAATGAGATAGGTACAGATACAAGAAAAACCCAGGTCTACCAACAATAAAAGTTTTCAGTACAAGTATAATGTATATGAAGCCTGATACAATTTTAATCGAAAAATATTGAGGAAAAAAAAAAGGAAATACTCGATAAAAGCATCCCACTCCTTTATGGAAAAGATAAGGATAGTGATACATACTCATACCACTAACTAATAAAACACTGCCATTAACAACATTAACAATTATGTCCCTTTATTGTGACATCACTTGCACTGCTTTGCAATCCTTATTAAGATCGCTCTTGCTTATCAACAAGTTTCTCTTGTTCTCTCATTTCCATCTTATTGCTTCTTGATTAATCATAGTAGCGTGTTGTACAAAATACTGTCAGTTTAAACAAAGCCATGATCCACAAAAATACAGGATTTTTTTTTTTTTTAAATTTTTTAATGGTAGCTTTTACTGCCTCTAAAACCTTTGGATTCTAAACAGGAAAAGTTTTGCAGCCACATGGCAAAAATGGAAGAGACAGTCTAATTAAAGACAAATGGTATCTTGGATTTAAGATAGAGGGAATGTCTAAGAGGATTTGAATTTAGATAAAGCCATTTAAGCAGAACAAACTGCCAAGGAAACAAATGCCTGTCAAAATTTTTGCTGCCTCAGCAGAAATTCAGAATAGCACCAACATTTCAACCTTAAATCATTACCATGCATTAACCAGTACCAAAAGCTTTAAGAACCTCCATGCTGGAACTCATGACAGATAGCTCGCCAAATTCCAAAATTTCATCAGTTTGTGTAAATTTTGTGGTGGAAGTCATCCTAAGAGCAATTGTCTAGCATGTCATGAGACATGTACTGAATGCAAGAAAAAAAGGACATTACTAAAGAATGTTCAGATCTAGAAGATCAGTACATTAAGTGAAAATCTCTCCAGACAAAGATTCCGACAATGAAGAATACTCCTTTGACCCAATCAGTTCTAATGACCCTAACAAAAAAAATTAATCCAATTCATAAAGGGTCGAAATAATAAAAAAAAGATTCAGAATGTTAGACTGTGAAATTAAAACTCAACCAGTCTGAAATAATTTTCAAAATAGACTCCAGTTAATGTGTTACCCAAAAATGTTTCCGTAAATCTTTTCTCAAACCAAATTGAAAAACACTTCTGTGGAATGATCTGCCAATAACAATACTAAAAATTGATATGGAGAATAATCAAAATCAACAATTTACATTTGAAAGAATTTGATGACTGTTTCTATTTGGTTAGCACTTTGCAGTCTATTCACTATAGAACTATAGACCCTGAAATAAATTCTGTTACCCTCCTAAGTTCCTTTTACCTAACAGGCAAATTGAAAAAAAAGCTAGAGAAAATGTAACACACGGGTATAATTCTTCCTGTAGAACGTACCAGATGGGTTAACTCCCGTGTAATAGTCAAAAGGTCGAATAAGACTCACAACTCTATTTAGATCCTTGTGATTTGAATAAAGCAAATAAATGTGAACATTTATAACTCCCCACTGTGGAAAAAATTTCTGCAGAAATGCATCGTCCAAAGTAGTTCTCTAAGTTCGATGCTTCTCATGGATTTCAGTTAATCCTAGTATATAGAAAGAGTTCTCGACTTCTAACCTTTAACACCCCTTTTGGAAGATACTGTAGTACTTGTTTACCTCGTGTGAAACACAGCACAAGCCAAGTCTTCAAATCAACATGACAGATTATAGGAAGAATCAAATGAACAAAGTTCTCCATAGACGACATCTCAAGAGTGACTTGTTTTCGACTGACTACAAAAACACTGTCTGAAATTGAATAAATCAAAGTGTATACTTGTCGCATCACAAATAACATATTTTGGTCACTTCATCACAAGTGAAGAATTGAGACCTGATCCATCTAAAATAGGAGCAATTATCAGCTTGCTACTACCCAAATACTAACAAAATTTACAATGATTTTTAGGCATCACTTGTGCAAATTCCTCCCAAATTACTCGGAAGTTATGACACCATTACGTTGCCTTCTACAAAATGACGTCATTTAGTCATTTGAAAAGTCTGATATTGAAACCGTATCAAAGCTCAGAGATAACAAACTACCCTGATTTACAATTTCATGGCCCCAATTAACCCACTAAAACTGCAATACTCGAGTCAAATCTCAACAGCAAATATGTATCGGTTTCATTTACATCACATGCTACAATTTCTGCTGAACAGAATTACTGTCCACTAGAAAGAGAAACCTTGAGCATAGTGTTCGGTTGTAAAAATTCCATGAATTTGTTTACAGAACTCCTTTCTTTATTGAAAACAATCATGAAGTCCCCTTTTGTTGGAACCTTATGATTTTGAACTAAATTACACACCTGGTTGTAAATCTGTTGTTTATCCCATGCTTTTCTCCAGGAGAACATCCTTGAAATATCTAATCCAGGTATGAGAATGTACATCCACTCAATTATCAAAAATTTCTGTATGACTGATAAACTCAATGCGTATGGGGAGGCCATTACGAGCGACCCAACTCTACAAACGCAAATAATTGGCCCCATAAACAATACATCCTTTCTTCAACCTTTGTATCTAACCACGACAATTTCTGTTGATTTCTACTCAAAGGTAACGCAAACATCATACCTAACACTCTATGCAGAAGAGTTTTACCAAAAAATCCGTACTGAGCATTTGGGCATCGAATAGCTCTGCAAAAAAATGTTCAAACAAAAGACACAACCAACAATTATTCAACGTGCATTGATCACCTGAATCAAGAACCAGCTGAACATTTAAATCCTTGTGAAATTCCTCATACTCCTTGAACAAAAGTGGTTACAGATGTATTTCATTTATAACACAAATCATATCTCCTAATCGTGGACTACACCACTTGCTATGTTGAATTTCATCAAATACAAGACTGTTTAATTCAGTCAAAAAAAAAAATTGAAGGATACTTTTGCAAAATTTACCATTCCTTGAACTGTTCAGTGAAAATGAACTTGAATTCAAATCGGAAGGTTTTGGAGTGTTTGCCTGACTGGAACTTTGAACACATGAAAACAAGTCATGGTTGGAAGAAACATTCAAACTACTGAAAAGTTCTTAAAAAAGCCATAACAAATGATGATCCTATTTGGGACTCTTAGCTCTAAGCTGAAGAAAGGAGTTCCATCCCCTGCTAAACAACTTATGAAAAGGAACTTACATACACAGTTGTTTGGCTTCAGTGAGGAAAAATGTGAATAAAATTCAATAACTGGAACAGATATGGCATAATGATTGGAAAAAACTTAATGAACCTTGTTCTTATTTGGTGGTTACTGAGTAAGACACAACAGATGTCCTTTACAAAAACAAATGAACATCTACAAACTTCCCCAAGTATCGATTATGAGAATATAATGCCAAACATTGCACATCGATATCAACAGGTACAACTAACATCCACAATAGAACATGCAGCAGAAGGAGAATAACACCCCCCCCTTCAAGATACAGACAATAATTGCTCTAATAAATGTCATGAAGGAAATTATCCACTTTACTCCATTCATAAAAAAGATATTCTCTACTCCAACAAAAACCACTCGCTCCATATCTTCCTTGCTCAAAAAAAAAATTTTTGAATATTAATATTACTAAGATATTAACAATTACATCTCCTTTTTTCCTGATGTCACTTGCCCCTCCCTGCAATCATTATTAAAATCACTTTTGCTTATTAAAGTTTCTCTTGTTCTCTCCTTTCAATCTAATCGCATCTTGATTAATCATAGTAACTCATCATGCAAAAGATAGTTGTAGAGGTTTGAAAAAGCCAGATATGGATCTTTGTCAAATTATCCAAGATTTAAAGCAAATTAAATTGGAAGAGATTACAAAAAACGGGGTTGAGGGTTGGATTTTTTATCCCTTAAACAACTATCATTTATTGACCATATAACAGAATAGAACACAGTTGTTAACCAAGGACACGTATACCTAGAGTCTGGAAATTTAAAGCATTTCAGTATCTGAAAAAAAACTCATGGAGTTACTTCGAACTTATTAATATAGATTTTTACTAATATTATCTCTTATCTTCATTTAGTTGCTTTTTATCAGAAGTTACCCTGTTTACTCTCTCTGGCTGTCAATCTATGGCAGTAAGTTGTGATTAAAAGCAACTAAAAATTAAGATGAAAGAAAACAAGTTAAAAATTGATACAAAAAATTCAGATAGTTGATTACAAAACATATCTTTCCAATGTGTTCTTGGAAGTCTTATTTGTCTATCAAAAAAAAATCTGTATAAATTTCTTTTAGTAACAAAATCCTTTGCTTTCTTTTCAAATACTAATATTGATTTCATAAAATGGTTTTCCCAATTGTAGCTGAAAATCAATGATTGAAATGTAAATTAAATCTTGAACTGCGACAAAATTTTAAATTAGACCAAATTGATTCTTTGATATCTCCAAGATTTAGTTAATTGAATAATATGATAAATTCTTGCATGCTGTTCAAATTCCTCAAACTTGCATGTGCAAAATGCTGAAACCATTTTTAATCTACCTCTGAAAGTGAAATAACCTATTTTTTTAACTTCCTCTCTTTTTTGTTTTCATATATTGAATTTTTTAGAAATCATACTAACCTGAAAATGTTCCAACGTCATTTTTTGTTTTGTTTTTTGTTTCAGAAACCCTTGAATGCCAAGGGCCCAACTGTCCATCAACATACAACAGCCGAAGCTCAAGACTAAATGCTTGCATAACTAAGATTTTTATGTTGGTTATTGCCTTGTATCTCTTTAAAAACTGACCAAAACTTTTACATACTCCTGTACTCTTCTCACTCAGACTAGTTTCAGTTGATGTGCTGCTAAAACAGTATAAAACAGAAGTAACGCACAAGGATCTCGGGTTTCCTCTATTCCTCACCTATTTTTAATTTTAATTTTTTTTTCACCATATTCCATTTCATATTCTTTTACTAGCAAAAATTTTTTCCCCGAGAAAATTCCTTCCCTGGGAGCCAAGTTCCTCTTTCTGAAGTATCACTGCTTTAAGAGCAATGAGATATCGCTAAAAATGATCGTACTTACAAGAGAATAGTAGGCTTTAAAGATCTTTTCTTTTCCTTTGAATATTCCATTAAAACTAATGGCATCTATAATTTCACCTTGGTAGATGTGATTTCTAGATGCCATTAGTAGTTTCTAAGGGAGATATTCAAAATAGTTAGAAGCAGAAGCTAAATTTGATTTAATACCTCAGAGAATTTCAGTAACTATAGAGTTAGATTCAAGTTCTGATGTTATAGAGAGACTAGGATTATTTACTGTTGAAAAAGAACCTTGTGGATAAAAAAAAAAAATATATTGTTAAATACCTTTTATAAAAATACTATTTTTGTGTACATTGGTTTTATATTATTCATTTTCATTTCAAGATGACACATCATCATTTCAAGAATTATTTTGACAATTGAACGATTTCTCCCCCCTACCCCTCTTCATTGTCCTTAGTGTAGCACAAAGAGTAGGTCCGGTCCGTTTAACTGGTGTTGATCAAGCCTGGGGTTGTGTTCAGGTAGTGCTACCTTATTGATAGATCCCCTCTCTATCTACAGTTACTTTGAAGCAACTTCTGCCTTGATGGCTCTTTGCCCACTGGCTCCAGTGTGGTCCATCATGTTGCAAGGACTGTGGAAGGATTGGTCCACAAAACCTCTTTATCCCATCTGATTCACCCCCCCCCCCACTTTGCTCTGGTATTCTTCCAACAGTCTTGCACACTTTGCCCCTTTCCCTCTTGTTGATCACCATGTGTTCCTCCCAAGGAACAGTGAACCAAAGAGAATGATCTGCTTGGAGTCTCCGAAGATCAGCAGCCTGTCTGGCCTTTAATATTGTTGCAGGTGTAGGAAACTTCAGTTGCTTCCCCTGGTTCACTTTTATCTCCCTGTCTTGTGCTGTCGCTAGGAGCCCCTTAGAGGTGGTTCTGGAGGCTAAGGTAAGCTTTTCTCAGCCCAGACGATAATAACTGTCTTCTTCACTGGGTAGAGGTGCTTCCAGTGACTAATCCTGCTGCAGGACACTCAGTATTGCAATACCTCACTTGTAAGAGTCTCCTTGGACTCTTCATTTAAGCTGCTGAAGGGAGCTTCAGCTTGTTGTTCTGCTCATAGGTGATGCCACTTGACCCGATGATGTTCCTTTACTCAGCATAGGTTGGGGCTCTCTAGTCACTCGGCAAGGCTTGGAATTTCCTACATCTTGCTTGGGGTAGTTCCCATGGATTGTACACATATATACACACACTCACACACATATATATATATATATATATATAAACTTATCTGAAATAATTTCCCATCGTTACACAGTTGATATATCATTCAATTTAGACAGTGTAAATAGAATGAATGATTCAAGAAAGTGGGGCTGCTACAGGAATCGAACCTGCCACCAATAGGTAGCCGCTTCAATGTAACGATGCACTTACCTTGTGCTAAACAGCCCGTTGATAGGGCCAAGGTCAAATAACTGCTTTCAACCCAAATTCCCATCTCATCTTTTCTGTCATTTTCATCTCTTACACGACAGCATGCATTTAAGAAATGAAAATAATTTTGTCCGACATAATGAATTATAAATTACGTTATATCTATTTCTTAAATATATACACACACACAATATGTATATATGATTAAAGAATAAAATCTGTTCTTTATCAAAATGGAGTGCCTTAAAAAATAAAAAAAATTGGAAAAAAATTTATCATGCTTTGTCAACTGTTTTTACTTAATTTTAGCTTTTAATTGAACTGTAAATGTCTAAAAACAATCAGTAGAATCTTTCTTTTTCTTCTTTAGTGAAGAACAGTCTATTTTCATATTGAAGTAATCTGAGCTTTGTTTTGGTACTAGTTTTCGAACATACGTCATCCATTGTAGTTCAAACTCTATTCAGTATCAATGATCTGCAGGAGCAATTTGTTAACCATATACCATAACAAAACGCCCTTTATGAAGTATAGGCTCTTGCTCATTGACTTGTTTGCATCCAATATTGACCAAACTCTCTATTCAGTATTAATAATCTGCCAGAGCAACTTATTAACCATATACCACAACAATACCCCCTTTATGAAGTATAGGCTATTGTTCTTGTTTGCCAAGTACTATCATGAAGATTTTGATTATTTTTAAACCTAGGCCTTAAGAATTGACTAGCCTTTTCTAAATGCCTGTGAATTAATTGTGTATGCTCGGCAGATATTCTTACCTGTGCCAGTTGGACAATGTTTATTTATTCCCCTTGTCTGTTCGTCCACACAATATCTCAAAAGTTCTCAATGAATTTCAATGATAATTTGTGAAAATTCTTTTTTTTTGCTCTTTGGATGTAATAGAGTAATTACAAAGTTATTCAGAGATATAATCGGGTGTTGAAATGAATTTTAAGTTTCAAAGGAACATCTGTGATGAAAAATGATTACAAGCTTTTGTCATAAGGTTGTCTGGGCTTTGTAACCTGATTCTTAGTGAATGGCAATAAGACTTGAAATTATAGAAGGTGGGTGTTATGATTTTTTTTTTCTTCTTTCTTTCATTTCTACAAATCCTGCGTTGAATTAAACGTTGAAAATCATTTGTGTTTATAAATAAAGAACAAATTTCGGAATATTGAGTTGACTTGTTTTTTCTTCCTCAAATTTCTGTATGAAGTGGAGAATATATTTCGCTTTCATTTGAAGTGGAGATTTCATTTCAGAATCTAGCCCACAGGTTTGTAAAAAGTGAGTTGTTTTTTTGTTTCTCTTCCTTTCAAAGAGCATGAATGGTTTGAGAATAAATTATTTTGATTGAGAAACAATTAAGTGAAAAGTGAATTACTTGTTATTTATTTTACTCAAGCTACATAAAAAAAAAATTACCCTCTTATCCTGCTAGTATTTAGTAATGAATTTTTTTCTAAAATAAAAGAAAAATTGATTTATTTCAATTCAGAACCTGAAACTGTTGTATTTCGGAGTTTTGAAATAATTTATATTCATAAGGCTCAGCCCTATTACTATAGAGTTCATTGTAGATGGATCTATATGTTGATAGTTGAAAAATCAGTTTCCTAACCATTTTTTTTTCTTTCTCCAGTCTAGAGCAAAATTCATTTAGTAAGTTTTTCAACTTTCTAAATTAAAAATGAATTAGTTTCTTGTTTTAATTAATTTCCTGTCTCTCTTTTCAGAAACTTTGGAATGCCAAGGTCCATTGTGTTACTCTCCGATTGGATCAAAAGCTGACTGTAAAAATGTTTATTTTGGGGGGGTTTGTCTTTCTACTCTAATTTTAGCTATGAATAGATTCAATCTACTTTTCTAAGGAAAAAGGTCATTTTTATTGTTTGTTTGTTTGTTTTTTGTTTTTTTTTTGTTCACAGTAAAACTTTATCCTTTTTCAAATAATGGAATAGGTGCATAACTAGTCGGCAAACCACTATGCACCTATTCCACATAAGGTTGCAGAAAATGTGTTGATAAAAGATATAGTGGTACTGAGGATGCTTCAAGCAGATTTTTCTTGGCAAAGTCCATTTCTAAGATCACAAGTTAAACTTTGATCAGAAATAAATACTGAAACTTTTTTTACTACTATTTTTACCCTGATTCATATATTTTTGTACACATTTCTCTCAATATCTTTCTTCTTGCTCTATAGATCAAAAAACTAGTAAAACTTTTTGTCATAAAAAAAAAAAAAATTGAGGAACTTGTTTATTGTAATCATGGATTATGTTATCATTTCTAAAAACCCAATTTGAAATATTAAAACTAGTTAATAAGGACATTCGGATTTCTATCAGATGAATACTTTCTTCTCTGGAAAAGAATATATTGGTTTCAGCGGAAGAGCTCATTGTTTCAAATGGTGGGAAGATTTTTTATTCTCTTGTAATAGGCACAATTGTTATTGCTATGAACAGAGAACCAGAAAAGAATCCCATTGTTTATATAAGTAAATTCTTTTATAGTGTTGAGTAAATGAAAATTTTCTCTTCATACCCTTTGCTCAATGTAATTAGCTGTTCATCTTGAAGCCTGATCACAAGAAACTTCCTCTGTATATAGCATCAAGTCTCTACCTCTTCTGTACTTGGTAGGTAGCACAAATTACTAACTCCAGAATGCCCCCATCATAGAATTTTGGCTGCCTCATTCTTGAAATGTTTTATGAAATACTGAAAACTAGAACAAATGTTTTTACAATGCTGTCTCAGGGAAAAAATGAAAAAAAATTTTTTCTCCTTTATTTTTCTCTTCAACTCCAGGGCAATTAAAGTTAAGAGAAATCTTCTAATTCACCAAATGTCTGTCCATCTATATGTGACAGTGTAACTCGGAACCACTCAACATATCTCCGCAAAGTCATTGGTGTGTACGGGACCTCTAGGCAGTCACACTCAATCCCCATTGATTTCGTAATACTTAAAGTCTGATTACGTTTATCTGTATATGACCTAAGTAGCCGAAACAGTGCATTGTACCAGTGAAAAATACAAAAAAACGTCTTATCTTGGCCCTCTGCAGGAACAAATTGGAAAATCCTGCTCATAGTGCAAGTTTCTAGCAAGTTTTTAATATTCCTCTTCCTGAACTTTTTTTTAAAACTATTTTTTATTAATTTTTTTTTTTTTTTTTTAATCTTTTGGTAGGGAATTTAATAGGTGACAAAAACTGAAGTCTTCAACTCTTTTATACTTGGAAGGCAGCACAAATTACCAACTCCAGAATCCCCCCCCCCCCACAAACCATCATAAAATTTAGGCTGTCTCATTCTCCACCAATATTCTGGCGCTCTTTGTTTGCCTTCAAGCCAACTTTGCACTGCACAAGAGAATGAACATACTGAATTGATTGACCCCCCCCCCCAAGTTGGAAATAGAACCTTTCAAATTCTCTGACCAAAACTTGCCATATGACTAGATTTTGTGGTGTGTAGGACCATAACCACATCGTGCCTGTGCACAATTGCTGGGGTGATGCCGCCGTAGATTTGCCAGCCCCACGCCAAACTTTCTCCTCTACTTTGGCTCAAATTGTGCTCTAACAGTCCTGCTCTTTGCGTATAGTTGGGAAAATGTGGGTTCATGCCTATCCCAAAGACATTAGTGCCAAGTAAATGTGAGCAGCTCCATTCCCCCCCCTCTTTTTATAAATAGAGAGGGTTCAAATCTTATTTTCTCCTTCGAATTGTCTTTTGTGTAACATCTTTGTATCAACATTTGTTCGTTTTGTAGCAGTAGTAGCATCGGTTCTGAGAATATCAATCACTCGTCCCTATTACTTGTGAGGAAGGTCCAGAATTGATTCCTAAATCACTTATTCTTTGCATTACTAAACCCAGGGATTGAATCTAGGTGCTCTGATTATTCATCTTACCAGCAAAATTTAAGAGAAAAAAAAATTGAGATTTAAAACTTGTTCTAAAGAAAGGGAGGGGGCTTTAAACAAGTTTCCACTTTTGTTGTCCATGTAATCTTGATGGATTGTTATTTCTTCCCTTGTAAACAAACAACTTTTTGATAAAAAAAAAAAAGATTTTGGCAAAATAAATTATATTTTTCAACTAAATTTATTCTTCGTTGTTTTTCACAGTATTTTCCTTTCAGAAATGTATATATATTTTTTTTTTACCATTGTGATTCCTGTGCCAGGTTTTATTGTCCATGGCAGTGAACAGGTTGTAAAATAAATTTAGTAAAACACCTTTATCACATACTTAATTCAAGATTTGAGCATGTGTAAATTGATCATTCAGCAAAGGACTTTCAAATCTTCTAAACACAAGAAAGGTCTTTATCAAAGGCCTTTCAACTTTTCTCAAAGAAATTATCTATTCATTTCTCATAAAATTGTTTCATTCATACACATTACTTTTGTCTTCATCACATTTCTGCTATCAGACCTTGGAGCCTTTCCTTAGTTTCAAAAATGTCAATTGCTCATTCCTATCACTTAGGAAGGAATTTTCAGAATTGACTACTAAATCTATTATTATTTGAAGATTAACAATTCTGCATGACTGAACTCACTGGGGAGCATAAACAATCTTTAACTGTCACTTTTATCCCATTACACCATACTGAGGTATTTTTTTTTTTTTTTCAAAACCTGAAGTGTAATGTTTGGTGCCTAATTAGTGATGTTTGTATGGTGTTGATATATAAGCTTGCTCTATGGATCGCCTGATTTAAGCTAACAATCTTATCCTCCAATGGTATTTTATGTCTTAAATTGACCTCATACCTTATTTTTATTTTTTGAATGATAATAGACAACAAACTCAACAACCAAACTTAGCGTTTATCATTCACAGTAAAGTGATATCAAAGTGCATTGGAGATAGCATATAATCATTAACACAAACCGGGCTTGCCTCATGGCTGAAGTAGTTGCATTTCCAAATGGTGCCGGGGCAGTTTTTAGCCTAGAATTTTGAGTGCTGATTTTCAAAGCAGTGTCTTCACCTCTTGGAAGTCGGACACAACACAATTCAACTTCTGCCATGTAAATATTGATAACGAATCCACTTGAGAGGAAAAAAGATGAATGGAGTAATGTTTTAATGGTAGTGAGTGATGAAATAAACATGAAAGGAAAGAAGAAATAAATAAAAAGAGACAATTCAACAGGAGGTAGAGTTTATTGCTAACTTTTGGTTGTCTTTTGGTTTAGCGAGATTCCATGGACCCAAGGTTGCTGACCCACAAGTTTTGTGTATTAAAAAAACCCACTTGGTCTGAATCAGCCAACTTGGAATAATAATAATAATTGTAATAATATTAAAACATTTGTCAGCAGTTTTATTATGGCAGGGTGTATTTGGCACTGTTTGTGTGTGTGTGTGTGTACAGTATTATTTTTCTGTGTGTACATGGAAAGAAGAGATGGTCTTGTAATACTTGTGAACGTAAATGTGAATATGTTTGTTGAAGTAAGTTTTCAAGATTTGTATATATACTGTTGAGTTGGTGTAAGTGATCTCAACAGGTGAATGTGGGGTGATGTGAGAGAGGTAGACAATGTTGCACACTAATGTGGCAGCAGACACACATACAAAAGTGTGTGTGTGCATGAATATATACACACCCATACAAGCACACATACACTCACACACATGCGCACAGATATGCTTCTGTCCATCTATCCACGTATATTCCCATTCGGCCACAAAATCTAGATATACACACACACACAGAGGCACACTAATTTCTGTAAGTCAGTAAATATAATTATTTCTTAACAACTTCTTATTCAATGTACCTGAGAATAAGGAAGTATCTGCTGGTTGATAGTAAGGCAGTGAATATCAACTCTCAGCTCCAATGATCAAAGTGGCAGAACCAAGTGGTGACCAGTATACATTAAGCCAACACTGACAATGTAACCAAACCAGACAAAGGCTTCATGAAAGTGTGAATGACACTAGAGGAGCTTAAAGTCACACTATCGCATGAAGGGCTAGAGCTGAAGTCAGAGATGGGGGTGAAGGGAAAAACAATTGGTCTTGCTGAGGTGAACACTTGGGCACTTATTGTTGCAGAAGGTTACAATAGTGGGGCATCCAGTAAGGAGCGAACTCACAAGCAATTGCCAGTGAGACTAACTTGATAACTTCACAGCAGGTTCCCTTACAATAGTCACCTATGAGAGAAATAAAAATACCTCAAAATGAATTTTAGTTTCTTTACAAAGGATGAGCACTGAAAATGAATTATCATTCTGAACATGGGCATTCTAACTCGGTTCAGATAATAGGATCTCTCTTCCCGACCTTGGTATCAACACATTTCAACCAAACCATTCTTCAGCCCTCATCAGATGCAGGATTCATGAAAAAGGCAAACCTTTTTTCCCCACATTATGCACCTTATGAATGAATTAGCCAAAACAATGTATTGACAATATCAAGGAAGGAAAAGAAAGAAAAGATTTGATTGTACCAACAAAAGTTGGAATGTTAATGGCTCTTCTCAAACTTACAGACAATGAAATGGGCAAGTACTTTAGTGCTTTTTGTTGGATAATAAATTCCTATGGATTTATTATACATGATACATACAGGGTGTCAAGAAAGAGAAAGGCGGAAATCACAGTCCTAAGGAGATTAAGAAGCATTATTAGTAATGTTTGACAAATATCTTTTCTGTAAATTCTTTATATGAGACTTAAATTTGGGAAATGGAAGTCATAATTGGTCTAGGATTAACTAATAAACTGATTTTCTCTCTGAACTGAGACATGATAATATCCGGAGTTAAACTTGGTATAAGAGTCTAAAACAAATAAAATTAAATCATGGCCTTATATTCCATAAGCGATTTATTGATTGCTTCAATAAATCAACCACTGCTGAACTTTGAACCCAATAATGAGCCACAGCCTTAAATTGTAGTGTATTTTTAAGATGAGACTGGGGTTCTGATGGGAGTTGTTCGTTGGCGCTATGAATGAATATTAACATTGAATAACAGTTGTAATGAAAGACTTACGTTTACTTACTTACGGATGTCACTTGATTCAAAGAAGAGAATTTTTTTTAAAAAGAGTCATTTTCTTTTGCTCATGTGACATATTGTATCACATCACCTTCAGTGCAGCTGTGTTACATTTTGGCAGAACCAATGACACATGCACAATAGAAAATATATTTTATATATATATATATATATATATATATATATATATATATTATAGTTTGTGTCAGTGTGTGTGTTTGCGAGTGTGCATATATGGAACAGCTGACATCTTTCAGCTAAGATACATCATCATCAGGATGATTTGCTAGACTGGTTGCTATAGAAACATGGTCCGGATTGGATGAGGCTGTGACAGTAGGAAGTGTAAGTCCTGAAGTTGACGACGTGGCAGTCGAAGCTCCAACAAGAGGCGGTGGCTGCTGCTGCTGTGTGGCGGTGGAACAAGAGGAGAGGGTTGGGGAGGAGGGAGTGGATGGGGTAGTGATGCCAGCAGCTGTTGTGAGGTGGTGTCCACTGTTCCCTGCTGCCGCTTGCATCACCCCTGCTGCTGCCAGCACAAGGCCAGCATTTGTACTCATGTTCAAGGGGCTGTTGTTGACTGTCAGTGCCATACCGGATGGCAGGGTGGTGATGGCAGCTGCACCCACACTTGTGCTGCCAACCTCGGCATCTGCACACAGATTGATTCCACCCATGGACCCATTAGCTGCTGCTGCCACGGCAGCCACAGCGGCATTGTTCAAGATTTGGTTAGAGGTCATGGAGGTTGCAGATGTGTTTGTGGCATTCATGCTTTGCACTATTTGCAATTGGGGTCCAAGAAGGGAGCTGGGGGGGTTGATCCTTTTCTCCTTTTGCCGCCGATTGCAGAACCAGACACGCACCACTTCTTTCTCCATTGTGAGGCTGTCTGCCAGCATGGAGATTTCCTCTGAAGAAGGCTTTGGATTTTGGATGAAACTTTTTTCCAGAGCAACACGGATTGAAGACTCTATGCTGGTCCGTTTCTTTCGGCGGCGACCAATGGATTCGGCTGTAACTGGAGATCCTGGTAAAGAAGAAGGATTTGATATCGAGTCTGCGTCGGCCAACCACTTCTGCAGCAGAGGCTTCAGTTTGCACATGTTCTTAAAACTCAGGTTGAGAGCTTCAAAACGTGAAATTGTCGTCTGGCTGAAGTCATGTCCATACAACTTGCCCATTGCCAAGCCAACATCACCTTGGGTAAAACCTGTAAGATGATCCGTACAGTAAACAAATGACGTTAGTTTATGTTACAAGTTTAGAAAAGAAGACTTCATTCAAAGAACACAAATATCAAGAAAGCTGTGAAAGGACATCATAGTTTACTTTAGTAATGTGATGGGGAGCAAAATGATATTCACATTATTTGAACGTATGAGATTTTACAATAATCTAAATCTTTTGATCACTAGGTAGGGAGATTTTGCTGTGCTTATCTCTTAATGAGCTTTGTTCTTGAAAGCTGACCTTATCTCGGACAAGCACCAAGACTAAAAGCAAACTGTTATTGCTTTGCTCACTGAGCTCTTAAAAAAAAAAAAAAAAAGAAAGGGAAGATGAATTAACAGGTTTAGAAGAATATTATGTTGTAATATATGGAACAGTAAGATAAGAGATGATATAAAAAAAATAGTAAATATTCAATCAAAGTATATAAATAGAAATATAAAGAGTCTTTGATAATGACAGCAGTGGCCAAAATTGTAGAACCTGATTGAGTCATTCCACTCTTTGGAATCTTCCTTGTTCTGCTCCTGAAGCATGCTTTTGGCATTGTAACAGAGGGAATCTCTCTTCATACCAGGTAAGATGACAAGTTTTTCAAGATTGCATGCCTCGGAACCAAGACAAAAGTTGGCAGATTGTCAGAGACATGCTGTTGATGAAGCTGCAATTGCTATGCACATCTGGCAAGACTGATTGCTCCTTTGACACCTGTAAGAACATTGGGCTGACCATCAGCCTTAAAAAAGTTCCACGGTCAGAATACAGAGGCACAGTCAGCAATTATAGAGTTGTACCTGAGATCCACCATCACCAACAACTTCTCCCAAGAGACAGAAATAGATAAGACGATAGTGAAGACAGCCACAACATTTGCATCTCACCACATGAATAGGGAACAGACCCAAGCTGACAGTGAACAAAGCCCACATCGTTAGCGTATTACTATATGGAAGGGGAAATATGTAAATATGCTAAACAGGAGAAAAGAGTTAACACCTGCCACATGCAGAGTCTCGGCCATAACCTGAAGGGGTCTGGCATGAGTTACCAATGTTGTGGTCCTGACTCGCTCTGACCTTCCTACCGTAATTCACCTTGCTCGGGTAACATAGGCTGGGTCATGTCCAACGCATGGAGGATGGCAAACATCCCAAAAGACAATCTATATGGAGGGCTGGCATCTTGTAGGAGAACCAAAAGTTGCCCCCACCCCCATTGTGCTATAAGAGGGACACGTAGGCAACCAACATTGACACCGACTCCAAGGAGGACCTCACAGCTGACTCCAGGAAATGATGTACCCTGACCCAACAACTGAAGGCTGGGAAGAGAGGCTGATGAACATAGCAGTAGATACAAGGGAGTGAAGAAAGGAACAAAACGACGACTCTAAAAGACCAATCATTACTTGTAGATGCAACCTTTTCAGTAGACTATACCACTCCCCCATAGGTCTTTTCGATCACAGACAGTTCTGTTCCAACTGAACAGGCAGCCAGAGGGACCTGAATATGCTCCATGGGTAGCCTTGGCTGATGACGCCCCAAGAGCGACCAACAACATCCAAACAACAGTGCAAACACTTTCTGGAGACTCCAAAACTTCAACAACCACGATATCGTATCATCTCGAGGCAATATGGAAGGTTAAAAAAGTTGGAAAAATGGATCCCATATAAATGAAATGCTCCATGACAATGCCTCATTCCACACCTCTAAGCTGACTGTGTCCAAGCTTAGGGAATTGGGACATGAATTCTTGCAGCATCCTCCATCCTCCATGACATGTATCCTACAGATTATCATCTTTTTAAAGCATTTTGAGCTATATAGCCGTAAGAAAAAGATCAATAATAGGGAAGCCATAATCCATGCTTTTACTGAATTTGTGACAATCAAACCTAAAGAATTTTAGAGAGATGGCTGGCATTTTATAAGGAAATCATTGGAAAAGGGTTATTGCCTCAAATGGGCCATAATTTGATTGAGCATTTACCATTTTTTGTTAATTACATCCTTCTTCTTACTATTAAAAAGTAGAAGGATCTTTCATACATATCAACCAAGTCCATCTTGCCTTGTTTCACATATGGATCAAATTCCATTCATACGTAATGTATATCTAATGTGTCAATCAACTCAATCTGTTCCATGATCAACTAATGAATCTTAATCTCTTTGTGTTCATGTATCTTTGTTTCTTATCTATGCATGTCTTCAGTCTATTTTTTAAAATCTCATTTTTCAAAAGGAGATGTTACTCGAAAAACTAATGATTATCTTATGCAAAATATTCAATTTTAGAGAGATGGCTAGTATTTTATAAGAAATGATTGGGAAAAGGTTGTTGCCTCAAATGGGCCATAATTTGATTGAGTATTTACCATTTTTTGTTGATTACATCATCCTTCTTACTCTAATGAATAAATTATGAAAAAATCTTTAAAAAAGATCACACAAACCAAGCTCTATTCGTCGTCTCTTAAAAGTCTTTGCAAACTGCTCCAATTCTTCTAAGTCAATATTTTCCTCAGGCTGAAATAAGAAATAAAATGTTGAACAGTGTTATATCATTTATGGAGCTATTTCTATAATTAAAACATTTTTGTACAATGAAAATTATATTTAAGCAATGATCAAGTAAATTGACTACAAGCAGTCCATAGTATCCAAGCATAAACCATACAAAACTAAATACCAGGTTAGAATAATGGGATACATATGCGCCATGATTAAGCTAATGGCTAATTCATTTTCTTACATATAAGCAAAAAAAAAAAAAAAAAAAAATTATTAAAAACAAATAATCACAAAATCAAGGCCAATTAAATGAACGAAGTGTATTCCTTAGTAAATTAAATGTTTTGCTAAAAAATTCATTATAATATTTTTTACTTATGATAATTATAATTATAATAAGTATGATTTATACACCCATACAGAAGGAAGTTTGGAAGTAAATTATCACAAGAAACTGAATGAAAGTGTACTTGAAAGGACAACAGATAGAAGTTTCTTAAGAAATTGCATTGAAGAGATAAATAGTCAACTTCTAACCTGAAGGGGTAAAGTTGCCTGTGAAGGAGGTGGGGATGACACAATCAGTGATGGTGTGATCCTTTCATGACTGGTTGTGTTAGTAACTGATCCACCAACTGATGAAATGACTCCAATCCCTGCACTGGTTGTTGTGACAGATACTGGAGGGGAGGTGCCAGGCTGTGTACTAGCTGTTTGCACCTGAGGACTCTGCACAACTTGGGCTACTGACTGTGCAATGGATGGCACCGAGGAGTTTTGCTGTGTAACAACAGTCGTAGCTGTTTGTTGTTGCTGTTGCTGCTGCTGCTGTTGTGCAGCAAGTGCTGTGGTCATCATAGAGATTCCCTACAAAAGGACAGAATTGCATGAATGAAATACACACATTGTGGAGAAGGAGCAACCAGGCAAAACATACAGTTTAGAGAACAAACATCTCACATTTTATGTCCTAGATGAGAAACGCCTTGTTTCCAAGACACAAGATGGTGCTGGGGAGAACTAAAGATACAAAAATGTATGCATGGCAAATGATGCAAAATCCTTGGATACCAGCTCATTCCGGGTTGGATGTGTCTTCTGTCTCAGTACAGCCTTCTGCCTGTCTGCTCCTACTGCTAGAAGCAGCCTATCTCTCTGGATCCTTGTGTTGACTGGGCTAGTTTGTCCAACCTTTGTCTTATCAAGCTCATTTAATTTAAATTTCCCATTCTTGTTAACTCACCTGAGAGGTAATTACAGGTTTCAGCGTTATTGCAAAACAACTTCTGGTTCCAGCCCTGTAGGGGTGGCTCCACTTGAGATTCAAACATTATCCATTGCTACTCACATGATGCCATGCTGTATTCTTTTAGAGCTAGACTTGAGAAAATGCAGGTTACATAGCAAGAAATTATGTTTAAAAGTGATCCACAACAGAATAATGTGACTTCCAAGATATTCTGTACAAGAGAACCAAAGAATTCATTTGTTTATAGTCCTAGTCAGCTTTGTGTCAAAATTGATCAATCAAATATTTAGAACTACATACAAATACAGTACACAATATAAACCAGATTTCATGAGGTTGGAATCAGAAAAGATGAATATTCAGTTGCCTCTTTCAATCTTGAATCTTGTTAAGATTAGCAAATTTTACAATTATTGGAGAAGATAGAATAACTATGGAGAGAATGAAGATTGTGTGAACCTCACAGAAAGTCTTTACAATTCTACTCATTTACCTATGAAAATAAAAATATAGATGATGTAAATAAAGATGAAAATAGGAAGACAGTCGAAACCTCATGGAAAATTGAAAATGCTTTCTCTCCAAGTAATTCATACTTAGCATTCAATTTTTCTTTTGAATTTTTTAAATTGTTCAAAGTTTTGCATTGCCCTGTATATGAACTCAAGTAAAAAGATTTGAATGATTTCACTATTACCTGAAATCTATTCATTACTGTTTGTGATTACAAGTTTGGTTATCTCACAAACACTGTCCAATAGGAAAACTAAAGAACAGTGATCATGAGTTCAGTAGTTTTAACAGAATTTTTATAATTGGAGATTTTCTTCACAACTAAATTTAAACTCACGATATAAATTGACACGATATAAATGGTTCAAATTTCAGCGTGTCAGTTTCCATCGTTGTGAGAAACAGACTCAAGTCAACATAGAATGGGAAAGTGATCAAAGTCTGATTCCAAAGGTTTTCTGGTGCGTCAACACTATGTAAATATTGAATTGGTATCAAGAAAAGCTGCTAAAAAACCAACCTGGTTTTGTAAGATGAACTGTGGCTGTAAATTAGGAGGTAGTTGTGTCGGATTGACCAGTACGAATTGTTGGAAAGGAGTTGCCTGCTGTGGAGATGTTGTCACCACTTGTGGTGTGGTGGAGGTTGTTGTGTATGTGACTTGGGTTGTTGGGGCTTTGGCAGTACATGCGGCTGTCTGTACAGTGGAAACTTGAAGTCGTGGCTGTGAGGGTTGTGTACTTGCCTGCAAGAACATTAACAGATCAAACATACAAGATGAAACCAGATAATAAATTAAGGCATGAAAAATGATATACAATCTAATTCACATTTTACACAAAATTTTAGCTTTGAGATTACATTAGATTAACTTAGATATTCTGAGGAATCATGACCGACTGACCATAATCTGACCAGTGAACATTTATCAGACATTTGTTGTTTGTCTGCCCATGTAAGTTTCTCTACTGTCAGAATCGTGGCCATCTGTCTGTAATCAAACACAAAACACATAATATATAACTCCTGGGTATCAGCGTGAGAAAGCTGTATATGTAAAGGGGTCAGTGTTCAAAGGGTTAATACAAGGTCAGTAGTTTTGAATATCAATTGCGGGATTCTTATTGCACATGCATGAACAGACATTTTCCTGTTTGGTTACTCAGTCAGCAGTGAGACGCCATCGAGTGAGCTTGTGTATTGTGTGACTGTTGCATTCATACTGACTGAGCATGCCAATTCTACAGGTTTCATACAGGTTTTTTGGGGGGCAAAATATCACAATACCCAGGTCTGTCAGCCTGCCACTCCTTCGCAAAGAGATCTAAGACTGTAGAAGATATTAAGGAGAGCATGAAGATGCAACTGATGGCAATCCAGAAAGAGGACTTAGCAAACTGTTTTGAAAAATGGAAGGAACACTGAGATAAGCTTGTGAGGTCCCAGGTGGAAATACTCTTGATGGAGACTTAGGCACATTTTCTCTAAGTAGGCTATTTTTCCATTAATATTTAATGGCTTGATAGGCCTCATACATGTTGAAGTTCCACATGAAATTCCAGCATATGGATGGTTTGATTCTGATATGAGGAAAGATCTATATAGGAAGAGATCGTTCACAATAAATGATTGCAGCCAAAACTCTATGTATTATGTAAAGAAGTCAATGTTTAAATGCTATCACACCCTCTTTGGGACGTGCAAAGAGACATACCAGTTACCGGCTTATACATAATATCCTCAAGGACTGTGAGATCAATAAGCATAGTTTGAGCAGTTTACATTTACTTTGCACTAATACCCTTAAGAAATGTATGAATCCATTTCTCCCCACAAGAATGGGTAAATAACAGGGTAGCTGGAGCCTTTGAGCCATGTGAGGCTGTCTATCTTGGATACAGGGTATAGAACCTACTGAAACAGCAAAACAGCCTTATGTTCCCCAGGAGTCTATAGGGGAAAAAATAAACAAGAAATTCTATAGAATAGTTGATTGAAAATTAGGTTATCAAATTTGCTTATTAAAAAAGCTAATAATAACTATAATCACATCAAAATTAACCAAAAAATAAAAATTTCAACTACTTTTTTCAAAGTTAGTTTTTTTTCACATCAAACATAGGTAGAATAAAACTGTGACAAGGACTTGAACCTATAAAGTTTGTCTCCTTTTTTCTAATCGAAATACTTTTGAAGAGAGTAAAAATTGTTACTTCCCACCTGAGTAACCACTGATGAAATTGTTGAGGTCTGTTGTTGTTGTTGTTGTTGTTGTTGCTGTGTTAGAGCAGCCTGTACAGCTGCTGCTTGTTGCTGCTGTTGATGCTGCAGTTGTTGCTGGATTTGCTGTTGCAGCTGCTGTAAGTCTTGTGTGGACAGCGGGAGACCTGCCGCAAGATTGGCTGACAGGGGGATCTGAAACACGAACATAAATGATGGATATGGAAAGGATCACAAAAACTATGTAATTCATAATAGCTCAAAACAATGAAATATTGATAATGGAAAGGATCACAAAGACTGTGCAATTTATGATAGATCAAAACAATGAAATCTTGATAATGGAAAGGATCACAAAGACTGTGCAATTTATGATGGATCAAAACAATGAAATATTGATAATGGGAAGGATCACAAAGACTGTGCAATTTATGATAGATCAAAACAATGAAATATTGATAATGGAAAGGATCACAAAGACTGTGCAATTTATGATAGATCAAAACAATGAAATATTGATAATGGAAAGGATCACAAAGACTGTGTAATTCATAATAGCTCAAAACAATGAAATATTGATAATAGAAAAGATCACAAAGACTGTGTAATTCATAATAGATCAAAACAATGAAATATGGATAATGGAAAGGATCACAAAGACTGTGCAATTTATGATAGATCAAAACGATGAAATATTGATAATCGAAAGGATCACAAAGACCGTGTAATTCATAATAGATCAGAACAATGAAATATTGTTAATTGAAAGGATCACAAAGACCGTGTAATCCATAATAGATCAGAACAATGAAATATTGATAATAGAAAAGATCACAAAGACCGTGTAATTCATGATAGATCAGAACAATGAAATATTGTTAATTGAAAGGATCACAAAGACCGTGTAATCCATAATAGATCAGAACAATGAAATATTGATAATAGAAAGGATCACAAAGACTGTGCAATTTATGATAGATCAAAACAATGAAATATTGATAATGGAAAGGATCACAAAGACTGTGCAATTTATGATAGATCAAAACAATGAAATATTGATAATGGAAAGGATCACAAAGACTGTGTAATTCATAATAGCTCAAAACAATGAAATATTGATAATAGAAAAGATCACAAAGACTGTGTAATTCATAATAGATCAAAACAATGAAATATGGATAATGGAAAGGATCACAAAGACTGTGCAATTTATGATAGATCAAAACGATGAAATATTGATAATCGAAAGGATCACAAAGACCGTGTAATTCATAATAGATCAGAACAATGAAATATTGTTAATTGAAAGGATCACAAAGACCGTGTAATCCATAATAGATCAGAACAATGAAATATTGATAATAGAAAAGATCACAAAGACCGTGTAATTCATGATAGATCAGAACAATGAAATATTGTTAATTGAAAGGATCACAAAGACCGTGTAATCCATAATAGATCAGAACAATGAAATATTGATAATAGAAAGGATCACAAAGACTGTGCAATTTATGATAGATCAAAACAATGAAATATTGATAATAGAAAGGATCACAAAGACTGTGCAATTTATGATAGATCAAAACAATGAAATATTGATAATAGAAAGGATCACAAAGACTGTGTAATTCATAATAGATCAAAACAATGAAATATGGATAATGGAAAGGATCACAAAGACTGTGTAATTCATGATAGATCAAAACGATGAAATATTGATAATCGAAAGGATCACAAAGACCGTGTAATTCATAATAGATCAAAACAATGAAATATTGATATTGGAAAGGATCATAACAGATTAATTTTGGTATCCCAAAAGAAACTATAATAGATCAGATAGCAGTAAGAGAACTTGCTCCAGTAGAGTCAGTGTATTTTGATAGATTGTGATGGGATATCTATCTTTTTATGAGAAATTTCTTGTACTGGAATACCAAAAAGGGTATATGCATATTGTATGTATGTAAAATTTACTAATAGATTTGAGTTATGTGAAGCATTTTGGAGGGGTGTAGTAAGCATTGTGTTTACCTTAGGCATGTAGGTATGAACAAGTATATTCATCTATTATATTCTGTCCAGAAAGTATCAAACCATTTTTCAATATCTTGGGAACGTACTGTTCTGCAAATGAATGACCAGACAAGGTTTTTTGGCAAAATGTTGCATTACCCAGGTCTGTCAGGATCCCCACCTCCCTATGGTTCGGATTTGTTTCTTTACAATTTCTGGCTCTTCCCAAAATTTCAGACTGTGGACAAAATTTATGGAGAACAATATGAAGCAGCAGATGGTAATCCTGAAAGAGGACTTAGCAGACTGTTTTGAAAAGTGGAAGGGACATTTGATCAGTGCGTGAAGTCCCAATGGAAGCACAGTGAGGGGAAACAAGTATTTGGACACAAGCCAAATATTCATTTAATAAACTGATGCTCACATTTACTTTACACTCACACAAGTGATGTATTTTGATATAGAATTAATAATTACTAAAAAAGAAATGAAAATATCCAAACATTCAATGCAGAATAAAATATTAAGAAAAGTAATGGTTGAAAATGTATTTGGATACTTTTAAAAACTCATCATAAAAATGTTATTTAAGAAGGAATGCAGGTTTAGATCTTCCTGCACGAGCAGAGAAACTTTTTGAATGTTCCTTAACTTGACGTATAATTTCATTACAGTTGTCATTCTTTTACCTTCTTGAAAAGGGGCAGCCATGGTTATTGTGAAGGAGCTCACAACCACACAGAAAAATCTTGTAATTAAGAAACAATGAAAGTTTGAGTTACAGAGCCATTGCCTACATGTTAAATATCTCTGTCAGTATCATTGGATCGATTATTCTGAAGTGAAAGAAGTTTGGCACTACCATAAACCTCCCTCTAACTGGTACACCACAGAGAATTTTTCCAGGAGCAAATAAAAAAAACATCCAAAATGATTTGAGGGCAGCTGGTACATCAGTTACTAAAAGAACTATCAGTAATGAATTGTACAGAATGGCTTAAAATCCCATGCAACACTAAAAAACCTTTGTTGAAAAAAAGAGGCACCAAGGTTCTCTGATGAAATTCACTTGTGGCCATTCAGAGAAGCCTGATTATTTTTGGAGGATCTTTCTCTGGTCAGAGAAAGCAAAAACTGAACTTTTTGGCAAAAACCAAGCTCTTCATGCATGGAGAATAGATGAATGCTCTCATGATCCAAAAAACACATTCCCCACAGTAAAGCGCAAAGATGGAAGTATCATGGGGCTTCTCTTTCCAATGGTACAGGGGATCTTTGAGTGATTGGAGGAACCATGAATGAAGCGATGTATCAGAGTATTTGGGAAGCTTATTCACATTCTTCGGCGCAACAGCTGGAGCTTGAAGAAAGTTGGATCTTTCAACAGGAAGCATCCAGCTAAAAAAAACTTTTTTCTACAGAACAAAGTACAGATGCTTCAGCAGCTTAGTCAATCTCCTATTTTGAATTCAATCGAGTATTTATGACAATGCTTAGAAGATGGAATTCATCATAGGGACCCCAGAAACATTAATGATTTGAAAGTCTTTTACAAAGAAGAGTGGGCCAAGATTTTAAAAGAATGTTGCAGTGGGGTAGTGAAGTGTTATGAAAACATTTTCTTCTTACAGCAAACCAGGGCTATGCAACTAAGTATCGAAATACGAAATCAATGTATCTAAACACTTTTTTTCACCTTTACTTTTGTTTATATTTTATTCTGCATTTGCATATTCTGGAAATATATGTTTTTTCTTAGTGATTTTTAATTTTATATAAGAATGCATTGTGTGTGTTTAAACTAAATGTGAGCATGGGAAGTATAATAAATGAATAATATGTAAGTGTTCTCATACTTATTTCCCCTCAATATAGTTTGAAGGGGACTAATTGCCCGAAGTAGGTTATTTTTTTCATCAATATTAAATGGCAGGAAATCTTTTCAGACAGACCTTGTGTATTGTGAAGCTAGGAAGGTAGGTGAGTGGATAAAGATGTGCATTGATGTATAGATGATGATAGAAATCTAAAGAACAGCCAATATATCGCACAAAGATTACAAAATATTTAGGAAGAGGATTAGAAGGAGGGCAGAAGTAAAAACTAACCACAGCCTGCTGTCCAAACTGTCCTTGGATAATGAAGCCTGTGGGTGGCATTGAGATGGACTGTGGAATGATATGTTGAATTGTCTGAGTGCCTGGGGCAGCGACCGTTGTTGTGATACCTCCAGCTGGCTGGACTGTAGTTGCAGCAGCAGCCGTCGTGAATGAGTGACTGTCAGTTACCTTGAAAATACATAGTTATAACAGTAATCATACATGAAAAGATATCGAAAAAAAATTGTTGTTTCTATAAATTATTGGAGGGTTCATACTTTTTACAAAAACAAGAAAACTACCAAAAAATTATATTTATTAGTCCAACATACAATATACAATGGTGGAAATTAACTTTTTTTAAAAACTATTTGTTTTTGTAATCCATAATATCATAGGAAGGATTTATTAAATAAACATGCCAAAATTTTCATTCACTCTATTGATTACGTACATAGTGACACAGCAAATTGTAAAAGCATATATAGAAAGTAAACAGATACTACAATTTCTACAGTACATTCAACAAAAGAACAGGTATAGTAAATATAACATAAAAATACACTAAGTTGATCCTGGTAAAAGTTGATATGCTGGTAAACAAGATGGCCATTTAATTTTTTAAAAAAGCTATATAAACATCACACTAAATCCAATGTATTGGTATTATGATTGGGGAACCATCTACCAAAGCTTGATTTGAACAGTTGTTGAGCTTGGATGAGTGGCAGTGTGCAGTAGTCCTCTAAATATATTTCAAATCTGATATATATTATATTTATATTCTACTGGACAACTTACGCAAAATATCAACTTTTGAGGTGTACCTAGAGTAGCGTTTCTGAACTGGGATTCCCCAGAACCATAGGGTTTCCGTAAGAGCTTGATAGGGGTTCCAGTAGAAATACCATTAAATAAGCTAATTTAATGTAAGTGTATTTTCGAGTCATTTTTGCGTTCAATTTTATTATACCTGCATAGGTAGGGAAATCCTTGCATCTGTAGGTACTGAGGAGACCCAATGGAGGAAAATGAATTTTTTTGGTCTTAAACAAAATCTTGGCAAAGACAAAATTTCTTCAACCTATCTTGGTGGCGTCTGAAGGATTTAGCACTGCCCAACCTTTCAAAGACAGTTAGAGATTTGTTCAATCTTGAGTTATTTTAATCCTCTATCTTCATTGAGGATACTGGCCATTAGAAAGCCAAGAGATTTTCTCTGAATCATGAATTTTGTTTGCCTATTTTTAATAAAGCTTCATGTATAAGAAAAAATATTTTTTCAAATTTTTTCCAAATCTATATTGCACATTATGATACTATTAAAGACTCTAATTGAAATTACAAGAAAAAAAAAATGGTTAACAAAAGTGATGATTTTGTCTAGGAATCTAATGTAGGATGATCATTTCCTTGATGAAATCATGAGATACTTCTTAAGAGAAAGAGAATCAAATTTAAGTTCATAAACATTTTATTTTTAGCAAACACAATTGGATCATGAGTAACATTCCACCCAGCAGGGGTCTTCTATCCATGATCAATTTAGAATAAAAATGTGGATCATTTTAAAAACACTATTGGAACCTTAAAATAAACTTTAGTATGTGAAGTCGCAGTGAGAAGGCTCAAGAAGCAAGTGTTTTGGTTGCAGAAATTATTGCACAGAAAAGTAAAAGTCACACAGCTGGTGAGAGCCAGGGTGTAAAATTCCTAGTGGGTAAGATGCAGTATGGGAAATTGAAAATATTTCACTTTCAAACAATACAATGAGTCAAAGTACTGATTACATGTCATATGACAGTGAAGAAGTTTGTGTGATAAACTGAAAAATAGAAGATTTTCTATCCAGGTTGATCAATCAACAAATCTCACCAATAAATGTCACATTGTAAGATTTGTCAATGAGGATGATATCAGGAAATTTTTTTTCCTCTGCAAAGAATTGCCTAAGATGAGCAAAGGAATACATATATTTGACATCTTGTCCATGTATCCAAAAACAATGTCTCTCTTGGGAAAACTGTGTTAGTATGCATACTGATGGTACCCCATTAATGGCTGGCTCTATAAGAGGTTTTGTTTCTCATGTAAAACCAGAAAATGCTAATATTCTACCAATACATTGCTTTCTCCACAGGGAGGTGCTGATTTGAAAATCTCTTGGAGAAGAATTGAAAAACCTTTTTGATGATGCTACAAAAATGGCATGCTTTATTAAACAAAGACCAGTTCACTCCAGAACGTTTAAGAAAAACTGTGTGTAAACTTGGACAAAGTGCACTTAAATTTCTGGCAACACATAGAAATCTAGTGGTTAAGTGGAGGAACGGTACTAGATAGGGTGTTTTGAAGTTGAAAATCCATTGCAGACATTAGTCTACTTAACAGACATTTTAATACTGAATCTTTGGAAAAATCATGTTGCAAAAAGAAATCTTGAAACTACTGCTGGGGTTTAAGAGTGAAGAAGGATATCAGCAAATTTCAAGTCTTATTAAAACCCAACTGAAATAGAATAGAAGAACTGATCAAAATCGAACATTATTTTCCCTCCTTTTTAACAGAAGTGCATGATTGGGTCTGGTGTCCATACTCTCAATCTTCTTGATTTTATGAGAGGAGGAAGAACATTGTAAGCAGTAGACTGATCACACACTCAAGATGAAATTAAATGACCTATCTCAGGATAAGTTCTGGATTTCTGAAAAAGAAGAGTATCCTGTCATTCACAGGAAAGCAATAAATATATTGCTGAAGTTTTCAACTTCTTACATGAGTCAGCAAGCTTTTTCCTATTCAACAAGTATCAAGAGCAAATACATAAATCATTCCTTTCAGTTTAAGATGAAATGTGTGTTCATCCACAGTTTGAACATTGATTAAGTATTTGTGTACCAAAAGACAAGCACAGTTTTCTCATCAGAAAAAAAAAATGTTATTATCCAAACTGGCTCAAAAAATAACATTGTCATGACCCGTACGACATATTGCCTTTATCTATCTTATGCCATTTCAACACTGTCAAAAAAAGACCAACTTCTTGTAGTAGTTATCAACTGTATTGATTCTATTTACAGCGGTGATTTAACTATTTGCATTTTTTTATCCATGAAGACAAGCTACACTTATGGTCTTTCAAGAAAAAAGTAGAAATATTTGTTTAAAAAAGTAAAAATAAAAAAAAAACAAAACAAATTTTCATCAATAATCAGCCTGTTTCGAATCAGTCAAATCATCAATAAAGGGTGTTGATGACAGATTGACAACCTTTGAAAAAAATGGTAGTTTAACTTAACATTGAATTTTAACTTTGATTGAAGAAAAATAGTAATGAACACTTGAAAAACTTGATAACAGCTAATAATTGTGTCTAGAATGACCCTCTTAATTAGTAAAAACTTTAACAGAAGAACAAAAACACAGGAGTCTTTGAGTTAACCTCAAAAGAAAAAGAAGCACCGGAAAAGTACTTCCAGCATATAATTCTTTTCTCACTTATATTTGATTAATCATATTGTTGCATTGTAGTCAACAAAATCTCAAAAAGAAAAAAAACAAAATAATCCTAAAACATGTTAGCGAGTAAATGTTTGTTTTTATGCATGAAAAATTGGAAATTTCTTGAATGCTAAGATTTAGGCTATTCTATCTATATTCAGAAATATCTCCTATTCTTTAAGGCGTACACAAATATTTTTTAATATCTCATATCTTTTGCCAATCTTTGTTCTTACTAATAACACAAAAAGTGCAAAAATAAAATTCATTTTTACTTTTTCTTCTTGTTAGTGTATACAAAGTCTGAGTAGATTCTCTCTGTCTTAATTTCTTCTCATTTCTTATTAGTCGTTTGTTTGCGTCTGATCATGTGCAGTTTTCAAACTGTGCAGAAAAGTGTGTGAGTTGGGAGAAGGGGGTAAAAGTTATTTGCAAAATCTTAATTCCACAGGGGGTTTATACCCTGAACCCCTGTGGAATACGAGGGACAACCGTATAAGTATTACATAGGATTTGGGTTATTTATATTTTTTTCATGAATACAGATAGGTTTGATTTTTTTTTTATCGTGAGAATAACAACCCCTTTTGGAAAAGCAGTTTGATTTCTGTTATTTTTATATTGCCAATGAACTTGAGCAAAACTTCCATTTTTTGGTTTTTGTTTTATCAGAAAAATATATTATATTTGCCTTATGAAATTTATCATTACAAAAGAGAAAGGAAAACATTAATAACGATCATTATGATGTTCAGGTAGGGTTTTCTGACACATGGAATTTATTTCAAGTATGAGTGATGGTCTTGGTGCATTAGAGGTGAAGAACATCAACAGGACCATGAATGTAAATCACCATAATAACTCTGGAAACGGATCATTTAACCACCAAATTTTGCAATTTTTGTTTGAGCAAGTTTCAGCACTCAATCTGCATGTCATACATTGAAAATAAGGAAAAAGAGATTTTCAATGATCAGGAAATAATGCAAAAATTACTGACAGAGTAAGGCTATTACATGTATAATTTATAAAATATATGTTTACATATGGATTTCATACACAAATATACTTACTAAATTCAATGGTTTAGCATCATCTTCACCTTCATTATCTGTTAACATGGTTTCTTGTCCATGTGTGACTTCACCATTAAGATTGTTCTGAGCTGCAAAAGAGAAAATAGATGAAAAAGTGATATTAACATTGAGAAATGATAAAATTCATTCATCTGAAATAAAATGAACCAAGAAAATATTGCTATTGAAAATCTTCCTTTTAAAAGAATTGACACACACTTATCCATGATATTTGTCAATGCATGGGTGTGTACACACAGGTAATTTAAACATCACTAAATAACTGATCAAAGTACCTGCCTTAAAGTGATGGTTAGCGAGTTTGACTAGCAGACTATTGCTAGCATATATAGTGAGTTTGATTATTACTGGATAGCCCCATTATTGTGGCTGAGTGCCAGACTAAGCTAAGCTAAGTAAATATCTAGCTACTTAGTTGCTGATCAATTTTAATGTAAGATATTCAGCATTTTTTTGATATACTTCCATTTCTTACAATCAAGATACTAACCTACGTTAAAAAAGTACTGAATATAGCCAAGTCATTTTTGAAATCTTTGAATATTGCGTCAAATTTTGAAGTTTATTTTAATGGTTGAATAATTGCAGATGACTGTTGGTGATTTTACTTTTAATATTGATATATTGTTAGAGGAGATGAATTTGATTGGGAAAAATAAGGTAAAACTTTTTATATATGCAGCACGTAACAATTGAGTGAGGTCTTCTCTACAAGAAATTACAAAATGTATGAATGAATAGCTCATAATAGCATTTAAGATTCCCCAATCGACCCACGTTCTCTCTCCTAAAATGGTTTGCAAAATGAATGTAACCTTTCTTGCCCAGCCCCACATAGGCCAGAACTTGGAGAAGAATTTAAAAAAAAAAAAAAAAAAAAAAAAGGTGATAAATGAGAGGAACTTAGAGGAATGTATTTTTCTTAATACTAAGGGAAAGGTTAAATTTGATACTTTGATAGTTTAGTATTTACAAGATGAAATAGTAATTGGTGAAGTTTTTTGCCTAGGCTTATATTTGCTGATTTGTACGTGTCCCAAACATCCTATGGATAATGTAGTAGACCGAGTTAAAATGAGAACTAAAACCTAGTATTTATTGTAAGGAAAAAACAGCCCAATTACTTACAAAATTAATGGTGCAAATAGCATTTTGTATTGGTTGAAAGCAGAAGGATGGAATAGATCACTGCAATGAATATCATAAAATAAAATAAAAACAGAGAAATTTTTAGCAGCTGCTGACTGATGCTTGCAGAACAGCAAAATCAGTAGCCAAGTGCATTTACCATCAACCATTGATTTGCAAATTTCTGGTTTCAAATAAGTCACCTCCCTTTAATAACTTATTCTTCATTTGAAACAAAAATTATTATCACCAATCTTTCAACATCCGTCGTTGGACATAGACCTCTCCCAAGATTCCCCACACCATTGGATTATGGGCATTGCAGAGCCATTACCTTCTGAGCTTGTTTAAATTGTCACGATTTCTCTGCAGATCCACATTGTGATGTCCAGCAGTTGTCTGACGTTCTTGCAATATGACCAGTCCATTGCCATTTGAGTTTTTCTAATAGTTTTTATGTCTCTGACCTTTGTTTATTCTTTAATATAAAGTGCAATTTTATGATTTCTCAATGCAATATTAAGCCTGATCCTCTTCTGCATGTTTTGCATGGTTCTTAGTTTGAGAGCCAGTCTTTTGGTTAGGTCCAATGTTGAAAGCCTCATAATTACTGTTCAATCTAATTTACTGGGTGAAATATGTCTCAAAATACTTTTTTCTCCAGGTGGAATTGTTGAGAACAAAATGAAAACATTTTTTTTTTTAAATATTGTGTTAGAAATGTCACTGAACATCCATAAATAAAAATAAAAAGAAAAAAAAAAAAAAAGAAGAAAAGTGGTCAGTAGCATAATTATTAGTAGATAGAGATATTCATAAAAATGTTCATTTGCTACAAATATTATTCCCAAATTTTGGGCCAGGGGATTTCAACTAAGCAATATACATGCATATTTTGCGTCAGGTCTGTTCCTTTAGGTTTCTACCTTTATTAATGGTGATTTACATCAGCAACTTCGAACATAAACATTTTATATTCAGGGCAAATTTTTAAATTTTATATGGTAAATCCATCAAACACTTCCTGGCATAAAATAAGGCGTGTTTAATTATTTACTGTATAATTTGTCATTGTATTTTTTGATTATCTCTATTGTACAATATTACCTTTTTTTATGCAGAAATTTTTTTCAAATAATAGTTGAAAATTTTAGGGTATTTGCTGTACTTCAGAGTTTGCTGACATCTTCTTCAAGAAACAGACCTGAGTGTGGTTTGTATTTTCATAATAATACAGTATATAAAATGGGCATTCAATTAAAAAATACAAAAACTATGCAAATATTACATAGCGTTCGATGCGCTGGTATTATGATAAGGCAGCCATCTACCAAAGCATCATATGTAAACCATTTGTTTTATAGTCTGGGATAAACAGTATCTTTTTTTGAGGGGAGGAAACAAAATAAAAATATACAATATTAAAAAACCAGAGAGAGAGAACAAACTATTAAACGTGAATATATATTTTCCTTCTATTCATTCATAAAGAGTTCAAAGATTTGAACAAGGAAACATGATCTGAATATTCATACATATTAGTGGGCAGGTGAGGATTTTTATTCTTTAGGGGAGGAAATTGATTTAAAACCAAATAGAATCCATCACTTGACCAACGTCTTTTGGCAGCATGCTTTGCTGGGGATGATCAATTAAAAAAATTGCAAATGTGGGGGGAATCTATTCCTCTCACATTTTGTTTGGACAGTGATCACTAAAAAGTCTGAATTGACAAAAAACAAGCAGACACATACAAAAGGATCAATTTAGTATAAACTTATATTAAGGATGTCCGTCAAGTGACAAAAAGGATTGAAAAATAACCAGATCAATCAAGATTTTCTTTCCATAAAAACCTTTTCCAGCATTAAATGATCTTAACTTGTGTCTTGATTAGTTTTCTGTCGATAGATATGTTTTTATACCAAAATATGGTAGATAATGTTTTGACCAAAGTTTTGGGGAGCAAAGATCACCTCATTGCACTGCACGTAAATAGTTCGTTAAAACACTTCAGTCTGTTCAGCTTTCCCGTACAGGTCCCCTATGTTAAGATAATGAAAAGATCTTTTGATCTGAATTCTCCATACTTGGTTCTTAATTTCCTTAGGTTATGCTTCTGTCTCCAGGGTATTTTACTACGTCGCACAATGGAATTAATATTTCATGAGTGAAATGATCGATGATAAATTAAACTCACAGAATTATGTAACCGATTGCATTGAAATTATTTGAGAAATTTAGGATCAGAGCGTTTTGCATACGCCAACTCAGAATCTTACTGCACCATTCCTATGATACCAATTTAGTTGTCTTGGGGTAAAAATTCAACCCTTTTATTTATGATAACCTGGGAGTCAGCAGTAACCTGCAGTGATATTATTATTACACTTGACTGGGGCCAATATTTTGATTGTAAAATTAGTGTAAATATTAATTGATATAAGATTTGAAGCCAGAGGCAAGATTCCAAATTTGTGGCTAAAATAGCTAAATTGGCAACACAGCTCAAACTGTATGTCCTGCTAAACAAAACTAATTTGACTGATTAGGTATAAGAATGATTGCCATGGAAACATGGGTCTTATGAAAATATATACATGAAGTATCAATTCCCCATAGTGATTTACCTATTCCCCCCCATAGTGATTTACCTATTTCCCCCCCCCCATAGTTCATCCCAGAAAGTGAGCAAATTTCACAGTAAAAGAATTTTCCTTTTGCATCATTTTCCCTTTTGAACCATGTGAAAAGGCTAGATTCAACAACATTAATTTCTAATTTTTTTGGTAAACATTCATTGGTCAAATAAGGTACTTTGTGCTCAGCAAAATGTCCTTTATCATTTACGATTTCTTTCAGTAACACTACTTACAAAACTAAAAATCACCTAACCTCCCTACTTACCATACATTGAACCTCCCACTAAAAACTAAATATAATAAGTAGATGTTTAAATTTTCAGCCTTCTAGCTCCATTGGTGCAGCCTGTATGCATGATGTATACATAGCACAGTGGACCCAAAATGCAAAGTTCTGGAACTGCAAAGGCTCATATTGATAGATTGTCAAGTCATATCATAGTGGCTGATGCCTGGTTGGAAGCATATATATGAGATTAATACAAGGAAGTTTTTTATTTTTTCATTTTAACAATATGACACAATACCTCCATGTCAATCTACAAAAAGTTCTCCAACAAACACATCATAAAATTATTCCGTGAGATGATTAAATAAGGGACCAAATTGGAAAAAAAGGTGTGATCACTAACTTTGCATCCTCTATAAAGCATTGAGGGTTATGTTTATGTGATTTGATTCTGAATGCCAGGGCCTGAACGCTCCAGCAGTCCAGATATAACAAGTCAATTGTTCAATTGGAGAAGATTTTTGGCACAGAGTTGAAAATAGTTTTTACCGTGGTTATTGTTGGCCTCTACATACTCTTCTGATAAATTTACCAGACCATGACCATCATTCAAAGCAATCAATTCAACTGAGTGATGTATTGCACTGTGTAAAATATGATTTAACTTAGTACAAGGAAAATTATGAGTCTCAAAATCCAAATTAATCTCTAATGGAAAGGGCTAAAAGTATTCACTTTGAAATAAATAGTTTCTAGTCCATCTTTTTCTATGATTTTCAAAACAGGTATAGTTTGATTTGATACTCTGGGTACTATCCAAAATATTTTATCTTTTGTAGAAAAACTTTAAGTAAGTTTTGTTAAAGACATTTTTTTCAACAAAAAAAAAAAAAAAAAGTTAGTTATTTGATCTATGTTATTAAAATTTGTAGGAATTGATATATCTATAACAAAATCTAGGTTAATCAGAAGTACATGAAGTTGGTTTGATTACCCATTCACACCACCAAATATTTTAAAACTACATTTTTGGATGAAACCAAGCTTTTAATGATCTGGTACTACATGTGTTTAAATTTGAGATTTTGACAAACTTCAAAATGATATAACTTAAATTCTGAACCAGCCAAGTACTCATTTTTTTTTTTTTTTTTTTTTAGTGTTTCCAGAAATTCTATGCAGATTGAAGGTAGACCAATCAAAAAATGCTTAAGACAACTTGATTTTTTAGCCAGCTTGACCAACTTGAAACCAACATTGATAGTTTTGTATGATGGTTTCTAACATAGCTATCGCCAATCTAAATATCAGTCTTCTACTTTTGGAAACTATCACCATTTACGTAGGTATATCAGACAAATATCTAATTTTTTTTAAAAAGAATGAAATTATGCAAATATCACACTGTGTCTGATGTCCAAGGGGGCTTCCTACTAAAACTCAGTATGAACAGTCATGTGGCTAGAATGAGGTGCAAATGAGCATTAGTCCCCAAAATACCCCTGAAAGCAATTTGTCTTATAGTCCAGCATACATGGTATACTTCTAAGTAGTAAGAATGAAGTTTTTACTTTTTTGATCACGTATAATGATAATAACTAGTGTGAAAACTCAGAGAAAGCCATTGAAGCAAGTTTTTAAATGGTCAATCTGTCACAATTCAATTAAGTTACTCACAATGCCACATAAGTAAATTCTGAATTCATATATCAAGGCCATATTAGCAAATTTATTCTACTCAGAATATTTTCCAGAATTTTGAGTAATTAATAGAATATCATTGTCTGTAATAGCTATCAGCCTTCTCTTCTTACCCTCTTATCAAACTACTTCCCCCCTCCCTTCTTATTTTCTCTGTCACACCTATAGTATAACTAGCAGCAGTCAGCAAAACTTGCTGTTGTACATTTATAACAATCAGCAAAGTGATGGGTCATGAACAAGTAAATATCATCATCAGCTTTTTAGCATTCGTCATTGGATATAGACCTTCCCAAAAATTCACAATTCCTCTCTATCATTGGTATCACCAAGCCAGTACTTTCAGAACTCTTCAAGTTTGTCACACCATCTTATATTTCATCAGACCCAGTTTCACATGCAAGTTGTGATGTTCAGCAGTTGTCCGCCATTCACGCAACATGACCAGCTTATTACCATTTGAGTTCTTTTATGGATTCTCTGATATTTTGGACTCCTGTTGTTCCTGTAACATATTGTACTGTCTTGTGATCTCTCCATGTTATATTGAGCATAATTCTCTCTTGTGCACTTTGCATGGTTCTAAGGATCAGTCTTTTGGTTAGGTTCAGCTCCATAGGTGACTATCAGGAGGATACATTAGTTGTATACCCTCCTTTTTAGCACTATTAAGATTTTCTTGTTTTTGAAGGTTGAGTTTGTTCTGCTGAGAGCTTGCTACCCAAATCAATTCTTTGACTTGATCTAGTATTAGATACATCATTGGTTTCATATCTCAAACATGGAAGAATAAGACATTGAACAACCGAAGCTATAAAAGATTCTATCATTTTTTGAAAATAGAAAAAAACGAGGGTTAATGTATTTGTGTCTTCCAGCACTCCAGACCATACCGTTTTGTCAACAGACTTGAAAATTGGCATAAGTACTCCATTCGACTTAATTATTTTATTTTGGGAGAAGACGCTTTTTTTTACTTTTTGGGGCCTTATTCTGACAGGCTTGTTGATAGATATTCTGAGGAATGTAGATGTTTCTTTTAATCCTAATTTAGATGATTTCCAGTGGAAAATGCCAGTGATGTCATAAATAGAATTTATTCTGACCATATTTATTCTTCGATACAATTTTTTTTGCATGTATTTAAATTTTGACACAATAATTGTTCAGTTATTGACTGTGATGGCAAGTTACTGTAATCTTTATCCTGTTTTAAAGCTTATGGAATTTTATATTGAAATAAACTATTATAATACTTGCTAATCATTTCAGGGTAGCTTTTCAATGGTAGTTGAGAATTTTGATTCAGAGAACTATTTAAAATTATGGTTCCAGGTACATAAATTATATCCTCACTACAATATTTTGAGTATTATATGCATTATTCAAAAGTACATTACACTTCAGTTTATCTAACTGAATTCTAACAAAAATTAAATTTGATAATGGAAGTCACAAATATATTTCCTTATAGGACTGTGGTAGAATAAAGTTAGAGGAAATCAGGTTTAATCAGTATGTCATTGTTACTGTCATTTTTACCTTCCAGTTTATCAGATGTTAGCAGGAGAAGGGAAGGTGGCAGACTAACTATTGGAATGACTCTAGGGTTGGTGTGTAGCAGATGAAAGTAGCTCAGTGAAAAGTTTAGATAACAGGAGAAAAGTAATTATATGTATAAAATATAACTAAAATAAAACAGGAACATTTATATATTTCGAATTAATACATTGTTTCTATAAATCATTCATAAGTTTTAGATTTGTTAGTGCCGAGTCTTTTCAACTCATCCATCATGAGTGGCAGCCATGAATTATGGATGCAGTTTCATAACACAGTTCTAATAAGGAGAGGTAGAAGGAATAAAATTAAAACAAACAAACCATCAATTTGAAAAGGAAGAGGAGATTCCTCTGCTATAAAATTCATTTTGTTCCTTGTTTAAATTGAAGAGTTAAGTAAGAGAAAACAGAAAATATAAACAAGTATCCAGTTTCTATTGCTTGTGTTCCTACAACTCGAAGCCTTAGACATCAACTTAACTTTATATATGTTTGCATTTGTAAGATATGTATTTATCATCCAATGTACCAGGCGTTCTTTAATCTACGTAATTTTCTGATACTAGCATGTTTTGTATCAAGTATTCACACATGAAATGACTTTTTATTACATCATAGACAATAATACCTAAAGTGAAAGATTTGCAAATATAATTGCATTTTTGGGTAGGGGGCATAAATAGCGACATAATTTGTAATCATTAGGTGTTTGAGCCCTTTAACAGTAATAATGTCCAACCAAGAAGTTAAGCTAATTTTCAAGTATGATTTCAAATTAGGACACAAGGCTACTCAAGCTGCTGATAATGTCAACAAAGAATTTAGAGTAAAGACGAGAACAGTGCGAACTGTTCAGTGGTGGTTCACAAGGTTTAGGTCTCAAAAAATAGATACTAATGATAAACTATGAATGAAACCCAAAACTGATTGTAATGTTGAAGAATCATTAACAGCAGTAGCCAACTTACCCACAAACAACACGTCATTTCAAGGTGATAAAGTTAAAAAGTTAGAAAAGTCAGTCTTACATGACTGTGCAAGACACTTCACCTGACAGTGTCCAAGCTTAGAGAATTGAGATATGAATTCTTGCAGCAGCTTCCATATTCACCTGACATTTCTCCCACAGATTATCATCTTCTCAAGCAATTTGAACTTCATATCAGAAATAAAAGGTTCAACAATTGGGAAGCCAAAATTTGTGATTGAATTTGTGACCACTAAACTTCCAAAATTCTACAAAGGTGGTATATTATTTGTGGATTGTCTGAAAAGGGTTAATGCTTGAAATGGGTCGGATTTAGATTGAATTTATACTGTTTTTTGTTGTTCTTTCATCCCACTATTAAAATGAATTTTAAAAAATTTTGTATGTAACAAATACAATACATGTCTACATCAGTATTTTTTTAAAAATCTGTATTTATCAATCAATGTACCGAGCATTCTTTGATCTTTTAAGTGATCTTATGATACTAGCATATGTTTTATATTTCAAGTTACCACCAAAATATAATCTTTCTTGGATTCTTGATATTGCAAAGGCTCACTTTTAATTTTTGATGACACCTATAAGATATTACCATGTGTCCTATTCATTTGCCACATTTATCTTTTTAAAAATTACTCTCTACATATTGGTATACATCCAAAATATCTGTCAGGTTGCCACTCAAATATATGACTCTTTGTATGCAATTGTACATTAGCTTTAAGGACAATTATTCAGTAACTTATTAGATTATAATTGAAACAGCTTTGGACATAACAGGGAAAATCTTTTTCAAATTCTCGACGTTCTCATAAATATAAAAGGATAAAAAGGTTAAAACACTTTGAATTACAGCACGGGGCAGTAAGTATTTGTACAGAATAGAGATTTGAACATTTCATCCAATAACTTTTCTCATACTTTCTCTACTATGTTCAAATTATGTCTCAACTAAGATATAGCATGTGTAATGTACACAAAATATATGAAGTAAATAAGTTTATAATTGAACATGTCATGTAACAATTTTTTTTTTTCAAATATTAGTAAAGTTGATATAAATCATTATAAATTAGGTGAAATTTGAATATAATTTTTTTCCATCTTCATAAAACCATTCGTTGCACTTGTATAATTTACTTATTTGACAACATACAACATTGCATTGTCAAGCCTCATCTTCAAAGCATCATACTATTCACACAGCAATTGTCTTGAACTTGTTCCATGAAGCTGAAGACAAATGAGCTCAGTATTGATTTCAGGTATTTAGTTGTTAATAAGCTCACGGCAGGGAAAGGTATGATAAGATTTCCAAGGAGCTGAATGTTGAAGAATTGACGGTACAGTCCATTTTCAAGAAATTTGAGGTGGCTGATGGCATGGAAAATCTTCTGCAAGTTGGTTGTCCTTGAAAAGTTTTCCCAAGACCCATCCACAAGATAGTCAGGGACTCGTGTATAAGACAGAAAGATAAGACTAATAATTTGAAATGATACAGCATGACTAAATCAGAGAGTGGCAAAGATCACATTGCAATGTGTGGAACTGTAAGGCTATAGAACAAAGAAGACACCTTTATTGCATACAATGTACTTGCTAAAGAGCATCTAAACCAAGATAAAGCATTTTGGGATAAATTCTTGTGATCTGATGAAAAGAAGCTGGGACTCAACAGTCATTCAAGCAGGCAATACATGTGGTAGAAAAAAAAAAAAAGATATTTGTCAAAGAACATATCTTGACAGTGAAACATGGAGGAGGTTATATTATGCTATGGGATTGCTTTAGTGCAAAGGATGTTGATCAACTTGAGCAAATTGAAGGAATCATGAAAAATCTGAATATACTGAAAAGTTTGGCCTGAAATCTCTGCATAAATTGGATATTCCAATGAGACGATGATTCCAAACATTAAGTCAAAGCTGGTAACTGAATGAAAGGAAAAGATCAATGTTTTGCCAAAGCCTTTGCAATCATCTGATCTGAATCCAGTTGAAAATTTGTGAAGTGAATTAAAAATGAATGTTAGGAAAAGAAATCTTAAGAACATATCAGAATTACAGGAGTTCTGATAAAAAGAATAAAATTTCCATCGACGTCTACCAAAAGTATTTGGGTAACTACCCTAAACGTTGGGCAAAAGTAATTAAACAAAGAGGATTCACGATAGATCACTGATGCTCAATTGTTTGTAGCATGCTGATATCGTACTGATACTTTTGCACATGTGTTTAATAAATATTGTAACATAATGTCTTCAATAATGAATGTGTTTACTTGATATTTAGTGAGTATCATTGTCTATGCTGTATCAAAGTTGAGACATAACTTGAACTTAGTAGAGCATGTATGACAATACTTATTGAATGAAAGGTTCAATTTTTGGTAACTCTCAAATACTTACTACCCTTACTGTATTAAAAACAAATCCGAGCATGCTTACCATAGTGCAATGGTTAACCATTTCATCACACAGACCAATTGACTAGTGTTAGGACTTAGATCCTCACTGGGTGCCTCACTACAGTGGCCTTTCCCAGACTTTGGATGCCACACTATGGAGCAGTGGTTAGTAAACTCATATCTTAGGACGTTACTACAGTAATGAGTTTGATCCTACCAGATACCCAATACGTGGCTTTGCGCTTGAGCTTTATAAATACTTTGGTGGATGCCTAAGAGTTGAGTAATGGTGAGCGAGCTAGTCTCATATACCATTCTACAGTAATGAGTTTGATTCTGGTTGGGCTTGTTCCATAATGAACTTGGTTAGTAAATCAACTTATATAAAAGGCAATTTTTGTATATGTATTTCTTTTTTTTTTTTTTTTGTGCATAACATTTCTCGATGAGTGCACGGACACTACACTTTGATCTCAGGCAAAGGAATGGGGAGCAACACTTTGATCCTGGACAGAAGTGCTGATCCACATGTAAATAATTCCATAACAGTACTACGCTGGCATCAAATAAAACAAATCCAATACCTATAATTCTTTTCTTGATTCTGCTTTTGAAGATGAGTAAATTGCAGCTGGAAATTTAAACACTAATAAATTGAAAATACGAAACATTAAGAATGGAACAAAAAACCATGTCAGCAGCATTGGTTAATAATGGTGTGAATATTGGCAGCCAACAAATGAGTTGATTCAGGAAAAAAAACGGTGTAACCAAAGAGAAGTAAAGAAACATGGGAAATTGTAAAGATGGCATTTGGCAAATTTTCCCATTTTTGTTTGTTCAATACAAACCTATCGAGATGCCTAATGCCCGAATCAAAATATTCCAGTAGACTTCTGAAAGATTTATATCCCAGGACTCATAGAAACCTGTGTCACGAGTCTCAAAACGATTAAATGAAATGACTTTGTCGGGGAAAAAAAAATAAAATGATCAGTTATGGTTGATCTGCTGAGGTGAAACATGAATTTTCCTTTTACTTTTGAGAAGAAAAGCATAGAGTGTTCATTTGTATTTGTCAGTTGAACACTCATCTAGGTCGATCAAACCAATTAGCATGATTTGCAAAGTTAAAACTGACCATTTGTAAAACATAGCCACTATTGACCATTTACTAACATGGCCAATCCTCATCACTCTCACTGAATATGATCAGCCTTGACTACCTAAATACAACAATGTTGGCAAACAGAACCTACCCAACATTGACCACTCACATACTGTAGTCACTTCTAACAATCTACCCTGAATGTGGCGCACTGACTACCAGTACGAAAAATGTATACATGCACAATGTGTTGACATAATTACAAAGACTTTTAAAATACTGAACAAGTATATTCTAACAGGAAATTAAAAAAAACAGAAAAAAAACCCACTCTAATGGCACACAATTGCTATTTATAGTGGCATGTACCCACATGTATCTAAACTTCATAAAATAAGATTCTTCAACTTTTACAATAATATCAACACATTGTGCAGGTATGCATTTTTCTTTCTGGTCCTATTTTCTCTAATATCATTATGTATACAAGACTATGAATCATATGTGCCTGATTTTTTTAATACTTCTCATTTTTGATACCAAGGCTGGTTATATGTTTACAGATTGGAGAATCTTGCTCTTCTAAGGAAGAAAAAAAAAAAACATTTGCAGGGTGAAATTACGTGTACATGGAAAGTTTGGTATAATTCACTTCTACGGTTAAGGTGTGCATTGCGTTATATCAAATCTGAAGAAAAATTCCCCAAGAATTATGTATCTAGCATTTTTTAAAGCAATTTTCGTGAGTCAACGTAAATAAAAGAGTTATAATAAAAGTCTCAACAAGATGACATAAATTTCATTAGAATTGGTTGAATTTTTTAAAAATTAAAGTCATCGATTAGTATAAAAACCCAACTTATTCAGAAGGGAAGAGCGCTAAATACATCCACTGATAAACAATTGACCAAAACTAATCTAACAGAAAAAGATTACTTCATCTCAACAGAAATTATCTAATGAGTTAATATAGTATAAGACATCTTGATGACTGTACCAAGGCTTGAATCAAAAAGTCATAGAGTAAAGGCTTTGAACAGCTTTCTATGCATGCAAGAAATTTATTGAATAAAAGCCTATTTGGATATGATTTTGTGGCTGTCATTAATGAAGTCATTTTTTTTACTGATATTTATTGCCAACAGTCTTATCAATGATCAACTTTTAAGAGTTTCAATATTTTTTTTTTCTGGGCTCCACTCCTTGAGACATTTTATTCATAATTGATTCCTGTTATCTATTGAGGGAAGCTGGAGGGTACACAATCAAAACATTGTGAAAAACAAATAAAGATGAAGAAATTAGGCTTAACAAACCAGATACAATGATTAAAACTGGTGAAAAATTTTTTAAAAATTGTGAATATTTAAATGTCAATATCTATTAAAATAAGAACAAAAATTAACCAAGAAACATTGAATGTAACAGCTGTGTAATAGACAATAGGGACTTACTGAAAAAAATAATGCAGATATTTTTCATTTAACTGAATATGTTAGTATGATAGTGAGAAGATTAAGCCAAGACAAAGGTCAGTCAATTAGACAGTTTGTACATTTTCAAATTATGATAGCTAGGTTGGTGTCAGTCTCTATCTAATAGATTCTGCATTAAGTCTAAGTGTAATTTTTTTCTCAAGTATGAGCCAGGTAAAACACAGTTCCATGCAAGTAAATATATAAAAAGTGTTTTACATAATGTTAAACTGAATACATCATGCAATTTATATTATACTGTTTTAATCAAATTATTTCTATTTTACATCTGGTATTATCAATGTTTTGATTAAAACAAGATGATAAATTACTATTTTGCTCCACTTTGCACTTGTTGAGGAGTGACAGCAATTTGATGGAAAAAATAAAATTATCAAAAAATTTAAAAAAAAAACAAAAAAACCTTTTTAGTAATCTATGTATATAAAAGTCAGTGCCCTTGCTTCGTAATGCAAAAAACATATCATGCTAGGTTTTTGTTGATATCTAAGAGTGTACACCAGATACACCTTTCATATTTTGTATTCATAACCCAAGAAAAATATCTGCATAAAATTGTTTAATCTATATATTGCTCATCTCAACGAGGTAGGTACCAATAACATTAAAAATTACATTGTAATAGGTCTGGTTAGTAAATCAATTGAAAACCTCTCATGACCAACATTTTCTGGCAAAATGACCAAGAGAAAAAAGGGTGATGAATGAATGAATTACTTCTCTTGCCTTGTGATGGATGGTGATCACTAAAAAAGTCTGAATTTAAAAAAACAGAACGAGCATGAACATTGCCAGACACAAACCAGAGGGCCAATTTAGCATAAACTTACATTGTAAATCGACCCCCCCCCCGCCAACTAAAATATGGGCAGGGAGGGTCTAAAGAACAAAACAAAAACAAAACTTTTTTTCTTGATATTATTAGGAATGAAGGTTTAAATTTTCAGCTCTAGCTCCAGTGATGCGGCCTGTACATATGACACATAGCCAAACTCACTTTGAAACTGAAGAAAACTTATGTTGACAGTTTTGGTGACAGTGTCTAATGATTCAAGTACAGCAAGATCGTGAATAGTGTGGGTTTTGATATGATAAAGTTGAGGTATTGCTGCACAAATTAATGTAACTAAGTATAAACTGAAGAAAAAAAACATTGAATTATAAGACCTTGAACAGTGCAGTTTTAAACTAAATGAAAGATTTAGGAACAAATGAACAGTAATAATCAAGGTATACCATCATCTTCTTTGAAATTTCAATTTTGGCTCCAATTGCAAGAAAATAAAGTCAGAGCATAACTTAGAAAAAAAATACATTTGCAAACTCGAAGCAGTTTTAGACTGTTTTTTAGTCTCAGTTTTTGTCACCCAAAATTAAATTTTATTACACCATGGTTGATGCCCAGTGGAGAAAAAAAAAACTCTGTAATTGAAAATCTTCCAAAAATTAAGTTGCTGTGATAGCAATAAAGGGTTCAATAAAAATTAGTTAATTTAATGATTACTTAGATGGATTCTTGAAACATCAGTGAAAGATATATTTGTTGTCAACAGGTGTCTGTCACCTGTTAACTCAGATCAAAGGTCAAGTAGGTATTGAGTGAAAGCCTGCTTGAATTTACAAGTGTCTTATGAGGGGAAATAAAGTATGGATGAGCAAAAATCTGATATTATACCCAATGGTAAAAAGTATATTCCCAACATTAAAACACCATTATATGCTGGGCAAGAGTCTAGCCAACGATTTCTTGGTATTCTACCAGTTCCATTTTCTGGAACAAAAATATTTAAATACCATATCAACTCTGGGATTTTCTTTGTTCCTTCCATATCCAGATTTAAAGATTTTGAATTTGAAGCAATATAACGACAAAGGCTGTGATAATCTCAGTAAAGGCATTACTTGGTAATACTCTAAAATGATTATGAATCATGTTACCATATACTATATATACAGAAATCAATTTTTTTTGTCTTCCCCATATAACTTTCTTGACATCATTTTTTCCTCCAGCTTAGCTTTCATTACCTAAATCCTGTCTTTGAGTTTTCATTCTTTTTCTTTAATGACAATTTGATTTATGCTTTGAGACAATCCTGGTCCTGTAGGCAACCCCTTTAATCTGGCAAAACCCTATAGAGAACAAAGAAGAAAAAATTGCTTTCTAGGATTGCAGTGAATTGCTATGCAAGTCACTATTTTGACAACAGCCACTAGTTATATTTTAGACATTTACTGAGCTGCACACACTAGAAGTAATGAAATATTCAACAATAATCAAAATTTGAGCTCACAATCTGAAAGCAAAGAATTTCAATATACAGACATTTTTATGGTCAGATGAAGCTGAGTGCAAAAATGAATCATTAAGAATTTAGTTGATGATGATGTGAATCTAAACATCAGTTATTTTATAGCTTGCTTTATATTCCATGGGAAAATACTTAATAGAAATAATTAAGTGTAATAAAAACATGACATATTTCTAAAAAAATCAATTAGTTGGGAGAAATAAAGAGAAATTCTTACTTCATACTTTTAGGAAAATGTTGAAAAAAGTGAAATTATGCTAGAGTATTTTTGTCTGAATTTCAGAGATAAAAAAATCATTACACACTGATTTACACAGACTAGTAGTCCTTATCATGGTTGATGTTGTCACAACATTTCGGCAATTGTGCTCTTTGGCCTTCTTCAGATGTCAGTCATAGTTGATAACCTTCTTGGAATTTCAAACTGAAGCCTTAATTCAATCCATATGCATGTGAACAACATATAAAACAATGATTTTGTCCCCGCCTCATTGTTTGGAGCAATTGAGGGCTTTTACAAGGTTAGGATGTTAGCCAGATTTTCAAAATAGACTACCTTACAGTGCTGAAGGGCACCAACTGCCTTGTTATTTACCCATAGCTTGGAGAGAAGTGAATTCATAAGTGAATGCTAATTGTTTCAGCTGGAGTTTGAACTAAGTTTGCCAATTCCATTCTCCAAGCTTTTAACTATAAGGCTATCCCATGTATGTGTCTAAATATTATCCAAGAAAGAATGTGTCCCGCAGAAGAAATCTACTTTCACTGCCAAACTGCAGAGTAAAAAAGCAGGTAGAAAAGAACAGAGATGATGGTATGTATGGAGTTTCTGTGGTTGGCCAATGTCATAAGTCTCTGAATAAGACTGAGTGAGGAGAGTTCTTACTCAGTCCAATCAACTGGGTGAAGAGGGTAGATTGGCAAGGCTGTGAGAAAATCAGATTTAAGGGCAGCACTTACCAGTACACAGTGAGCGGACTGCAGCATGTTCTATCTTGATAACTGGAAAAGGAGAAAAAAAAAAAATCTGTAGATGGTTGTCAGACACAATAATAGGTTGAAAATGGAAAGCCACATGGAATCAAAATAATCATTAACAATGAAACAATTTGCATACCCATTTATGTAAAATTTGCATACCCATTTATGTAAATCTGCTTCTATAATATAAACACTTCAACTTTTAAATCTTATTCCAATCACTGAACTGAATTGTTGCTTTGTACAACAAACTAACTCATTTATCATGCACTAGCAGGGATATGTGGCATTGTCCGGGAAAAACACAACAGCAAAATAGACAAATTGAAAAATACACAATAGACCTGTTATAACGTAGAGATAGAGATCCTAAAATTTCAACTGAATCATAAGTGAGTCCAGGTTGTAATGAATTTTCCATTTTTAAAAGCCCTGATCCAAGTTTTCTTCTTCGTTGCATGGAGAATGCTGGGTATCATTTTCTGATGGCGAGTGAAAATAGGTGTGAAGTTATACAAGATAATCTATTAGTATCAATTCCTGTAAATACATAATATACACTAGTAGAGCCAGGAGGAATGACCCACCCTCATAATTCATGTAGAATTGAAGAGAAAACCATGGTTGATAGAGTGAGGCTAGTCTAGCAGAAGACAGAAATGATCATAATTTTTTTTTTTAATTCATGACACCTCACCAGAAGGCTACATTTTGACAAAACTTGGTTATATATGTAGCAACAGTATGATGTACTTAAAATTTTTAGAGTCATTACTAGAGCAATTTTTTGTTATTGCAAATTTTTAGCTATTTTTATCCATTTAAATGGCCATAAAATGGTTAACAATGTTTTTAAAACTCCTTTTCCCCCTCATATGTTGCTGAAAAGATCGAAATCAAACAAAAGTTGGTAACACTGACCTGACTGGCCTCTTTAGTTTCAATATGTCTAGTGCTACTATCAGAGCCCGATTGATGGGCCCTATGCATAGCATTTTTAGGGGTCTTTCTATTTTTGTATTCAGCTATAATTTTGAGAGCCAAATTTAGCCTTTTGAAAATTGGGGTACGTGCCATGTTGGAATTTCTTTAGCTAGGATTAAAGAATTTAACCAAGAATAATTATGAAGGTAAATAGTAGTGAGAAAATTCAATAATAATGCTTAAATATACTGCTCTTAGAACAAGTAAGAGTAATTACTTTCAATTTTATTTGTGCCCCTACACTTCACCTTTCCATCACCTTCCCACCCACTTATTGTCATTGAGGAAAGAGAAAGGATAAAGGGAGAAACCAAAATATCTTTATGTTACTTTTACCGCTGCTGCTATGAGTTGTTTCATTGTCAAAAAACAACATATGATCAAAAAATACTGAAACTTGTTTGAGAATTGATTTTATTGTAGGAAATATATGTGTCATTCGTAAGAAGAATGAAGGACGGAAATCCCAGTATAAAAATTATTTTCTGACGTTTAGAACCAAAGATTGGCAACAAAATGATCTGTTGACCTTAAAGGTTAGCCTATGTGGGAAATCGATGATTATTGATATATTAGCATAGATTTCCATCCAAGTCATGTCACAAAGCAGGAAAATGAATTTTATTACAACTATGTTTTATCAAATGACTTGACCCTTTCAAGACTGACCTATTAAGGTGCTTGATACCTGGTTTAAAATGTCTCAATAGGCTCCTAAAAGAGATCTACGAGGCATGCATCCAGGCAATCATAGAAATCTCAGGATATATATGTCCCAGGAGTCCCGAAAGGGTTGGAGCAATAAGCAAACAATGTAACAGATTGAAACTAACAAAGACGGCAGAATGGTTAGTCTATATAGTTGAGATCCTCGATGACTATAATGTTTATGTAATCTATTTTATCACAGTGTATCTACAAGGCAATACCTATTGTTCTATGTTCAACAAACGGCAAAGGCCCGTTCTTATGCATACAAATATACATCTACCTAATTGGAAATTTCACATACAACTTTCATTACAGGTGGATCAGTAGGGGGTTACCACTGAGCACATTAATTTCTTCACTCCAAAAGTTTTCAATGAATTTCAATAAAATTTTCTGGAGGCATACATCAAAGGGTAAGAGAAATGGTTAAATTTTGGAACATTTCCAGGAATTTCTTTTCAATTGGAAGATATTTTTCATTTGAAAAATATTCATGTATTTACTGATTGAATTCCAATGACATTTTGTTAAAGGGTAGGCCATGGTCTAAGGAAGAATTGATTCAATTTGGGGGCAGATCCAGTTTTTTCACAGTTACCTCCGCTGCATAACTATTTGTAAACTAATTTTCATCCTCTGTGTGTTTCATAGTGCTTAAGGGAAGAGAATTCAATAGGATTTCCTAATGTCTGAATTTCAACTTTAGTCTTAGATTATAGCTCTTTCAATAATAACTATCAAATATTGACCAAAACTAGGGAAATTGCTGTGTGGTTTGAATATTTTACTCTTTCTGTGTTTTGTAATTTTTAGAAGAATCAAATGTGGCATTGACCAATAAATTGTTTTTTCAAATGTATAGAATAAAAAGAAGAAAAAAAAAATTGAACCTGATTTTACAAGATCGAATTTGGAATAAATAAGTCAAACACTCCTTTGTCTAGAATTCTGTTATTTACCTCTGCCAACAATGTTGGAATATGAATATGTATTCACTCATGTTTGTCTGCCAGTCTACACAATAGTTCCAAATTTCTCAATGAATTTCAATGACATTTTCTGGAAAGGTAGACTATTGGCTAAGGAAGAATTGATTAAATTATGGCGCAGATTCAATTGAGAGATATTTCTCCATATATCAAGACAATAGGCCAAAATAAGGAAAATTGGTAACCTCCCCAACATTTCATACAAACTGACTTGTTTAGTGTTTCGTGACAATGGTATTGGGAGAGGTATACACCGAATACTTTCTAGTTCATAAAGGAATTCGTAATCCAAAAATCATCAAATGTATTTCTTAACAAATAACATTCAATAAAACACTTGGGAAACTGTCATTGGTTATTCTTGACAATTATTTAAAGATTCAAATGAGATGAATTGTTGCATTCATAAAACAAAATACAAGGTCAGTCCGGAAAGTACTCGACTATTTTGAATATCTCAAGAACCAGTTCACAGCCTTAATGTAACCAATCAGAGGGCACCTTACTGCACATGAATGAACACACTGCTGTGGGGTTACTCAGTCAACACTGAGCTTGTGTACAATATGACCGTCATATTTACAATGATTAAGCCTGCCCATTATTTATGTTTCATGCATTAGATGTGAAGTCCCCTCTGGTTGGTTGCCAACTTATATCAAGTTTATACTAATGGTTCCTGAGATATTAGACCAAAGAATACTTTCCAGACAAACTTTGTATGGACAAGAATCTAAAGCAAAACCCGATAAGAGAGGACAAAAAAAAAAACAACATAAAGAACTGCACTAGAAAATAGAGAATATTTATTTTGAAGAGGAAATCATGAAAGGAAGTGTAGTAAAAATGGTAAAGTTTCCACAGTCAACGAGAGAGACATTTTGCAAAAAACAAAAACAGGTAAAAATAATTTCATTCCGCTGATGAAGAGTTGTAAATGCATTGAAATTTTATTCCATTTTTTTACAGATAAAATTTCCATAAATCTAAAAGAATTTTGCATACAGAATTTATGAATATTAATACAGATAAAATTTGTATAGAGACCTTATGAATATTAATTCAGAACAATGTTATCATTCAAAAGTATTAACTAATTTTTTGGTCTGCCATACATTGACATCACATTTTCTCTTCTCAATATGAAGCCTTAAAGGTCATGTCTGTTGATTGCAATTTTCTGAATATGACATTGTCATTTATAAGCTTGTGGAGGATTTAAAAAAAAAAAGGGTTACTATACAAACTTATACATTTTGGCAAGGTTTTCTTTAACCTTTCAATTAGGGCAAAGTGTTTCCTATTCTTCAGATTAAAACATTTCTGATGATGCAGATGATTTTTTCTTCTTATTAGACACATAACACTACATTAAAATGAAAACTAAGAATAACTGTTTTTAATGGTTTCAATTCGTTCTCATTATACATTGATACTAGCATAGTACTCATAAAAAAATGACAGGACTATTTACATACTGACATGAGCTGCTCTGCTTATTTGCTTTCAAGATTGAGTTGATGGTCAAGTGTCCAATGTCACTAAGATGGCTCCAAACAATGCAAATGTGGGCATTGTTACTTCACTGCTAGTGCCATTACTTTTACAATAATCATAGTTATGAAGATGGGAACCCCCCAAGAAGATCAGGGCTCTCTGAGAATAATATGCATTTAATAGCTAAATACTTGAAACAAATTCAGTCTCCTTCGACACGAGGATGATTAGGAAACAAGAACCATAGGTTCAATGATGTGTCCACCATCCTTATGTCCATATCTGTGATTCCCCATGCTAAACTAAATAGTAGTAGCCAGAGAATGAGGAAGAGGAAAATTAGGATGGATCACTGAAAATCTGGTTATTAGAGAAAAAAAACAAAAAACAAAAAAAAAACATAAGTTTACAATTTTATCAATAATTTTTTCTGGAGGTTTAGTGAGAGGTTATTTTTTTATGAGTAGGCCTTGAATGAGTATATATAACATTTTTAACCATACAGTTAGCTGGAAATAGAGAAGTTTGGCCGATTTTAGCGATTTGTCAAGATAGTTTTAGCTATCAATAACAAATGATACTTGGCAACATTGTTAAACATAAATGTTTGATACGTCATCTATTGATCAGAATAAATGTTCTTTTTATGACATCACACCTCTCCTTTCTGTTGTTTACATGAACAGGAAAAGTGTCTCATAGAGATGTGTAGACACATCTAAAAACAATGTCTTGATATACGTTCACACACACACTTCCTCATACACTGATGTTTCGAGTAATCATTATGATAAACAGAGTATACACGCTTGTATATATATATATATATATATATATATATATATATATATATATATATAGAGAGAGAGAGAGAGAGAGAGAGAGAGAGAGAGAGAGTAACCTAAGTAGAGGTTTGCTGTTGTCGATTATGCATTCAGAAATTTCAGAGAAAAAAAAAATTCACGTTCCTTGACAGTTTACATTAACATCACCACAAATAACAATGTCATTGAGTAAAGTGTCTACTACATATTTTGTTGCGAGCCTTGAGTCATTATTGTCCATTTTGAAAGCATTTCCGAAATGCAAGAATAAGATTCAAACCATTCAGAAATTCAAAATATATTACTTTGCATTGAAAGCTATCTTAATAATGATTATTCATTATGTAAAAAGTTACTATTGTCTGTATAACTTGTAATCAATCAGCTGTTATCAATGACCACACTAATAGTTTTTTGGTTACTTCTACGAGTTCATTGACTAAGAATTTGAACATCAGCATGCAAGTCAAAACCCGTTCTAATATTATAAACAAGATACCTAAATGCATTTCCCTGAATTCTTCTCATTTATTAGCCAGTTTTCAACTCCTACAACTGAAGTTCTAGTCAATGTGGGGCTGTAAAACAAAGGTTACTCCAGTGGTGGGCCTATGGTTGGTGTCACCCACAGCAGTAACCCCTTCTCCTTCTCGCTCTCTTCTCAGGATATTAAGAATTTTGGTTATTTTTTTTTTTAACTGATACTACTCATTATACATCATGTTTCTCCCATATTATTGAATTTGATGGCATAAGCCTACATTTACTAACAATTCTATTCATCTTTAATTTTCAATTTTCAGTTTTGACTTGTGAAGTAATATGAAGAAAATAAGTATGATACCATGAGAATGTTTTTATTCAGTATCTTTACAATAAAACTAGAGAGCACTCAGAGAGTGCATACATCTGCCAAAATCATTGTCAGGGGAAGTAATTGTGTGTGGATCCTCACTCAAATTTAATAGACTCTCTCATAGCCTATTGTCCATCCTCTCACAAAATTTCATAAAAATCCATTTAGAAATTTTGGAGATAACATGAGCGTATACATAAATGTATGAAGAAAGCTAGAAAAATAGATTTCAAGAATAACTTCCTGTGTCCGCCCCCAAATTTAATCACCTCTTCCTTATCCCATTGCCCTTCCTCCCATAAAATTACATTGAAATTCCTTAAGTACTTTTGGAGATATTCTGAAGATAGACATATGTTTCATTCGAAAAAAAAAAATACTAAGAAACTATATGAAAACTTTTTAGAGGGTCAATTCTGTGTTTCCTCCCCTGATGGTGTCACCTAAGGTGACCCCAACCCCCACACCTGGGTTACAACCTTTTGAACCATTTTTTGGTGAAAAAAAGCGAAAGGAAATTATATGCTGTCAAATACAATGATCTGTTATACTAGTGTTAGTACTATTCTTACTTTGAGCTAGAGCTATGCTTAGTAAATATTGTTGTAGCCATCTCCAGCTGTAACTAGATGCATGGTGAGAACAACATTAGGAATAAAACTCAAACACTAAAAACAAAAACTGTACTCCAAAAAAAAAAAAAAAAGGAAAAAAGAGTGAAATTTATATTTCTGTACAAGAAAAGCAAGTTTCTCAAACTAGAGAAATTGTGTAAAGCAAAGAGAGTCACAACTTCGGATACTGGACCATCTCAGATACATGTAAAATAGGGTTTCCCAAAATGGGTTCTATGTACTCCCAGGGGTATATAGGGGTCTGAAAATATAACTATGGTGTACACTGCTGTATAGTGTAACAACCTCATTACAAAACAGTCGATCAGTATCACCAACCAGGCATGCTTTCCTTTCTTTTTCTTCTATGTTACAAAGTTGCATACGTCCAACATATTCAAAGAATTGATAACTGAGAAGATTATGAAACTGGAAGAGGAACTTGAATGACATTCCCAAAATTCTTCACTGACAATTATATGGAGCTCTCATTGAAGACAATATACTTTCATAAATTTTTTATCTTTGATTTTCAACCTGTGAAAATTCCTAAAGGGTACAGAGTAACAAAAAAGTTGGGAACTCCTGAAAAAGAAAAGGCTGAAAACCAATCACCTTTGATAAATTTCTTTCAGTTGTTAGTAATTATAATAACTGCTATTATCATCATTCACTATTAGTGGTCAGCTTGAGAACAGTTTGGAGTGAAGTTATGGAGTTGGGTTAGGTATTTTCTAATAAAATACTTTTCACAGATCGAGACTGATCAAGTTGCTGCCTCACCACAAAAGAATACAAGTGTTACAATGTCAACCTATTCAACATTGTCATATACTCATCATAATGTTGTTGAACATGTTGAAACTTTTACAATATCAGTAATATTGGCAAGTGAATAGCTGGTGTAAATTGAACATGAATATCAATCTGTTCAAATACTCCAATAAGATATCTTCACCATTTTTCATCTAATCTTTATATGTACTCACATAAAAGCCATCTTTGGCAGCTTCCAACATCAATGTCAAGTCACTTCCTATTCATGAAATTTATATTAAAATCATTTGCTTATCCATCTCATTTTCTTACTGAGAATGTTTTTAATTAACATCGAATAGACCTGGAGTTATTACTCTTGGAAAAAAAATTTTTTTTTAAAAATGAATCACTCAGAAACCAGTAGCCCAATTGGACTTAAAATTGCTTTATTTTCCAAGTTATAGCTTTTTAACAGTATTGCGCTACAGTGTGCCGTTCTTGCTACTTTTAGGTAAACCCACAAAAAAAAATAAATAAATGACTAACAACAGATATTGGATTACTATAATATAGAATCTCCAAACTAATCTTCTAAAATTTGAATGAAAAAGCTTTTTCAAGCATCTGATATCAGTACTAATAAATTTCTATACACTTTCCAATTGACATATAAATCATGCTAATTATTAGTTAATCATCCACTCAATCCTTTGTCATGTGTATGATGTCATTAGAAAATGAACAAGCTGATTGAAAACTAGGGATACATAATACAGAATCTTCAAAGGAAGTTTCAAGAGAAATTCATTTGTTCATCATCTTGCACTCCCTGGGGTCTAATGTAGGGGTCTGCAACTTTTTTCTGTAGTAGAGAACTTTTAGGACAACTAGTAGTGCAGGCAGACATCATTTTCATTTAATTATAATATACTATAATAAAAATATACATAATGATATTTAATTCCTACCAAAAAATTACTGCAAAACAGTCAATTTTTAGAAATTGTTTATATTATAACGAGAAGAAAAATCAACGCAAATTTATACGGTCAATAGCGCTGGAAATCACAAACAAACACACACCCATATAAAGCAGGATAAAACCTTTTGCCACCTTTGGTGGCTATGGTTGTTCAATACTGATGATGATGATAATGACGTTGGGTTAACAAAGCCATATCACAGGTTGCATTAACTAATACTTCCTCCCCTGGACAGCAGAAAGAGAACAGTTTACCTCTATTGATTGAATGATTGGTTCAGTTCGAATTTTTGAAAATGTTACCAAATATAACAGGCATCTGAAGGAGGCCAGACTGCACAGCAGCTGAAACACTGAGACTATAATAACCAAGATACCAAAACCAGGAAAAAATGTTTGGGGGTGCCAAAAGGTGAAACTGGGAAAATTTCAAATTTCCTAGTATCTCATGAAAGATAAGGAATTTTGGTACTTGTAAAAATCATGATTAGGCTAAAATTATAAGTAAAATAATCCATCAAATGAATTAAGAAGGGGGGGGGCATCAGGGAATCCCCCCCCCCTTTTTTTTTTCAATTTTGATATTATTTTTTTCTCGATAGGTGTCAATTTCTTGTAAGTATGTCAGCTAAGTCTGTATACATGCCCAGTTGTTTGGATTCACAGTCAGGTCTTAATCCAACAATCTTTTCAAGACCTAAGAAAGAGGGGTAGTGCAGGGGAAAGGACCTGTGCCCAAAAAGTCAATATCTATAATTGTAAAATTGGGGGAAGAAAAAAAAAGAAGAAAAAACATCAATGATAGAAAATTATAGTAGCTAGTCTGTGGTGGGCACATGCATAAAGGGATGACGAACACCATGGCATCTATATTTATTTGTAAGTAAAGTTAGGACTTCCTTAGAAATACTAATTTTTCTTCAATTTATTCAAAAAAACCAGTTAACTCTCAATTCCATAAGAAAAGATTGAATATCATAATCAAGGGAGATAACGCCCAATTAAAATCATCTCTCTTCGACCATTTGGCGAATAAAAAAAACATATCTTTTCTATCCACTGTCAATTGCCAGCCCTTACAAGTAGACCATGAATTTGAGAGATAAAGTCTAATAGAAAATGCATTGAATCATATTTACTCAGATGAATGAGAATAAATCATTCCTTTCTTCAGTAATTTTTATGAACTAATATGTTCATCAACTTTTCAAAAATTGTGCAGAGCAGAATTGATTTTGTTTGTACACAAAATTTGTAAGAACATCTATCAAAGAGATTTTTACCAATTATTCTCCAACTTTAAAAGTTTTTTTTTTTTTTACTGAAGGCAATTTAATATTCAACTAGAATAATTTATGAGGGATTTGAAGGTGACAAACGTTTTTTCCAATTTTACATTTTCCGTGATTTTGTTTGAAAAAAATCCATTTAGTTTTTTTTCTTCAATCCTAGATGTTTTGTTCTTAGATTTCACAGACTTTTAACCTAGAAAGCCAGTCTATAAAGTGCAATTTGACTGGATTTTCTTAAGCAACCAAAATGAAAATCCAAACTTTAAATAACTTGAGTTTTCATCTCAGTAAAAATTTAGATTTTGTTTAAATAAGAGCTTCTTTAACACTTTTGATACTCCTGTGACTTATATATTCCAGAGTCTCTATGACTGCTGGGATATTTATGTCCTGTAGGTCTCTTTTAGATGTCTACTCGGACATTTTAATTCAGGCATAAGCTCCTTAATAGGTTAGACCAAAAGAGTTGTGGAAAGTGATAGGCTTCTATAGAGGAGAAAATGATTGACTTTAACATTTTCAGTCTTTAAAATCAAAATAATACCAAAAAATAATTGAAATATCTGTGCGCAGCAGAGGCATGGCTGGCCACTAGAAGCACTGAGATATAATGGAGTTGTGTGGGTTGTGCCAAGGCCATGTCCAAAATAATAACTTCTGTTTGTTGGAGCCCCTCTGAAGTGTATGAGACAGCTTTGGTTGAACTTGGGTTATGTCACGTTATGTTTGATGCTAAGCATGAGTTTTGGTGAGCAGATGACATCCATGGAAAAAATATTTGGTTTTCACAGCTTTTGGGTTGTGCACCTGTACTGATCTATTGCAATCAAGCAACCCCACAAAAGTAAACTATTATTACATAGCTATTTCTACTCGATGATCTGGACTCCCACCTTTCTTCTTTATTCCATTCACCACTCTTCTAGAAAATTTAATTGAAATTCATAGGGTACTTCTGGAGATATTGTGCAGACAAACAGACAAACTGAAAGATGCAACTGAATACATATAGCTCTCCAACTTCATTGGCAGGGGTAAATTATTGAGCACAAAAGTGACCATCAAACATATGCAAGACTTTTAATATCAGTTAACGCATAACAACAAAATATTTGGTATAAATCAATATTGAGAGTGTACAGTTTTCATTGCATTCTCTTCTTCCACTTTGTTGTTGTCTTTGGAAAGTTTGTTTCAAAACATATGCAGAATTCTTTTGACAACATAGATAAAAACAAGGTCACATCGAAAAATCCACAAAGGACTGAGTACATTATCAGTGGATGATATACTATTTTTATAATATCAAAACTCTTACTTTAGATCAGTTACTATTCAATGGTGTGGCTAAGTGTAATGGTTACTGGTTTCGAAAATGGAATTCAAGTTTGGGCTAAAGCTGCTTACGCTCACTTTGCAATGATGCCCTTAAGAGAGGCACAAATTCATTCAACTATGGGTGAATAGTAGGGTGATTAGTATCCTTTAGCCCTTTCATGTGGTCCAACTACAAAGAAACCAGGAGTGGAGTCCCCGCGGCAGACTAGTAGTAAACTCTATCAACTTTCTGGCAACTCTCGCTGCCAAAAAGGCCATCAGTTGTCTCAACAAACCACTAGAAAATGATGTTGGAGGCTGAAAGAGTGCAATTGTCAATGTGCAATGACCCTCCCACTTTAAAAACATTCATGCACATGTTACTATGCAGACCTCCACACTGCCACGGGTATTATCAAAATGATTGTCAACATACTTCAATATTTCCACTGAACTATCATCCTCATCTTTGTTGTTTTTATCACAATGTTTCTATATCAGTATCATTCCTTCTCCTTTTAATCTTATTTATTACTTTCATTCGACTTTTCTTTCAAACCACACACAAAAGAATGCACACACAACAAATTTATGGAAAGTTATAAAAGAAAGAGACGATGAGAAAGTGTTGAGATATGCACTAGTGACAGCACAAAAGAAAACTATTATTACGTAGCTATTTCTAGTTAGAACTTTATAATTTCCATGTAACTGTAACTAAAAATTATATCAAATGTTTGAAAAAAGAACCAGAAACAAAATGCAAAACATTTTCTGGTTATGATTTTTTATCAATTCTGACTAGTTTTTACTTTCATCTTTATTTAGTTGTTTCTCTGGTAATGAGGATATGAGTTCAATTCTCACCAAAGGCTTACTCTTTATTTCTGATCATGATGTTATTCATTATTATAAAAATGATGACCCGAATTGAAAGTTGTATACAAACAACTAAAGATAAGATGAAGGTGAAATTCAATAGAAATAATGTTACAATATTTCAGTGAATAATAATAATAATAATAATAATAATAATGATGAAGATTGCCTGGTTATTTTGCTTCAGTTAAAAAAATGAAAATCGTGAAATCTTAATGAAGGTAGGATAAACCAAAATAGAATTTGCTAATTGGTGATGAAGATGAGGGCAAGAGCAGAGGACATTCGTTTGTTAGCCAGATAAAAGGAGAGTCACAATTAGTCAAATTAATAGCTGTGAAGTGGACATCAAATTGTTTGGTAGAAGACAACAAGAAAAGGACTTGTTAAACAGCAGAGATAATGAATGAACAGCAGGACAAAGATAGAGATAACTAAAATCAGAATCAAAAATGGATGTGTATTATCATCATTTTCGTCCTTCATAGTCAAAGATGGCTGTTGCTTCAGTTCTGTGTTGTGCAATTGCATTGCTGCGTCTGAAGTCATGATTTGTGTTCAACTTGGATCATAGAAAAGGAGAGTTGTGCACATTGTCAGCCTCAGTTCAGAGGCAAGACTTTGTAGAAACGTCAGGAAACTGACCAGAATGCAATGGATCACCAGGGAGCTCAACATGTCATACCAGTCGAGTCTTACTTGCTATTTACCCATGGCTGGGGGTGCGGAAGAAGGATTCATATCTTTCCCAAGGGTTTTGATGTGGAGTGAACGACCCAGAAACAATGAGGCTCACTTTTCTAGCTACATGCAAAGCATAAAATATAAATTGCTATAAATAATAAATCAAGAGCTGTACATTGTGATTGAACTGAGATTCAATGTGTAGATTTGAATTCCATTTATCAATAAATAATAGGTTATTAATTGATTGACCATTGTTCCGATTATGTCAGTAGCTGTGCAGTCATCAGTGGACCCGATTGTGCCTGACAAGTCACATTCCTGAGGCACACACTCTGGACAAACGATATACAAGGTTACATGTATTATTCTGCACCTTTGGCTCGGTCCATAGCTCAAGATTCCATTTACAAGGATGCCACAGTGCTTTATGCAGTCCTTGACACAGTCCTCATAGCATTTCAGGATCACGTCACCTATCCAGCAGAGTTGGGGTCTACATTATTGAGACTGTCTCTATCCTGAACTTCTAGGTGAATGAATGACTAATTGCCAGCCAAGACACACAAATGAAGCTTCATAACTTTATTGTTGAGAATTAAAAACAAATACGCACAATACAATGAACATTAATTCAACAGCACTCTTCCTTATCGAATTGGCGAAGTGTAGTGGTTATTAGCAAAGAAAATGGAATCAGCAAATCAAGTTCAAGATTCTTCTGGGGTGCTCATCTTCATTGGGTAATAATGCCCTTAGGAAAGTCATGAATCCATTTCTCCTTTTCGCTACTGGTAAATAGCAGGGCAGTTAGAGCCCTTTAGCCCTGTAAGGCAGTTCATGTAGGAAGTGGAGGTAGCAACTATACTTAATAAAACCTACTTGCCACTGAAACCACAATGCAGCACCATGCTTCACAAGGACTCTGTAGGAATTATTTTATACAAAAAATAAAACACTCTTTTATTCATTAAAGCTAATCATTTGATGGTGATCTAAACAGTGAGCCTTGTGTAACCATGCTTCTTTTCACACTTAAAGGCATTTATACTTATCAATTCTTTTACCTAGTCTTCCATTCAAAATTTCAAATATATAGAAAATTAAGAAAAAAATGATTACAGGTACACCGATTTTCTGGGAACTAATGGCCGTGGCACCTATTTTAATCCAGGCATAATTATGAGCAGACTTGAATTTTTTGCTATTATCATAAGGTGGCATTGTGAGTGAACTTGCACCTTAAAGAACATATAATTGGACATGAGTGTAATTACAGTGAAGGATGGCTATAAAAGTTTAGGAAATATTATGGGATTTCCAAGTGTAAGATGTATGGACAAAAATGGGCTGCAAATTTGAAATATGAAGCTGTTACCAGGTATGTGCATGAAACTACTTCATATTGGTGTTGAACCCACAGGACAAATTTTACTTAATGTTTCATTTACATTATTAAACTTAATCATTTATATTGATGTAATGTATTTAACCATTGAATTCATACTTGATTTTTGTTTCATATGTTTTTAACAGTCCAAATGCTTTAGGGATATGAGATGTGCATAATTAGAAGTCAGAAGTGTATTATTGAACTATCATTATATGACCCCAGATGGTTAGGCAAAATGGATAATCAGGTATGGTTCTGAAACCAAGTGTTCCTGGAAAATGAGTGGCGTGTCTTGTATTACACTCTGCTACTACTGATAAACCTTCTCATCAGTAATAGCAAAGACAAAGCCAAAAATAATCCACTACAATGTTTTCATTCACATCTTGGGGTATTTTTTTTGTTACTATCTCAAAAGTTATCAATATATTTACATGAAACTTTGTCAGTGCTTGTAGAAGATGTTGATATGAATCCAAAGACTAATTTATATGAGTGAATTTTAAAACAATTTTTTAATTTACTTCTTTTTAATTAATCATATTTAATATGCATTGACTTTTCATAAGTATCCACTAGTATTCGAAAATTTGCAATTAATTTAATGCAGAGATGGCTGACTTGAATCTTATGAATAGTAATGTTAGCATTATAATAAAATCTTTTTTGGATATAAACTAGAAGTCAGATGATTATGCATTTGAAGTGAATAACAAAAAGCTATCTTTATAAAATAGAACTTAACTAACTGAATAATTTTTCAAAATGTTTTTCTGAGGGCAAATTTAATGTTTGAAGGTGCAAATATTCTACAAAGGCAACTGTCCGTGAGGATACTATTATGACAATGGGGATAATTATTGAAACTTTCATAGCAAATAATAAGCTAACTATAGTTATTCACTTAATAATAATCATTATATACACACAAAGTAAAAATGGTATTTGAATCAAATTGAATTTAATATGACTAAAACTGTTATTTTCATCATATCAAAAATCATTGTTATTATCAGAATAAAGAGTGGCAGAAAAATCTTCACATTGAAATCATATGGAAGTTTCTCTGTAATTGCTAAGGATTCAAAAAATCATTCTATCAATTTCAAATATAATATTATCAATGGCACATTTCTATCCACACTATTTGACTGATAATATAATAAAGAAAATGACAGAAGGTTTGGCTCTAATGAAGTGAAGCCCACAAACATAGACAAGTTGTAACTAAAAAATACACAGGAGGGATTAAAAAGTGAAAATGCTACACTTGAAAGTTTCATGAATGATTTTTCATTTTTCTTCTAATAGACATTTTTTTCATTATATATTAAAAATTAAGTGAGTACATATTAAACTTGACATGCCAAGTGGCACAATGGTTATTAGTGCAGAAAACAAAATCCACAGACTGAGTTTTGTCTGAGACTATTTGCATTTATACTAATAACCTTGTGAAAGGCTTGAATCCACTTCTACCCCTGGCTATAGGTGAATAGCAGGATAATTGGAACCCCTTAATCCATCTAAAAGAATATTGTGACGAAAAAAAAAAGACAGCTTGGTATTTGCGGGTCTCAAGCCTTGTTAAAGGAGGAAGGTAGACATATGGCTAGCAATTTCACCCAGTAAAACTTATTTACTACTGAAACTGCAGCGGAGTGGTTGCAGCCTGAAAGGATATTAAACTGTCTTGTGCTTGTAAGCAAAAAGTTGCAGTAGAGAAAATAAACAACAAAAGTTTATAGAGTCAAAATAAAAAACATTATTTGTTTGCTTTGATTTATGATTGCACAACTCTTCATGAAACTATGAACAACACTTTGTTACCTCTTCTGATGAAGTTGGAAGAAGTAGGTATATGTATTCAATCATGTTTCTCTGTCCAAACAATATCTTCAAACAATCTCAATTAATTTTTTTTTCGTATATCAAGACAATAACATGAAATATGGAAAACTGAAGATTACAGACACCTCCCCTGCATCGTAGCTGAACTAGTTTTCATTCAGTTTTTAGCTAGAGTTTAACATTGGCAGAGGTCTGCACTCTTCGAGTGCTTTCTATTTTTTTTTTTTTTTATTTATCCCATCAAAACAGTAAAAGCTGAATGAGAACTTCAAAACGTTCACAACTAAAAAATTAGGTTTTTCTTCTCACAATTCGAGATTGGTAAAGTTTTATCTATGTTTTTTTTTCTGTCATGCACCGTGCAATAAAGCGAGTCAAAAAGTGCTCAATCAACAAAATTGAGAATTTTTTTCAGATTCCAAATTTAGAAAAAAAACCCAAAAAATTTGATGTCTCCAAAATAACTTTATAGTCAATTCCTTGAAGTTAAGATGAAAATTGTGTCCAAAAATCATGCAGACAGATCTATTCCACTTGTGAAGTAGTAGCAATAACAGTTCATCACAAAAGAGAGAGAAAGAAAGGGAAGAAAATGTTTTTTAGATCAACATCTAAATTTCATAAAGTTTTTACTGATCAGAAAAAGCTATTTGAAAAAATAAAAAAGTTTGTTCATCATGAAGCTCATCATGAGCAACAAACCCTTCCCCCAATTGTATAGTATTTATAAAATCTATACCAAATGGTATAAATAACCATTAACTGAATTGTCAAATATTTCCTGTTCATCAAACAAGAATGGATAATCCAGGTCGGGATATAACAGAATATATCTGCTTATATAAGTTGTACTATATATAAGATTTTCACAACTAGCAACATTGATACATATTAACTAAAAACAAAACATCTTTGAGCATTTTTTCGCAAACTTTTCCAATTCAAGTTAGTTTTCATCTGTTTTCAACAATCAGTCAATTTACAAATGATTGGAAAACTTTACATAAATAAAAATGACACAAACACACACAACATGCAAAGGTACATTTGTTGAGGAGTTTTAGCTTTTCCACTGTGCATAAGGGATATTCAGTATTCAAGACAGAAAAATCTTTAGGAAAGTATTTAGTGAATGAATAATGTTCTAGCAGCCACAACTCAGTCAGCCAACGATTTCGATTTGATGGAAAACTTCACAGAAATAGACTCCAAACACAAATCTTCTGTCTATAGGCATAAAAAGAGCCGCACACGCATACACATGTCGAAATGTTTGTTTTTATTTACGTGCATCTGTGTATGTGCGTCAGTGTGTGTGTGTGAGTGTAAACAAGCAGGTGTCACAATGAGCAGAAGTGAAAAAAAAAAAAAAAAAAAAAAGAAAGAAAAAAAAATCCCAAAAAGTGAGTTGTAAAGTGAATAAATTTTGACAATTATCCTTGAAAAAATCTGTTGTAATATTTTGATACTGGGGTAATTGCAATGAAAAAGTTGAAATAACTAGAAAGAAACTCTAATCAGGAAATATTTTCCAAAAGATCAAAACATGAAATTATTGTACCTCCAAGTCTTGCAATGGGGCAGTGGTTAGCAAGCTAGTCTAGCAGACTATTACCATTGTAGTGAGTTCAATCCTTGCTGGGTACCCCATACTTTGGGCCAGCAACCACTAGGTTGAATGCATGTGTACAAGACCCTTCTATCCAGTCGGTATGTATATAGGTATTTATATGCGAATATGCACACAAATATACCCCCCCAACATACATTATACACATATTTGTGCATATAAATATAAATGCATTTGTATACAAAATACCAAGTGTGTGTGTGTGTAATGGCAAATAAATCAACTTTTTATGCCTAAAATAGCATTTAAAAAATTCAAAACAGATCAAATCGGCCCATCCAGACCCTCTGAACTTGACAGTCTGATGGGGATAGGGCTGTCTTATTTTGGTTGTGGGGGCCGACATCTGGTAAATAGAAACCAATACCAGAATCAACACCTCAGAATGGTATGGGTCAACTTACATACTTTGTTGACTTCTACATCAACATACATGTTATATATATATATATATATATATATATATATATATATATATATATAAATATATATATATAAATATATATATATAAATATATATATGAGTAAAAGTATATGCCTTTATTAGGACATATATGTACAAACATCACTACACTGCACTTACATATGTCGTGTCGTGTAGTATACGCATGCATATGTAGGATAGAGCATGTCTGTATATACATATAAGTATTCACGATTACAATCACATAAGCAAATATTTGTTCATACATATGCACATTTGTGTGTATAAAAAAACATTAATACACATCTGCATATATTCATCCTTAAATGTCTAATATATAAAATTACACCTGTGTGGGACTCGATGTTTATGTATGCATGTATACATAAACAGCCAGATTATACATGTTTGTGTGTGCATGTGTATATACATATAGGTATGTTTACCAACCTGGAATCACCAGTCCAATATATTTGGCCTCACAACACGAACACATGGGTGATGACATCACGCACTGGGTGGGTGGGCGTTCACCTGAAGTGGCGCCAGTTCCAACCATTATCTAATGGTCACAAGTCAATCACCAGTGGTTATCATAATAATCATAGGATGGAGATTACGGAGTAGAAAGTACATGTAACAGAAACACCGAAACTGGCGTTGGGTTTTACACATGCAATATCCCTGTACTTGTTGTAGATTTTGTTGTAGCACCCCCTCCTGTTTGTTGTAATTCTTGTTGTTGCTTTGGTTGTTATCAGTCTGGGACTGTCCAGTCCCAGTGATAAAGAGCTGCTAAAGAAATGAGGGTCACTTTTAGTGCCGCATGTGTTTTTGTGAAGCCGTTTCTCAAACGGCATCAGGTCCAGTTGAAGAAGTTCATGAATATTGACAAGATCAGTGAATTCCAAATTTGCAGAGAATAAAGAAAGGAGGGAAGAAAAAAAAGGAAAGATGGAAGAAAGAAAGAAAAAGAAGGAAGGAAGGAGCCGGTTGTTTTTTCTATCAGCCTGTCTTATGTATAGATGCAGACTTGGCATTATTGGGGGAAGGTGAAGAGATGCACAATGTTATTACTGTTGCTGCTGCTGCTGCTGCTTCTGTTACTTGCAGAATCAGCAGCAGCAGAAGATAGAAAGTAGGAGGAGGAGTGAGCGTGTGTGTGTGTGTGTGTGTGCGTTAGAGGGAGATCAATACCAAATATGCGGAGTAGTGAGAGGGGAAAGGTGGAAAAGAGGGAGGAGAGCAATGTAACAAATGCAAATCCGGCCAGTGTACATGCTAATACAAGCCAGCAAATCCATGAATATGTAAATTGGCTTTCCTTACAAATACATCAAAGTGACTTGCTAGGGCTGGTGATGGTGTCACATCCTGCGTCACTCTCTTTCTCTTTCTCTTCTTATCTTTCTCTCTCTCTCTATCTCACACACAAGTTCATCAAGCTACAATGGTCCGTCACAAAATTCACGATATAAAATTTTGAGTAAAAAAATTAAAAAGCACTGTCTTACTTGGATTTCAGTTTTTAGATTGTATTTGTATTTTCTGCTGCAATAGGACTTTGCAATGGGAGAGACAACAGATACAGAGGTTGATTGGGGAGGCAGAGATTAGAAGAGGAGGAGTAAAAAGAAAGAGAGAAACAGAGAGAAATGCATAAAAGAAGAAGAAACAAAGACAACAGAGGGGAAAAGAAGAGAGATGATAAAGAAAGAAGAGGAAGGAAGATTAGGAAAGGAACAGAAAGGAGATGAAGAAAAGGAGGAGAAGTACGAGAAATTGAGCAGAGAAAGGAAAATAGAGGGTAAAGAAATAAGAGTTGACAGAAAAGAAAGAAGAAGATAAGAACTGATATTATGAGAAAAGAAAAAAGGTGAAAAAAACAAATACAGTCTGATTTGGATTATATAATATAACATTGATACTTAACAACTATATAAATTCTATGATTGCTTTTTCAGTAATTGAAGCTCAATGAAAAAGATCAGAGGTATAATTAACAGTGGAGAAAAAAATTAATTGCAAATAGAAGACATTCCACACACTAGAATTTGTATTTTGACAGCTTTGCATAAATGAGGAAAAAGTCAGTAAATTATGATTTCAATGTATGGTCAAACATTATTCTCCACAAACTAAATTTTAGAGAAGTTACTCGAGGTGAGATTCATTCAAACTCTCCTTTACAAAATTGAAAAAAGAAAGATGATAATTTTCTGTACAAATCAATTTTGAAAAATCAATTTATATTAATACACGAGAAGTCGTTTTCCTAATTTATGAACTCTTGATCATACAATAGGACTGAAATTAGTGATACTATTGTCTATCTATATAATGAACAATGTGACTTTAAAAAGTTTGTTTCTTATAACCTCAAATATATATTTATATATTTCTTTTCTGAAAAAATCATTTCATAGACATTCAAATATATCCTAATTTTTCACTGGTAATAACCAGTGATTACATAATGCTGAAATAGCATTTTTAATAAAATTTTGAAAAGATTAGTAGTTTTTTTCAAGTCATTTTTCATTATGGATGAATTAATTGAAGAAATCTCAGGGCTTAAATATTGCATTAACAGAGAATGTTTTGGCTTTACAACTTAATCCCAAATCAATTATTTTCATAGACTTTCTATTCTCACAAAAATGACTTGGTCAGTTAACGTCAAAGCCCAGACCATGTCAGATACTGGAGTTGACCCCCCTCCTCCTGTAACAAGAACAATCCTCATCTAATTTAGGGGGGAAAATTATTCACGGTTTGTCTCTTTCAGCATGTTACACCAAACCAATAAATAAAGATTGCATTTCCTCACCATGATTTCAAACCATGAAACAAGTGATTGCTAGGAAGTACCTCTTACCAATAGGGCTAAACTTACAAGTTTAACATAACTTTGAAAATCCACGTTAAAAATACATAAGGGCTTATTTCATAATTTTTATTCATTATATATGGATTACAAAAGTTGCAGTAATCATCTTCAGTCAGACTAGAAGTAACTTCAACCTAGCAGCAGCCGTGCTAGTTACTAATTTCTTTACTTTTGTTGTATTTGTTTCAACAAGTTCAAAAACTATTACATATTTGTGGGAGTTAGAGGCAGCAGGGGGCCATAAATTCGAAAATTGGTGAATAATTTTGCTGACCCATCCTCCCAGAACCCATTTGGCCCTGAAAACCTATAAATCTTTTACCATAAACAATAAGCAAGCACTTTACCATTCTCAAACTGTAAATGTACAAATAAGTAAATCATACAGTGGAAATTAAAAATTTAAAAACTTGACATCATTTTTTCTGATGACAGATCCATCAATCATGGTGGAAGAGATATATTTTAGTCAAAAATGTTTTTAAAAAAAAACAGCTTTGATTTGCTCAGAAATCTTCCTCTTACTTACAACTATCTTCATGCTATTTTCTTGCAATTGAACTTTCAAAGATATTTAATTATTGCAATATGTTTTAAAAGATTGTTGAAAAGTAGATGCAAATAATAAAAGACATACAGTTAAATAATTACAACCACAAATGTCATAAAACTCCTTTTTATGCAACTATTAACATCATCTTTATATTTTTGTTGCCTTTTCTATCTGGTCAGATGAAAAGTAACAAAAACATTTAGATGAAGGTAAATAGTAGCATCAAAATTAAAAATATTGTTAGTGATTATTTATAGTACTTAATCTACCAAAAAATAAATAAATTTGTTTACCGGACAGTGAATTAGAAAAAAATGAATATTGCTCGATTAACTGATCAACTAATGTTTAACTGTGTATAAACCAGATTTATATTGTCTACATGAATGAATTGATAACACGAATATCATTATAATGCATTCATGATTTCTTAAACTTTTTTCATTATATCTATACTGCACAGCATATTTTCTACAAAGCTGTTTTTTGCAGTATGCTGCAAATCTACCCTAAATTCCCATTGAATTATTCAAGACTGAACCGCAAACTATCAAATCTTATTATATGAGATAAAGGGTTAGTATAAAATTTCTCGAATCAGTGAACACCATAAATATAAGTTGTTGAACCATCTCTAAGGTGTTACTAGTTTATAATTTTATTATATTCCAGTAAACCATCCTGCCTTGCTTACTTATATTCTGATATAAAAATTTTAATATCGAAGAAAAGAAAGATATAGAAAATCTTTTTTGTTTATCATTCTATCAGTGCGAGCACAGTGATTTGGATGAAAAAGCTAATACATCCGTCCCAATAGCTTGCAGAAAATTTGGTCAAGAACATTACTGCCACAAAGCAATGACTATAAACATACAGAATTGGGATAGAGAATGAATAAATGAAACATTTTGATCTTTCTAAGCAGGATACAAGAACTGCGCATCTCAGTCAGTCAGTGTGCAAGTGAAACAATTCAGTCTTCAAAAAAAGAGAGAAAAAAAAACAAACAGTTTTAGGGATCTTTCTTATGAAAGAAAATCTGTTCTTCCAACAAAATGAGTTGCCAGCAATACATCTACTGATATAATAAAGTAAAGGTATCACATTAATATTTTTAAGGTGCAGTGTAGTTCAAAAGTTGCCTATGAGTTGTTAAGTTTTAAATGATTCACATAAATTCACTTTTTGGGCCATGACCCCAAGTCTCAACAGACTTGATTTTGGGTAACTGGTACTGGGATTTGTAGAAAGATAGGGTCTGAAAAATCATGAGGCAGAATGGTCAGTGATTTGATAAAATTTTGATGATGTAATATCTTATGATTTATGATTATCAATATTCATATGATCTAATAACAAAGTGACATAATGGTTATTGATAATCATGATCAATTCTTAGTTAAAAAGGAGTGATAGCATTGTTCTATGAGGGCACTTGCTCTACCTACTTAACTCTATTTCTAAGGCACTTGGTGTTGCCCTGTCTGGGGTGAGATGTGGGGAAACTCCCATGGGTAAAACAACATGAAACAGGATTTTTATGAATTCTCAAATATACAGCCCATTCAAGAAGATATGCTTCAAAACTTAAGAAGCTAGTGAGAAGCATCCAGCCAGAGAGCTTACTATGGTAAATTACATCCTAGAAATATATATATATTATATATATATATATATATTGAGACAAAATTCTCAGATACGCACACACCCCCACACACACACAAAAACAACAATTGATGTAACTGTCCAGGGACACTAATGACTAGGATGCATTTGATTTGGACACAGTTGTCCAAGATGAAATTGTCCTGTCAACAGCTAGAGTAACACTCAAGTACATTTCCTGAATGAATACACTCATGTCAAAGTTCTTCCTGTATTGATCTTCTTCCGTGATTCTATTACAGACTATGGATTCAACACAGCATGAAGAAAAAAAGACAATTGAACTAAAATTCTTTTAGCTGAAACTTGGTGGGTAACCTAGAACATCATATTAGTGATGTCATAGAGAAAAGGATTGTATTGTTATATTTGTAAGTGACAGAGAAGGATACCATCATATTGGTATGAATGATATGGTAATGGGGTATTGAGACCCCATCTAAAAATATCCCATTAGTATTGTATTTAAATGCTTATCAAACCAGGAGAGGATCAACCCCAAACCTTCCAAGTATGACAGGTTTTTACTGATTTCAATGTCGTTCTTGTTCATAAAATATACACAAACTTGTACACCCAGACGCATATGCACTTTCTTTAGAACTGAATGAAAATTCAAAATGAAAAAGAGAAAAGTTATTCTAAAATTACAGGAAGAGGCAGACAGGGAATGACTGAGTTGCAGCAATAGCAGTTAATCTGATACTAACAGTAGACCGGTCAGAATCAGTATTACAGTCAGTACAGACAACTGGAAGGAAAATATTTCCATCTTTGAAGTCAACATTTCAGCCTATTTAGACAGCAGACAAGACTGGAATATTTCAGCCCATCAAGACGGTAGGCAGGGGCACATTATTTCAGCCTATGAGGATGTAATGCTGATGACATGATCACTGGCCGGAAATACAGTGCTGCAATATTATTCATGGAGAAGCTGACACCTATCTCTGCCATCTTGGAGTCATGAATAATAAACAGTGACACAAGAATGAAGATATCCATCAGAATATTGATGAATATCCCACTCGGCCCATATATTCATGTAAGATGGACACAGGCAGCAGGGCATTTAATTTGCTGAGAAAGCTGACCCCACTGTGCCATTAAATTATTCTGACACTAGAAATCCAGAGAAATTAGATGTACATCCCCCCCTCCATATTGCCAGTCTATTCAAAGCAAGCTGCTGGCATCAGATGAAGGTGCTCTCCTGTAGACCATTACAATGTGCTCCAATTATGAAAGTCCTTCATTACCGAAGAACAGAATCTTGAGTTGACTGGAAAAAAAAACTTTTAATTACATTTCAAATGAAAAGTCTTTTATGGGTACACAATCTCTTATCTGAAACTCTTGGGACTATCAGACACTTCAGATTTTGGAATTTTTCAGATTTTGGAATTCCATCGATATTTAAATTGATAATGATAGATGTTTCTAATTCTGCTTCTCACTGTTAACTGTTGGGGAATCTGCAGCTCTTTTTATTGTTTCCGTAGTCTTCAGAGTGAAAAATTACAAAATAAACAAACTAAGTATTCGTGAGCAGCAGAGACACATCTAACTAGTAGGAGCACCAAGATGTAACTGCATGGTATGGGTTATGCCAATGCTGTCTTGAAATAATAACTTCTGCTGTACTCTACAAAGCCTTTGAGACAACCTTTGTTGAACATGGCTATTTCAGGGTATGTTTTGTAAGTGTTCAGACAACATCCATGAGAAACTTTTTAGTTTTCGAAATTCGAAATGAGAGATTGAACACCTACATATTTGTTCCAATTTTTCTTGAAATAAGTTTTTCATTACATTTCTTCAATTTTCCTGAAACTGACAAACAATTTTGTTTAATATTAAAAGTTTACTTCTCTTTTTTCATTCTTTTGGTTACTAAGTTCGCCAATGACTAAGAGGCAGCAGAGATAGCTCAGGGATAAGACAAGTCTGCAGACCAAAAGGTTCTGTCATCAATAAATCTCATTATGAGTTTAGCAAGAAGAAAAGTCTATTTCATGAAATTAGAGGAAAAACTCCTACATCGGTAGGTTTGTAAAATGTGAAGCCAACCTTTTGTAAATATCTAGTCAGAATTTTGTTTTTATATTTATTCTAGTACAGGTAAACAATTTCTTATCCAAAGCTCCTGGGACCAAACGTGTTTGGGAAATTTAGGATTTTTTTAGATTTTGTAATTTTTATATATGTGTATCCTTTTCACACAGGGTTGGATAAATGGAGAATATGAATGGTATTATTGTTTATCTGTATGGTAATATAGGGTTGAATGGAGTGGGTAAATACAAACCATAAACTTATTTACATACTTTTATTTCTAAGTTAAATGTTCAGTAAAACTACACATAGGGATATTGGGGTGTCTTTTTGATATTTCCACAGTCACAAAATCTCGAAGCAATAAAAAGAAATATCAGCACACAACAAAGGCATGTCTTACTAGAACAAGCACTGAAATATAACTGACTCAACAGTAGGTTATGCTTGAGTTGCATCAGGTCAAGTTTTGGCAGCAAATCAAAATTCTGATGTGAACACAACGTCCATAAAAAATATTTAGTTTTCAGAGTTTCAGATAAGAGATAGTTGACATGCACCTTTTCTATTTTCCTATGAAAACAATTCTTCGGATTATTTTGGATGATTTGTTGCTCATATTTAGCACTAATGTTTGTTCATCATAAGAGTACCACCAAAAGGAAATTTTTTTTCAGTAGATCGAAGTAAGAAAAAAAAAAAATTTCCCCATCTATGCTTAAACAGGTAATGATTAGTTCACTTGTGTCAGCTGTAAACAATTGGAAATTGAGATTAAAGTGTCTTTAGAGACAATTGCAATATATTTGTACCTCTTTCATCCAACTAACTTGGAACCTGGCCATGAAAGCAAATGAAATATATCTTAATCATTTCAAAAATTAAATCTACGAGCTGAGAACCCACCCTACAGGTGATTATATAGATGGATGGAAATCAGATCATTATTATCAGGATGAATACAGACCCCACACTATTATTATAGGGTGGTGATTTTCATGATAACTTGCTAAAAACACTGAAAATTTCATGCAGATATATTGTGTGGTTCCTGCGTTACACTGTCACTTTCAGATGGACATTTGGTGAATTATAGTCAGATTTTTACTAAGATAATAACAAAAGTGTTTCTTTTTGGCATAGTATGCTTACTACAAATTATATATATATATATATATATATATATATATATATATATATATATATATATATATATATATATGTATGTATTGATTGATTGATTGAAACCTTTTTTAATGATAATTTAATGCACTTATATTTTGATTCACAATTGAAATAACTTTTCCCTAGATCTCTGGAAGCCCTTCAGGTGGTGAAGGCTCATAAGCAGCAGCTCACAAGGCCCTTGCCTCAATTCACAATGCCTTTTTCAAGATAATAGCAAACTTAATTATCATAATAACTTGAAATAAACTTTACACTTTTACAAGTTACTTGCATACAAGTATTTGAAAATAAAGTCTCAAATTCATAGGTTATTTGTATTATCTTAAGGTAAAATTGACTGAATAAAAGCCATAATCAACATTGCCATAATACTTGATTCATACCCTGGTTAGGGTCAAAATACAAAGGATAAAACATACCTGAGATACAATTAAGTTAAGGAGTAAAATATAAGCTAAAGAGTAGGAGTAGGTTCAAACTGCGTAAGAAGAGTTATATTGTCTGTGGTACTGAACTGGCAATATGTTAAGAAAAGTTACCTCGTTTGTACCAGCAAACAGGCTAAGAAACCTTCCTCCTTCATCCTTGCAAGTGAACATCATCAGAAATTGTCCAATGTAAAAGCTTCATATAAGTATCCTCATTTGTTACAAGGGAGACTGGGGCTTGATTCCATTGCAATCAATTTCAGACCTTTACTGTATGTATAAAAGATATAGAGATAGATCTAGGATGACAGTAATTGTTGTAATCTCAAATTATAGTCAAACAGAGAAACAAGCATTATATAACACACCCTTTCACAACCTTTTAAGACTGGAAGAACCCTTGAAATGATTTTCACATCTCGGGGAACTCGTGCATTAAAATACTATACACATCAGTGTTCAAAAATTCATTTGAATCATAATCTAATAGTAATCATCGGTATGACAATGAGCAGGAAGATAGTTTTTTTACATACTTGTTCACTTTGATGAACATTCTTATTGTAAAAATATTCAAAATAGATTAAAATTTTTGAAGGAAACAATCAAAATACAACCACAACAATGTTTAAAATTGAAAACAGGAAGTTAATGCTATGTTTCATTGACGTGAGAAAAATAGATACTACACTCTGATATTGATCTGAAGGCCATAAAAGGCTGGACTATAAAATTAGGATAATGCCATGTTTGTTATGGTCCACGTGTTCAACGTGTACAGTAAATCTAAAGTCAGTTCAGATGGATCCACATGCTCGTTAAAGCCAAAATTCATTATATCGAGGTTGGTTATACCAGGGTTTACTGTATACTTACATAAAAAATATTATGCAACATTTGGTCAAATACAAAAAAAAACAAAACAGTTTTCTAAAGAAAGTCTTGATTAATGAAAATGTATTTTGAAAACTTAAAACCAACATGGACAAAAATATGAGTCACGTATATATGAAATCTGTGTGGAACCTCTAACAATATCGAATAGAAGCCTAGTGTTGTGCTGAACCCCAGTTGAGGAACGCTGATATAAACAACAGATAGATGAATCACTTATATGAATATGTTTTCTAACATTAAAGCCCAAGACATTTTTATTGTTATAATGCAAAACGTAATGCAAGTAAAATCTTAATCAAGCTTGTGTTGTACCTATAACACTTGAGGGAGATTTAAGGACAGTACAAAAAGTTTATGCTTAAAACAAGTCCAAATAAGGCAATGATAATTCATAATGCAAATTTGAAAAGTAACTCAAACTACAACAGAGATAATGAGCATTAAAAACTCAAACTTCTCAAAATAAATATGATATATAGAGCTTATATATTATTCACACCTTGGTCACTACTGGGATAGAATCAGGTAAAATATGAAAGAAATACAGGACACTGGTAAGACATATAGAGCTGATATACAAATCATACTCAGACTACAATACATTGTGCTAAAACTAACTCAAATCTTGGTTATAGCTAAAATACAAACAGTTAAAACATGAATCAAACCATTTATGCAATATTCAGGAAGCCACAAGAATAAAAAGTAGAGAAGAAGACAGCAGGGAAGAGAAGCTATCATAGTAGAAAGCTGAGTTTAGGTAAAATGTCATTTACATATATACATATATGAATAAAACATGAATAGAGAAAGCTCAAGAAAATTCAATAAATAGCCACAGACTGCCATAGAATCTAGACAGAGAGACAGACAAGTAACACAAGGCACAGCAGTGAAAATATTAAGTGAAACAACATGCATAGAATAAAAATGATGATGAGAAAGGAAAATCTTTGTCAATGATGATGACAACACGAATAATAATAATGATAATGATGATAATAATAATCACGATAATAATAATAGTAATAGAAGTAGTCAAAATGTACAGAAATAAAAAAAAAACATTTGAAAAAAAAAGAAAAAGAGAAAAAAATGGAAAATTGTTTGCAGCTTAATATTGAAATGAATGCAAATTGAATTCGCGTTAAGAGCTGCTTAATGTTAACATATGCAGCATAAATATGCATGTGGCTTTGCTAAGCACTACATTAAGGCAAAGTCACGTCCGACAGGCAGTCAAGTAGGCACCAGGACTTGGGGAGAGTCTCCACAGATTTAGCCAAATGCTGCTACCAGATTGGCAGAAGTGGACTTCTCTGGCCTGAACCACCTCTGCCATCTTCAACACTACCATCATAAAGAGAAAAAAAAGTCAAGAAAAATAAAGTGAAAATGTAGACACTACTATCAGAAAGAGAAAGTAGAGGAACATAAAAGTACATATGGATATATCAGTTAATGTTATTCAGTTAATTTTAATGTTAGAATATTGGTATACATAATTATGAATCTTTGAAAATGTTGGTCGATTTGAAGATGGATGCCAAGAAACAAAAGAAAAGTTAGTGAACAGACTAATACAAAAATGTTACGGACATTTCAATGTTTAATATAGGTTTGACTCGTTCCATTCTTAAGCACCAAGCCAGAGCCATTGTCATTGTTTCAAGAACATTTCTATTGTGATGCCTGAATAGAATGATTTTCCACAATATAAGATGATCTCATAGAAAGGCCCAAATTAATTTTGTAACCTGACCTAATAGGCCATTATATCCACCAATCCAGCCATTCTTAACAGGGGCCAGATGCCCCCCCATGGGGCCCAATTTGAAAAGGGCACTAGACTGAAATAATAATAATAATAATAATAATAATAATAATAATTATAATGATTTTTTGTCAATCTGTGCTGCAAAAAAATTGTCTAGAGTGGCTACACTGATCAGCCAAATGTGTTGGTAGCTCATTATGAAGTGTGTCGGGAGACCAGTTACAATCTGATACAAATCATCTATTCATTATACCTCTACTTTGAACCATATAATTACATTTTCCATTGCTTATTTAATGTATTATTCCATAGTTGAATGTCTCACATGAAATGAAGTTATCTTAAAAATTGTTTTCTGAGTGTCTCTTCCAACAGCGGAACTGAATTCTGGCTTTCACAGCATTTAGTACTCCGCTTCAACATGGCAATACCAACTTTAGTTCTAATACTGAGAAAATGCTAGTGACTAAAAGGTTTTCATCTACAACCACCTTCAAAAACTGGTTGAAAATTCATTTCAGCATAACAACTGCTTTCCATGAATTGTCGGTATTTTATGCCAACAGCAAAATCTGCAGAAATCAAATAACCTCCTTTGTTCACTTAGACTTCAACAGGGCCCTCTCTTATAAAAAGAATCTTTTCCGGCTATACATCATTTGTCAATGACTGACCATTAGGCAAAAACTTTCTTCTCTGCCATGATACCAACGAACCTTCCAAAAATTTAATATGATGCAAACTTTCTCAACTTGATTGTGTATTAATCAGAAATTGAACTGCATAAGTAAATAGCAGGATATAAAGAAGATTTTCATTTCACTATCCTTGTAAGGATAAGATATTAAGCATGAATCACTGTATTTCCTGGTGTTGAAGATGCTCCAGCCTGAAAGACACACTGTCATTTTGACTGACAAAATTTTTAAAATCTCTTTGAATAAACATAAAATTGAGGTCTCAACACTAACAGCTACCTCACCAAGATGTTCTGTGGGTAGCTTAGTAACATGAAGATCCCCTTAACCACTTATTGTCTGCATCTTTCCTCTTTTTTTCTCTTACAAATACTCCCAGATGCTAAGTTTACATCCTAAGTCTACACCTACCATAGTATTTCAATATAGAAACAAATTTTTGTGTTAAGGAATATTTTTTTCAATTATATATGATACTTTACATACTTTGTTTATTATCTTATACACTTCATTCAGGTCATATACAGGAGTTCAAATCTAGCATAAATTACTTTCCTCTGGGGGTTAGGATAGGCTTATGAAAAAAGTAACTTTCGGCCAGTAGGATCAAGGGTAAATTTTGAAGATTTATTTTGTGCAGAATAAAATAGCACCTTCAATGCCAGGAAGTACAATAAATCAGAAGCAAAATCTAGCGAATGTAAAACCTTACTACGAGTTGGTCAAACAGGAGAAATAGTCAAATTTTATGAAGAAGCAAAATGTAAATAATACTGAAGTATTTTCTAAGCTGATTTTAATTGTGCCATAATTTTTTTTCCCCTTATCAGAAGGATATTGTTTATTCCGACAGATTTTTATAGGATGAGAAGTTTAATCACATTCAGATATGAAGTTTTATCATCTTTTTTTTATGAAACATTACAGTTTTTCCATTATTAATCACATCAAGTGATATTGATATTCATACATTTTTCTGCATATTCATTGAGCAATTTTTCTGGCATTGCCAATAGCCTGTTCAGCTATTCTTAATATTTTGTATTAGTTTTTGTTTTTAATTCCCACATTTAATGGATTGCTTAGGAAAGGCACTCAAAATACACTCATATAAGTTTCTGATGAATAAAATTTTCATTTATATGAAAAGACAATACCATCATTACAGAAGAGTAGCTAATGTGGATCATCTGCACAGATAAAACACAATTTGTATCCATACATACATACACAAATACACACACATTATATATAATATCAATACATAATACCCTACATAAAATTACAAACTACATGTATGACATGAGCTATAGAGTGGGAGAGGGAGGTGGTGTTTGATCAGCAATGCTGGGGTGCCATGTTAGTATAGCTGTTTTGTCTTTAAAATCCCTTGAAAGGTTACATGGTAAACTACTGATGACCCTAACCAGAGAAGACTTATACATTGTACCATAACAACAAAGTATATGTGAAATAGGAATAAAAACATTGAAGAAAATTACATAAATTGCATCAACAGATATTAGGGACTGGAGTAACACAAAAGAATTTTTTAAAAAGTTTTTTATGTTTGGGGTTTAAAGCTGTAAAGCTTTCTAGACATATATATGATACAGATCTTTTTTATATACTCTCAGAGAGGAAACATCATAAAGAGCTGATGTTTCAACAACAAACTGATAAAGAGAGTGCCTACAGTATCTCCTGCTAATTTACAACAACCAAACAGTAAAGTATCTCCACTATTTAGAACAGAAAAACATAACAAGCAGTAACCAACAACTGAAAAAGAATATACATGAATAGAATAAGATGAAGGTTCTCGACTCTAAAAAAATGGACACACACCCAAAAATGTCCTAGATAGGAAACTAAAATAAATCGAATCATTCACCTGAAGAAGCCCAAACAGGACAGAACGATAATCATGTTTTTATAGTGAATCCTTTATTTCATCATATATATATATATATATATATATATATATATATATATGAGTACAACACTTAGTGCACATTGATACTCCGATCCTAAGCAGAAGTGCTGATACATATTTAAATATTCCTGTCATTATTGACAGGTACTGTGCAAGTGTAGTAGTAGAGTACAATTCAAAAATTGATATTTATTTGCTTAGTCAGGTAAAAGGCCACATTATAAGGAACAAACTCATTAGCAATGGTCTTCAAACCCTGCTAACTATTGCTCTACAATACGCGCCCTGAGACAATTCACAGGTATATTACTTCAATCAGTCACGACTGGGTTATGAGATTTTCTATCATGCTGATATCTCCATGAAAAGTATATATGCAGACTGCACAAATACAAGAGATATTGAAGTTTATTACCTATATCTTTGAGAGGAGTCGTTAATATACCAACTTTCGTTCGGATGATCTAATCTCTTGGCACAACATTTAAGCCGATTCGTGCTACGGCCTTCTTCAGGTGTAATACATATTTATTTTTTTTTTACCACTGGAGAAAGAGACCAATAAAAGAGACTCTTTCTTCACAGATATTGCCTATTACAATCTAATCTCTTGGCACAACATTTAAGCCGATTCGTGCTACGGCCTTCTTCAGGTGTAATACATATTTATTTATTTTTTACCACTGGAGAAAGAGACCAATAAAAGAGACTCTTTCTTCACAGATATTGCCTATTACACCTGAAGAAGGTTGTAGAATGAATAAGACAAAATGTTGTATCAACATCAAAGATGGGAGTAAGAGATTAGTTGGCCCAACAAAAGTTGGTGTATTCAAATTTGTTATTCTAAAACTGAAATCCAAAAGGATTAAGATGAAACAAACCAATTACAATAACTGTTATTAAGCAAAAAATAATTATTTCAATGGTTTGTAGTTTGAAGTAGTTCAGTGCGATAAGCCACATGGTGTCTGGTCAGTTGCAAATGGGTGCCTATTGAGGTTATCAGGTACCAAAAAGTAAAACTTACCAGAGATACTGCTTTTCTTCTCTTAAATGCAGATCATTTAGACTTTGGATTATTCTCTAGGATTCAAAATATGTTTAAAATACACACTGAGATCATGCCCACCAAGATTTGAAAGAAAAAAAAAAATAATTAAGTTTTATTCCATCTACTTTGAATATGCATCCATCAAAAATTCTTCAAATGAGCAAGGGAGTTTGGCAAAAAAGCAGAGGTCATGAAAACTAAATTTTGAAATGAACAAAGAGAATTAGGAACATCTTTCAGTAGCAACCTGTCAAAATACAATCAATTCCCTTCCATTCTCTGCACATGGAAACAATATTCAATATCAAAAATTAATAGCATTCCTTCTTGCCCCTCTCCTCTTACTTCAAATGTTGGTTCTATTTACTATCCTTTTCCACGTTCTTCTTGATTAATCAGAGCAAAAATTCTATTCTGAAAATATCGACAAACCAGTAACAACTTATTGTTCACCAACATAAGGCAGAAAATACAAGTCAAATGAGAAATAAGAAAAATGAATAATTGTCACACAATGATTGATAATTTCTAACTTTAGGCTCAATATAGCTCAAGGATACAACTTTGGGGCATCAATCGAGGATCAAACCTTACTGCTGTAGAGACAATTTGTGAAAGAAACTTGCCAACCATTGAGTAATGATATGGCAGCCATTAACACACCATTACCATCAATACTATCACAGCTTCCATCTTGAGATTAAAAGAACCAAAAAAGCTATTGAATCCTTGCAGCATTTTAAAAGATTTTGCATCAAGTGATATTTTTACAGACCTACAAGTAAGTATACTTAGCACTGCTCTAAACAAAATAGGTTCAAATTTGTCAACACTGTGTAAAGCATGTTCTTTAATATATTTCCTCTTACACAACGCGACAAATTGAAAAAAAAAAAAATTAAGAGTGAGGGGGTCATTCTTTACTTCCAATCCACTGTTTACTCTCTGTTGTAGATTGATGGCCTGAGTTTGGTTGTGAGAAAAAATGGTCAAGATTCATTTGACCAGTAAAAACCTAAAACTGTATTGAAGAAAATTTTCTGAAAAAATCGTTTGTGCTTTCAATCAATAATACCTTTGTCACCAATGAGAAGGAGTTAGTTTTGAAAGAAAAATTTAGGGAGCATTCTAATAATGATGTAGCTATAATGCTGGATCCTCACTTTCTCATCTGTCGTATGGAATGATGGCTTTGAAGTATCTCGACTGAATTTTTTAAAGAAAATTTTTGAATTTCAATAATGTTCAGATGAATTTGTATGTTAAGAAAAAATTATTTTGTACAGTCGTATCAAGGACAGAAAGTAAAGGTCCAGTTCAGCATTATAGCTACATCATTGTTAGAAACCCTCATCCAACCTTCTTTTTTTTCCCTTCAAAAACTGACGCTTCCAAAGGTAACAGAGGTGTTATTGATTGAAAACACAAGAATCTTTTAATATAGTTTTCAGCTCTTATTGGTAAAACACATTTTAACCTAAAAAAGTTGATGGTAAATAGTAGTGAAAAATGAATAATGGTTTACAATAGTTCATCTAACAAGAAATCTTCATGTATATAAATTTGAATAAAATGCTTCATGACCACACTTGGATTTGATCATACAACCTAAAGACTTCTCCATCGAACATATATTTGAAAACTGCAGTCAAATTACAAGCCAAATTCATGATGGTGTCAGCAGTATTACAATGTGTTGGCTTTCACGTTCTCTTTAGTTCACGCCAGCATTTTCTTATGAACATTCTTATTTTTTCTAAAGATTTTTCTCCTCATTTCTGTTTACTTTCAATCATTTTTTTTTCTATGGCTGTCTTATTGAAAACACTTTCTTCTTCAGAATATTTTTCAAATCTTTCTATTTTATTTAATAACCTATGTATGTTGGCATGACATTAGATAAATTTTTTCTTCATTTTACTAAACTTTTTAATTTTGGGGGAACTTTCAAATTATTTCATTCATCTTCATCTGTTATTATGGTTATATTAACCTTCATATAGTGAAACATTTCTATTTTTCTAATACTTTCAAATTACTTATCTTACCTTTTAAGGTTGTTAAAATTATAAATATTTATTCAAATGAATGTCATTAGATGTAACACTCAAGAGAATGGGTTTTGCTAAACTTTCACTTTACCATACTTACAAACATTTTTTTCCTGAATTCTTCAATTCATTCATTTACCTTCATAAGGGCTAAATACTTGACATTATACACATGTGAATATATGCCCTAGTATCAGAGGGTGTGCATGTGCATGCATGTGTGTGAAAATTCATTGTCCACAAATAGATCATAACAATTATGACATTAATTAGCATTTCAGCTTTAGTAGTAATTATATATGTCAGTCAAGCTTGAAAGGGTGTATACTTATCTGTGCCATTAAGCTTTGTATAAAATTTGTTTATTTTGATCCGCAACACAAGATATGGTAATGGCTGTGTTTTCTGGTATTATTAAAGGGTTTTGAAATGGTTAACAAAATCAACAAATGGATATTGAACTACAGAAAATGTGATATCTTGTACAATATTTCAACTATGACACAGCTTCTGGAGTTGTGCACACTTGCAGATAATTCTAAGAATTAATTTTTCTTTCAAAGCTATAGATCTTCTGTATCATTAAAAGCTTTAATGCTAATGGTCTCTAGGTTTTCATATACAGCATTTGCAGAAATTAACAGACATGCCACTGAAAATAATAACAGATCTATAAGAATGTGACCAAGAAGAGAACATCAATGATTTAGAAACTATTTTTATGCTGGAATCACTGATTAAATCTCATAACCAACATTAGGCAATCAAAATCTCTCTTGAATATGATATAATTAAACATTAAAAAGAAGCGACTGACAAATGAAAGAGTTGATGCATTTTCAAGAATGGGATTTTGGAAAATGTTATTGGAAAATATTTCAACAGTAATGAAATGAACAAAATTTTTTTTTTTCAAATCATGGATGGAAATTTATCTGTTCAAGCAGTTCATATTACATGAAGAAAACATACAAATCAATATTTTGTGTCCTCAAAAATGCAAAGTATAATATTTCACCAAATAAACTTCCAATGAGTGCAGCTAATAAAATGATGAGTAGATATTCAATTACTTGGACCAATATTTCCTAATGTAAATTTTTGGTGCTATGTGAATGACTTTTGATAATAATAATAAAGAAAATTATCAATGTAAATTACAAGGAATGAAAAAGTAAATATTAATGTATAATCAAATTATCCACAGATAAAGAATTAGAAAAGAAGCAATAAACAACAGGACCGGTGATGTTGCAAGACAAGATAATTGTTTATTTCTGTAGATACATTCCTTGTGGATCATAGGGCCGCTTTAGCAATTTCAATAGCGAGTGAATTTTAATCTCTGATGGACTACCTATGAAGGCTAAAGAGCTTCTACTGGCCAGCTAGTTCAAAGGCGGAATAAATGGATTCATGCCTTTCCTAAGAGAAGTAGTGCAAACTGTCCCAAAAAGAGCTTGAACTAGGTTTGTCTATTCCATTCTGTGTGCTGTTAGCTGCTAGGCAACCTGCACCTCCAAAAATCATTATATCTGTTATCTTTTCCCTTTTTTGTTGGGGGGGGGGAGTAAATTTTTGTTCGCTCTGGCAAAGATACCTACACACAATTTTATCACTCTTAAATTTCATTAAATGAAGAGATCTCCACAACTGCAAATCAAATACAGCTGCAAGATCATTATAAACAGACAACCATTTCTATGTAATCAGAGTAAACATTTTGAAATATTAAAAAGAATAAGTACATTACTATTTTTCAAAAATGTTGATTCTAATCTTAGCCATTAGATTTCGTCTGGGTCTTTTCTGTAGCTTGAAATTTGGAGCTGAATAATGCTAACCTTTAAACTATACACGTACCAACCTAAGCAGCAATCTCATATTGAGGTATTTTGAAAGAAATGTTTTATAGATGAATTTCTGTCTATTAAAGCTACATTTCATTGCTATCTCACGCACCAATCATTTCCAAGACCAATTGCAAGAGATACAAATAAATTAATCAAAAAATGACGAACAAATTCTGCATTATAATGCAGAGGGTTTTTTTTCAGTTTATTAGGGGAAGCATAATCAGTAGCCTTTTAGTGTCTTTTCCCAAGATTTGTCAGACCTCACTATCATGGGCATTGTGGAGCCAATACTTTCTGAACTAGTTTAGTTTGTCATACCATCTTATATCATTGTAATGTCAAGCGGTTGTCTGCTTTTCTTACAACATGACCAGCCTATCGCTATTTGAGTTTTCTAATGTTTTTTAAGATATCTATTGCACCAGTTTTTTCTCTAATATACTGTGCTGTCTGGTGATCTTCCTCTGTGAGGTGAGCGGGATTCTCTCCTGTGCATGTCGCATAGTTCTCAGTTTGAGGGCTATTCTTTTCATGTTTCTGCTCCATAGGTGACTATCAGGAGAATCTATTGATGGAGGACCTTTCTTTTAAGAACTGATAGGATTTCCTATTTCTTGAAGGTTGAGCTGGCTTTAACAAAAGCTCGCCAATGTAGAGTGATTCTTTGCTTGATTTCTTCTTTCAAGGATTTCATAAAGATTCACTGTCCTAGGTAGACGTTGTGGTCTATTTTCTTCCACTTCAGATTTTTGATTTTGATCATTGTGTCTTGGTCCTCAACTTGTTTGTTGTACATGACATTTGTTCAACTGAAGTTCATGGGAACACCAACTTTCTTGCTTTCTTCATTCAGTTCGTCTAGCAGCATTCGGAGATCACGTAGGTTTTCAGCAAAAAAGATAATGTTGTCAACAAACTCAAGACTACTCACATATTCAATGCCTATTCTAATTCCTTTACATTCCCAGTTTAGGTTTTGGAAGGTCATTTTGAGGTAGGCTATGGAGAGTTTGGGTGAGCTTGTATCACTTTGTTTTATTCCTCATTCCAGCTGAAAGAGTTCAGTGTTTCTATGAAGGCTGATAAATAAACTGCTGTCTTGGTATATATGATGCAATACTTATACATATACAGAGTTAGCACCTTGTTCTATGATAGCATCAATGACTTTGGTGATTTCCACCGAGTCAAGGCCTTCTTGAAGTCAACAAACACTACAGCAAGTGGCATTTTATATTCTGCTGCTTTCTATTCAAGTTGATTAACTGAATGGAGAAGGTCGATGGTCAAACAGCTTTTCCTGAAGCCAGCTTGTATCAGAGGTTGGTGATTCAGTTGGTGATCACTTTGGTAAAAGGTTGTAGATGCAGTTGACTTACTAGCCTGTAGTTGTTTAGATCTTTTGGGTTCCTTTTGTGATATAAGTGTATTATGGTTGCACTGTTCTAAACTTCTGGGACTTCACTCTATTTGAAGTATAGGCTGAATAGAATGGCTAGTTTGCAATTATGACTTCAACAGCTTTCCTAAGTGGATCAATGGTGATATTACCCGGTCGGGGAACCTTTCTTTTTTTGTTTATCTAATTGCTTTTTTTCATCTCCCACAGAGTAATTTCTCAGAAATATTGTTCAATGTTCTATGTCCCTTGTTTGGAGGAATAGATGTTTTGGTAGAATTCTTGTGGATTTGACGATTTGGTCCCTATCCATTTCCTACAAGCACACTAGTTATTTGCATTCTTCAAGTACTAAGAGTTTTTTTTCAATGGTTTTGAAGCCCTTATCCCTTTTCCAAAATGCTTTCAATGACTGCTGTCATGTATCTTCCTTTATCTTCTCTTCATTTCTTTTGGATGATTTTGTTCTGTTGCTACAATGTTTTCTCTTTTTGTTGTCGGAGGTTTGAGGTTTCTACATTTTGCCATGTGAATCTTGGTTTCTTCTGATAGTTTACAAATAGTTTGTTTATTCTTTGACTTAAATATATTGGCGACTTCTATTGGAGAGATTGTTTTTTTTTTGGTGGGTGAGCCTGTTGATGTACTCTTCAGGTTCAGTGAGGAGTTTACCTCTGCTCTTCAAACAGAGCTTGAAGGATCAAGTGAGCTCTTTTTGAATGCCAAGTTGTTGCATTTTAGTGAGGAACATACTCCTGCATTCTTTGTAAGTGTGGATTTGAATTTTGGATCTTATCATACTGTGATTACTTCCTACATTGACTTGCCCCATCACAGTCAACCAAGGAACAGCTAGACAACTTATACAATGACTTAAACTCCATACTTCGAGACATCAAAACATACTCAACATCATAAAGTAACATGAGTAATGAAAGTTGCGTCATGAAATTTGGACACAAAATACGGAATGAAAGAAGTGAAGATCTTGTTAAACTGTCACAGCGAACATGTTCAAAATCATGAACATCTTTTTCGAGAAGAAACCCAATAAAAATAGGATTTGTAGGAGCCCCAATCACAAAACCAAGAGTGAAATCGACTACATCCTAGTAGACAAAAGTAACAGTTAAAGATATTCAAATCCTAAATCAAGTCAAAGTGAGAGTAATTATCTCCCAAAAGGTAATTTGATGTTTTTCTATAACAAGTATTTTTTTTTTTCACTTATACTTTCTTGTATTTAAATGATCTCTTCAACGAAAATATACTGTTTACTCACCTAAATGTTTTATTGATTAGTACAATTTTGCTTATTGGTAATGAGAATTATTACAATTCTGAAAAGGGCTGATCTCAACAAAAAGTTTGGGAACAACTCGAGAAATAGGAAAATAATACTTTTGATTTGATTAGCATTTAATCATACAGTAAATGAACCTTGTCACACATCAGACTTGGATGTGAAATTGCTTTCAAAATATGTTCAGAGCTCAATTCTTAATATGTGGAGAATCTACAGATCAATGTTCAGGAGTAGTAATATAAGTGTAGAATACTTTGATATTAAATTAATCAAAAACTGAGAAACGTAACAACAATCATTTATTTTTATCAGGGAAGGTAGAAGATAGAAGATAGAAAAATCCGAGTGAAGAACTGAAATTTTCAAGATTAAAAAGAATTTTTAAATGAAAGAAAGAAATATAGTAACAAAAAATTACTAAAGTGTTTTGTTGATACTTGGAATGAATACAGAAAAATCCGGAGAAAAACTAAAATCAAATCAAATGACAATAGTAAATGTCAAATTTTCTGTTGGAATTTAATAGAGAAAATGTACCCAAAACTAAAAAAAAAAAAAAAATCTTTCCGTAACTTTACCATCAGGTGGAAATGAAAGTTCTGTCTGATGTTGGAATTTTTTTGGAAACACAAATTTAGAGGTGATTAAAGATAAACTTAATAGATTAATATATTCTCCTTTGCTTTCAATAACCTTTTCCCGTCTATCATAAACAAGTTTTTCCATACAAAATTTTTGTAAAATCCTCTGTATTTTGAGCTGGAACAAGAAACTAATTCATTTTGAACCTCTTCTCTTGAAGTCAGTCTTTGTTGATCAAAATGGTTTTGCAAACTCCTAGGATAATGATACTTGGAGAAAGAGCAGGAGAGTATGGTGGATGAATCATTTTTTCCCAGCTGAATGCCTGTAAGTGATCTTTAGTCACTCGAGCACGATAAGGGCATGTATTATCATGATGAAGAATGACCCCTTTTCTTTTCATTGAGTATTGTATTTTCTGTCCAAAGCTGTTGTTGTTGGCAATAAGCTTCAGCTGTAACTCTTGGGTTATTGTTTAAAAGTTTACAATGGATGATTCTTTGTATATCCCACCTAACACTCAAAAAGAAAAATGTTGCCTCTTGTCTGGAGCATAGGACTATCATAGCAGCTGAGGCATTGATGACTGGGCTTGACATCATGAAAAAGGATCTCTTTCTCATCCCCAGGGACAACTCTGTAAAAAAAGCCACCTAGAGCCACCATGAATAAAATGACTACCAACAATCACCACATTTGCTACAAGCACGTTATGTGGGACACATTTCCCAACCTTTGACACTTCTCATATATTTTTCAAATTGCGATGAACTGTCATATGGCTAACATTCAATTGTTCCCCAAGTTCTCTGTAACAGTGGAATATTATGAATTGAATTTCACTTATCTTGTTCGAGTACTGTTGATACAAAAAAAAAACAGAACTACCATAACTTGATACATATATTACTACTGCATTGTCTAATAAGAAAAATAAAATCTGCATATTTTTTGCCAAGTCCTAACTGAAAATCTCACCAGCTTAATCTGTTGAAGTACTTACTATAAAAATAACATTACATTGTCCAGTAAGCAAATATCACATAGATGCAACTTGTATCAATCTCCTACCTAAATTAACTACACTGAACATTCATGAAGCATCTTCAGGTTACATTAAACATTCCCTCTTATTTTTAGTATTCAGTGTGGGCAAAAAAAATTTTTTCTGTGACAAAAGTATGTGTGCACTTTTACATTTGACATAGTGAATCGATATTGAAATATCAATATTTTCAATGAAAACCCAGCAAGCTATCTATGGAATTTGGAATCTTTTGTGTGCACATTAATTTCCTTTGTGTGCTAGTTGCTAAATATTTGTGCAAATGCACACACCAACAGCTTATAGAGAACTTTCATTACATTCTGCAAAGTTATTTCCAGTCTACTTTCAAGAACGAGTAATAAAATAAGCCACTCAAATTTGACGGAATTCTTTTAACCATGATCGAAGATAACAAAGAGAATGTGAAAATACCCAAGAAAGCTTACCACAGATTGTTTCATAATTTTCCACCTACCTGAAAAGAAAAAAAAAAACAACATTCAATAAACCTTCGAAAAGAAAAAATCTTTTTTAAATTTCTTATAAGAGATATTGATAATCATAACTCAATTCACAAATGATAGACAAATTTCTGGGACGTTATATATCCAAGGTGGTTATGTGGACAGGAGCTTCACCATCTGAACATTTGAGATAGAAACCTGGCACTTGAAAAAGGGGTGAAAAAAGTAAAAATGGATCAAATGTGATGTTCCAAACTGATATTTAGAACCAAAAGTAGAATGCTTCACCCAACATTGTGGATTTTAACACAGTATTTATGACAGTAAGTATCCTGCTTTTGACTTGCAAAATCTATATTATAATGATCTGATTTTTGTATATTTGTTACAATAACACAGCAAAAATGACATACCATAGCAAGATTTTTGTTAGCACAATGCCATTAAAATTCTCTAATTTGGAGAATAAAGCAATTTCCAACTTGATAATGATAGTGTGGAGTCAATAATGATCTGATTTCTCATGGGAGAAAACTCCAGGTATATTAATTGCTAATTATAATCTAGTTCCCCTAATTCATTTATTTGCAAATAATTATAATATAAATTTTATGCATAGGGAGTGACGTACGGCAACCAAGAGAGGTGTTTGCGCAGATTAAGAGAGTGTTGAACATTTTGTTCAAATCAATAAAACAACCAATCGTTTGAGAATAGCATGAAATATTGATATTGAATTCCTTCAAGTGTATTCTTCAAGTGAAAATATATATGCTGACTATTATCTCCTACAACTACACAGGTCCAAACAAAGGAAAAGGCAAAATCAAATTATCATAAGATTCCATCTGAGACACTGTCCAAAGATAAAGCTAACTCATTCATTCGTAGCATAAATAGAGGAGGGAATGTACACTTAAATACAAAATCATACAGCAGCCAATAGATCAACGAGCAATGGTGTTTAAAAATCAGTCGGGTCAGAAAGGTAAGTGAATAATTTTGCCCCAAAATATCAATGGTCAGTGCATTTCAAGGGAAACAATTTTGTTAATATTAGTTTGTTACGGATAAAATGTTTTTTTCCTCTAACAGTAAGATAAAGGTTGATATAAACAAAGAAAATGTAAATTTTTTAATAAAAGTATGACCCATCTTTTTCCTATGATATTCTAATGATAGTATGCCATTTCTATATAATTTTTCACAAATTCAGTAAAAGCACAATTTGTAGCTTCTCTATAACTGAACCTTTTATTACAGATATATAGCTCAAAATGCTTGAAGAGATTGAGAAGATGTAAGAGAAAGGTCAAGTGAATATGGAAGATGCTGCAAGAATTCATAACTCAACTCTCCAAGCCTAGACAGTCAGCTGTCATGGAACATCTCATCCAGTTCATGTTGGACCCATTTTTCTAACTTTTCCTATTGCCTTGAGATAACGTGATATGGCCACTGTTGAAGTCCTAAAGTCTCTAGAAAGTACTCATCCTATTGTCCATGGGCTGTGAGCCACTGCTATCAATGATTCTTTGTTATTAAGAACAAGTTTGGTCCCACACGAGATTATTGGTGTACATATTTCCATTTCCAGACCTAAACTTATTTGACCAATGCTTAACAATTCGGACCGTAGTGTTCACTCAAAATTCTTTCTTTAGATTATCAGCACCTTGAGCAGCATTATGTCCTAATTTAAATTCATACTTGTAAATTGGTCTTATTTGTTGAGTTGACACCATTGCTGTTAAAGGCTCAAAAAACCTCCAATAATAATGAATTATATCTCTATCTACATTGAATCTGTCATGAAAAAAAATGAAGGTAGTTTAGTAAATCTTTTACCTCTAGCATCATTCTCTATGACACACACAAAAAAAGACACTAACTACCTAATAGGTATTCAATCACAAGTTGGTGTTAGATTAGATTAAGTTATGTTATCAATGTTAGAATAAGTAATATCATCAATGTGAAGGCAAATCAGCAAGTTAATATTGAAATAAGTAATTGTTAGCAACTTGGTCACCAAGTCAGCATTAGAATAAGCAATTTTATTAGGTTAGACAAATCCCTCTGAATATAGGCATTGTTGCAGTAAGTTAGTAGATTTAGTAATGAGGTCAAAGATATTTTGTTAGATCATCATTAATCTCTTATAAAACTCAATACTATCTTATCCTTACAAGTTTGAGAGTGTATAGTATGATTATAAAAAAAAGTATTAGCTAAGATCAAAAAAGTATTAGCTAAAAAAATAAAATCTTTGTTCGTTAAGCAATGATTTATGATATGTACTTCAATATGAATTTTTTTCTCTGCCAGACAGAGGTAAGGCCTTCTTGAACTTTTACCCAAAGACAAATACAAGGTCTGTCCAAAAACTATCCTGTCATTTTGAATATTTGGAAAAGTTTTTGTGCAGCTTTGGCAACCAATCAGAATGGACCTTACTGCATATGCATGAACAAACTCCAATTATGTAACTCAATTCATAATGAGATGCCATTGAGTGAGCTTGTGTACTGTGCCACCATCACATTCATAAATACCCTGCTTGCGCTTTCTTCACATCTTATGCAGGGTTTAGAGGCAAAAAATTGCATCACCAATGTCAATCAGCTTCCCTACGGTCCAGATTTGGCTCCCTGTGACATCTGGCTTTTCCAAAAGAGATTTTAGACCATGGACGAGGTTAAGGAGAATAAGACAAGGCAGCTAATGTTGATCCTGAAAGAGGACTGAGCAGACTATTTTGAAAAGTGGAAGGGACACTAGAATAAGGGTTTGAAGTCCAAAAGAGACTACCTAGAAAGAGATTAAGGGCACAACTGCCCTAGGTAGACATTTTTTTTGTTGATATTAAATGGTTGGATACTTTCTAGACAGACCTTGTATAACCATAAAACTCAGAAGCTGGCCAATTTTATTTACTTCTAAAAAACAAAAACAAAAACAAAGTAAATAAAGTAAAGATGGGCTTTTAGGAAACGCTTTGACAAGAAGTGTACAATGATGAATTCAATAAGAATAAGTTGAAGTACAGACAAAATACTGTTAAAAAGAGGCTAGTTTTCTATTTTAGTGGTCAAGTTCTCTGAGACTCTTTGAGTGAGAAGAAATTCCATACATATATATATATATATATATATATATATATATATATATATACAAACACACACACATTTTAGACAATTATATTCCACATGAGAGAGGGATGTAAGTATCAATTCTTTCCATCTCAGTCCTACTTTGCTGGTCTCCTTTATTTTCTCTAAATAAGCATCAATTTGCATGTTGAATAAATGTCATAATTTTAATAGGTTCAGCTACTGAATTTACATGTTGTGTAGGTGGTACAATAGAACATTCTCATGATGACCTTTTGAGGTTACTACCATATGGAAATCAAAGCTGGTATTGTTTTATTTCTAACTTCCTGTTTTCCTCTTGCAGGTGTTTCAATCATCTTTGCTATAAAAAAAATAATATGAATCACTACCTAAGGAAGGAAACTTTATCTTAAATTTCTCTTTAGTTTAGGAAGAGCACTTTTTTCTCAAAACTTATAATGAAAATTGTCTTATAATATTCTTTTACAGCTGAGCATGCTATGTCATGTTTTAATTAAATTACATATTGTTCAATGTTCATTTTGTAATTAACATCAATGCACATTGTTATCAGACATCCATCCAATTACAACTGAATTATTATAGGTTTAAAGAAAAAATGAACAGGCATGACCACTGAATGAATATTAGGGTCCAATATTCAATGAACCAGGTTTTATTCATTCCTGTTGACTCCTTGTAGAGCATAGGGCCACAATCACTCTGCTGCGATTTCAGTATGTTTTTTCCGGGGTGGAGTTGCTAGCTTTCCCCCTTTACCAAAAATTGGAACCAGCTATGACGAGTGTCAAGTTATAGGTTTTTTCTGTAAGAATAAGATTCTCTTATATGGACTGCTTTACTGGGCTAAAATGCTCTAACTATCCCGCTCATTACCCATAACTTGGGGGAAAAGTGGATTCATGTCTACCACAAGGAAATCAGAGCGAAGCGAACACAAACAGCCCCGGCTGAAACTCATACTGCTGATTTCATTTTCTTTGCTGGTAAACACTATGCTCCAGTCAATATAATTAATCAGCACTTTTTTCTTTAATTAATGTTTAAGCAAATCTATTAATTGGCCAATGACAACATCAAAGTGTTATTTATGCCAATGTCACTGGAAAACCTTCACTTTTCTGTTAAAGCTATATCTTTGTATTCAAGCATAATGAAAACTAGCTATCAGTATTATCATTTTACAACAGTAAATCCTTTCCTTTTCCACTCAGGTTATAATGAATGTTTCCTATACAACAAACCAATTATAGAAGAGGAAAGTGAAGGTATACGTGTATACGCTATGTTACTAAGTTATGGCATTAACTAAAATATCAAATTCATTGTCTGTCCACAGTTTGTGAGCACACAGAATTTTTTTGAAGACGTGAATATTACTTTATGAATAGAAATATTTTCCTCTTTCTCTGCCCAAATGTCAATGCAGGGAGAATGAGATCATGAGATCTCCATTTGAAATGTTTTTGGTTTCCAAGTTGAAAAAAAAAGGAAGAAAAAGGTTATGAAATAAAAACTTAAATAATGACCAATACTTTCGTTCCTAACCTTTCTGGTTTAATGTAATTTCCAGAGAGAAAGTGTTAAAATTATTTACTTCCAAGTTCAATCACAGTATCTATCAAGCAAACAGTCGGTTGACCGACCGACCGACCGACCAACCAACCAACTGACGGGCCGAATGTCTGGCCAGCCAGCTAACAATTCATTTATACATTCATGACTTCCTAAACATACATATGAATGAGCAAGTGGGCTTATTCATAGCATTGATATGAATTGTAAATTATAACAGCATATGTGTGTGCATCTATCTCCTTATCGATCCAAACATCTATAGACATTTTAGATAGATTTGCAGAGTCCTCTTTGAATAAAACATTCATTGAAAATATGTAAATAAAATCCCCCATGATTCTCTGTATGATGTGGAATCACAGACTAACGGATAACACAGTACACTTCCTAACATACCGAATAAACTGAACATTATTCAAATGGCTTACACACACACACATCTATATAAAAAAAACTGTATACCTGCATAAATATAAAAGAAATCACACACATACATAAAAAAATCATTTAACCATACATATGTGTATCTTTTAAAGTCTTGGAGCAATAGCTTAGCAGTTAGAGCTAAGAACTGAAAGTTACAGAGTCAATGCCTATTTACAGTTTGTTAGCCATAAACTCACCTAGGAGAAGAAACACTCTGACATCAAGCAAGGGCAAAAACCTTTTTCACTTCCAGTTATTCTTGTATTTATAATAATTCAATTCTATACATATTTTATCGTTTATGGTTGTCTATACATTTTACTCCAAGAGAAAAATGTTGATAATAATAATAATGATAAAACAGAAATGCCAACTTAATAGCTTTGCTGTAGTGCTCGATAGGCCTAACAGCGGTGAATACCTCTTGGGAGAAGGTAGACAACATTAAAGAACTGTATTTTTATTGATTTGTTTCATACTTTTGAAAAAAAAATGGAAATAATCATTCACACCATTCTTAAATAGCAAGGAGTTTCTCTTGGCAAATAGAGCCTTCGTGATGAAAAGAAAATACCAAAAATAAAATAATTACTCTTGACTAAACACTGCACACCTTGATCTTGTTGACTGAGCAAGAAATAACAATACTGATGCCTTTCGGTTGTTAGCAAATCTGCCCACAGTGAAGATTTGGCCAATTCAGAGGGTTCAGATAAGATTTACCCAAGATGCAAAACAATATCAGAAGAAAATTAATTTGCCTCCCCATGAAGGCAGAATGTGACACTAAGTTAAGTTTAGTCTAGAGGTTCAAAACACTTATATGCAGATAGAAATAAAAGACTGTCCAGTCTCCTTGGCACTTAACCTTTAGTATACCTATGGGCATCAGGGATTGACCTCGACCCTACCTCTTTAAATGCAATAGGGAGGTGCTGCCTGGGGGCATGGCTATCTGGAACCGAGCATACTTTTCATTCTCTGCCTCCAGTTGGCCAGGGTTCTGGCATCAGTACCTTATATGACAAAATGTTGTCCAATCACTGAAAGGTATTCCTCCTTGTCTTTTCTCCTCAATAAGAGCAATATTTTTCTTTTCATTGGTTTATCTTTTCGATAAAATTTTCATTTTACTTTAGATTACTCGTATTTTAGATCCTGTCATTTGACAATTGGTTTACTTTTTTGTTTTTCAAATGTACACAGAATGACTTTTAGCATTAGCCAATACATATCATTTTTTTTATTTTTTTATTTTTTTTCAAATCACAGAAACATTAAAATAGAAGACTTGATTGACTCTTAACAGTTTTTCAATGGAGCTTTTAGAACCAAGTAATTATACATTAGTGCTGGCAGCATATAGAAGTGAAAATGAGAAAAGTCAAGAGCATTGAAGTCAAGCTCTAGAAATCCAAGAGAAGCATCAACTGTTTTACATTTAGGAAATTTTAATTTAGGTTCTATTCAATTGAATCAAGGAAAGTTTTTTTTGTTTTTATAGTGGAGAAATAAATGACGAGAAGAAACTAGAAAACATTCAGAGAGTGCATATCTCTGCCAACACCATTGTCACTTAAAACTGAATTAAAAATCTGTTTGTATATAGCTACGATGAAGGGGAAGATAGCTATAAAACAATTCCTCCATTTGTCTCGAAATTTAATTAATTCTTCCTTAGTCCACCTTTCCACAAAGGGTCATTGAAAATCCTTTGAAAACTTTTGGAAATAGTGTGGATAAATATAAATGAATAAATACATAAATGTATGAAAAATGAAAATATAATTTTTTTTCAATCCTTAGACTAGCTGTATAAACCTAACTAATTCTCCCTTAACCAATGGCCCACCATTCCACAAAATTTCATTGAAATTCATTGAGAACTTTTGGAGACATTGTGTGAATATGTAGCTACAATACAGGGGAAATAACTGAAAAGAAATTCCACAATCCACCCCAAAATTTAATCAATTCTCCCATAGCCCATGCCCCACCCTTCCACAAAATGTCAATGAAAATTCAGAGATCTTTTGGGGATGTTGTGTGGAGAAACATACAGATTGATATGAATGAATACATATATCTCTTTGGACGTTGTTGGCAGAGGTAAATTCAATGAAAGTTAGACAGAACAGTCATTCACTACAAGGCCATAATTCTCAAGTCTGATCCTATTAAGTCAATGATTCAATCTCACTAAATGATTATGATTTTTAATTGTACACATCAAGAAGAACAAATGTTTGTGTATATGTTATTTCATCATGTATTTGCTACTATAGATAATCTGTATCATCCTATGTATACTAATATGTAAAACAATTCTTTCCATGAATAATATGCACCTGGATTTTTAGCTTAAAACTTCCAGAATGAAATACAGACTGAACATGATGGAATATGTTAAGTGAAAAGTTCCTCTTTTACCTCTGTTATGCAGTGAGCGATGGCGAACTACTTCTATAACCTACTCAATAATTTGTCAAGTGCTCACATTCCTGAGTGAGGCATCAAATCTCTTTTGGGGATTGAAATGGGGATTGTGTTACAGAAAGTTTTTATAGCATTCATCTTGTTCATTCTTTGCATATTTCAATGTACCATATTGATATATCTATGATAAAATAAGCTCAAGATGGCCCGCAAGTTATTTCCTTCTTTCGTTAATCTGATGTCACCATTCTTAGGACATTTAACCATAGATGAGAGAAATTGATTCATGCCTTTCTCAGTGGCATCAGTAAAGTGGATGTTAAATGGATGTAAACAGCCTCAGCTGAAGCTCACACTTGATATGGCAATTCTATTTTCCATGCCGGTAACTGTTACACCATTCTGTACCTTCACTTATGAATACCTTAGAAACGTCTTATGATAAATAGTTAATGCTGCTGAGAAATCTTTTGAATTAATTTGACTTTCAACTGGAGAAACGAAACTGGATTGGCCCCGATTCTGGAAACAATGATATTTTTAAAATAGATGAATTGCTAAGAAAAAATGAAAGAAATGAAAAATTAGAATATAATTGAATTTCCCAACAGTAATAATAAAGAAAGTTGGAGAAAAAAAAAAATATTGAAATAATCAAATAAACCACCATCTCTAGACAACTAGAAAATTAGATTGGCAAAAGTGGCTACACTATATGAAAAATTAAAATGTTTTGTACTTGCATTATTAACAACTACTGAGTTAAATACTCTGCTGCAGCCTTTTTTTTTGAATGACATTGTAGTCAAGTGAAATAATTACAGCTATTTGTATCTAAGGACATATGTTTAGTGAGAGCAAAAAAAAAGTTCATAGATTGAATAACACCTAAAAATACAATACTCACTTCAGTAGAAGGAAGAAAACATGATACAAAAGATTTTGCTTTCTTTTCACAATTCGTGCAGTTTTCTAGTAGTAATTCAACAGGCCTTTTACTATCTGGTCAGCTTATTTCATTTTTATCACTAATATAAATGAACAGTTGAAATCTATGCACATGTAATTTATCATCACCATTACTCCTGGTAACCAAGTCCTAAAATTGTAATGGTTTTGATTTAAAAATCTTAAGGTCTTTTTTAGTTTATGCTTCTACTTCAGTCAACCAAGGAGGAGATAGACAATTTCTACAACTTGAATTCCATACTCCACGATACAAAAAAATACTTCAACATCATTATGGAAGACTTCAACTCCCAAGTAGGACAAGGTAATAAAAATTGCATTGGCAAGTTCGAATGCAAAACACAGAATGAAAGAGGTGAAGATATAATCAATTTTGCAATTGTAAACAGGTTGAAAATCATGTACACCTTCTTCAAAAAGAAACCCAATAGAAAATGGACTTAGAAGAGCCCTTACCATGAAACCAAGATCAAAATAAACTACATTCAAGCAGACAAACATCAAAGATATTTAGGACCAAAATCAAAGTAAAGGTAGGAAGTCATCGAAGAATGATAAGATACAAAGTATCCCAAAAGAGCTCACCATCCTTCAAACTAGAACAGGAAAGCAGGTATGAACAATGCAACCTTTCTCATTACCAATATGTTTAAGCCAAAGAACAAACCATCAGTAAACTCTTAGAAGAAATCAAGAATCTCATAGAAAAATGCTGAATCGATCAAACTAACAGAACTGAAGAAAACCATCTAAGAGAAACGAAGGGAAGATAAAAGGAGATACATGACAGCAGTTATTGAAAGCTTTCTTGAGAAAGGTAGGCGCTTTAAAACTATTAAATATCTCTCTGTACAGGAAGAAAGCAAATAATCAGTGTACCGAAAGACAATAGAGACCTAAAACAGACAGGGACTAAATTTGTCGAACATGCCCATGAATTCTACAAAAACCTACTCCTCTTAACAAAGGACACAGAACAATGAACAGGATATACAAGTCAAGAGTATACAAGTTCGAGGATTTACCAGAAGTTACCCAATAAAAAGTGAGGCAAGTCCTCAGACAAAAGATAAAAAAGAAAAACCCCTGGACCTGGAAACATTACCATCGACCTACTAAAAAAAGCTGGTGACATCATCACCAAGAAACCAGCCATTTAAACCCAAAGATCACAACCATCACAATCATAATGCTGTCACATGAAAAAAGGAAATCTGAAAGACCTGAACAACAACAGGCTAATAAGCTTACTGAACTGCACTACATACATTTTACCGAAGTGATCACCAACCAAATCACCAAAATGCTAGATTAAAACCAACCATCGAAATAAGCTATCTTCAGAAAAAGCTACTGAACTATTGACCATCTTCATTCAGTAAAACAACAAAGTATAAAATGCCATTCACTGTAGCATTTATTGACTTCAAAATGGCCTTTGACCCAGTAGAAATCCTTGAAGTCATTAATGCAATCATACAAGGCGCTGAACCTGTACATGTAAAAGTCTTGCATCATATCTACCGACACAGCAGTTTGTTTATCAGGCAACATGTAGACTATTAACTCTTTCAGCAAGAATAGGCAATAAGACAAGGTGATACCAGTTCACCCAAACTCTTCAAAGCCTGCCTTGTGATGATCTTCTGAAGCCTTGACTGGGAAAGTAAAGGAATCAGAATAGATGGTGAATACCTAAGTAATCTCAGATTAGCTGATGACCTCCATGATCTCCAAATACTGCCAGACGAACTGGATGAAGAAAGCAAAAATAGTTGGCCTCTACTTGAACTTCAGTAAAACAAGCCATGTACTAAACATGCTGAAGACAAAGACACAATGATCAAAATCAAAAACACAGAGCTAAAGAAAGTAGACCATTACATCTACCTAGGGCAACAAATCTCCATGAAATCCTCAAAAGAAGAATCATTTAACCTCAACATTCAAGAACTAAAAAAAAAAATTCCATTAGTCCAAAAAAATATGGGTCTACAATCAATCCATCCTCCTGATAGGTGACCTACCTACAGAGAAGAAACATTACTAAACCTAAGCAAAAGAATGACCCTCCAATTGAGAATCATGCAATGTGCACAGGAGAAAATCATGCTCACCTCACATGGAGAGATCACGAGACAGCACAATAGAAAAAAAAATGGGAGCCAGAAATATATGAAGCATCAGAAAACTCAAATGGCAATGGGCTGGTGATGTTGTAAGAAAGGCAAGCCACCACAGGATATTACGACTCACATATCCCCAGAGGTCATATGTGGAACTGACTGAATATCAGATGGCTTGACGAATAAATTCAGAAGATACTAGCTCCACAACACCCATGATAGAGAGGTCAAGCAATTCTTGGGGAAGGTCTATGTTCAACCACAGATGCTAAGAGCTACTGCTGATGATTATGATGAATTAGGTTTTAAAATTCATCATTACTAGTCCATGACCTGTTGCTTTGCTGACAGTTATCATAAGTGTACAACAATTGGTTTGGATGATGGTTGCTGTTGATACTGTGAGCATGGCTGACACAGCAGAAAGGGAGAGAGAAGCTAAGAAAGTTAGGTAGTTTATTAAGAGGGTAGGGAAGGAGATGGGGTAGATGGCGGCTACTGATACAATAAGTGTGACAGACACGGCTCCGATCTTATAAATAACTGAAGCTGTAATTGATATGTATAAATCGATTTTTACTTCATGCAAAATTTAGTAGAAAAAGTCTTACTTCTTTGTTCAATTTTTTCTCAAATCCTCTAACTGATTCCAAATAAGCACATCTATTTATGTGAGTTTTTGAGTCTGGAAGCAACCCTTGGGTAATATCAAATTGCAAAAAGGAGTTTCTGATTACTAACATTAGGCTCTTAATGTTCCATAAATCAGATAACCAATCAGACTAAAATAGTAATTGACAGTTAAAAATCAAGTTTTAAAAATTGCTAAGCCACCAAATGAAAAATATTGTTAATTTTCAAGATGTTGAGAATTGTCACAAAATGAAATCCCATTCACCGCAGTATTATGTAAAGTCTTCATAAAAGCTTTAAATGATAAGTATGAACATTTGCAAGAGCGATGTTGAAGAAAATGAAGGAGGTTTTGAATTTAAATAAATGATTGACTTTGTTTAATAAATAACAAACTATAGAGAAATTCCCAACACAGGCCTGAATTGACTATTGATCCAAGATGATTATGGCTCATCTATACATATATGTGTGAAAGTTTGTAGCAACATTCGCCTTCTCCCAAACAGTGTATCGCAACAGGAGCTAATAATTAAAGATACCTCCAAAATGTGCAGCATTAGTGGGTACAAAAAAATGTAAATCCAAAGTGGTTGGCGACATTCTAAGGGTTTTTGAGGGGTGGTTGGGGGTTCTATTTACAACACAACAATAATGCTGAACTGGAACCCTCGCTTGTGTTTACAGAGGAAAACACTGTAATGTCATATTAGAACACCCATTTTATCCACATTTATTCCTTGAAAGGCCTTCTTTACATAACTTCACATTCTGATGATACTATTTTTTTGTGAATTTTTTTTAAATCTTAATCATTTTTCCAGAAAACAAAATTCGAGGTGATAGTATGGGATTTCTATTTACGATGTAACTATATTGCAGAACCCTCTCTATTTTATTGATGAATCATTTTTCCAAAACATGAATTTCGTGGATTGATGATTATGTAGATTATAAGGAGGAAACTTGTTTTCCACTTTTAGGGGTCAAAATTAAGAGGGAACTTTGATTTTTTATTTTTAGGGATCAAATTTAGGGGGAATTTCCATTTCACTTTTAAGGGTGAAAATTTAGAGGTAATTTTTTTGGGTCAACAGTGAGGGATCAACTTTTTTTTCAATTCATTTTTATCTAGGGATTTAATGCAATGAGAAACAGTGTTGTTATATTCCAAGTTATTTTTTCCTTAGGCAATGCCAGGTATTATTGCTAGTCTTCAATACAGCAAGTTGCATAATACAAATATTTCATACAGTAACGAATACAGAATGTAACTTACATCTAAATTGTGATAATTATTAATACAAAAAATTACAAGCTTTAGGTTATAACTTTCAACAGTTCCTGACTCAAGAAAGATTTAACAAAATGAAAATTAAGTTCACAGCTAAATGAATAAGGAAGTGTGCTCATGAGAATGATGTGAAAACGCGAAGAAGTTCAAATTTAAAGCATTTCACTTAGATTTTTTTCTTAGAAAATCAGAATTTTCTAGAAAGCTTGAAAATTCATATAAATTATATAACTGTTTCAGGTGCAAATCAAGTAGAGATGGATTGATACAATTGGTTGAGATCCCCCTCCTTGCTTTGGTAAAGAACAATCTTTTTTAAACATCAAGATGAAGAAATTTTAATAAAAAACAACAAATAAACCCAAGTAAGCATAAACTAACCTTGAAAATAAAAATCTATCATCTTACTATCATATTAAATGGAAATCTAAATATCTGATTCTTTATAAAAAAATTTATTCATTAGTTCTGAGGTAAATTCCTTTGATCAATTTTTCATTTTACTCTTTTGTCAATTCTAGTGCTAAAAAAAATGAATGTAAGTGAAAAATGCTGGATCACATTGTTTTCATTATTTCTATTATTATTCAGACTATCTCATCTTGGTTGTTTTTCATACAACGTTTTGGCCGTTGTACTCCACGGCCTTCATCAGGTATCATCTGGTAGGTGTGGGGAAGTAACGGCCGAAATGTTGTATGAAAAACAACCAAGATGAGGATAGTCCGAATAATAATAAAAATAATAATAATACCTCATCTCAAAAATTCAGAGATACACATTATTTTCATACTTGAAATTTTTCACTTTTTCACATATTTATCTATGAGTGTTGGCAAACAAGCACAGGCATCATCGTAAGCTGTGGTCCAGTTCCAACTATGAAGGGGGTAACCTATCAAATAGACTTGAACTTATTCAGTAGTTATTACCAATAAATATTTAATAACTGACAAGATCTTTTATTCAATATGAAATATAAACAATGAAAAATATTTATCTTTATGTATAAAATAAACCCCAAAAAATCAAAACACTATGAAAGGTGACACACTCCTGAATGATGTCATCCACACTTAACTAGCAGGAAGCCATAAAATTCCCTGAAAAGACATATCATCTAGAGTGCCTTCCATACATTTTTCCATTTAAACCCCACCCAGCTCAAAATCCTAGGTCCATCTTTGTGTTAGATGCTCAACAGCAATTAGGCTGCAAAGAGCAAAATTATTGAATTAAACAGAACTGGCTGATGAGCAAATATATGGATTGCTAGAAAGTCAATTTTGTAAATCTATAATATTATTCTGCTTGTTCTTATCTGCTTTTGAATATTACTTTTTCAATAATAGCATAAGGGATGAGTTAAGTAGTATGATGAGAAAGAAGGAAAAGTTAGGTAAGAGAGTAGGAAGATAGAGGGTTAAAAGAAAGTTGAGTAGTTTAATAAGAGGGCGGGAAGTTTATTACACATAAAACTATTCTGTATTTGTATAACATTAAGATAAAAACATGGACAGGCAACAAAGCTTAGAAAGAATAAGAGGGAAAATGAGGAGATACAGGCAAAGAGGAGCATAATCATGAGATAATGAATAAACTTAGTTGTCAACAAATGAGAAATTTCCACAGTTCAGCTAGTGAAGATATGAACTAAGAAATGTTAAGAGTGGAATAGAAAGAGCTAAAACTTCAAACCAATCACTTTTTAGTAAAAAAAAGGAAAGAAAAGAAGTCTTCAACAAAAATGATAAGCATTATTTTATGCATCTTCAAAGGATTGTGTTGAAGCAAGAAACAGTTAAGAATAATCCTGTTACGGAGGAACTTGTTCTTGGCTACCAACTTTGGAATCAAAAAAGAGAAAAAGTTTGAAATGCACGTCTCCATCAACAACAAAAATATACATAGGAACCAGCAATATTTGTCCATGTCCGACCATGCTTGAAATGAGTTTGGCTGCTCACAATGTGTCCACAGCCAACAGCAGTAGCAAGGGGCAGCATATAAGGATTGAGCTGAAGATGGGAGAAAGGGGGGAGAGGGTATCAGTGATGGTCCAGCCATCTATCTATCCATCCATCCTGCTTCCTCCCCAGGCAGCCCACAGAATCAACGCTCTGCAGCCCCAGTTGTTGACATGCGCAAGAAAAGCAATTTGCATATTCATGCACGCGTCATCGTCATTGTCGTCGTCATCGCAAGTGTAAGCATGTTCGCATGGATTTACTGGATTTTAACTCTGAACGGTCACCTATTGATTTATGCCTGGGATAGGTCAGCCCCCAACCCCCCGATCCCCCTGCCATCAGCAGCAACCAAAAGTTGAAGGATGAGCGGAGTATTAAGAGAGGATAAGGCAATCATGTCTGGAGACAGAGACAAGGCAGTAGTAGGAAGTGATCACTGAATAAGCATAAAGATGCTCTCTGGGTGGACATCTTTTTCTCATGCAGATTTCTTTTAAGAGAATCTGTGCATGCAGCACACACAGACACACACAGACACACACAGAGAAATAGGTCTAGTCTTAAAGGGGCGGGAATTCGCGTAACATGTCTTGAATATAAAAAGCGAAACATCACAATGAGAAAGAATATTGCTAATTTTCTTTCTCACAGGATTTTATGAACTGATATCGGATAAAAAAAAAAAAAGCCAATTATCATGGAGCAATTGAATAATGTTCAGAACAAAAGAACACAGGAAATCTTGAAAGAATTTTTTGAATTATTATGTGTGTGGTAATCCAAGATTTTTGAAAAGGATTAAGAATGTTAATAATTCAAAGATATTTTCATGACTGCAAAAAAATACATGATTAATAGAGGATTAGAAACAATGTCCTATCATCTGAAGGTTAGTCTATCCAAATCAATCAATATCTCTTAGATTGCATTGCAAATAGAAAAGTTTGGAAGTTTGTTTTCTTGAAGACTCACCAACTGTTAAGTCGATTATGAAGAATCACTTTTCTTGGAAGAAGAACCTGTAGAGAACCCAATTAAAAAAGTGCAATACAGTTGCTTAGAGTAATTTTTTTACGTTAAATGAAAAAAACATTCAAATTGAGTTAGTTGAAGGTAATTTTAGATGTACTTTAAAACAATATGATGATATTTTCACTCAACGAAAATCTTATAACTATAATAAAAAACAAATCAAAATAAGCCTAAAACAGTAATAACTATTTGAATGACCACAGAAAATCATACATGGTAATTGATTACTTGGGTTGAAAATAACAAAATATGTTTTAAAATGATTTGTCAGGTATAAGAGAAGAAAAACATAACATGTGATTTCTAGACACCTGAACAAGTTCCATCTGATTAAAAAGTAATGTAGAAGAAAATATACATGTTTCATTTATCTACAAATTTACCATACAAAAATTTAGCTTACAGATATTGATAAGGTGTTTTTCAATTTGATACATAAAGGCTTATACAATAAAACAGAAAACAAAAAGATGGTATCCTACAGACTTACGGTTGCCATATCAGAATATTAGAAAAAAGAGGACCTTTGTGTAGACATCCTGCTCCCACCCAACACAAACTTTACCACTAAGTACCCTTGGAGCAGCCATGATTAATTACAGGTTTTTGAACAATTTTGAAAATTCCTTCCACATGAGGATTTCCAGACCTAAATGGAGAATATGTCCTGGAAAAGTATGGACATATTGCAACCCTATACAAGCTTTCTTGTTTTAGAAGGACTGTACTAATGAATGATAAAATATGTTGATCAAAGGATTTGGGATATGAGAGCTTTATCAGTTATAAAACAATTTAACTAAAAAAGAAGCTGAAGGAAAATGGCTTCACAGAACAATTACATGTGATTAAAGCATCATACTGATTTTGGTGTTAACCTTTTGATTATGCTAGTCTATAGTGTTAAAACACCTCTTCATTACAGAAATGACTGTGTGTGAATTAAAAAATCAATAGAGATATGATAAGTTATTTTTTATATTGTGTAGCATTTTCCAATAAATGCACAGATAATACATTCTGATCTTGGGTTGTGGGCCTGGGAGTGGAACTTTGATCCTCGGTAGACGCACAGATTCATACATAAATAGTCTTGTCATTTTTTGCAGGTACTATACAAGTAATAGCATGTCGGCCTCATACCCAGAGGGTTCTTTAGATTTTCATTATTAGAATTGGTAATCCTTCTGAATTGACTGGTCATTCCAATAAGCTCCAGAGTAGAGTTTCTCAACCAAGATGTTATCAATATGATTTCAACTCTTTGGTAGATGATTAGTAACTGTGCAGAAAATAGTGGGTGATTTGAAATTTTGGTAGGCAGTATAGGATTTTGAGTACTAAAATTTTAACAAATCCATCCTATTTCACAGCAGTGGCATCAAGGGCCTTACCAACATAGACAAACTAGACGCCTTCAACAGAAAACACTTAAGAAGGTTTCAATATACAATATTACCTGAACGAGATATACAATCAAGAGATAAATAAAATATCAGACAAAGGAAGTTAAAGAACAACAGCCAGTAAAATTGAGAGATGACCTCTGGATAAACTCGCCAACTCTGATTCAGCCCAAAAAAGCCAAAAAATTGATACTGGCTATTTGTCAGAGTTCTCTGATGAATAACTTTGAAAAAGTCCAAGAACTAGCCAGAGACAGAGAAATATTCAGATCCTCCTGATATATATCTAAAATCTGTTCACAACTCAATATGCATACTAATATAAGAGCCCGCCATCCATTAGAAATTGTTAGATTGTACAGGGTCACCAAGAGGTCGCAACTACCTTGTATTCTCATATTTGTGGATTATCAAAGACGGGCCTTGAGTCAATTGAAATTCTGCTGTCTATTGTGGCTGCTATTTTCACCAATTATCGTATGATTTTTAAATAATAATAATAATAATAATATTTTCGAATATCCCAACGCATCCAATTGGAGAAATTTGTTGCCAATACAGCATTGATCATTTATCATGAGTTTACAATAAACTGTTCTGAGGAGAAGCAATAAACTTTATTGCATCTCCTCAGAACAGTTAATTACTTATATGTCTTCTGTGAAATCAAACTTTATACAACAAAGCTATGAAACCTTCATGCTTGAAGTATCATTTACTTTGTAAGCATGCTGATCAGAAGGACAAACCTCTATCATATTTTTTAAAACTTAAAGCCTAATTCGAAAAGTGCAGAACATTGACCTCGGAATTTCAAAAGGCAACTACAAAGTAAGATAAAGGCATGATTGTGTTGAACAATATTGCGTTACTAGTCGCAAAGGCTGGCAAGCACTACGCTATGGGAGAAATATTACTTTTATCTTTTATTGAAGAAGTTCTCATCTGTAATGCATAAAAAGTCTGATACCATTATCAAGTAAATTCCTCTTAGTAATTACTTGACGCAGAGATGAAATGAACACAAACATCAAACATCCCCCCAATAATCTCCTATGTTTTGAATTTTTCATACAAGTGGATGTATAAACAGTTGTAAGCAGTCAATGTTTGACTATGGTGTAAGTTCGATTCTCCAACCCAGTGAGGAAATGTTATACACTGTTTGATCGCTGCTTGACTGTAAAGGTGCATGAATTTTAGAATTATTGAAGCTATTTCTTAATGAGCATAACATCCCATTAAACAATATTATTGCCTGTACACCTGATGGGAGCAGATGCTACAGAAGGGAGATCCAGAGGTTTCTATCCTAAAACCGTGTTGTATGTTTGGTCGAACTGTTTGATACGATTATAGAATTCTTTCAAAACATTCCACTATCCACTTCTGTTTCAAAACATGATATCTTTTTCCTCGGTGACATAATCAAATTTAATGATCTTAATACGTTATTACAAGGAAAGCCAAAAAAAAAAAAACCAAACAAAAACGCTTGTTGACTGTGAAGCATCCACCACAGTCTTCATTTCTAAATTGGCACTATATATGAATTTCCAGACGTTAACTCCACCAATTTCAACGATTGGATAGCCTGAAAGTTGAATAGGTTGATGAGGATATCATTGCCTATTGAGACTATTTACAATCATCGCATGATGACATGGTACAGCGATTCCAGGATATCATTGCATCGTTTGTTCCAATTTGGTATCGCAACCCATTTGAAATAGTTGAAGTAATTGATTGTGAAGACGATGTGCAGGAAGAATTAATAGAATAACAATGATGCCACAATGCAGCATCAGCTCAACGGCAAACAAGGCTTGAGGTATCATCAAAGTATATTGAAATCTTATCCCAATCCATGGAAGCACCTGAAGTTGATTTTGCTTGCCTTCTTAACGTCCTACTTGGCAGAAGCTGATTTCAGCCACGTCAGTATATTGCTATCTAAAAGTAGAAGTAAGCTGTATATAACCAGGCGAGGACTTGTGGTTAAAGATAACTAATTACAAAATCCGAAGTGTCTGCACAAGTTGTATTGCACCAGGGATCACATTGATGATATCTACGAAGGGTATGTGTGTGCCAAACATTTGATGTTACTAATTTACATTACTTTCAATGAAGAATCTTGTAATGAGAAAGCAGCACATTTTCATTGCTTTGTAAGATTTTAAAATTTGATAGAGGTTTGTTACTGGTTCATGAATAGACTTTTTATGAAGATTATACTTTTTATTCCCTTCTGCCCCTCTGGCATTCTTCTGCCTTCCCAGTCAAATCTTTTTCTGCATCCGTTTAAAACTTTCAACAAACTCCTTGCATTTTTTGCTAGTTGCTTTTTCTTTTTTTTTTTTTTCCTAACTGGCCTGGATGAAATATACAATGAAAAAAAGAGAAAGAAAGAAGCATCCTTTCTATGGTCAGATTTATTTACCTTTTCTGCACCCATTTGAAACTTTCAATGAAGTATTATAACACATTATTATTAATTCTTATGACTGCCTTTTACCTTCAGCTTAATTTTTTTACTTGTTTTTTAATTAGTTTCTTTTCACCAAGCCTAGTTAGAACTTACCTACTCTTCCAGTAATTCATTTACTTTTTCCACACACATTCAAAGCATTCAAAATCTACAGGTGGTAATGTTTTTATGCACGGAAGATATTTTATCTTAATTCTAAAACCAACGTAAAATTTCTATTTACATAATCTGTGCATAAAACATTAGAGTAGATTTTGAAAGCTTTTTTCACTATAACTTTTATTCAGGCCAATATAAAGAATAAGAAATCAATCAAAAATCAAGCTGGAGGTAAAAAAAATGTTAGAAAAATTAATGATTTATGATACTTCATTGAATAAAAATGAACAAAAAACATCTTTATTTGATAAACCCAGTAATGTCACCTACACCAAAAGGGGGGTAGAAGGGAATAAAAAGTATGACCCATCAAATTCAAATATAACAGATATAGTTTAGTTTCATTTTAGCCAAGAATGGCAGACAACCGACAGACATTACGATTCACAACAAAGATCCTCAGAGAGCAAATGCAGAACTGGGGATGGCAGAATATGAGATGGCCAGACAAACTGGACAGGTTCAGAAAATATTGGTTCTGCAATACCCATGATAGAGAGGAGTGACAAATCCTGGAATGTCTATGTCCAATGATGGTCAAGAAAAAGACTGATGATGATAATGGTGGTTTAGTTTTAGGGAAGTTATTTACAAGAATTAATTCAGGAGGAACAGTGTTGGAGGTAACAAAAAATTGTTCTTCGATTTTTTTATCATTAGTTACGAGTGTATATTCTTTACAATTTTATAATTAAGAAAAAAATTCTCAGCTTTTTTGTTTCCTAACGCATTAGCTGCACAAGTCAACACTATTCGTTATCTCCATTTGATATATTTTACTACATCATAAAGGGTCAGTTTTGGGACCAGTAACAAACTTTTACCAATAGTTTATCGTATCCTCATGAATATTGTACAGTGAGTGGTGGGAAAGTTTTCCATGTTTGAAGCCTTCCTGATATCTATATCATAGAATTTAAGACATTCATTTAATGCTCCACCCACTACAGACAGATTTGACTATCTTGATAAATCTCATTAGTGTATATATGCCTACAATAGCTTGGGAAAAAAAAAAAAAAAATAGTTGATAATCTGAATGAGTGTAGGGTTCATCATGTAACTTTTAAAAAAATTAGCTAAATGATAAAAATGCTGATTATATGCTGAATACTACTGCCAAATTTTGCAACTGTTTACATAATGAAATGATGAGAGCTTTGATGAAATAAACCTGTAGTAATCGATGAGATAAATAATGAAAGTAATCACACTAATTAGCAAAACAAACATTTCTAACAATAAAACAAAACAAATAATCCTAGCGTTCCAAGTGAAATTATGAATCATGGCCACCCATATATGCTCATTTTTATCACATAAATTTAGTATAAACTTCTATAGTAAATTGAACCCTCCACTGAAAACGGGGGGAGGGGGCTTGAAAAATAAAAACGAAAGACAATTCCACTACTCATTAAGGTGTGTGTGTGTGAGTGTGCAGAATTTAAAGTTTCTACTCTGAACATTTAGAGCTGGGCGGAGTCCAGATACATAGATAAATACACACACATATATATATATTTGTCAGAACATATGAATAGCTTGAACCCAACGAAAATATTTAATACAGTTTGTTGTGGGTAGTGGTGATTAATAGCAGTAACAAAAATTGCAGTAACATGCATAACAGATGGGATATATCTCAACCTCCGGGGGACCAATGTCTTTTGGCAATTAAAAAATTGGGAAAAGGGGTGATCAATTAATAAGTTACTTATCTTGCATTTTGGGGGGCACAATTATATCCAAATTTTCAAAAAACAAGTGTGGACACTAACTAAGGGACCAATTTAGCATAAACTTAAATTGAAAATTGAACCCTCTACTAAAAACTCATTTTGGAAGGGAGTCTAAAAAAAACTATTTTCCCTACTCATTGAGGGACGTGTGTGCAAATTTCCACTAAAGAATAAAAATACAATATCTTACAACTAAGGATTGTTCTAATGAAGTACCTTTGTAGGTTAAGAATAAAGGAAATTGAAGACTTCTATTTCGACTAAAGATGATCACTGCAACTTTTGTATTGTATATATCATAAATGAAAAATTTTTTAAATGTTTTAATTTATAAGAATTAATTAGCCCATGTGTATCTGTATGATAAATTTGCATTAATATTCAAGTCTCGTCCATTTAGCTCATTTAGCCCGCAGCAAATCAGTTGGGCATGAGTTCAAATCACAGTAGATGAATGAGGGTTTTACATGTCCTAGCTGACTGTAAGCAACCACAAAATACTTTTATAAGTTTTCCGAACGTTCTAAAGGGATTCAAAATGAATTTTGTGGAAGAGTGAGCAATAGATTATGAGAGAAGTCAGGAAATCTTTCAGCAGATCTATCCACAGTTATATCCTCTAAATCCTTAGCAAAATGTTGGCAACCACAAGATATCTCTAAAAATACTCTCAACAGGATATCTTCAAAAGTTCTCAATGAATTTCATTAAAATTTAGGGAAGGGTAGACATGAGAGTAGGGAAGAAGTGATTGGGTCTAGGAGCAGATTCATGCACAATCACCTCCCCCACATTGAAGCTATCTATCCATACCACATAATATCTTCAAAATTCTGTTGAAGGATGGGCAATAAACTACAAAAGAAGTCAAAAGATTTTGTAGTGGATCCATACACAATTACCTTCCTACATCCTACTTAACTGTCTGTACCACACAATAGCTCCAATGATTTCCTTTCTGTCCACATGATATCTCCAAAAGGTCTCAATGAATTGCAATGTAATTTTGTGGAAGGGCAATAGGCTACAAAACTAATTGAATTTTGGAGGGGACCCATCAACAATTACCTCCCCTATTTTATATTAATCAGTCCACACAAATGTTTAATTAGAAAACATGGGTTATGACAATTGATTGTAGATAGCTCAGAATGACTGGCTCTGAGGCAAATGTTTCTTCTATAAACTTTATTTAGTATGAAATTTCCTTTCCAATGAAATACAATACACCCATATTTGAGAGAAAATCTTTTTTTCCGACTAGAGAACAACAGCAAAAATCCGCTATCATAAAAAAATGGCACTAAAATTTTATGCAACCTATCAGGAATGTCTACCTCAGATATTCTTTACTCACTGAAGGTCCCTCTAGCATGTCCAATTGGTTTTATTAGTCAACTCAAAAATTACTACATGACTCTATTACAGCGCCAGGACTATACTAAAAGACACTCCCTGGGTGAGCAATTAGTTATTTTTTCCCTGAGCAACGTTGGGATTCCCTGCTAGCATGTTCTGAAATGAATAGACTGGCCTTCAATACAATCATGTGGAGAAAATATATCAAATTGAATGAAAGATAAAATATACCGATTTCATGTATGTCATGTCGGTATATTTGATGACATTACTATGCAAACCTTTAGAGCTCCAGTATTAAGTCCAAATGCAGAAACAAGTTGAATTCAATAAATTAACATGTAAAGATCAAAATAAAATTAAGAAACCAAAGTTGGTAAATTTTGCAAAGTAGGTTTGAAATTTGAACACCTGCTACCTGACTATATATATTACATTTATTAGATATTCTGTTGAACACATTAGTTGATTTGTAGGATAATAAAACAGTTTTAAACATGCAATGAAGACTTTCTATTTTCATCAATTTTTCACAAGAAGAAAAAACAGGTGCAGGAGTTACCAGATCAAAAAATATACTCGGTAGCAAACAGGTTAATGAGGAGATTTGGAGCTTGATAATTGGTTAATTAAGTTTATCATCCAAAATCTAAATTCAAACGAGTACTGAACAATTATAACCCCACAGATTAATTAATTAATTTGTTGATCAGTTATTCGTATGATACAAGCTTGATATAAAGAAAATGTAAAGTATTAAAGTTATATCACTTGATTAGAAAATTTAAAAATTCAGAGTTGATGTGTGTGTGTGCGTGTGTAGATGAGGTGTCATGCAGTTGTCTACCTTACATCAAAGAGTAAAACTGTTATCAACAAAAATGAAGAGCAGTTAGTAACACACGAATAACTGGAAAATGGATAACTGGGTTTTTTTTCTAAAAGTTTTGTACTATTATCATCATAATTTGTAATCCCAAATCTAAGATATCAGTTATCTTGCATAATGTAAATAGGATCCTTTGAAAGTGTTTCAACTCAATATCAAAAAGGTAAAAGCATATTAGAGCATAAAAAATACACAAGAAACTTTTGGGGGTGAACTAGCTGAGTATCATAGTTTATTTTTGTACAAGTTTGCCTCATAACACTCACTTTTTTTCCATTACTAACAAATTGTATACCTTTACATATCCCCCAAAAATCACTCAGATATTTGTAATCTACCTTATATCAGTATAACAAAAGAAATTTATTTCAAAGTTACAAATGTAATGTTAAAGATGTAAACAAGAGAGAAATTCAGAACTAAACTAGAGCAAAATTCTACATTTTGCAACAAAATGGATGTTAGTAAAAAACAAACGTATTTTATGGAACAAAAATTTTAATGATTAGTATGTGAGTATTTGATTGAGTATGAAAAAAATGCAAAACCACATTTTCGAAAATAATCAAATTGTTTCATCCAATATGTTCCATCGAACTTCCACGGTTTCTGAGACAGCGTACACTTTTTTTTACTACTGAGCTGTGTAATTCACTCATTTTCGTGGATTGATGGCTCAAGTTGAGTAGTGAAAAAAAAAACGAAAACAAGTAATTAAGATGACAGTAAATACAGTCAAAAGTTAAGAATAATGGTTAACAATGCTTCCTCTAATAAAAAGATAAATAATAGAATTACTTTTATATTATAAAAATGACCTGATTTAGTATAAGTGGTAGTTGTAACATACAGTCATGCATCCTAATATATCTACACTTCAACCCCCCCCCTCTCAATGATTTGGTTTAGATTGAATCTAGTCATTGAGAAAAAGAAGAGAATAGGGGGAAAATACAAATATGTCTGGACTACAACTTGGGCTCAGTGCATTGTGATAATACTTTTACTACTGCTACAGAGCCGTTTCATTGACAAAAGGCAATACATGACAAAAAAACAAAGCAAAGAAAAACTTGTATGTATTAAAAAATTTTTTTTAAAAAAATGGATTTTATTGTAAAAAATGTGTTTGCCATTCATAAGAATGATAAACATAGATTGTGATATAAAAAATATTTGTTCTCAATCCCAAAAACCGGAGATCGAATAGAAATGATCTCTGGCGACCTTGAATGACCTATGAGGTCAGCCTTACATATCCTGTCACAAATTGATATTTTGTGAGTCTACAGGCCAAATCATTGGTCAATAGGCTGTGTAGTTCTAATGTGAAAGAGGCACAGATAAACAAGCAGAAGGCTCAAGAAGTATAGATAACTAACTATAAATAGATTTCTCCAAGTTTTCAAAGACAAAATATTGAGAACAATTTCAATTTCTTGAAATTAAGATGCAGTAGCTGAATGAAACATGCAAAAATAGAAGCTCATTTGATCAATTTGTTTCATGTTTTTAAAATGATTTATTGCAAACAACTAAAGCAATGGATATAAGTATCCTCTATAGGATATTATATTTTTAAAAAATTTTTCATTCCTAATACTGAACAAAGTTTTTTTCAATGGACTCGGCTGATCATGATCATTATCTCTAAGATACAACAAAGGGGTCAGGTTAGTCAATCAATAGAAACTGTCACCTGACGTCTTTTGACAGCATGCCATGTTGGGGGGGATGATCAAATAAAACAAATCCTTTATAATAGTTCAAAATCATTTGTTTCAATGATTACTGGATACTGGTGTGCTTTAATATATGTGATCAATAAGTTCCAAAGTTTTCTGAACTGTTCAAAACCACACAGCTCAAGGTCTTATTATGATTTGATACGTTTGTTTTTCAGCTTATACTTAGTTATATTAATTTGTACAACAATACTTTAACCATACTATATCAAAACTTGTATCATCAAAACTGCAATATTCAAGGTATTCCTGTAATTAGAAAACAGCTAAATACAATTTTCAATTCTTTGTGAAATAGCCAATCATTAGGGATTGATGAGTCCCTGATCTGATTTCTTACTCAATTTAATTGGGAAGAGAAAAGGGAAAAAGTGATTAATAAAATTATACATATATTCCTACATTCTTATGTTCCTTACTGAGTTTTGAAAGTAAAATATTTCAAGGGAGGCAACCCTACAATACTCTGACAATTGCTTAATGACTCTTGATATCATTACTACTACTTTCAAACTGAAAGTTTAGACAGCAGAAAAATAATAGGAGCAATATAAACTAAATTAATGAAAATAATAAATAAAATTTCATAATTTTACTGAGGAATTTTATGGTTGCATAGTTTCAGTTCAAAATCATGCAGCTTTTTCTTGCAATTCTAGGGACAGAGCTTGTAAAGAGAAAGAAGCATTACAGAGGAAGCTACTTATTGCAATAAATTTAGATGACAATATACAACTGATGACATTAAGTGAAGGGTTTATAACAATTTAACAAGGGGCTTCCTTTGTATTCAAATGAATAAAATATAACATATATAAATAACTACACATCTGAAAAATACACAAAAACGGACAAGTTATTTTCCTCACATTTTTACTTAATGAGATTCTATGTCAAAATATTTTAATCTTATTAAATTTTGAAATTATGAAACTAAAGCTTGGGATTGCTTACATCAGTGATTCTCAAAGAGTGCACTGCAGCTCCTCATAAGGTATTTTTTTTAAAAGTAGAGAAAAAAAATTTTGGAAGCACTGACTTACATACTAATGAAAGAAAAAGTCAAATACTACATTGGTATATACATAACTAGATAGAAATAAGGATAAGTCACTCTCTTCCAAATTACTGGTTTTCTTTGCATTAGTATAAGAATTTTCAGATGAATTACTTCATTTTCCTTTCATTACAGTAGGTAGAAACCATCAACCAAAACTGCCAACATAGATTTCTTCAGTCTTCAAGTCCATCTAGCTGGCTATGTATTTATCATACATGCAGGCTGCACCAGCAGAGCTACAGAGCAGCAAATTTAAAATTTTCTCTTTATTATGTCTAGAAAAATGTTGATCCTTTTCCCAAATAGGTTTCATAGACATTTCTGATGATCACTGACCAATAAAATGTGAGACAAGTGACTTATTCATTGCCCTTTTCCCAATTTTTTTTTAATTGACCAACTCAAGTATTGCATGCTGCCAAAAGGCGTTGGTCACAAGACAGTTTCTATTGAGTGACTAACCAGACTTGTTTATACCTTTAATTCTATTTATATTCATAGTAAGTGATACATCATCATCATCAGTCTTTTAACGTCCGTCGTTAGACATAGACCTTCCCCAGGATTTGCCACAATTCTCTATCATGGGCGTCACAGAGCCAGTATTTCCTGAACTTGTCTCTCCATCTAATATTCTGCTGGCCTCAGTTGCACATGTGATCTCGGGGGATCCATTTCATGAGTCGTGATGTCCGTCGGTTGTCTACCATTCTTTCAATATGGCCAGCCCACCGCCATTTGAGATTTTTTAATGGATTCTATGATGTCCCTGACTCTTGTCTTTTCTTGGATGTACTGTGCTGTCTTATGGTCTCTCCATGTGAAGCCCAGCATTATTCTTTCATGTGCACGTTGCATGGTTCTCAATTTACGGGTCTGTTAACCAAGAGACAGACCCGTAGATTGAGAAAGTGATACAACCTATGTATAAATAAAGCTAAAACTTCATTTTCCAAATAAACATCAAAACCGTTTGATGCCAGGTCATTATGCTGAATAGAAAATGAAATAATCCTACTATCAACTGATTCATTTACCAATTCATGTCAGAAATGGAAATCATTGAAAAATAATTACATATACAATTTCAAGTCCGATAAAAAATGATTAAAAAGGTATTTTTTATTCCATCACATTAGTTACTCACCAAAAACAAAGACGAGTAAGGAGTTGTAAATATTAGAGAAGTAGCAAAAATGGAGAAACAGGTGAAAAAAAATTATGAGATAAGATCAGCAATTTTGATAGGTTGACACTGTCAGTCGGTGTCACTTCAATCCTGAAGCAGTTGTTAAATTTTAGTGCATATCAACAGCATGATAGCAAATAGAAAGCAATATTGACATAACCCTTCACTCCATTCTATTCACAAACATAGACAGACTAATATGTTGATAGCTGGGAAAGAGAGAATCAGGACAAAATTGGAGACTTCAGAACTATCATCTCCTTCACAAGAAATTTTACACCGTTTTTTACAAAGAAATTCAGAGTGCATTGTCAAAGTATACACTTGCAAGCATCTGCAAGTAAATGTGTGTATACATTTATTTACAAATAGAGAAGCACTCAAGTGTAAGTAAATACTGTGATGTAGGCACATATACATAACAATCGTATATAATGCATACAGCTTAAAATTATTTGTGAGAGACTAAATAACCACTAACTCTGCCAAAGTGGGTTTTTTTTTTTTTTTGACAGTCCCGAGCCTAGGTGAGAGAGCAGAGTTGGGCATGGGGCAAGCAACCTATCCTGTGAAACCTACATGTTACTGAAGCTAAAACTGCATCACCCTGGTTATCACCTAAGGGATCACCCCAACAACAGCCTGGTCGAAAAGATTCCTTTTCAGAAGGGCTAACGAGGTATGCAATTGGAAGCCAGTTCACAAAAGAATCTCTTAACTGCAAAGGCAAAAAACAGGATAAGGACCTGGAAGATCAGAACCCTATTTGAGAGCAGGGAATCAGCTCAAGTGAATTGAAATCTACCAGGAAAGAGGAGAGTTGGGCGGCCATAGCAGACCAGGAGGAAGATTAGAAAGAGGCAGCCGTACGCACTGGCATGGCCTAACTGTAGGGAGTTGGTCTGAACTAAGTCTGCTTGTATGGTGTGTTTGCAACCCTATGTTAAACAAGGAGTCTATAGGAATAAATACCATGAAAAAAGATAGGATAATGTCCGTTGCTGGCATCTCCAGTAAGTCTGATATCTCAAATCAGACAGTCAAAGTGATACCTCATTAGGGGCAAAACAAGTACAGGTATCCCCCAATTTCTCAAAAGTTCATTTCTAGCCACTTCACCTTTACAAAAAACCTACGTAAGTATAGGTTTCTCCAAATATCAAAAATGGTGTAAAGCAAAGAAGCAATTGATGTTAAAGCATAAGGTTCGTTGTCTCTTGTGGCTGATGGGGAAGGCTTGATTTTGACAGTATGCTTGAATGCTTGGCATCACGCATGAATTCGACCATACATTTCTCCATAGACACTCAAAACATCCAGCAAACCTGCTCTTAACCTATGTACCCTTTTCAAATTGAAATTACATTTTTCTAAAATCATTGCAGCACTATAATCACAACGGAAATTTCGCAAAAGGTTACCTTATAGGTCTGGGAACAATAAAGAAAATTTTCTCACATAAATTAATGGTGAGTGCTTCTTTTTACATCATTTCAGCATATGAAAGGTTTCATAGAAACACTCTACTTTTAGATAGTGGAAAACACGTATCAGAGAGAACAGATAAAAATGTTTACCATAACTCTCATCTTAATCAGCCCCTATTTGGAAGAAAACCAAAATTACAGTACTTGACAGCATCTATGAACCTCCCCATTTCCTCCCCACCCCAAAATGGCTCAAATATTAACCATAACCTCCATTGTTCAATTGGAAATTGTCCAGAACTTAAGGAAAACTTAAATACTCATCTTTATTGCATAAATTACAAGTACATTAGGCCAATATGTTAGATTGTTGAACATGTTTAACTCTTAATATTATAAACACTTGATGCTGCTCTGAACTGACAACGTAACTCTTCTGAGGATAGAATTTTTAAAAAAATAATAATGGAACTCCACTGCAAATAAAATAGAAAAACATTTTTTCAAAGTAAGTTGGAAGGGAAATAACTTTGATCAACAGTTATTCTCCTTTAAAGTAAGATTTAAATTTTCTTACATGAAATTAACAGTTAAGTTTTACGTTTGACAATGATTCTCATGCAAAAAAATACGTTACTTTTACTCAAAAAAAATTTTCTTAGTTCAATGTTTAGAAAAGGCCAAGTTGTAAATATCAAAATATGAAAAATCAAATACTAATCCTTGGTGGAGAGCCTAGAAACAGAATTCATGCAACAATTAGCACTAAGTATTATCTTAAAAATTTTACTGTATATTTTTTCTAAGATGACAACAATCAAGTAAGGTATGAGAGAAGAGTCAAGCACCAATGCCAAGTGCTTGAAGTATACTAAATGCTTTTTTATCAGTTGTTACATCAAGTTTTGTTGAGTGCAAGGGTCTGATCATGACTAGGAGACTGCTGGTCAATTACTACTGTTTCTCTTACAGTAGTAGCATTGTTACTATGTCTAAATTTAGCTTTATTAATATGATTGAAGTGGACTGCAAAATCATGAGAAATAATTGAAAAATAAAACGTACATTGAACTGAATTCCACAAAGATGAACATTGTAGATGCTGAAGCATTTCAAGAATCTTAAAAAAAAAAAATATTGAACAAATCGGACAAAATGATAGATAACTCAGAATCAAAAGAATTTATTCAATATCACCTAAGGTTCCAAATTGATGTGTTGCTAGATTTTTGAACTGACCAGTTATACATGTTTACACCAACAGATGTATAACAGTAAACTGAAGAGAAGATTTTTTTCTATACTTGCCCATTGACTGATGTATACCATGCTGTTTGCACATGGGCACAGTGGCCCATCTCACATGTGCACAATCATGTTATTCAATAGTCCCACTTTGAACACATGCTTCCAGAAGCATTGGGGCAAGTTTCATATGAAGTTTTAAACAACAAAGATGTTAGTTACAAGGAGTTTCTAATGGGTAAACCATTCATTTCCATTTTAATGCAACACATTTCTATTAGTACCCATCACATTTCAATTAGTACCCATTGATCTTCAAATAGTGTTGCAGAGGATCCAAAGGTTCTAATTGAAATGTCAAGCTGAAAATTTTCTTTGCAGAAGCATTTAAAAAAGCTATATGTTTGGTATGTATGACCGCTAAAGCCAATACCCATCATCTCAGATTTCAATTTTATTTACACCAGATTTAAATGCCATACTAAAAAGATTTTTATTTCAACTCCAGTTTATTCACTGACTAGATGACATCAACTATAAGACAAGTAGACTGGTAATAAAATATCTTGGTTTTTAATTACAGATCTTCAAAATTAAAACACAAGATAGAGAAAGAGAAAATGTTAGCTTTCAAGTCCTGCATTGAAGGCAGCAACTTTAATTCAAACTTCATTGAAGTTTACAGTCAACCCTGAAGATTTTGAGCTGAATCTCCTCCCAGGTGACACATAAGAAATAGAGAAAGAGAGAGAGATAAATAATCCAATGTCCACATCAGGTCTTTTATAAAGACATCAAAAAAGCCCTGGTATTCTAAGTTACCTTTGAAGGGGAGAATATCCAAATACAAAATTGGTTTACAAAAGAAGAAAGCACTTCTACTTTCTATGAATACATTGCAAGGTGCATCTTATGATCATACTCAGAAAAGATTTTTACTTTCATAACAGATGAACAACTAGGAGAATCACAGATGGATAATATTCTAACAAATATTGCCAGTACTGGATAATACCAGAGAAAAAAATGGTTTAAAATAGTGAATAGGAGGTATTCTAATCAGCAAAACTCTTACCCACGTGGAAGAGTTCAGTGTTACAGACAGAAAAGATCACACTGCTCATTATATAAGTATATTAACTAATAAATGAGTTGTTATCAGACCATCTTTATTGGGAAATCTGATGAACAATCAAAATTAGCTTGCTGATCATTGCTATATGACACACATGCACTTTGAAGAATTTTTTCATATTATTTATCAATGTAGCAGATAGGACCTAACTGCTGTGGAACTTGGGAATGATAAATGTACATAGCCATGTCTGTTATTCCATCTCTCCATTTGTTTGTTCACACAATATCTCCAAAAGTTCTCAACAAGTTTCAATGAAATTTTGTTGAAGGTGAGGTAATGGGATAGAAAAGAAGTCTCTGAATTTAGCAGTGGATCAAGGAATTTCTTCTCTCCTAAATCGCAATGATATGTCCCTTCTGCACAATATCTCTAAAATTTCACAATGAATTTCAATGAAATTTTACAGAATTGAGGGCAAAGGGCTATGGGAAAATTAATTAAATTTTTTGGTGGATACAGGAATTTTTTCCTTCCCTGGATCCTGGCTATATATTCGTACCATACAATACTTCCAAAAGTTTTCAATGAATTTCTTCTCCTATACATCTATGTTTGCCTATTAGGGTGGGTTGAAATTTCAACGTTTGTATTGAATCTTCGATGGCATAGAACTAATGGTTGGCAAATGATATGAAATGAAATTTTGTAAAGTCTCAAAAAGAAGCAACAATTTCCAATTTTGCTACCAATGGGATATATTTTTACATTAGCACATATATGTTTACTTATAATTTGTTCTAATTAAGATAATTATATCATCTCAAAAATTATGCTCGTTTTTTTTAATGTTTAATCCTTTTGAAATGTTTTTATAAAAATTTACCAACATTTTCTATAACTAGAGGAAATAATTCACATTTCTATTGAAAAAAAAAACAAACACTTATTTTACCTTATATTTTAAAAAACGTAATTCAATTTTGGAAAAAAAGCAAGAAGTTTTATCTCTATCAAGAGAATCATGAGGCACAGTTTCATATATATGACTGTTGTGCTTGACGTATATGGCTAGGACAATGTTTTTAAAAAAATATTTATAAGAAACACAATAACAAATAAAAGGCAAATTAGCATGCAGTAATCTACAAATTACAAAATAGGACACAAATTAGCCAGCAATAATCAATTCATTGATAGTATGTTGTTTGCAATCAAATAACTTCATTAATTTTCTAGATTTTATTTTTTATCTTATCAAACCATCCCTACAGTGGTAACCCATAGCCTGGTTTGCTGCTTCAGTAACCAACTTGACATAATATTCAACACCTTGGTTATGACAGGGTTGTTGCAATGTCAGTGGAGTCAGATACTTTCAATTTCCTCTCATGACATGTCTGCAATAAAAAGAGGAATCACTCCAAATCTGCTCAGATCAGTCATCTCATCATAGGATGCTGCCTCCAAGTTAATGATGGGAACAATGAATTTTCTCACAGAAGTGTCTCTCTGAAATAGGGCGTTATCATCATCACTACAATCTGATTCAGCATGATCAAAATCTCCTTTAAATTGACTAAGAATCATCAGACACTTGATTTTCAGGACCATTTCCCCAGCTTTGTTCCTCCTCTGATCAGTTAACATACTCAAGATTTTCTGGATGACGGAAGAAAGCATTTTGCTGGAGGTTTTTCGAAACAATGTTTCAGATTCTGATATGTGGTACTTTTCCTGGCTCTTTCTAAAATGGATGAGTTTGGGCTACCATCTGTAATCATATAGTTCCTTTCAATGTGGAAACAAGATGGGAAATATATCTCAATCACAAACAAATTTACTTCTCTTGGAAGCCACATATCTTCTCAGGATCCTTCAAGTAAGAGTTAACCACCTTGAATGGTTGATCCCAGAAACTTCTATCAACTAAATCTTCGTCAATAGTTACAGTTATTACTGCCGAACATATATTATACATGGTATAGTTGAGAAGTCTTCTACACCCCATTCTGATACTGAACCATTGAGAGTTTTACCAAGTGAACTACCAAATTTATCAGGACTTGTTATAGTACCATCTACTCAAGTGAAAATATGACGTATGGATATTTGTTTGGTATATATGAGACATGATACCCACTGGAGTAGCTTTCTAAGTGGTTCTTCATAAATCCCAATAACACCTTTATGACTGCAAGTCATCAAATTCATTCCAACTGACACCACTCATTTTACATTATCATTTAGCTCGGTGTCCAAAATATTTTCTTCCAAACTATAACCAATCGTGACATCTTTGCCATCTTCTGGTGTTCAATGGTCTAGTTATAATTCTCCAGGTTCTCCAACCATGACAGTGTCCTTCAAGAATGGTACCAGGGTGATACTTCCCATCTACATCACAGTAGGTCATGTAGCATCTTCTTTTGCCATCAAAATAGACAACATTCATGAAGTATTCCTCTTTTTTCACAGTAAATACTTCTTAAATGGCAGTTTTTTGGCATTCTTGTGATCCATGACAGCACCCTGTGCGCCAGTGAAGAAGGACTGGTCCTGCTGGCTTGAAAAAGTTACTCATCGGCAGAAATTGGGTCAAGTAGGATACAATGACACCCTGATTTGAGTATAGAAAGAACACACAATTCTACTTTTGTGATTGGTCAGAATTACAGATTTTAGCCAAATCAATGTTACGTACGTCCCCAACTACGTCCCCATGATGCGATGGGACATTTCCTGGTCAACACTCCTTACTGAATGTAGGTTATCTTTTTTTAGTAACCCTGGCACCAGCTATTCTAGGGAAAATTTGAATCCATGCAGGTTCCATATACTAAATTTATCTCCGGGCACAACATTATTTTAAACATGATAAATAAAATATAAATAATCATTTAATAACGAATTACATGTAGGGGGCTAAAAGTGATGAAAAGTGGCATTTTAAGGGGGAAAAAGCAAATTTCTTCTTTTGAATCTATAGTACATACTGCTGAATTATCTTTCAAGTATTTCCTAAGTACTCAGCATGACAAAATATATTATTATAGGTTCTAAGAGCATGTAATCATCTTAAATTCAACAAATCTCATATCAAAATACTGTATTTCATGAATATGCGCAGATGTGGAAAAAAGCTGCGTTACGGTAACAAAGTGGATGTTTGTTTTTTTATTGAAGAAAAATGTTTTGACCCATCCTCTTGCCCATACATTATCTCCAATGACATTTTATCAGCGCATAGGCATTGGGCCGAGGAAAAACAGATTAAATTTTGAAGAGGACCCAGAAATTTATTTCACTATTACTTGCCCTGGATCTTAACTATTTTTTAATTGACTTCCATTCACCATTCAATGAGAATGGGGTTAGCAGGAGTATGTGCTCTCTGAGGGCTTTCTACTTTGAATATGTTCTTGCCAAAAACTAGCGATCAGGTTGTTACTTGTTAACTATTAAATTTTACTGTGTTATTGTCATGTTACTCAAACTGTAGGTTGATTTGTAACCCTGCGGACACGTTTTATTAGATACATAGAGTAAAGTTTGAGTTTGATATAAGTATTTGGGGGAAAAAAAAAATCATCAATTTTATCTATGGCTTGGTGTGTATTTTGCAAACCAGATCTGAAGAGGCTTGAAATGTTATGAAAATACCACAAAAACATGCAATTTATGAAAAAAGAAGAAAAAAAAAAAAAGAAGAAAAAAAAAGAAAAAAAAAAAGCACCTTACCCCTACAAAAAGGTTTCTCAGTGGCTTCCTGAGGTAGTAATAACATACTAGGAGTCTATCACAGTCTGACCACTGGGAAGGTATAATTTTCAAGATATTGTCCAAGATGGCTGCCTAATTCTTGATATGGTCTTAACTTGTTCATTATTCACCCTAGACAAGTTTTTCCAACAGATTTTTTGATAACATGCCAAAAGTATGACCGTTGGAAAAGAATAATTTTCAAGATAGCATCCAATATGATGGCTAAATCAACCGACTGCATTTACGGGAAAAAAAAAAAGAAAAAAAAAGTTAACGTTTTTTTGTAGAATCAGGTACACTCAATGACATACCACAGTCTGATCACTGGAAAGGTGCAATTTTCAAGATGGTTTACCAAGGCCTTATCACAGGCTTCAGGAGATATAGATGTTTTCATACACACTATATGGGCAAATTTACGGAAAAATGAAACAATATCTCTAAATCATAATCAAGTTCCTTGATCTGCCCCCAAATTTTATCACCTCTTTCTCACCCTGTGGCTCATTCTTCTACAAGGAAATATCGCTCAATCAAAAACTAATTTCTGGATCCGTCTCAAAAATCAAATTGAGCATACCTGATACTACAAAAACCAGTTGAGAAACCTCATGCTGTGATTTTATAGGGGAATAGGGTTTTTTTTTTTTTTTCATAAATGCAGTTAACTAATTTAGCAATCAATTTAGATGCCACCTTTGAATTTATAACCTTCCACTGGTCAGACTGCGATAGACTTGATAAATCATCAAGCACTCTTGATACTACAAAAAAACGTGGGAAAAAATTGTCTTCAGTGAATAATGAACAAGATTATGAGGGTATTTTTTCCATAAATTGCATGTTCTGCGATATTCTTCACTATATTCCAGGCCTGTACAGATCAGATCTGCAAAATACACAATGGGCCACCGAAAAAATTGGCATCATTTTTTTTTCAGTTCCTATAGTGAGGATTCATAGTTCCCACTGGACCCCAATGGGGCTACATTTTAGCTCACACTATTCACTAAGAAGGGTGTATAACCAATACATCCTCCCAATAGTCTCTTATGGAGCTGAAACGTGGAACCTAACCAAGAGACAGATCCGCAAATTGAGAACCATGCAACGTGCACATGAAAGAATTATGCTGGGCCTCACACGGAGAGACCACAAGACAGCACAATACATCCAAGAAAAGACAAGAGTCAGGGACATCATAGAATCCATTTAAAATCTCAAATGGCGGTGGGCTGGCCATGTTGCAAGAATGGCAGACAACCGATGGGCATCACAACTCACGACATGAATCTCCTGAGATCACATGTGCAACTGAGGCCGACAGAACATTAGATGGAGGGATGAGCTAGACAAGTTTAGGAAGTACTGGCTCTGTGACACCCATGATAGAGAAGTGTGGCAAATCCTGGGAAGGTCTATGTCCAATGACGGACGTTGAAAGACTGATGATGATGATTCACTAAGTACACAAATATATTAGGACTGAAATTTGAATTTTTTTCCACATTATTTCTTGCCTATTCTTTGTTACTTTTATAGTGTTTTCTTTGGTGATATTTATGGTGTAAATCTCTTATTAGTAATGATGAAACAAGCAGCATTATTTTCATCCGATTCACTTCAACTCAAATTCGAATACTTTTTCAAACTGCAAGAAACAGATGTAGCTGTTGTTAACACCAAGCATTAATCAGTTTTGTGTGACCTAGGCATTCTCTTCTGTGGTCATACAAAACGTGTTAATTGATTTTAAATCAAGGAACCATGCAAATTCATGCTGAATTAGAATTTATCAGTGGAAGGGCCAGACTGAAGAGATGAAAAGGGTTATATAACAAAGGCAGAAAAAAAGAAACATGAAAAGAATCTCTGTTGCCTGGCTTATGAGCAGTCCACACCCATTGGAACATATGGACATGAAATTTTTGGACAAGATAGAAAACACATCTCCTGCACTCCAAGAATCAACCAATTCAAAATATATTTTTTTACAGAGTATTGATGTATAATTCAACCTCCCTCACAAACTTAAAGAAAAGGACAATCTTTAATTTCATACATTTATTAACAATGAGAGGAAATGACACAGTATTTTATGAATCATATGGCTTTCTAATCTCTTTTCAATAGAATTTGTGTGTTCTATAAGTTATCTAGGTCTAATTTCTAGTGGCAATCCCTGCACTTTGTTTTCATCTTAATAGTGTAACTTTTCTTTGAATTTGGTCTGATTGGAAAACAGAATGAATAACCCTTGCAGAAGTACGATTGAAAAAAAAAAGAGAAAGAACAGACTGTTCAAAATCTGCGACATTGTATACACATAATTTTTGACAGTACTTGTCAATTTTTTCTGTAATAGAAATATTAATAATATTAAAAAAATATCTGTTTCTCGTTGATTTTACAAGTCAATCCCTGTCTACACTTCTAAAACAAAAATGAATAATCATTGCATCAAAAATAATAAGAAAACTAGATACAATATAATTCATTGGCAAAAGAAAAACATATAGACATGAAGTGTATACAAATAAACACTGTCTAGACAGCTTTCTATTTTTTTTCTTTCCTTTTTTTTCTTTATTATCTTCTACTTTTTCACCTGGAGAATTGATTTTAAAAAGAGGAATATGACAGAGTGAGACATAAATAAGAAATAATTTCTTTTTCTTTCTTATTGAGATAAGAGCTTTTTTGTTTTTGTTATAAACGCTGCCCATTTCTTTTTATCCACTCTCTCTTCAGATCACATAATTCCTTACAAATGCAGTAAACCTATTCAAAAGTGGTCTGGACATAACACCCCCACCATTCTTAGAACTGTCAACTTACTTTGAAGTTAAAAAGAGCAAATAGTTTCAGACCTATGCTAGTTCACATTTCATAGTTTATTCATGTACTATACCATGAAATAAATACTCATGCGATATAAGTTTTAGAAAAAAAAAGGTAAATTCTACCTATCACATATTGCAATCATAATGGTAATAAGTTGTTTTTTTCTAAACGGGAAAAGATCGAACTCCTGTAATCAAATTCCTTTGATTTTTTTTACTGATTGGTATATATGTAATTTTTATGTTTTCCCTAACTGATATTAATCATAATTGGGATTTTTGTATTTTAGACATTTTTCTTGAGTCTTGTTAATTTTTTAATTGAAAAGGCTGTGCTTGAATATCATTCACATATTTTGATAGATCTATATCCAAATAAATAATTATATTCTTAAATGTTCCAAAAGTAAAGAGGGGTAAAGACACTTTTGTCACTCATGAGCTTTATTTTAGCTGTCATATTTTTTGACATTGTTTTTAGAACTAAAATTTTGTTTATAAAAATACTGACTTAAACCATACAAGAATGATTTTGGCAACTGCATGGATGAACTATTATGTAATACATTACTGTCAAAACATCTGCTGACATAGTTATTTCAAACATTTACATCTTGCATTTCACTCAGATTTTTTTTTCTTTGAACAATTCAAATTGAATCTGGAGTTTGTGGGTGTGTTCGTGAATGTAATTTATGGAGAATCTATAAAATTCTCTCAACATTAACCATTCCAAATACTGTGTAATTGGTATCAGTAGAAAGGATGTGGATTCTACTTCAAGTGAAGTCACGGAGTGATATTTTCATTCTTTTTCTTCTGTTTCTTCCCTTAGACTCATTGTGAAGCATAGAGTCACAACCAGTCTTTCACAGTATCAGTAGTAAGTAAGTTTTTATTGTTAGCCCCATACCCAACCCTCTTCCTTTACCCAGGCTTGGAATCACCTATGGCAACTATCAAGCAGTATTTCATTTCCTGTTAGAGTAACCATCTCTTAGATGGACTCCCTTACAAAGCTAAAGGGCACTAACTGCCCACTGTTAATCCACAGCTGGGAGGGAGAAGTGGATTCAAGCCTTTCCCAAATGCAAAGTGAACACAAACAGCCTCAGCTGAAACTCCAACTTAGTCTACTCATTCCACTCTCCATGATGGTTATGCCATTCCACACCTCCAGACTGAAATTGACGGCTTATCATTTTCTGACTGGGAGAAGTTGGTTACGGCTTCGGAGAAAAAATTGTAAAATATGGCTGGGTATGAATAATTCTCAAAAAACTATTGAAACACAAGTAACTACAACCAATATTACAATACAATTTCTTTGGGATTACATGGCTGGGGGCATACCTCCCTAGGGTGTGGCCCAGCTTTTTTTTACAACCGATTTTCTTATATTAATAATTAGGTTGTTTCATGTGAAATATTTTTTTTTATACACCATAGAGAAAAATTCTAAAAGTGAAAGATTGCATTTTTCTGTCGATTCAATCTAAATGGAAATGCAATTCATTATTGGAGTTTTTGAGATCTTAACAGCGATATAGTCTGGCAAAAGAAGTTGAAGAAATTTTAAAATAGGGCATAATACAACTCAAGCTGCTGATAATCTCCACAAAGCATTTAGAGTGATCACTACTACAGAGTGAACTGTTAAGCAATGGTTCAATCGATTTAGTTCTGGGATTAAGGATACCAATAATAAACTTTGCGGAAGGCCAAACCTGTTCTCAGTGATATAGAATTATCAACAGCAACGGCCAATCACCCATAAACAACAGTTCAGGCACTTTCTGGAGACTTTGGGATTCCAATATTAACCATATCACATATCAACTTGAAGGCAATAGGCGATGTAAAAAAAAAAAAGGAGGAAAAAAGGGCCCCACATGGACTGAATGAAATGAACCATGACAGCACATAACCACATACCTCTCAGCTGATGTGTCTAGGCTTTGAGAATTGGGATATGAAGTCTTGCAGCCAGGGCTCAGGCAAGTGCCACTCATCTTTGGAGAGGCAAGAAGGAAAAAGAAAAGGGAAAAATCCAGAAAGTAAAACAAAAAAAAACTCAATACCAGGGTTGTTTGGTTTAGATAGAAGCATTTTTTCAATAAAAATGTATATTTTTATCAGCTAGATTGTAAAAACAATTTTTTTACATCAGCCAAATATACCTAAAAATGAGTAATTTAACAACCCTCCCCTTATCTTTCTGTTACCTTCTTCCAGTTCTCCCCTAGCTCAACGTCTCTGCTTTCCTTTACTTTCCCTCCCTTGCCAAGGAGAAGAATGCATTAAAGAAAAACAAAAACAAAAAAACATACAAAACATACAAAATATTGGCACCGTAAGAAGAGGGTGGTTTTATCTTAAGGGTCTTCTTCCTCCCAACTCCAAGATATTAACAGTAAGAAGTCTCTGAAGTTATTTACTGATTTCAAAATGAAGTATCCTCATTTTTTTCTCTTTTAATTTTTAAAAATTCAAAATGTAATAATCATTTTTCTTTGTTTTCCACATGGTTTGCCCCAATGATTTTGATACGTTTGATCAAACTTTTTTCAAAATTGAGGCCATGGGAGTTTTGTATACCATGTATTTTTGGAATTTTTCTCACTAAGTCCAGAGAATTCTTGTAACTCATCAAGAATTTCTCTATTTGTATTAAACTATTTTGCACATCAATATTAAAAGGTCAAGAAGGGATTTAAAAACCAAGTACACATACAACTGAACAGTTGTATACCCATGTCCAAGGCTAAAATTTGAAAAAATTTTTCAACAAAATAGAAAAAGAAACTGTGAAATATTAAAATAAACTATACTAGATTAAATTTAGCCATTGTTTGCGATAGATACAGAATTAATTTTTTGTAAATAAAAAAAAAAGGTTAAAGGTGAATGCTGAGTTTTACATTATGGTTACATTGTAAATAGAACCCTCTCAGTGAAATCTTTTCATAAAATCTGAAAGAAAAAAAAAAAAATGACAGAGATGCCAGAACCACAGAGGCAATTTCCCCCTGCGTTCTTGATGTGGGATCATCAAGGGCAACTGTGTATCTCCAATGAAGAAAAATGAAAGTTTGAGACATACTGAATCAAATATTCATTTCTTATAATCAATTGAATAAATTTTTTTGCATTACTTCAAAAACATTGTTGCTTAGTTGAATTCATTATCTCTCACATTATGATGCAAACTACGTGTTATCAATTTAATCTCTTCATGTTCAACTGTAAACCGTAACTGGAAAAGGGTTGCTGACCCATAGAAAACAACAAAATGTTCTTGCATGAACCTGATCTAAAAGTCACACATTCTACTGTAGACTACTAGTGTTGCCAAGCAGATCTCTCAACCTCTTCCACTTCAACTAGCTTCTTGATTGAGCTGTCTTCTTCCTCAGAGCCCCAGAGTCTACAATTATTTGTTAGTGCCTAAGGCGATTCAAAAAACACATCGAAGTAGGAAAATGATAAGTCGGCAAGATTTGGCCAAAAAATGGTCAATTTGGCAACATTGGGTTGTCTATAACGGAACACCTGACTATTCGATTGGTTTTGTTCGTTTTTTTAAATTTTTGAAAAAGTTTTTTTGATGCGTTCAGTGTTTGAAGCTGTAAAACTTTCTAGACATATATAATTAATTTTTGTGCGTATAGGTGTGTGTCCATGTATGACTTTAGAATGAGCACACAGATACTTTGATTCACAGCAGATCTCTCAACCTCTTGCACTTCAACTAGCTTTTTGATGACCAAGCTGTCTTCTTCCTCAGTGTCTAAGACTCTACAATTATTTGGTAGAGCCCAAGACAATCATAAAACAAAAATTTTTAAATAAAAAATTTAAAAAAAAAAACAAAACAAAAAACATTGAAGATGTTTTTTTTTTCTTTTGAAGGTAAAAGAAAATGCCTAGTAATCAATTTCTTCACTACAATTTCAGTATAGAAAATGAGATATTTTCTGAATGTAAAGGTTTCTTTGTTTTATCACTTCATGGAAAATACCCAAGTCATATTCATTCTATGTTAATCTAACCAAGAACCTTCTTTCACCATTCATAGTTGGTGATTGCTGTAGATAAGCATTACATAGTTTAACCTTCTTTGCAAATGCAACACTTGCATAAATCATCAAAATTCTTGCATGTTTTTACCTAAGTATTTATAGTCCAGGCGATCAATGCAAAAATTGCTCAGTTGGCGATAAAAGCATGAAATTTGGCACAAATATTCTTTGACAGACACTTATCATTTTCATTTACGGAGACATTCCCAAACTGTCTGTCCATAGCAATGGTTGCTAAGGAATTCATTTTCCATAGCAACTGCTCGAAATTTATAGATTTTCTGAACAAAAGGTTTCTCAAGGTTTTTTGTAATATTAGGTGCACTCAATAACAAACTAAAATCTGCCACAGTTTGACACTGAAAAGGTACAATTTTCAAGATGACATACAAAGGCCTTACCTACATACTGCATAATATATGGATGTTTTCATATAATAGTACGTATATAGACAAATTTCTGGGTTCATCCCAAGATTCAAACACTTCTCCTCACCCCACCTTTCACCAAAATCTGATTGAAATTCATTGGTAACTTTGAGATATTGGGTGGACTGTAAGGTATAGAAAAATTCCCTGGATCTACCCCCAAATTTGATTACTTCTTCCTTACCCAGTGACCCACTTTTCCAGAAAATTTGACATTCATCCAAACTTATTGAAATATTATACAGAGGGACTGAAGGAAACACAGAAATGTAGGAAGGAGGGAAAAAAAAAAAAAAAAAAATAGAAAAATATCTCTCAATCAAAAATGAATTCTTGGATCCACATGAAAATTTAGTCATATCTTCTTTGATATGTGCCTTACCCTTCCACAAAACTACATTATATTCATTCAGAACTTCTGGAGATATCGTGTAGAGAGATAAGAACGTATAAAGAAATTCATGAAAAAAAAAAAAAAACCAACAAAAATATCCCTCAATTGAAAGCGTTCCTGGATCCATCCCCGAATCTAATCACTTCTTCCATATAATGTGACCTGCCCTTGCACAAAATTGTTTTGAAATTAATTGAGGACTTTTGGAGATATCCACTCCTGCTGCCTATACGATATAAGGCAATTTATGAAAAAAAAAAAAAAAAAAAAAAAAAAAAAAAAAAAATCTCATTGTCTAGGCAATCGGAATTGTTCACCTGGTGATGAAAACATGAAACTTGGCAGAGTGATACTTTAGGGTGTACAGAACAATTTCACATATGGAGACAGTCTGAAATGGATATTCTTTAGCAATGGTTGCGAGACAATATTTCCAATCTAGTAACAAGTCAATAAGGCTTCATGAATAGTTTCCTCTCAGCTTGTTGATTGGGGGGGGGGAGACCTGTAAATACATCTTTCTTCTCCAAATTGCAAGAGTCAGTTGATAGATTCAGACTTTTTTGACACTTGGGACTTTCCAGGAGTCTATTGCCTGAGATCACGACCCTGGCCAAATGAATGCCAATGTGGTCACTGTTTCAATTTTTCTATGAAAACATACATCACGTTATATAACCTTATTTCCAGTTTGTTTGTTTTTTGTCATTCATACAATTCAACGTAATATATATATATATATATATATATATATATATATATATATATATGTTATTTTTTGAGGACTGAGTTTCATGCCAGTCATGGGATTATCTACCCATTGCACGATTGACATGGGAAGGGCTGACAATTGCTCCGCTGGCATGAAATTCAGAGTCACTGCAAAGAACTGAATTTTCAATGTACACCTATTATATATATATACATATATATATATATATATATATTATATATATATATATTATTCTGTACAAAGCAGGGATGCAATAAAATATAATGCAATATCTGATGTATGATGGTTTATTTCATGAAGTGCTCAATACAATCAACTTCAAATATTAAGTTGGTTTAGAGTAGAGCTTAAATTCCATTATGTATATATATATATATATATATATATATATATATATATATATATATATATATATATATATATATATATTTGTGTGTAGTTCTGCCAGTTTCCTTGCAATTCTTCTGTCTCAGAATGACAATCTTTCCCGCTATAGCTGATTGTCAAAATCGAGGGCTATTTATTGAGAATCTCTAGGGGGATGGCTGGAGTGGAATTCTTAATTATTCACTTTCCCCACCCATTCAAAATTGGCTGATCATCGGTCGATCTGTCTCACACTATCACCAAAAAGATGGGAGAAACTGCATACATCATATTGTCAACCAATCAGGTGTGCCACACACATCTACTCACATTTACAGGTAGAGAGCTTCTATCCTACTTCATACCTATGCTAACAGTCTTTCATCCCAAGACAGGGGCCTTTGCCTGTCAAAACTTACCCTGGAAAATCTGATACCTTCTATAATGTGCCTGTTTGGTAATTCAATCAGAGGCCATGGTCGAACTTTGGTGAGAATTCTTTTTCAATCTACCTCACTTTGGCCATCCCCATATACACCTGTCATCGAAATATTCATGATATTCATATAATCTACCGTATATATCATTTACTTGTAGAGTTACTTAATTTTGCCTTTCAGATATTTTACACTTAACTTATTAGTCTCACTTCGACCAGCCACAAATAGCTGACTTTCTTTCTCATAAAATCTACACAGCCCATACTTTTATATACCTCCCTTACCCCTTTATAATATGCCCCACATAGATTACACAGAAGTACCTTATCCTATGAGGTCAAAAGATGCAGTGCATGCAAAGAAAAGATTTTCACGCAGCAGAAAATGTTCGCTGTCTCTGTCTTTCTTTTGGATGTGTCTGTCCTATTTCTGATTTCATTAAAAAAAATTCACAGCCCTTTTTAATTGAATCATGCATCTACTTCTAAAATAAGTCTTTTCTCCTTTTCCGTTACCTGTGCAAAATTTCCTCCTTTTGGGACAATCATTTTACTCATTTACCAAATTCATGGAAAAGTTGTTTGTCTTGCAATTTTCCTTTTTTTCCAATCAATTTTAACCTTAAATATTGTAAGATGTACAGCAGTTTCAATGTTCATTAGTCTCCTTTCTTGATGCCTCCCATCAAAGCACCTTGACAATCCATCCAAATAGATGAACTATAAATACCTGGAACTACATTCATTTTTAAAGATGTTGATGTCAGTAATAAACTTCAATATATCAGAATTATCTGTATTTGTAAGCTTGTTAACCCCGCTCAATCAAATATTGATAAAGAACTCACATTTCTACTAACAAGTTTCACTTGATCTTGACACAAGGAAATAGGCACTTAATCTCATTCTTACCAAGTACAGTAAATTGATTTAGTGATTTAGACTCTTAGCCAATATTGATGAAATAATAATAGCTAAAGTTGCCAGGATAAAGTTTAATGGATTGGTTGTGGTTCATCGGGTTTTTATTATGTATGGTTGAATACAGAATCCTATATATTATTCACCTTGCTTGATATTACTCGTTTCCTCTTTTGATGCTTAGGTAAAGACAGCAAAGAGTCAAAGTAAACCTAGCAGTATCTTCCAGCAATAAAAATCTAAATTCTCCTTACATCTTACACCCTTTCTCTTCTCCCTCCCCATCCACTCTTGCTATGTCATTGATATGGGCAAGAATGGAAACGGATGCTTATGCTTGAATGGGGGCAGAAGGGATTCAACCATCACTATACATCATCCGTTCATTACTCCTCCTTCATAAGTTTTGAGCCTACAAATTAAGTCATACGAAGCAGACAACAGGAAAACAGAGAGCAAATGGAATCAACTATTATGCTAATAACAGATATATTAGTTTGATCTGCCTTTAGTCCAACTTGGAAAAAAAAAATACTTTAAAGATATACTTATACTTATGTAATTTAATCCACTTTCTTTTGTATGAACACTAGATGATAAGTTCATAAGAAACATGTTTTCAGTTTTTGTGAGAGATCTGCATTACCATGCTAATATACTTTCATTTACCCCAAATTTCTAGTCATTCCAGAATCTGACATCAGGCATAAATGGGGTAATATAGATACATTCTATAAGTTTTGAATTACTTCAATCCATTCACTTTGGCTGGTGGCAAAGAGTAATTGTCATTACTATAACTGCAAGCATATAAATTTCAGTCATTCGCAGTTAAAGGGTTAAAAAAAAAAAAAAAAATGACATACTTCAATTGCAAAAATATATATGCCAGAGGAATGATGATATCTTTCAACACTTGTGCTATTTCCACAGGTCCGGCTAATAATCATTCGTTTGAAATGAACAGATTTCTATATCAAGTATAAAGTTACACAATAAGAGATGGGGTACTGAAAAGTTTTCAACTCGATCTACTTCCAAAATTTGAACGTTATTTTGTCACTGTAGCTGAAAAGAGTGCTCTTTTATACTCTCGTGCTATTTGCAGGATCTTTGCACTTATTTCCTAACCTGTTTCAGAGCATTGAAAGTGTGCAATTTTCAAGAACTGAATTCCAGGCAGTCATGAAGTCCCTGATCCTGCAGGAAAAAACTCCAAGAAAAGAAAAAAAAAGAAAAAAAAAAAAAAAAAAAAGAAAAGAAAAATCCATGAATATATGATACAAGCAGTGGTCGAAAAGTTCCCATCATACTCAAGTGTGAAGATGAGATATGTTTACTTCCAACATGGTGATTTTGTGACCCAAGATGTAGCACAGTCTGGGAGGACTTCAACAGCGTCAACTCCCGATATTGTTGATCATGTTCATGATCAACAAATCAAAGCCAAAAGAATGCAGAAGCTACCAGCCAAGTGGTTGCCAAAATGTTCGAATGCTAACCAGTAAGAATACCAAGTCAACACCTCTAAGTTGATTTTGCAGCATTTTTAGCAATTTAGAGATAATTCTTTAGAATAACTTGCCAGTGTTGTTGAAACATAGGTACAACAAATAGTCCATGCCATGGCTGCATTAAGGCTCTTCAGATAGGCTGAACAAGTAATGCAGAGTACTACCTGCTGTGCTGATTATAAAGAGAGCATTGGAAGAAAAACAGTGAGGGAAGCAACGGAAAGGTGTACTCTTTCTGCAGAACTACGTAGCTGCTCAGAGTGCGGGCAAGACAATGGATGTTGAGAAGAATTTGGAGTGCATAGGTCATCCATTCAACTCACCAGATCTTGCTCTATCCAACTTTTTGAAGGAGTTTGAAAGAGGAAATTTCAAAGGATTTGTAGGTTATAGCAACAACATTTCAAAGACCAAAGATCTGAATCTTCTTTCGGAAGAGTAAAAGAAACTAGAGAAACAGTGTACCAAGTGGATTGAATTATGGAGGTGAATACGTGGAAAAGCAAGTACATTTCATGGCTCTAGGTTATTCCCTTCTTGGTTGGGATGAGAACATTCCAGCAACCCCTTGTATGAATCGGTAGAAATAGATGACTGATAGTTGAAGGTTAAAATTGTACAAGTAAAATCTCTATTTGTTCAGGCATGATTTGGATATAAATATACCAATAAAGACAGAATGGGTCTAGAGGGATGCACTTAAGGGTTTAATAGTCACTCTTAATATTTATGCCAAGAAAACTGGTAACAGATCTGACAACTATGCATGTACAACAATGACCGTCACTTCATGAAAGATAAATAAATCAAGAGTAACGGCAAAGGAAGCAACAAATCAAGAAAGGTAATAATTTTTACTTATGTAGCAGTATTCAATGACAAGTTAACATCTACTTCAGCTGTTTACAGTTGATTAAAACAGATTAAAACATTTATGTAACAATACATGCATATATATACTCATGGTAAGCTGAACTGGGTCAGTAGTTGTAGGTTAAGAGTCATCTATGACTTTCACTCTTGAAAAAAAATGTTCAAGAGAGCCATTGTATGTAGGAAAGTGGTTTCTTGTTCAATGAACAAGCAATGAAATAGAAATCACATAAAAAGGAGTTAGTTACTAATTCAGAAAATTCTAACTAAAAACAACAAAACAGGCTTGTAAATTTGTGCTGAATAAACAGAGCAAATGCTATAGACCACGTAGAAAAATATGTAGGGAGAATACGAGGTCACTCTGGAAGGCATTGCCTTCTTTGTTTTAAGCTAAACATGTTCAGCAATTTTTAGAAACATTTTCAAGGTTTTATTTTAAAAGATTTCAGCTCAGAAAACTGAGGAGGGGGGGATGGACAAAACTATCAATCAATGGTGAAGATTTTATAGTCATGGAGGAAGAATGATTGGGAAAAAAAAAAAAAAAAATTTCAATGTATCGATTGGGATGATTAAAAATTTCTCCAGAGAGTTTGGCAAGAGAAAAACTGGGTTCAAATTGAACTTAATGAGGAGCAAAAAAGATTCATTGACATCAAAATGTTCAGGGGTTCAGGATCTGTTTGATATTGATCATCACTTGTGATGAAAAAATAGATTTGGTATAATTACTGAAGATCTGCACAATGACTGGGTGACAAGCTGAAACATTAACCTGTTCACTACTACCTTAACGCAACAAAATAAGCACATCTTTTGCTCAGTATCGCAAGACAGAAACTGAGTCTAGGGCACTGCCACGGTTACTTATACTGCCTCAAATAAAACTGTTGAATGGATGCACGTGTGTGTCAGAGGCAATAAGAAAAATGCCTCAAGACACACGTGTTGCATTAATCCAAAACGAGCAATCATCCCCAAAAGATTATGGTGAGTATTTGGTGAAAGGAATGCTTAAATACATTATACCTTCCTTCAAAAAATCAATACACATTTAAATTATCTTGAAATGGTGCAGACAAAACTCAAACATTTTGGTGAAAAGAAAGAATATAATTTTACAATACTTGCCCACATATTGCAAAAAAGACACAATTCAAGTTAAATCACTTGAAGATGGAGACTAGATTGCATTCTACATATTCAACCCTCCAGTGGATTACTTTTTTTCAACATTTTTAAGAAGGAGAACTAATGAACTGCAGTCAAGATAGAATAATGTATGCAATTATAATTCATTCTGGAATTTCCAATAGTCTTCTTAACTGCGCCATTCAAGGTCTTAAAATTCAATGTGTTTGTTTTTCAGCTCATCCTTAGTTACATCAATTTGTACAGCAATACTATAACCATATTGTATCAGAACCCACAGTCCAAATAGTATTCCTGTGTAAGCCAAAAAGGAATATTCTTATTGGATAAAATAATTTTCTCAGTTTATTTTGTTTAAATAAACCAGTAATTTCATGTTGAACAAACAATGTCAATAATAGCTCAGAGATATTTGTTGAATTAAGGCTGCATTAACCCAAACAAACATACTACCAATGAATAGTGACACTTAACTGCTAACCATCATATATGTAACTAACTAAAGAGTTGCTTGTCATGACAGTGTTTTAATGTTGGGAATATAATTCTACCATTTTAATCATCTATACTTCAGCTCTCCCATGAGATGCTTGTAATTAAGAAACACCTGCAGTAAACGAATGTTCAAGTAACAAATAATACTTTTTCAAAATCCAGTCAAGTAATCATCAAATTAACTCTGTCAAAGTCCCACATTTCTAAAAGGGATATTTTATTTTTGGAAGAATTCTAATAACAAAATTTTAGTTTTTTTCTGCTGGTAGACAATCATTGAGTAATCAAAGTGAATTCTTGATCATAAAAATAGACATTGAAAATAGTTCAAAACCTGCTTTATATACACAGATGAATTTTTTGCATTTTTTTTTTTACAACAAACATCATGCTAATCCATTGGAATTAAAACCAAAATTAAAACTTCAAAGAAGATATTTAAATCATTGCACTATGTTCCAACATTTTATCAAATATCTAGCGATCACTTTTATAAAAAGATTTTTCCACTCGATAATAAAAAAAACTGATCTCCTACGTCATGTACAGACACTTTTAAAATGGTCTGAAAACAAGCTTCAAGTATGCAAATGTAGTTTTCTTTTTTCATGCCTCTTTTTTTTTAATTCTTATTTTGAATCTGCTCTGTTTACTTACTGCTTTAGATTGACGGTTGGAGTAGTTTCAATGAAAAGCAACTGAAATCAAGATGAAGGAAAATACTAGTAAAAAATTAATAATGGTTACACTTAACTGCTCATTAAAAATTTCCCTAAAAGAGTCTTTAATATGGAAACCGTTGGTCGATAATTATTATAAACTAAAATCAACTTTCATGAATTGCAAGTATTAATCCATCATAATACACAGAACATTTTAGGTGCAAAGTTTGAGAGGTTTGCTTCAGCTATACATTAGCTGAGGTAAAAATAAGTTCTTTGAAGTCAGCACTTACAAAATCTATAATATACAAGTTAAAAATATCTGCAAGATAAGGAGAAACGATACAAGATTTTATTGATCATAAAAAGTGAAAAAATTAAGATCAAATAATCTAAGAACTAAAATTGAGCTGCATCTCATCAATTGTAATTAGTGATCAAAATCTAATTTATAATCAATACTGCTAGAAAGAGGGATGAAGCTAAATTCAGGTGAAAAAAAAAAAAAAACCCTTTCTACATCAAGTAGAATGAAGTAATGCTTATAAGTTTTTGAATGAAATTATCTGAAATACAAACTACTTGTTCAAAGATGTGGGAATTACTGACATGCACTTAGCAAATTACATAAGTCAGCAATCCTGCTAAAAACTGCTGAAAACTAGAATGAATGCATCAACAACATATCTCATTTCATCCTGAAAGAAAATACTTTCCTATTTGTGTCCACAAGTTTGGTGTCATTGGAAAATAAATAATCTTCAGTTATATAAGATTCATTATTGATTTTTCATGTTGCAGTACTTTAAATTAACATACTTGATGGCATATAAGCCCCCCCCCCTTTCCCCGAATTCTTCTAATTCTAGTTTTTCAACTCAAGTTCTGGCCAATATCAGGCAGGATATCGATCATTACATATACCTACTGAGCAGGGGGGGGGGTCTTATACACCAACGAACATGGTGAAAAGACCAGAAACAAAAATTTTCTCAGCTGCGTTCATGAAATACCCTATTTCAATAAAAATGCACAAGTACCAATTTGATAGCAAAATCAGAAGTGAAAGGTTTAGCTATAACCGAGGGAGTCATGCCCCAAGATGTTACAATTTCATAAGAAAAGGCATGAATCCATTTCTACCTCGCAAGCTATCGATAAATAGCAGGGCAGTTGGGGGTCCTGTAGTCTCGTAAGACAGTCCATCTAAAAGAAGGTTTCTTAAACAGAAATAACCTTTACAGCATAGTAGTAGCCATAGCTAGTCCAAAGCCTGGTTAAAGGAGGGTTGGACATGGGATAACAAATCTACTCTATAAAATCCCACTTGCTACTGGAATCACAGGAGAGTGGTCCAGCATTATTCTCTCATCATGGAGCCTACATAAGGAAACATACAAAAAAAAATTTTCAGTGCATAAATCCATCTCCTTTTTACTGATACCAGTTATACAATGTTAGGAAATGTAAATGCAAAGAAAATTTTATAGGTTTTCAATAGATTGCACACACAAACATACAAACTTCAGATTTAATAATAATTCTCTTCAAAATTGGATGAAATGCAAGTTGTAAATGCTTAAAATAAGTATAGGTTTGTTTTGTTTTAATGTTCAAACAACCCACTACAGAATTTCAAAGAACAATTTAATGCCAGCAGATGTTTTGACAGTAATGTATTACATGATAATCTGCCCATACAGTTGCCAAAATTATTCTTGCATAGTTTATTTCAATACTTTTGTAAACAAAGTTTTAGTTCTACAAACAATGTTAAAAAAATTGACAGATACAATGAAGTTCATGAGAGACAAAAATGTCAACCACTTCTTGAACATTCAAAAATATAGTTACTTATTTGGATATAAACATATCAAACATGTAATTGATATTAAACACAGCCTTTTCAATTAAGAATTAACAAAACTCTAGAAAAATATCAAGATAAGATTCTTAAAAAATGATCAATACAATGAAAAGACTATATATACCAATTTATTGAAAAAAAAAAAAATCATCGAAAGAATTTGATAAGAGAAGTTTGATCATTTTTTTTTTATTAAAAAAGTTATGATCTTAATGATTACAATACGTGGCAAGTAAATTTTTAAAAAGTGTTATACTTCATGAGTATTAATTACATGACATTGTACAAATGCAACTTATGTAATTCAAATTATTGTAGGTCTAAAACTATTATACCCTGGCAAAGGTATCCCATCTTGCTTTCCAATCAGACCAAATTCAAGGGAAAATCACACTATTAGAATGAGAACATAAGAACAAGGATTGCCACAAGATATTAAGTATAAATAACTTATAGAACTCACAAATCCTATAGAAAAGAGATTACAAAGCATACATGAGTATAAATGATTTTCAAGGAATGCCATATGATTCATGAAGAACAGTGACATTTCCTTTCATTGTTAATGGATATATAAAACAGAAGATTGTCTTTTCTCACCCTGTGAGCTTGTAGGGAATATTGAATATTATGTATGTATCTACATTCTGTGAAAAAAAATGTTATGATCAGTTACATTATCAGCTCAGCATGGAAACAGAAAAAATAAGATTTATGTCCGCAAGTTATAGACTTTTGAAACAAAGTTCCAACCAAAGAGTATATTTAAATCTATATAGTATCTAAGAAGAGTGCTGAGTGGCATAACTGTTTCCAGCCAGGAAAACAGAAACAGCAGATCAAATTTGAGTCCATAGCGATAAATAACGAATAATCATAGACTGCAAGGTAATGAAAGACGACCTCTAACAATCAAAGTAAACAACAAACTTGTTCTGTGAATAGGAATACAAACGATTGAAAGAAAACAAATTCTTTGGTTTACGATAAAGATGTAAACAAGTTTAGTTTTTTGGGGCTTACAGGCAACATGAATGGTTTGAACTTGGAGAAGTGTTTACAGATTTCTCTACACCAATTCGCTTTCACAAAAACCTACATTAGTACAAGTATTCCTGGATATCTGAAATCCATTGATACATGGGGGAAAAAAAAAAGAAAAAGAAAAGAAAATGACTATGATCAACTACTTAGCCTCACATATCATCCAGTTCTTTGTGGGAACTGTAAACATCCAGCAAACCTGCCTTCAATTTATGTGCACTTTTAAAATTTAAAACACACTTTTCTGCAATCATTGCAGCACTGTTAATCATAGCAAAAATCTTGCCCAAAGTAAATTTTTAAGTCAGTTGATGCTCAACAGTTTTTTCATTATAAATTAATGGTATTTCCTTTTGTTTGACACCATTTCACTCCATGAAAAGTTTCACAGGAATCAGATTGGAAGGGAAACCTGTATCAAAGTGTTTAAGTAGAAGTCACATGAACAATGGCTGATTCTCCAATGATTGGGTTTCCAGACTTAGAATGTCAAACTATAGGAAACCCTCCCTAAATGCTGGGAGGTAAAGCTCATTACATCAACCTATACAAAACCCCAATTAAATTTTTCAACATGAACATTGAATTCGGAAAATATGTGAACTTGAACATAAGATTTTGAAGTTTGCTAACAGAAAAACTTCTTTCACCCCTCTTTTTTCAGACCCTTCTGGGGTGTTTATGTCTTTGGGTGGGATTCCAACCACAGAGCAGCAACCTCCCATTGCACAATGAGGGAAAGGATGGAAGATATTCTGATACTTTCATGACTCTAGTAACAGGGACTGGGACTATTTTGTCCTTGCCCACATGTATACTGGTGGATCCCATGTAAAACCAATCTTGTGTCACATTCTGTCCTCATAGGTAGAGGGATAAATCTCAGCAGTTCCAATTTCAAAATATTTTATATTCTACAGTAATTATTGCCAGTCAACATGTGTAAAGAAAGATCGAGAGAATGACCCCCAACTTACATAATGTAAGCAATACTCAATTTAAAAACATTAAATCAAGGATGAAAGCTGAATATAATGTACTGATGATGATGATAAATCACAATTATGAAAATCAAATGTACCAAGATAACCAAGCAAGTATGAGTAGACGATAGACCTCTGGGGATATTTATTTCTTTGGAAAAATGTCAGGAGAGTGGAAGATATCTATGCGATCAAAGTAGCAGAAAATGTATTTCAGTAAAGGATTATGGCTCCTTTTTGATCAGGCTATGAGAGGGAAGTTAATATGGGATTTTAAACCACTACCACTTTTTGTCAACATCACAGCATCAAAGAAACACAAAATGTTAGGAGCTGTAAAACAGGTAAAAATTGAGAACAATTTATAGAGAGAATGTGTCTCAGCAAATAATGACCCACTTCATAAAAGAGAGGGGCGGAGTCTGGTTTTGTCCATAGGCTGGCCACAAACAAATAACAACTCAAGCAGGGTGGGAACCGGGTGTCCAGAAGGGGAATACAAAGTGGGCATGATGGTGGGAACAGAAGGAAAAGGAGACTTAAGGGACGGTAACACTGAATTATCGTTGATTTGCTTCACCTCTCCTCAAATGTTATCTGGTTGTACACGGGTAAAGACGTCAAGACAGCGATAGAAGTTTTGAACAAAGATGCAGAGAACAACAAATTGAAAGCAAATATAATAAAAGGATAAATATGCAATGCAAACCAGCATTTACAACGTTGACATAATGGGCCAAAGCTAAACCGAGATGGTGAAATATTAAGAAAAAGACATCAGGTTAAATGCATTTTACTTGTTTTGTTTTATATCCTATTTCAAGAGTTATGCTTGTTTGATCATTTGGAAATAAATGACAAGTTACAAAGGTGATTAAATGAAAATGTAAACATCTTAGTGAGTCATTCAAGTAGACCAACAACTGATGATCAATTTTAATTCATATTAATATGCAAAACGCACCTGTTTTATGTCATCATTTTCCGAATTTAATTCTTCTTAGTTGGATAGTATATACATCAAAATGGCATTGGCAAGTTTCTTGAACACAAACACACACACACACAACACAAGCCATCCTTTTTTTCTATTCTCAAGTGGCTAAAAGAGAAGGACGAAATTGGATTTAATCGGTAAGGGCACATAATAGAATGGCTCGCACCGAAGTGCTGAATACGGGGGGGGGGGCTTCAACTATTAAAAAAAAGAAAAAAAAAGGGGTATCCAACAACTTTTTTTGACAAGTTGTTCGATCGCATTTCAATTTTTTTTAAAATTAATTTATATGCAATTCAAATACATCATTTTCAGTCGATCGATCTAAAGATGATGCTTTGAGCAAAAAGACGACAAACTTACAGGGCTTTGTTTACTATTGTCGTGACCTCTTCGGACAATGCATATTATTACGGAAGGGAGGACGGGAGTATTATTGCCATGATAAATACATTTTTTCATTTTTCCACGCGATTAAAAGGGATGAAAAAAAAAAAAAAAAAAAAAGACTCAATAAATAGAAAATTGCAAACATCGCTATTTTCACCACCACCCCCAGTTTGATTACTTCATGTAAATATTTCATCACATCCTAAGGCCAAATGATTTTAAAACGTTCAAGATCAGGAAGCAATCTTGTGATACTTTTGTTGATGCACACGTAGAAGGAAAAAAATAAAGCTTAGTGCTCCTTCATGAACTCGGACGAAGCGCTAATTCTGATTTCCGCCTTTGTTACTTAAACTTGAAGGATCAAATGAACATAAGACTTGAACCAGTGTACTCAATTGAAAAGAAGGAAAATATAAAGAAGAAACAAAATCTATGAGATTGCAAGTAAATGCATCCAAAACCCCTTGTGCGTTGTTGCCCCTACTCTACAATATACATCAACCAATTAAACATATCATCTCAGTTAATAAGATAACAATAGTGATTTTTTTTTCAAATATAATCACAGACAATTATCAACTGTGTAAGTGTATAGAGGTGTTCGTTGCTTTGGGCCGGCTTAGGTGGTATTTAATATTGTTTTTTATGAAGTGAACCCGAGACGGAAGCGTGTTACTGGTTAAACGTGTGGATGGAATGTCAGTGGGGTGAGTCAGGAAAAAAAAAAGAAATGGACAGAACAAGGCAGAGACAGACCCACAACAGAAGGAGGGTCAAAACCAACAACAAAAAAGAGGCAACAAATATAAAAACTAGAACAATGAAGAAAAGAGACACAGTCAAGTGTCATAAGTCCCAAATAATTAGAAGAAATCTCATTTAAAACGGAAGGAACTTTCCGTCGAGCAAAGAAAATCAGGTTCAGGTCGTTTTTCAGAATAAAAAGCTCTCATCCTGTTATTCGTCGTCTCGATAAAAAATAATAAATTAATAATGTTAAAAGAGTGTCATTGTCGTCTTCTTTGTTATGGTGCAGATCACTCTTCAACGAAGCCTACAGTTCCATCAATAGGGAAAATAAAATAGAAATTGAAAAAAAAAAAAAAAGAAATAGAAATATTTGCATTGTAAACAAAACACTGTATATTACACACATATAAAAAAAATATATATATATTTCGTATTTGTGCTAACACAAGATACCGTGAGCTTTGAGTGTTCGTATCCGCACTGAAAAAGGAAATAAGAGTGGCTAGGTCGCTGTGAATAAAATAATGACGCAGTGGCAAAAGGAAATGTTTTTTTTTGTTAAAAAAAAAAACCAATAAAAGATTAATACAACAGAGAGCCCGGACAGATCGAATATTTAACGTGCATCATGCAATGTTGTGTATATAAAGCAGTAGTAGTAGTTGTAAGTAAATAGTAAGTAAAGCCTGCCCCCATAAACACGTGTTTCCATGTTCACCTCATATTTCTGCCTATGACCCAGCCATTTGCATGTTTCTGTACAGCCTCTTTCGAACAGTACACACAACAACCACAAGGATTTTTACAAAGATATTAGACCACCACCACAGATCCCTGGAGCGGGGTTTTGTTTTTCTCATCTTTTCCCACTAAGGTTTCTTTAGCAGAAAAACCAAACCTCCAAAATATAATAGAATATCAGTAAATATAAATCACTAGAGAAATGAGATATGGTAATGTATTCTAATTTAAGAGTTCACGCGAAGGCTTGACTCTCGTCGTTATACAAAACATTATCTTCATTAAAATTAGCATACCACAATAAACATCCAACATGTTATTTTTTAACCCAATTATTTATTTACTAGCAAAAAAAGTTAATTTATTCGATATTTGATTAGGTTATTTCTTTATTCAACCCCCCAAAAAACGTAGCAATAATGAAAGAAATATTAACCCAAACTAATCTTGTAACATTAAGTTGAAACATCGTACAAAAAGAAAGAATTACGAAATTCAGTGTTTTGAGGGAAAAAAATTTACTCGTCCAGAGAAAACTCCAGCTAACTATCCTCATATGTGAAGGTTTATCATCTGTGAGACATTTTACGGGAGTTCAAGTCAAGTTGGTCTGTTTATACAGATATGTAAATGTTGATTTAATACATTTATGAATATGCATAAGATAACAATGATGTCGACCAGAAAAGCCTACCTACCAACAAAATTATTCATGTACGCCCTGCCTATCTAACGGTAGGATTTATTTTGACAATAAGCGTGAAAATAGGGGTTCATTGTAAATTAAAAAAATAATTTAAAGTAGAAACGGTTTTATTTTTTCAAGAAATATTTTTAAAAAATGTTTTCAGGTTCAATTTAAAAAGTTGAGAACTACATTATGTTTGAAAGTGAAAGATGAAACGTTTTCAGCACATTTTCATCTTAAAATGAAACTAAAGCGCACTTAAACAGAATTTATTGAAAGAATTTAAAGTTTGATTAATTGTTATTATTTTTGTTTAGAAACAATTAAAATGTTCCCGAGAATAGTTCCATTATGCTGATAAACAAAAATTATTAAAACTAAGAAAAAGATAACAATGATATAAATTCAACATTTAAATAAGCAACAAATTCAAGTTTTAAAAACTTTTTAGATGTGATTATTGTGGGACTATTTCATAAAAACGGTCTGATGATGGGAAATCACTCAAATAACTTATTTTCTTTAAAATGTTTTCTTCTTAATATGCCCCTTGGGTTGAAAAAATAAAAATATTTCTTGGTTAACATTTATTATTCTCTTTTGTAAATTATGTTTGTCATTGTCACGATTTACATTTTTTTTTTAACTTGGGCAGCAACTTTCAAAATAAATAACCTTTTCCCATTATTACCTCTTTGTTCGTTTTCTAGTATTTATATATAAAAAAAATTTCTTAGAAAAAAAATAAAGCTTGTTTTGTTAAAGGCTTACAAAGTTTTCAATACAACTAAATTAAAGCAAAAAGAGGAAGTGTTTTGAAAGTAAAAAAAAAATAATGAATAAATAAATATTGGTATTTAATTTGACAACAACCACTTTCAACTTTTTTTTGTTGATATAGGAATCATAATAGACTGAAGTCTTCTTTTACAAGAAAGTTGTTACAAAACAATGAAACAGAGGGGTAAATCCCCCGATTTGAACTTTATTATTAATAACAAAATATATGCATATAATTAATTTAAATATAAATACATTTTGAATTGATAAAAACACGAGCAAGCAGAGCAACAAAACTTTCAAGAAAAAAAAACAAAAACCTCAAAATACAAAAAGTGATTTAACTCCTCCCCGAAAGAAGTCAATTCTTCAAGTTTCTTTTAGCCTTCCTACAAAAAGTAATCCTAAGTATTAAAAATACTTCTTTTGTGTCACGTACAAAAAAAAATAATAAGTATGGGTTGGGTTTAATATGTATATATATATATATACATAAAAAAAAGCCATTTGCTTTTAAAGGGCACAGGGGGGTGAAAGAGAGAGAAAAAAAGGTAAGGTAAGCCAAGAAACAAGATAGAGAAAAGAAAAGAGACGACTTGATTCTGTCGGGCGACGTGAGGTAAGTAAACATTATAAAAGGCATATATTATGCTAAAACTCCAAATATGAATATGTAAAAATTTACCCCCCACCATAGAGTGGCAATCATCAACAAAACAAGAAGAGAAGTGCTGCTGCTCTTCTTCCTTCTTACCTTGATTTTCATTCCGAGCTGAGCTGCTGACGGCTGACGTCGCTGCCGCTGCTGCTGCTGTGTCGGCCATTTTGAATAATAATATCGAGCTGTTTAATCTCCGGGAATAAACGGAAATTAATCACATGCGTCGGTAATGTTCGGATTTTACAGCAGCAGCAGCCGCCGCCGTCGAATTAAACGAACGAACTGAAGCTTCTGCTGCTGATTATTCCTTTTGTTGTTGTAGCTGCTGCTGATGATCAGACTTGACTTGACTTGACTTGTCCTGAGTCCTGTGTTCTACTGGTGTGGACGATGTCAAGTCTTTTTGTGATGATATAAAATTAAGATTATAATATTAATATCGTTCAAGCAGTTTTCATCATGAGTTATTTCACATTATCATCGTTTGCTAACATTGATATTCATTTCTAATATTATGAACATGAAATTTTTTCTCTACATTATACTTATAATCTAGGATCTTATAATTTTTCAAGTTGATACTTATGCTTCTATTGAGCAACTGTCAAAATTAAACAAAGTATCTTTTTTAAAAAATGATTGTATTTATTATTAATTGAAATATCAATGATTTGAATGAGCAATTTAAAAAGTTCTTCTATCAATGTTACAGTTACTTTTACTCTGGACATGAGATTCTCTGCAAAAGATAAGAGAAAATCAATTATTTATATTCCTATTTCGGAAATAATTATCATCAGTTAATTATAAGTAATTATGTTATTTAGAAGGTTTGATGGCGATTAATGCTGGCTTTCTGTAGCTGCTATTTAATATTACAGCTACAGAAAAAGTTTCTTAGGGTTACTGTTAAGTATATCCTAAGGTTAGCTTAGCCTGACAAGGCCACAAATATGAGGCAGTGGTGAGGATCAAATTCACTACAGTAATAATAGTGTGCTAAACTAGCTTGCTTGGAGGTATGAAGTGGCGTAACACTTACTGGCACAAAAAACAGAATCAGTGAACCAAGTTCAAGTTTCAGACAAAGCTGTTAAAGTTTTCTTTGCAGTAATGCCCTTAGAAAAGGCATTAATCCACAAGGCAGTTAGAGCTCCTAAGCTCTTTAAGACAGTCCATCTGAAAGAACATTATTCTGACAACCTTCAGTCGGGCAGTCATCATAGCTGGCCCCAAGCCGAGGTAAAGGAAGAAGGTTGGGCAGCAGAATCCAGGAGAATAGTCGAGGTTGGGAGTAAGCGCACAAGGCCTGAGCAACCATTACTCCATCGACAGTATCTGCAATCATGTGTCCCGTATGCGAGAGAGACTTGAGAGTTTGGATCAACCTCATCAGTCACCGCTGAACTCACTGCAACTACTGCACCACTCAGAACTGGAGTCACAGTGGTCTTTGACAATGAAGGACAAAAAATCATCATCTGACTTACATGACAATTTAATTTTCTCTGTGTGTGTATCCACATGATGTTTAAAACTTAAGAGACAAGAACATTGTTTTTGATTTCGTAGATAGTTTCATTGATATTTGCTAAGATTTGCCACAAGGCCAAAAGTACTGGACCCCCAGTGAGGATCAAACTCACAACTATTGCCATTGTCTGCATGAGTAGCTTTCTCACCAATGTTCCTTAATAGTCAAGACATTTTTGTTAGAAATGAACTGCCGTATATGGCTGTAAATAAGACTGACATTTAATTTTAAAAACAGCTGTGCAAATATTACATTTTGTCTAATGCCCTGGTATTATGACAAGGGGGCTGTTTACCAAAGTTTGATAAGGACAGTTTTGGGGCTTGGATGAGCTGCAGTGAGCGGTAGTCCTTCAAATACCCTTGTAAACCATTCGTCTTATAGTTCGGCATATAAAGTAGTTTATTTTTATGATCTGACATTTCAAAACCAGAGAAACTGGTAGCCAGTTTTTGCGTTGTAGGTATTTCTTGTCTACATTCATAGAACACCAAGTTAGTATCAAATGAATTAGCAGAGATGTACAGGATTAGCTCATTAATCATCACTCCATGACAAATCCCTTAGGGATTTTACACTGTACTGTTAATATATCTCAGATGAACAAGTCTTCTCTCTTTCTTTGCAATAAATATATACTGCTTTTCTCTGCCATCTTAAACATGAATCATTAGGTCATTACACATGAAACATTGTTTATTTTTTACATCATAGTCAATAATGCCCAAGGTGAAAAATTTACAAGCATAATTGCATTTGGTTTACAGAATCAATGTAAATAGAGATATGATTTGTTATTACAGGAAATTTTTGAGCCTTCAACAACAATGGTGTCAATCCAAGAAGTTAGACTAAATTTCATGTACAATTTCAAATTAGAAGATTATGCTGCTCAACCTACTGATGATGTTATCAAAACATTTGGGGTAAGCATAACTAGAGTGCAAATAGTTCACCATTTGTTCAACGAGTTTAGGTCGGGAAATATGGATAGCAGTAATAGATCTCAAGGGAGACCTGAACATGTTCTTAATGGTAAAGAATTATCAACAGCCGTGACCAACGACCCACAAATAATGATTCAAGCATGTACTGGACACTAAAGAATTTCAACAGTGACAATATCATATCATTTCATAGCAATAGCGAAGGTTTAAAAGATTGGAAAAATGGGTCCCCCACGTAGACTGAGAGAAATGCTCAATGATAATGCAAGACCCCACAACTCTCAGCTGACAGTGTCTAAGCTTAGAAAATTGGAATATAAAGTCTTGCAGCATTTTCCATATCCATTGTATATTTCTAGAGGAGATTATCAGCTTTTCAAGCATTTTAAGCTTGCTTTTACTGAAATTGTGACCACTAAATCAAAAGAATTTCATAAAGATGGTATATCATCATTGGAAGATCATGGGAAAAAGATTGTAGCTTGAAATGGGTCATGTTTTGATTAACTATTTTTTGTTGTTCATATCACCCTTCATCTTACTATTAAAAAACAACATTTCGTACATAGCAACCAAATGAATTAAATCAAATTAACTCATAAAGTATAATGATAATCTTTGGGAGTTATTTCAACCCTAGCAACACCAGATAATCTTGGGCATTATTGGAAAAATTGGGTTCTTTTGTATGTGTTATGATATCACAGATAGGATTTATAAAACATTTCAAAATTTTCATGCCTTCAAATCATTTCATATATGGTGACAGTAAGTTCTAGCAATAGGGAGGAAAGAAATAATAATCATGGTTGCATTTTAGTGCCAACAGCATTTGAATATGGTTCATGTTGACATAGTTTAGGCTGTTCTTATTACTCCTAACAGGCTTTATTTCTACTCCACCTATCCCTCACTCATGAAGCATTGTCGAGAATGATTTTTTCAACAAGCATTTCTTTCATCTTGATTTTAGTTGCTTTTTATTGCAACACTTGGACTATCGTTCTATAGTTGTTAGTAAGTAACACAGGTTGAGATTATAAAATAAAGCTCTTTCCTAGCTTTACTTAGAACAGCACAAGACCATAAGTGTGAGGCACTCAGTGAAAACCCACCTCACTTGAATAGTAATAGTCCACAAGACTAGTTTATTAACCTTACTCCAGGGCAAAGCACCCAATTAGGTCGGCTTTCATTATTATTAGAGACTGTCAACCGAAGCTGTCAACATAGGTTTCTTCAGTTTTGGCTGGCTGTGTATGTATGTATGTATGTATGTATGTATGTATGTATGTATGTATGTATATATATATATGTATGTATGTATATATATATATGTATGTATATATATATATATATATATATATATATATATATATATGTATGTATGTATGAGTATATGTATGTATGTATATATGTATGTATGTATGAATATATATATGTATGTATGCATGTGCATATGTATCACATGTAAAGGTCACAGCAATGAAGCTAGAGGGCTGAAGATTTCAACATTTACTCCTTGATTTGTCAAGAAAGAAATGAAACAACTGTAAATATCAAACATAGTGAAAGGGTCTATCCTTTTTATTTGTGTCTTTGTTTTGTGTATTCCAGCATACCAAGCCGGATCATTTTTTCTACTAACTTGAAAATTGGCATCAGTACTCCACCAGATCCCTTTAAAAAAAAAATGATTTTTGGAAAAAAAATGCTCTTTTGACCTTTTGGGGGCCTTATTCTATAGAGTTTGATAATAGCATCTAGATTCTCTGGAATATAAATGTTTCTAGATGATTTTTTTACTTTTATCTTGAATGTTATCCAGTGGAAGACACCAGTGATGTTATAAATAGAATTTTTTCTGACCGAATTTTTTCTTCGATAGAATTTTTTAACATAACTTAAAATTTTGATGCTACAGTTGTTCAATTATTGACTGCAATGACAATTTTTTTTTTTTTTTAAGTTCCCCTCCCAAATAGGTTTTTAGCGGGGGGGGGTTGGGTTCGAGATGCAATCGGAGTTTTTCCTAAATCGATTCCTTAGTTTTTGTCTGGCAGCGTTCATGCTTGTTTTTTGGAAATTCAGACATTCTTGGTGATCACTGTCTGACAAAAGGTGAGAAGTAACTTATTTGTTGATCACCACTTTTTCAAATTTTTTAATTGATTACTCCCAACATGGCAGTCTACCAAAAGATGTTGGTCACATGACCAATTCAATTGAGTGACTAACAAGACCTGTTATGATTGTTGGTCTATCCTTGAATTCCTTGCATTATTGCAAAAGTCAGAAAGGGGTTTAAAAATTTAATAATATTTTTGTTTGTTTTTTTTATTTACTGGTTTCCTTCACTATCTGAAAGTATAGTTTTCCCCCAAAAAATCTATCATGAGCCAAAAAGGCTTAAAGCAAAGAAGCAATTGCCAATAATTTACATGGAAAAATGTTAATGATGGTCTGTTAGGCTGAAGCACCGGAGGTTTTGGTGATGGGAGACACAGGAGACAAGGGTCTAGGAGAAAGAGGAAGAAGGTGCAAGCTGCCTCTATAAAGGTTGGCTTCAATATTAATGCTGAATGCAATTTTAGCTTCCTCTTGTGAAAGTGAAAAAGTGGTGTAAGGTAAACTTTTGAGAAGTGAGTGAGTATTTATTTCTTAGAAATGAAGTCTGTTAGATCAATATAGTTTTTAACTATTCAAGAAAAATAATGTAACATCCATGGCCAACATTTTCATTAGAAAATATGATTCATTCAGCAAGATTATGGCTAAATTTTTCAATACTCTTGGGACAGCATATATGAGGGTCATTGCTATGATTTATGATATTGTTGAATATCTGTTGGGTTTTGTTTTGAGATTCTCAACATTGTTGATATGTTTGCTTCCTAGTCGACACTAAACAAACATTGACATTGGTAAATAACTATAAAGACACTGAATTAGTTGATGCTTTTTAAATCTATGCGAAATGTCTTTTACCCAGATTATCCAAAAAACAGACATTACAATTCTCCAGAAAGCAAACATTACTTTCTCAAATGCAATTTTAGTCATACGCACATCCACATATATATGTATTAAATTTGATAAACAATATATATATATATATATATATATATATATATATATATATAATGTGTACTTTAGAGAGTGAGACAGACTCGGGAGTGAAGTTTTTGGTGGTAAGGTTTATTAATCCTTATATGTCAATAGTCCATACATGTTTCGGGATTTCTCCCATCATCAGTGGTGCGTGTTGTGTGAGTGTGGATTAAAATATATATATAGTGAAGGAAAACAATTATTTGGACATTTGCAAAATATCCATTTGGTGTATTTCTGATCTCATATTCACTCTAGATTTACACTGGTGATGTATTTTGATATAAAATCAAAAATTACTAAAAGATAAATACATATTTCTAAACATACAATACAGAATAAAATATAAACAAAAGTGATGGCATTTTGACACTCTTAAAAATTAATCATAAAAAAGTTATTTAAAAAGGAATGCAGGCCTCATCCTAAACGTAACTGCATAAAAACTTTTGAAATGTTCCAACAATACTTAACTAAGCTATGAATTCATCAGTCGTAATTTACTACTTTTACCTTCTTTTTATGAGGCAGTCATGGTTGAGGTGAAGGAGCTCTCAACCAAACAAAAAAATCTCGTAATTAAGCAACGCAATGGAGGTTTGAGCTATAGGGCCATTGCCAAGATGCTAAATATCCCTGTCAGTACCACTGGATCAATTGGAAGAAGTTTGGCACCACCAGAAACCCTCCTCAAACTGGCACACCATGGGAAATCTCTCCATGAGCAGCTAAAAAAATACTAAGAATCATCAAAGCGAATTGGATGGTAACTTGAAAGGGAATCCAAAGAGATTCAAGAGCAGCTGGTACATCAGTTACTAAAAGATCTGCTAGTAATGAACTACACAGGAATGGCTTAAAATCCCATATGCAACATAAGACATCTTTGTTAAAAAGAGGCAACAAGATTCTCAGATAAATTTCACTCATAAACATTTAGAAAACCCAAATTATTTTAGGGGAATATTCTCTGGTCAGATGAATCAAAAACTGAACTTTTTGGAAAAAACCAGCTCATCATACATGAAGAACTAATAGATTGTTTTAAGATCCAAAAAAAAACATCCCCCAGTAAAGCACAGAGGTGGAATTATCATGATTTGCAGGGGGGGGGGGGTTCTCTTCCAATGGCATAGGGGCATTTCATATAATTGGAGAGTGGGAATGTTAATAAAGAGAGAGGGAAAAAAGGAAGATGTGACTAACAGTTCTGGGTGGAAACATTACTGAGATTGTTGGCAAAAAACAGACCAGCTGGATAAGCCATTTTTGACTAGATTTAGCCAATTTTTTTGTAATTTATCAAATGAAAATCTACGATAACTGATACAGTATATAGTTATTTCCTTTGATAAGTCAGTTGGAAAAAAAGGGAAAATCTAGCTGATTTTTGTCATTTTCAAAGAGTTTCAGCTGTCAATAACAAACCATATTTGGCTTCACTGGATGGGGTTGGAAGGAAATTTTTGTATTCTATGTCAACTTTTATGGATAATACCTTTAATGCTGGGTGGATAATTTAATGAGGGAGTGGGAAAAAAAGATTTACCTGATCAGCAGACTGGTTGGGATAGGAAGGAAATTTTCTTATTATGTATCAATATTTGAATGCTTCATAATCATATCAATACTCCTACTACCCAATAAAGCTGCTATAACAACTAAAAACAACTAATACTACTGATATTAAAAACAAAATTACATCCTTTGGCTGTGAAATCACATACTTATGCAATATACAGTATCAAACATGTTTTCTATCTGAATGCTCATTTGTCTCTTGCCTCATTTTATCTTCCATCTTAATCCAATCACAACTCATCCATACACTATCCATTGACATACAAAGTTAAGGACAATAAATGTAATAATTCAACTTTTTTTCCCAGTTGAATCTTTTTTAAACTGTGGATTTTCCACGTGTTTATTGCCACACGCTGACAGCAAAAATTCATATCAAAGTACTAGCAGAGGATTCCTGCTGTTGACAGGGAAAACCAAACCTCAAATTTGACAACATTAGTGAGGAAATAATGCTTAACTGTATGCAGGAGTGTAGGGCTGGCTTTGGGTTTGCGAGAGGTTAATTGATCCCTAGCCAATGCTGGGAATCCTTGTTAGTATATATATATATATATATATATGTATATGTATGAATGATCATAAATTGCATTATATTGTATTGAAACCCTCATTTGAAATGATCTTCCATCATCACTATATTATTGCATGTATTACTTGGGCTAGGTAATAAAAATAAAATAAACAGTTGAAGGAAATAGGGCTGCTGCAGGAATCTAGGCCAAATGACGGCAGATGATTCAAATAAGTGTTTCAATATAATATAACGCAATTTATAATCATATCCATTTCTTGATGCATATATATATGTAAATACATATGATTTATCACATTAATGAGTTTATATATGAATATATGTGTATGCATATATGTAACAAAAATATCTTTCTATACATATATGTATCTATGAATCATATACACACATATATAGATATAAAAAATATATTTTTATACACACAAAAGATTTATTGATGTACTTTCACACACACTCGCACAATACACATATATATACATGCATAAACTTTATACCATCAAGATGAACACGTATATTAATACAAAAATATGTTTGTATTTTACATTATGTAGGCTAACTTTGTATATATATGTACAAAAAAGTTTTCATATTCAGTTTTAGAAATATATACATGCATACATACATATTTTCAGACTTATATACAAAAGGCAATATGTGTATTTATCAATACAAATATTTCTATATTTCTATCTATCTATCTATCTCTGTATATATATATATATATATATATATATATAATGATCCAATAAAATGATTACAAATTACATCATATCGTATTGAAACTTATTTGAAATGATTTCCCATCATCACACAATTGATATATCACTTGACCAAATAAAGGTAAATAGAATAAAAAATAAAAGAAAAAGGGCAATTACAGGAATCGAACCTGCAACCGATGGGGTAGCTGCTCCACCGTAGTGTTGATCTTACCATTGAGTAAAACAGCCACTGGTAATGCGAAAGCCCAAATAACTATTAAGTCTGTGTGTGTGTGTGTGTAATGGTTACACCTCAAAAATATGCTCAATCTCTTTTATAAACTTAATTGTTTTATTTATGGGTGTATAGAATAAATATCACAAAAGATACCTAGATTTATAATTTTGTAATATTTTTTGTATTTTAATATCAATTTTACCTTTTCTCTCCTTCTTCTTTCTGTGTATTTAACACTCTTTTTTTGTTCCTTGTCTCTTTCTCTTTTTCCTCAGTCTTATTTTTCTCCCATTTAAAACTTTTCCAGAAATTGGTAAAAATTCTTCTCTACAAAAATGTTTACTTGTGATCCGATCACTAAAGGGCTCGTTTCCATAATTCCGGGTAGAGCCACGAATACAGAGTGAGGGACAGAGAATGTCACCCCAGGCTCCCGAAAACAATAAGAAGAACCTAATAAAATAAAAATTTGAGCTGTCCAGCGTCGTACTTGTAATTCTTTCCTTTCCTTGACCCAGGCAGTCTCATCTCTCTTCGCACATTGTCTTTTTCTCATGACCCGCCCTACCCATCAAGCGTCAGTTCATTCAGCATCATCCTGCCCCTCGGTTTCTTTTTATGCTTCTTTATTTTATTTTCCCCTCGGTGCGAGATGTCATACTTCCCTTAACTGGATTCCCCAAATGAATTCTGGTGTTGCATAGCGTTTTTCTTTTTTTAAATATTGACTTTTTTTTACGTAGAAATAGCGATCTTTCTCATTCATCATGAAGATAGTCAGAGTGCAAAAATGAGATAAAATAAAAAGATAATGCTATGTTTTCTAGTTAATCTTAGAACCCCTTTACCACTGTTTTGTTGGTTTTTTTTGTCTGGCCTGGCAGCAAATATATCTGGCCATTTCTCTGGAGTGGACTGAAACAACCCTTCCACTCCCGTACGCATGCCCTCGGTCGCACACACGCATACACACACACATACACATACATACATACAATCATCTACCTGTACCAACATTCATACGTAGACTGACGCGCGTACGCACGTAAGATATGAACTTCGAACAAGCTTGGGTAGACACACGTAGCTCACAAAATCTGATACAATCGTAGAGAAGAGTAAAAATAAGACCATTAACTCTCATTCTCTCTCTGTCTCTGTTTCTCTGTCTCTCATACACATACATACGCACATACACACTCACACTCAGACACTAACATACCCACATCCCGTTAAAAATACCCAAATATACGTACAGATACACGCACTTGTAATCTCATCACTGGTACATAGGTCTGTTGTGTCTAACTATCACCTTAAACAATTAAATGGATTTGATCTTGAAAATAATAGTGATATTCAATTCAAATTTATTGTAATGTCTACATCTGATTAACATTTGGGTGAAAAGTCAACTGAGTCAAGATTACAAGCAATAAAAACCGAATTTACCTGATAGACATAATAAAAGCCTACAAAATAATTTAAACATCAGGAGAAAATATATAAAATAAAAGAATTTTTCAAATGCAGAAATAGGAAAACTGACAAAAGGTCTCCAAAATAATGGAATGGAAAATTCCAAGGACCATGTTGAAAGAGACAGAGTGACATCATAATTCCAGTTTGTGCAAATGCATAGGAACTTGCCGATATATACATATATGCTTAAATGACCAAACACTAGGCTTTATACAAGTCACGCTGAAAGCACCAGTTCTCATATGACCACTGAGGTTAAGCACCATTGTACCTAATCAGTTTTTGGATGGGTGACTGTTTAGGAACACGAGGACTGTAAGCAACTTATGACCTTGTGCAAGACTAAGCGAAGCTTACTAATTAAACTAAACACCTATAATTACGAATAAGAAATATACAAACTTACTTGTGCTATCATACAAGTATGTACCACACCCAAATACTTATACTCTAATTCATAAATTCTTACACATTCATACAAATAAACACATACACAGAAACACCAACGCAGACATTACAGATGCTCATGAAAAGCATAACCATACTTTCAAATACATAGCCATACATGCAAATCAATTGACAAATACGCTGGCGTAACTGTACAAAGTACACACCCATACATAAATGCAGATGAAATACTCTTCAAAATATTCATACGCAAACGTTCTCACAAACACTCTCTCACAAAACAGGCATACACAGCCCTCCTCCCAAATGGTCTCCCAAATATAGACTCTTATTTGAAAATGCTTATATATTATATATATATATTTTTTTATTATTAGAATTTTACAAGTCAGAATAGGTGTGAGTCCAAGAAGTCGGAGTGTCCTTGACACCAAGAAATATGCTAATTCATATTCACCCAACATTTTTTTTTAATATGAATGATATATGTTTCATGATATTTAATGATTTTATAATAATTTCTTATAATACATGATATCTCTCTCTCTCTCTCTCTCTATCTCTCTCTATCTGGGAGTATTATCAGAATCCTGAAATTGAGTCTCTTCTATTTATTAATCTTGTCTCAGCATCCTCATCCCCTCTGGAAGCAGTGGCCATTACATTCCAGCCTGTCTGCCAATTTGACAGGGTCAGTTTTTCTTTACCTAACAGTGCATCCTCTGGATTATCCCTTCATCTGTTCCTCTCTGATTCACACCGGTGGCAGAACTGATGAAGGCACTGTTATAAGTCGAAATATGTTCCGAGGGGGAGGGAGGAGAAAAATAGCCTGTCATCATTGCCGAGTCATTTAAAATGCTGGACACTCATAAACGCTGATCTATTTTCTGAACGAAGAATCATGAATACAGACTGTCTTTCAAGGTTTGTTATTGTATCTAGGAAACAACATAATAGAGAATTCCCACCCACCGCTGAAACACACACCAAAAGATTTAGAAGGTTTACATGACTAATATCATCAACATTTTGATTTGATCTGATGTATTGATGTATAAGGATCTAGAAATTTTAAATCATATGAATGACACATGCACACACACTCTTGTATATACATATACATATACATATATATGTGCGTGTGTGTGTGTGCATACTATTTTCAAACTCTGAATTGCTCAGGTACAAGACTAATCTACACGTATATCTTTTCAGACTGTTTTCTGTTACAGTGTGAGTGTGTGCACACATACACGTATCCACCCATGTATATACAATCTCTAATTCAAATATTCTAAAAAAAATGCAAAGTTCTGGAAACTGGATATCTTTCCATAGATGTCATCTGCAAACTGAAGCTTGTGTTTGGTGCCAAAGATGACCCACATGCTAAACCAAGGTCATCTTAAGGGCCTCGTGGAGCATAGTGGAATTCATCATTTCAAGACAGCCTTGGTTGTGTCTCAATGCTCCTACTAGTCAGATGTGTCTCTGCTGCTCACAGATACTTTGTTTATATTTTAGTGATTTTTTTTATTTTGAAGACTGCCAAAATGTTGAAAAGAGCTACAAATATCCCGATTGATAAATAGGCGGAGTAAAAGAGAAAGTGTTTGTCATTATTGATATGATATCTGTACTACCATTCTGAAATCTGAAAAATTCAAAATAAGTGTCTGGTCCCAAGAGTTTTGGATAAGAGATTATACACATATATATATATATATATATATATATATATATATATATATATATATATATATAAAAGTATATATTCTGTTTTTTTTAAATAATTTTAAAACAATAAAACGACAGAATTGTGTAAAGAATCAAAATTCTTTTGTAATATGTAAAAAACATCAGTTTTATTTATGAAAAATCAGAGATACCATTTTGTGGAATTGTTTTCCGTCCTAATACAGACACCAGCAGCAACAGTAGTAGCAATGTATATGCAAACACACGGATGCAGTAGAGACTTGCCATAATCCCTTCCTCTATTTCTGTTTGCTTTAGCATGACAGAAATCAATTAACAAACAAACAAAAAATTGACTGTATTTATATTATGAGATGACGTAAGGACTTCTATACCGGTAAACTGAATCAAAAACAGGCTTGATAACATGAATGTTGATTTGTTAGAAAATCAATTTTGTCTGTAAGGTTTGTATTAGCTAAATGTGAGAATGTTGTGGGATCCTATTATAATAGAATATAAGAGTTGGACTGAGATAAGTGCCCTTTTGGGAAAGAATACTTACTTCAGCTAAGAATAATAGAAAATTATACAATATTGTACACCTACAATATCAAGTAAATATATCATTAGTTTCAGACCTTGGGGATCATTGTCTTATTAGGATAAAGGTATTCTCAGCTGAACATACCATAATTACCATTTTTTAGTTCTGGGTGTGGTCAAAGATTTTTCCCACGTAAATTATTGGTAATTGCTTCACATCACTTCGGACTGCAGATGAAACCTGTACTCGATATTACATTGCCTTTTTTTTTTCTTTTCCTTTCTCTTTCTTCAAGTTTCTCTTCATTTCTCTTATCTCAATTCTGTTATCACTTTCATTTTCACTTTAGATCACAATTCATCATTCTCTTTCTCCGAACAATTCTACCTTTCTCTTCCAGCTCTTTCTTTCTGCCTCTGCTGGGTCGGGAAGCCAATAATTAACTAAAGCTCGGTGACTGCCTTCCTTACCCCCTGCAGACTGCACTTTCCCATTGCACTAAGAAGGGTAGGACATGCTCCAATGTCTGCAGCAATTTCTGGGTGATCCACATAAAAAAAACGGACAAGGGGGTGGGGAGGCTGTATCACCCACCCCCACCCCCCACGAGCACCACTAGAAAAATGATCACATATTCTGCCTTAGCGGTGTGCCTAAATCTCTTTACTTTATCTTACATTTTCCCTCCTTCTGTTTCTCTCTCTCTTGCTACTGTCTTTCTTGTTGTCAAAAACGCTCCAGCCTATGAGACCTATCCCATCTTTGACTCAGAAAATTTGGAAAAAAAAAACAATATAAAATTAAGGTCTCTGCACTTTTACCTACTTCACCAAGATGTTTTGTAGGTGTTTTCTCTGTTTAACTCTTTTGTCACTTAATGATATTCTCTTGAAGTCATTTAACGAGAGTGAAAATACCAGAAATATTGATATGCATCATCTAATCGGCTACTAGTCCATTAGCTTGTCTACCATAGTATACAGACTCATAAATTAAATTATTTTGATTATGCAATTTTTTTTTAATCATTTTGGGACACTTTTGTTTATTTACTATTTTATTCTAAATATCATTTATGCACTTCATTTCACTTCATACAGAAGTTCAGATTACTGTTTAGTATAGATTACCTTCCTTCCTAGTTAGAATAGACCTTTGAAAAAAGTAACCTTTGGGTAGATAATTTTTTGCCACTTATTTCAGGGGACGTACAGTATTTTTATCTATTGTTTTCTACATTTTTTATTTTTTTAATCAAGTGATGAATGAAAAGAAAGTATAACAAATGGATTTTAATACCCACATAACAACGATCATAGAACAATGGATCGTAATCTAGTCTTGCGAACTATCATTCAATCCTCATAGAATACTTCACAATTGTAATCTTGTGCCTGACTGAGCCAAGCTTAGTCATCATCATTAGTCTTTCAACGTCCTTCTCCAGAATTCGCCACAATTCTCTATCAAGGGCGCTATGGAGCCAGTATTTTCTGAATTCACTTAGTTCATCTCTCCATCATTAATTCTGTCAGCCTCAGTTTCGCATGTGATCTCTGGGGATCCATGTAGTAAATCGTGATTTCCATCGGTTGTCTTTCATTCTTGCGAAACTAAGAGCAACTGCCATAGAATGATCATTAGCGAGGTAATCTCAAAGTCCATTAATAGAGAGTTTGACCCTCACGAAGTACCTACTATCGTAACCTTCTGTCCTTGTATATGGCTGTAGAAGTAACCTGAAAGGAAGTAGAGTTTATCACTCCTTACCATTCCTTGTTTGTTTCTCTGTCAGAGTAACCTTTGTTTGGTTGGACTGCCTTACAGGGCTAAAACACTCCAACTGCCTTGCTATTCACACAAAGTTGGGTTTGGTACACATCTCCTCTTACTACAGGTTTTCTCCACTGTCTGAAAGTGAGGCGTTCCTATTAAACGTTTCATAAGCTGAAATGGCATTGTGGGAAGAAGCGGTTACAAATAATTTATTTGGGAAAAAATTTTTGACCGCTTCCAGACCCCCAAATTAGTGATGACGATATGTTAGGCTGAGTCGTCGGAGTTTGGGCTGGTGGGAGGTACATGAGATTTGGTTGTAGTAGAGAGAGGAAGAGGGTGTGCATTGCAACTATAATAGTTCATGAAGTGGTGTAATGCTATGGGAACACATGGGAATAGTGGTCCCTTACTTTTTGGTGGAGGGGGACCAGCATTCCCTCACTACCTATATTCCATTAAAATTCTCTACTTGAACTATTCATTGATAAGAAAAATCAGCCAGTTTAAGTCCAAAAAGTGAAAAAAATAGCCCTAAGTACATTTTCAAGAATTGAGGGATGCCTGTACTTCATATTACTTCTCTTCCTACTCCCTTTATCCGCCTTATACCTCCTCTCTGTTAAAACCTCTTTCTATCGTCTCTCTCTTTTTCTTCACCCTCTCTTTTTCCCCCCTTTTGCTATAACTTCTCTTTCTTTGTCTAATTACACCCCCCAAACAACAACACAACCTCCTGTCCTTACCCCCAAAATTGTTTGCAAAATGAGTAGACCTAAGACTTTTTTTTTAAAATTGCCCTGAGCGAGCGAGTAAGCAAGCATCAATTTGCATGGTTAAAGAAAAATACATTTGAGGTTTGAACAAGAACACTGATGTTGAAACACTGGCGAATGAATCAGTGGGCTTGGGACAGAACAAATAGATCGGTTGGTCTGTGGAACGTTTTTTTCACCTTTGTCATGGGAGCTGAGCAAACAGCTGGAGATCCACCCCAGGTAGACAGGAGAGACAAATGAAAAATAGACAGAAGAAACACATCAGGGTAGATCCATACAGATTAATAGAAAGAGTCTTGGAGGGGGGTGCAGTTTGCATTTTAGATCGAGGGACGTAGGTAAAACAATGGAATAGACACAAGAATACAGATAAATAAGATAAATATAGACAAAGGGAAAGCAGATTAAAAGCAGATTTCCTCTTTATGGAAATATCACTATAGTTACTTTTCAGGGAAAATTCATAGAAAATGGTAACTTCAAAACTACAGAAAGAATTATGTGTAATTAAACACACCTCATTGTTTACAGTAACCTCTTTATAGAAATGCCAGTTAAATTTTCAAACAAATAGAATATTAATTTTTTTTATTTCAAAAAGAGGGCATTGCAAGAAGTCAATCGTATAATTGACCAAGAAGCAGATTCAATGGTTTCTTCATGCGGGATATATAATTTTTAAAGCTTAGGGTTAAGGTTAGGGTTTTTGGTTTTTTAAAGTAAGAAGAAAATTTACCACAATTTCAAAATATATTTACAAAGATATTACTAAACGATGCAAAGTGGTCTAAAAACAGTTATCAGCACGGGAAATAGGTGAAACAAGTTCAAATTTTGGTTAATAATGCTTGTGTTCACTTAGTCCTATTAACCTTGGAAAAGGCATGAATCTACTCCCCTATATTCTACCAGAAAATGTTTCATCAGCAGCATTTCACACTGATTGATAGAAGAAAGAGTGTAGGTGAGCATTGGGTAGCCTACCTTACCACCCAGGAAGTAGTAAGGGTAAACAAAAAACAAACTGTTAAACCCATTGTCAACTTAGAAAGTGATCATGATTTACTATACTTAATAACCCTAACGCCAATCCTTCAAGATCATCTTACAAACCAACGTGCATTCATACTTTGTGTCAGGTCTATTCATTGGGTTAGCCTTAAAAGACTGTTCTATTTCTGTTATTAGATAGCATTAATAAGAGCATTTACTTTCAACAAACTTGATTAAAAGGTCACTTTTGATTGTCTTGATAGAAGAAAGAGAGTAGGTGAGCGATTGGGTTGCCTATCTTACCACCCAGGAAGTAGGAAGAGTAAACAAAAAACAAAACTACAGAAAGAATTATTATTATTATCAGCGTAGATTTAAAAAAAAGATTGTCAACATTGGTGTAGTTTTATTTATTGATTCTCACATTGAGGGTGGGAGAGAATAAGCAACATTTTTGGCATTTTATGTTTTTTTTCTTTAAAAAAAAGTAAAAATGGGAGGGGGGCTCCCCCAAAATTGTGCAGTTTATGCAAAAGGTACATTCTTTCAGTGTCTGCCTCTTACACAAGCCACTTCCAACAGATTTTCATACTGTAGGAATAAATTCTTGTCTTTTTTTCTAAAAATTTACACAGCCAATCCATGAAATAATTCCTGGCATGAAATAATGTCTGTTTAATCACTTGTTTTTTGATCAATGTATTTTTCAAGCATTTGTCTCGTTTTTTTCACTCTTTCAAATTTCAGTGTTTCTGGGCATCAAGAGGAAAACGAATTACTGATGTAATTCACTTATACACTTATTTGCAAATGTGCATGCTACAATTCGGACTCAGTTTGAGGATTCCATTCTCCATACTGTAAAACATTAGGCCAGCTACGACTCCTCCATATTAAAACCCTTGGGAAAAATATAAATTCACTCCTCTCCTCAACTATGCGTAAATAACACAGTAGACTGGGCACTCTAGCCTTGGTTGGCAATTAGAGATGGACATTTTTGATTCCAAACCAGGAGTGGAGCCACGAAGGCAGACTGGTTTGACTTCTCATGATTGGTCAGGTCAGGGATTACTTTTTGCTGTTTGTAACATGTAACCAGTACAACCTGTTGCGTATTGCTTTGAGAGGAGATGGGCACTGCTGAGTAACTCCTATAGCCCACAGAAATGCCATGAAGAGGAAGTACACAGCACTCCATTTAACTTACGAGGTCATCCTCTCAGTCATTATGATTGAAATATTGCCCCCAAAACATTATTCAAATGTTGTTTTCAGATACAAAAAATGCGTTATCATTCATTAATCTTTTTTCATTTAATCAAATAAATGAAACTGGCGAAAAGTGTAAATATGCATTAATCAGATAATTCGCATACATGCATTGGATTTTGGATATGAATTGCCTTTAGTCAATTGAATTTCAATATAACTACTGCAATCAGTTCCACTTTAATTTTGCCATTAAGGAAATAAAATCAATTTTAAGTGAGAGATAGCAGTGGTGTCATTAAGGTTGATGTCATCCACTGCGGTAGCTGATGGTGCCACCCACATGAACCTACTCCACCAGTACCAGACCATACAGAATATCTAGTAATGTTTTTTGTACTAATATTACTCATAAATCGCAATTGCTGTATATTGATGTTAAGAATTACAAGAGTAGTGATATAAACAACTAGCAGAATTAAAATATTGTCTAATTACAATGTTATACATACAGCCTAAATGTATTTACATTTGTAAAGTTTCATGTGGTTAATGTAAAAATTCTATAAAACATTAAAATTCAAGTAAAAACATTTAAGAAATTGTAGTACATATAAGTTATAGTATAATAAGTGATGAACATAGCTTTGAATTGCTGAAATGTTATATTTTTTAGATAATATAATGAAATCGTTTTGTAAAATTTTTTTCATTGAATTACATTATTATTAGCTGAGTGAAAACTTTTCTTGATTTTTCTCTTTATTTTCCTTTGATTATCTCTTAATTCTGAAAAGAATTGTTGATATACGTTCATAAATGTTAACAATTTTGCAGTGAAAACATTAGAAAATTTGACAAAATCAGCAACTATAAAAACACCAGCTGAAACGTTGCACAAAGATTTTACCAACAACAAAGATGGTATCATCCCTTATGTTAGTAATGAGAAATTAAAATTTTTGTTTTTAGATCAAGTGAAAAGATGTTCATGTTTACCAAACATTCATTTCCAGCATGTGGCAGAATATCAAAATGAGAGTCCCAAAACGTCTACAACTCTCCCGTAGTAAGTGAAGGCATTAGCAAATCATTGAATCCTGCCTTCTTATTTCCATGGATAGAAGTATAGTTGTGGAAATAGATCTCTAACCACAAGATCATTTAGTGCTCATTGAAAAGAAGAATAGATGTATGAAACATGTTCTTTTTTTTAGAAATGAAAATGATATAAGAATCTTGAGTTGGGTGAAAGGAGAAAATCCTCAATGGTTACAAAAAAAAAAAAAAAAGCGTAAAGTAAAAATGAAAATAATAAATAAATGAAATAGACTTTGGAATACAGAAGAGCTGTTGCTGGAATGAATAAAATTTTGCTTTCAAGTTTTGGTGTGGGTGATTATCTATTTTCTACAGGTGAACACTCTGAGCTCAGTACTGAATGGCTAGACTGCTTGATACCAATATATTTTGAGAAACCATTCTCCAACAATAAATCATTCAAGTCATAAAAAATAATATAGCTGAGGATTCAGCATACAAATCTGTTTTTTTTTTGTTTTATTGACGGACTTTAGAAAGAAATCGTCATCATTAAATTTTGAAAGATTTTCCCAAAGAAATTTTTTAAATGCATTTAGTAAACATTAAAGTCGAAGGGAGATAAACGCGTAGCACCCATGCAGATATAAACAAACGCTAATTCTCAGTTGACAGAATATGAGATTGGCTTCTGCTCTTTCGACAGGTTGATAACAATTGAAACCGAGGCTTCAAAGGTTACCAAAGGTCGCTTTTACTTCGATTCCATAAACATGCTACACCCTTAAAATTAGAATTATATGCAATGTGTCTATTAAGTTTTTGTGCAATTTAGATTTTTCAGTAAGTTTTCTTTTATATAAATTAACAAATATCTGACCAAATGCAAATAAAAGCAAGTTCATCTTATCGCTTCCCATACAGGCTATAAATCCCTTGCACAGTTTCAATTCTTAATAGTAATTAGATTTTTAATAATTTTAATAATTTTTCTTCTGTATAAGTTATATATTCAACAGAGGATTGTTGAGTCTGTAGCCTGACATAGTTATTAACTGAATTTTGACTTTATAATTTTCGATCTATGCAATCAATGGAGAAGCATTGGCTTAACCGCATTGGCAAGGAAGGAGATTATGTTGAAAAACAAATATCTGCTGAGTAATGTAAATGCTTTTCTCATCACAAGGAATATATCTATGAATATACATTGTTATAGAAATAACTCACTATTTTGAAAAATTTACAGCCTGAAACTTGTTCATGCATAAAATATGTGTTATACAATATGAGGTTTAACGAATGCATATGTACATCGGTTAAATATTCCATTTTGAAACAGAATATGAAATGCTCAATTTTCTCCCTTGGATATTAAGAAGTCCACAGTTACTTCCCTTGGATTATAGAATAATGATATCACACTGAAATTATTGATTTCAACTATTTTTCTTCATCTTATCGTTGCCTTTTATTGCAACGTCCCCAGTTTGAATCTTGTCTGACCGTTAATCTCAATAGCATTAAATTGGAATAAAGAAGTAGTTTCTGACGAACCTTAAACTCGCATCCCATATAAAGCAACAATCAGATGAAGAAAACTAGTTAAAATTGACATTGAAAATACTTCATTTCAAAAATTCAAATCATTTGACTTGACCAATAAGTTTTTAGGGAAATAACCAATAATCACTTAAGAGATTCTCAACCCTTTTAGAACCTCTGAAATATATTTTCATGTACCTTCAACTGATGTAAACTTATGAGAGAGAAAGAATGAAAATATCTAATCAGTTTTAATTATTTTTTTTTTGTCATCTTTTAAAAATGTCTATTGTTGCCTTTTATCATATTATAAAATTCTATGACTGTTGATATAAATAGTACGAATAATTAATAGATAAATAGCCACTAAGAGCCATTCTTATTTCTTCTATTGACATTACTTATACCAATTTGGCCACAAAGGCTCAATGGTATGGCAGAGTTAAAATCTACAGCCATCTTGTTATGCCTTCCTTATCTGATTTATTCATGGCAAAAAAAAAAAGAAAAAAGAAAAGAAATTAGGAAATTCATACAACAGAAAAATTATTTATCAATCAAAATAAAAACATACTTGAATTGGAAATAGTTGTATACCAGTTGTAAATACCAATCATATTCACCCCAATCAGAGATCAGTTCTGGAGTAAAGGAAGTAAATTATAACAGCTTCTGGTTCTGGATTAACTAAGATTAAAAATGACACTATTCAACCAACTGCAGCATATGACTTCAATTTCATAATTCAGATTAAAAACACAACCTATGGCAGAATACCAAAAGTACAGCTGTAGGCAAGTTTACAAACTCACAGAAATATACAGAAAATGAATATGGGGATTATTTTCAATGTGATATTTGGACTTGTTTTTCTATGCATCACTGTTGAATTCTTGGTTTAATAGTCAACAGACACACACACTATACCTCTTCCTCAACAAGTGCAAACAGTCTGAGAAAAGTCGTTTGAGAATTAAGAAACTAGTTAATATGTGGCAGAGTTTAAATTCTGAAAAAAAAAAAAAAAAAAGGTAGCTAAATCATTCTTATTCTTTAGCTCATCAGATTGAAGTACTTCACAAGGTATAGCAGTCTTATTGCTACTAAATCCATGGAGGTACAGGTGGCCTAATGGTTAATGGTATGGATAATGGAATCAGTAAGCCAGGTTCAAACTTGTCAGTGGCATTCACTTCACACTAATACCTCCATCCCTATCTGGCCAGCTAAGTGCAAATATTTTCAGCCTCGTTTGAAAACTAGTCTAGACAACTTTGATCCAAGACTGAGAAAGTCCAACACCTTGGCTAGTGTCATGAGAGGTAGGCAACAGACAGAGTAGGGAATGTGTTCCGGGAATGTTTGGTTAACTAGACTCTGGTGAAGCTTCAACAGGCCTGGCAAACAGGAAGTGGATTATAATGAATAGCTCAAGTAAAAATTAAGAAGAATGAAACAGATGGACAAATCAACATGACTGCTGTCTCCACCTCCTCACAGCACTTTGAGTACAATGGGATTATTAGAACAAAACAAATATACACTAAATCCACATTCCACCTGAATGTATTTCCAGACAATCATGTTTATCATGAAACCCCAAATAACCTTTCAATCATAAGCCTAATCATATGTTTAGCTTAACACACACATATACACACACACACACATGCATACAAGAGAGATTGCAACAAGATATAATAAACAAAGACAAAAGGTTGTGAAAATTCATGTTATTTCAAGTTAACATTTTATTAATACTATTGAAGAATTCAATTTTTTTCTCAATGTTATAAAATTGAAAATAGATATTTTTTCATGTGGAATATTTTCAAGTGTTGGAAAAATTCAACAAAATTGGACGGAAAAATTTCATGTTGGTAAAACCGATTGTTCACAGTTTTTGTTCATTTTGCTCTTTTATATACAGAGTGCAAAGCATCCCAGCAGTTATTGATCAGGAGTTATGCAACAGAATTGCTTTCATTTTTGAGAAAAAAAATATGGTAAATATTTTAAAATATACAACAGTAATAATTGCAGTAAAAATGTTGTGAACAAATTTGAAAAATTTACCTTTCATTCTTTGTGATGTTAATAAATAGGTAAGGCTATCATTAATCAGGTTCTCAAAAAATAATTGTGTCAACATACACATTCATATAACATGTTGAATGAATTAAAATATTGATCCTGGAGGCGAGGAGTGGTGAAATGGTTACCAGCACTGAAAATGGAATCAGCAGATCAAGTTCAAGTTTTGGCCAGGGTTGTTTGTTCGTTTCATACAAATGCTCTTGGGAAAAGCATGGATCCATTTCTTCCCCCAGCTGTAGGTAAATAGTTGGGCAGTTGGAGACCTTTACCACTGTAAGGCAGTCTAAGAGAAGATTACTCTAACAGAAAAAATTATTGTTAAGGTGAAGAAGGAATGTTGTACATGGAGCTAGTAACTCCACCAAGTAGAAAAAACCTTCTTGGAACTGAAACTGCGACAGAGTGGTTGCAGCCATATGCTCTGCAAACAGTCTACAGGAATAAACGAAAAATGTTGGACCTTTTTTTGATTAAAACTAAACTTTGAATTTCCAACAAGGATTCTTTGGGGAATTTTTTTGTCTGAAACTAAGCCACATATTCACTTAAGAAGTAAGGCGAAGAGAATACCTGTGTAGGATTAGCATCAACCAAACAGTAAATACTATTAAACTATTGACTGAGTACCAAGAATAAAGTTCATTATAAAATAAAGGTCACAACTACTATTTTTTAAGGGGTCGAAAATAAGGCAATCTGAAATGTACATCTCTAGGTTTTCTTGCTCAAATAAAAATTACCATATCATTTAGATCAATATTTGTTCTAAAGTTTCATTTTCTTCTAATCTAAGCGTCTTCATAAGAAATTTATACCAGTAAATCACTGAATGCAATGACCGAGAATGCAATCAAATTATAAATACTTAAAAATGTCAGTTGATTTGGACACTGAGTATACTTGAATGAATGAAAGTATTCTCTTTGCATACCATAACTTGATTGCCTTGTCTTGAGGCGGAGAGAGTTAGATATTCCTCATTGGTACCAGAGGTCAGTGTTCAAGTGCAGATGAAAACTTGAAAATCAACATTCTAACTAAAGTGGATCTTCCCGTTTGGAATACTGGTGCAACGAAATTTTCTGATTCCCATTTGGTTTTGTCTCAGACTAAGCCGAACTTAGTAGATATCATGAGGTAACTTGGTCTGAGTTGGCAGGTCTGATAGGTTCAGATACCAATGTCTGCCTTTTATTGGTATTGACATACGTTGTACTTGTATGGTTATGCATGTATTAAAATAATAAAGTTGATGATGAAATAATTGATGGAAAATCTACTTTTTGTAAATCAGTGTAGAAATCAGAAACCCTCTTTCTTTAGATATTCAATCAATAATGTTTAGATTTTATCTCATCGTCCTATTTTGATTTCAATGATGAATAGTCTCCTATTTTTATTTTGTCAAACACGATGGCTCTATTTTAGAAGCTTACACTTATACTGAACCCAAGTAGATAAACAAGCATGAAAGACTTGTTAAAGATCCACAAGTGACTTTGACAGTGACTCTTAATAATTAAACAGTGACATGAGATTTTCTTTTGAGAAATTCACTCATCCATGAAGTAAAAAAAAAAAAGAAAAAAAGGCTGTCATATCCAGCTTCACTTCTCCGATACTTTTTTATATCACAAACCAAAGCAAACAAAACTTGTCTGCAATAGATTTGCCTAGGAACAAGATTACTTTTTCAACATTGTCAAAGTTACCAAATATTGGTTTATTCTGATTGCAAAGGTTATTTCTATCCATCAAATGATGTAAATAAAACAGAATTGATTTCCATGGTTTGTTTCTCTCTCTCCTTGTTTGACAGGTGACCAGAAAAAAAAAGGCAAACTTTGGTTTCTCGCTAGTCATAAATATTACTTTTATCATCAACATTTACTTCACTAAAATATTACTTATTTTATTTGAGGTCAGGATGGTATGTTAAGCTAAGTTATTGGAGGTCATAATGGTGAAAGGTACAGGAAACTTGGGAGTAGAAGAAATGAAGAGGGCGAGTACTACCTGTATAATGGCTTGCTGCAAAAGCTGAACACAATTTTCAATTTTTGCCTCTTTTCGAAAAAGGGAAAAGTGGCGTAAAGCGCACTTTCAAAAAGTGAGGACTAACTGTATTTGAATTCTATTAGATGATTTTTTTTTTAGAAAAGAAACAAAAAAACTAATTTCTGGGGAAAAGTCCATTGTTCGAAATAGTGGGTAGGAGATATTTTTCATCAGCAAACTTGTTACCTTAAAATGGAAGAGTTCATGGTTATGGAAAGAGAACCAAGAAAATAACACTGTTCAGTAGATCTTATTAAAATATTACTATTCTATTACAATAAATTTAATAAAATTTTTTTTTCCTTCATGACATTGTTCCTAAACTATATTATGACCTTTTTTCTTATGAGTTTTTTCTAACAATTGTTTGACATAATAAAACCATGAAAGATTAAAAATAATACATCAGAACTGTAGGTAAAAAAATAGACAGAATTTGTCAAGAGAAGGGAATCCCTGTTTCAGATATTAATGATACCTTTTACCTCATTACTGACAGCAACTTAATTGAATTGTATTTTCTCTTTGACATGAAGTACTGTGATTGTCAAAGATTTTTTAAAAATTACAGAAAGCAAAATCAACAAAGATTTGATAGTTTGCAGTCTGCAATCAAGAATAAAAACAGAAACAGTTGATGGGAGATAAAACACAACCACAGCACAGAACTCATTTAGCTGGAAAACTTGGTTTGGAGATTAGTTGATCAGGATATCAGTTTAAACGAAAATAACATCACGGGGCTTTATTTCTCTGACTCTTTTTGTATATAAAATCTCAGGCTGAAACAAAAATAAAATCAAGAAATGAAATATAGTTGTATCAAATAATCAAAAAGTAAATTCGATTGAATATCATGTTAGTACTCCATTCCTGCATTCAATTTCAATTTTCATATTGTGTCTACAGAGCAGGCTGGTTTGTTCAAGAGGGCATTTTGTGATAAAAAAGGTGAAAGCTTTAGACAAAATAATTACTTCATTTTAAATAATTCAATGAAACTTTTCACAGTTTACTCATCTATTCCCTACAAAAAAAATGAGCACACTGATTCATTGAAGAAAAGACTTATGACTTAATTAAGACAGTTTAGGTGTTATTATGCACATTAAATATTTTGAATACTCTTTTCTCCAGAGATGGAAATCAAACTGATGAATTGATGGTGGCATGACTTTATTTATGTTTTGAGAAAATGAGTGTTTTTAATGCAGTATAAACTTGTCCTTAGGATTCTAAAACTGACAGCTACTTAGATACAGTATTACAACCTGTGAAAAGATGTGTCTCTTTGGAATAATTAAAAAAACAAAATCTATCTTACTTGATACAACTGACAGATTTAGACGTGTTGGTTTTGGCTTGATCAGCAAATGAAAAGTTAGACAGCTTGCATCACAAATATAAGTATGAGGCAATTAAATAATGAGAGTAGTTTTGTGTAAGTGGAACCATAGTACATGAACTACATGGTATACATAGACAAATGGGTAAGCATAAACAAAACCTGAAAGTTTCAATTCATTCACTTCTTCAGTTTGAATGTTATGCATTGCTTGAAGTAGACCTGTTTTTCTGATATGTCATAAAAAGGGTCAATTCGAAAATTGCGCTACACACCATTAGCTATTTTAGACGAAATTGAAAAAAAAAACTACTGAGTCTTTTTGTACGCTAATCGTAGTTCATGGAGAAGGATTCATGTCATGTGGACATGCATTCAAGAGGCACAAGAGATTAATGAGCTGCTTGATTTTTCAACAGACAATCAGAAAAACATGTCAATTCAAGTGATGTGTAGGACACGAGCTGATTGAAACTTCAAGAGATTGTTTATACTAGCTCACTGGTCATTGTGTACCATGTGATTTGTGAATGTGTGCAATGGGTCAACTCACATAATCTCATTATCTATTAGACATACCTTGTGTAACTCAGCAAAGTAATTTTGCTTGGGTGCAGGTCTTGATGCTGTTCTTATGTATTGCTATCAAAGATTTCCAGAGTTTTATATATATATATATATGTGTGTGTGTGTGTGATATTATATAATATTAAAACTCTTATTTGAAACAATCTTCCATTATCACACAGTTAATATATCACTAGGCTTAGACACCATAAATAGAATAAACAATTAAAAGAAATTGGGGTGCGGATGGGACAAGAGTTGAACCTGTGACCAATAGGGTAGATGCATTCACATAGCATTGCTCTTACCATTGAGCTAAACAGCTGCCAGTAATGCAAGGTATGAAAAGAGTACAAATATATTTCTTTATATATATATATATATATATATATATATATATATATATATATATATATATATATATATATATATTAAACATCTAGGTAATTAAATACAAATTCATCTCCAACTAGTATGGCTATTCCTTACTTCTTGCTTATCTCTTACACTTATTGGCCCCCTCTTGTGGAATATTAGTGTATATATATAAATATATATATATATATATATTTGTGTGTGTGTGTGTGTGTGCGTGCGTGTGTGTGTATGTATATATATATATATATATATATATATATATATATATATATATATATATATATATATATATATATATCATACAGAATTAAAGAAATAAAATACTTTGGCTAAAAATATATGAATCAAAACCCTAAAAAGAATGAAGAATTATGATTTTTCACATACTAAGTACAGAAATTTTTAGACTCAATTGCTTTGGCCATGTGAAAAGTTGAAGTCTTTCAGTTTAGGCACTTTGGTGTGTAATTTCAACATTGAGTGAACTTAAACGGCATTGAAATAAGAAGACATTTGGACACAACTCACAGACCTTTTGACAATGCAACCAATAAAATCTGTTAAAAAATTGAACTGTATAAAAATATTTTCTTCCAGTCTTTTTAGTTTGTTTTTCCTTCTTTTGATCTGATTTTTCAGAAGAGATTTCTTCCTTCTTTTTTTTTTTTCATTCATTATTCTCCCCACCTTTGAAAGTTGTCATCTATTTCCTGTGAGGTACTTGAGCTGAGAGAAAATGAATGTAAGTCTTTGTTGATGTCTTTCTGACAAGTTCAGCAGTGAAGGGGGGATGACCATGGATACTGTATACTGATCTGGTTGTTACCATCCAACCTGAGGCGAGGAGGCCGCGTCCTTTTCAAAGGGGTTGAAGACATGGGAGGCTCAGATGGAAAGTTATCCAAATGGTTGGTTAAACAAAAACTGGTCAAGGAAAATTTTCACCAGATAATCCATTATCATACATACCAGTATACAAGACAGACAATCAATTAAAAAAAAAAAACGTAACAAACAATGCCAATATAAGACTGCATTCAATGCACTTGTATTATAACTATGAACTACTGAAATTCAACATGGATAGTTATGGGGCTTGAATGAGCTACCATGAGCAGAGGTCCTCCAAATACCCTTGTAAACTACATGTTTTAGTCTGGCAAATAAGGTATTATTCTGTAAATACACTTCATTAATATCTACATACCAAACTATATACATAGAAACATTTTCTGAGGATTATGCAAATGAACATTAAAATCATTGCCTGAAAATTTTTGGAGGAAGCATTTTTACTATTATTATTTTATTACAAGTATTTTCAACATCATATAATTGGTGCTTCTCATCACAAAACCCTGGGTCAATACACTCTTCAACAGCAAGTCCAAACAAAATGAAATTGGAAATGAAGGAGAGGCAACTAATGAGATTTGAACTTGGAAGTCCATCTTTCATCAACGTCACCTCAGAAAAGCTTTAATAAGTTAGACACAAATCTGTAGTCATTCTGCCAACCTCACCTTTCCAATTGTCAATGCCATTTTAATTTACTCCCAAGTAATAGTAGTCTTTGAACAGCTACATCTTTTTTAATTTTCAGGTGAATTATTTTCACTATCTTTATTTTATCACAAGTTTTTCTCCATCTTTTATTATTGCTGTTTATCAAAAATCTCTAGGTCAACCTCTGAAATAAAAAATTTGCTTAGCATCAAAGGATACTTCAAATTTGGCATATCTGTAGTGTAAAGTCGAGTAAAATTGGTTAGTGAAGGTTTCTCTTGCCGAGGAAGAGGATTTCTCTGTTCAGGCAACCAGTCTGCTGCAGAAACTGTTGGTTTGATATTACCAATTCTTCGTAAATCTCGTAGCAGATCTCTAAAAGATATAGAAACATCAAGAGAATCAAGTGAGCTAAATAAGCAAGGTCTCTCTTTAACTTAATTTGACATGTGCATGAAAAGCAGCTTGAAATACAGAAATCTACTTAATTTTTTTTTTGAAATAATAATCAAAATAATGTAAATTTAAGTGAATCCAGTAATTATCTCCCTTTAATCTTATCTGAAATATAGGCAATGTTTTTTTCACTGCTATTTGTTGATATAATTACTTCCTGACTTCAATAACTTAATTATACCATAAGGGTACAATACTCATTTTACTACCACTATGGCTTTTCCCAAATCATTTTAGATAGTCAAAGGAAATAAACGGTTTCGTATTGATGAATCCCCTTACAACATTGTGATCTTGATTAATCTACTGTACAAATTCTCTTAATGGTTTTGCATACAAAATCAAATTTATTGATTATATCAAATATATCATTAAATTATTATTATTAAATATTACAAGTTTAAAGGCTGTCTTAGCTGGCCATTAGGCTTGATGTCAAATTATTTTCTTTATATTGGATTAATATTATAATTACTTGCAAATAAATAAGGGAACTGACTCTATAATTGATATTTCCCAAAAGGAAAAGGTTACCCATCATTTTTTACCACTAAAAAGATAAGTTTCCCCTCAATCTTGACCTTCTATATACATACAGACACAAAAAAACTATTTTAATCATGTTAATCATTTGATAAATCTCTGAGAACCAGATTCTAGAAACTATAAGCAGAATTCAAAGCATTTAATCTTTAAAATGAATCTTCAATCTGTATATGACAGCTCTTCTTTGCTTCCTTAAAACATGAAGATTTCAGTGAGTTTGTGTGTGCATTATGAATCAATTACACATTTAGGAACAGAAAGTACATAGGCCAACCCTTCAAAAAGTTTTGACTTACTTTGCTGGAACATATTGAAAAGAGAAGTTGGATGGAGTTAATTTTGGGCCTGAAATAAAAATGAAATGCATTTGATTGAACTTGATAAAAAAATCAAAAGAAAATTTAAATTCAGCAACCTATGAAAGGAAACAAATTCCCTGAACTAAACTGTTTGCATTCACTGAAGATCAATCTTATGATCAATGATTTGGAAAATGAGAAATTACCAGTTTAAAAAAATGTTTCTGACTAAAAAAAAAAAAAAAATCAATTCCACCATAATTGATGGATCTGTCACCAGAAAAAAATGAAATCAAGTTTCAAAATTGATTTTTTACGGTATGCTATACTGTATTCATTTATTTAATGCACATTTACAATTTGGGAATGGTAAAATGTTTGTTTATGGCACAAGATTTATAGATTTTGGGGACTGAAAGGATTCAGGGGAGGAGCAAAAATTATCCACCTATTGACCCTAACCCCTGCAAATAGCAAGGGATAACTGTTTATTAAAGAAACAAGCCTAGCAGGATCAAACTCCACTTATACTTCTATTTTAACTGATGAGGATTACTGAACTGCAATTTTTGTACTGTATAGATGATAATTGAAAATATAAGACTTGTTAGTTTGGCTCAATTGTTAAGAGAGCCCCGTCAGTAATCATAGGTTGTAATTTCAAATTACTGCAGGGGAATGTTAATTCTATGTATGTGTTTGTTCAGTGTGACAGTAAAGAGTTAACTCCTTTATATCTGGTAAGAATTGTTCTTATTACAGGGAGGAAAATAGAGTCAACTCCAAGTTGTAATGGAGTTTTACAAAATGTAACATTGGTTTGACAATAATCATGGACATGAAATACAATTTTAGAAAAGAAATAGAAGTGGGCCATAAAAGAAGCTGCAAGTGTCTTACCTTCTAAAGCCAACCTATTACCAAGCTTTGCATTGTGCTGTTGTACAAGATGAGCATTGGAGCTAGAAAAAACAATCAGAAGTACATGAGATGAATTCAAATTTAAAAGATTAGATGATCCACGGTCAATCATTAGGGTATTTCACATTATGATTATTTATTAATCTTAGCTTTGTCTGGAACAAGGATTAAGTACCCAGTGAGAATTGAATTCACTACACAAGCAAATTGGTATGAGAGACAAGCTTGTTAATCATTGTACTATGGTAGACACTTCTGCCAATACTTCACAAGATTTTTCATATAAAACTCCAAAGACCACCAAGGATTGTTACTTATCCAGGCTATTATTTCTATATTTGCTGAGCTTAAGCTTAGTCCAGAACAAGAGGAAGTAGGGGTAGTAAGATAGTGTTGTGCCAATCTCATAAGTGGAAAGGGCCTGCATGTCTTGAGAATCATATTCAAACACTGATCATGAGTGTTGGTTGGGAGTAATACAATTATCTCAGCCACAAGGCAAATCCTGCCACCTTTTATGTTAATTGATGGACTACCACTGAATTGTCTAAATAGCTGTGGATATTATTAAAAGAACAAAGAAAAATATCAATTCATAAAGATACAAAGAGGCTTTATAAAAAATAAAAATGATGTTTACTTACACATCACTCGTAACATGGTTTGGAAATTCAGAGAGCACCATGTTGGATTGTAAAATAGCATTGGCTGCTTCCAAAGGGTTGGAACAAGCTGATGCAGTAAACAAGAGACAAAATTAAATAAAAAATACATTATAGAAAAATATAGGTCAATTTTCTTATTATCAAAATTATTTGCATCAACAGATTACAGTGTTGAGCAGAAAGATTTAATATTGAAACAATGGGGATATCTTGGATTATAAATGGTATAAAATCAACCAAAGTTGAGAATTTAGTTTGGTTAATAGGTTTTTAAAATAAAAGGGTAGAAATGGAAAATGCATTCGTGGTAAAGGTTTGTGTTGGTTGTTAAGGTTTGGGAACAGCATAAGGTAGCAAGATAAAGCAATGCTACACAGAATAGATATGGAATTCAAGTGTGATGCCAAATAGGGAAGACTGTAAAAGCCAATATATTTATATTTGTAGAGACAATTTTTGAAATGTTAGAGTAACTATATATAACAAAAGTGACTGACATAATTCACAGGTAAAAATTGATATACTAAGCAAAAGTCCAAGTCTACTTCATAATATAATACTAAGAAGGAAATGCAAAACACATTGAGATGTAAATATTCAAATACTCTTATTCTAAATAATAAAAGATAAAATTATTTGTCACTCAGTGATCACTAAAAAGCCCAAATTTAAAAAAAAACCCAAAAAAACCAAACAAAACAAAACAAAAAAAAAATTTTGAACACTGCTGGACACAAACCAAGGAATCAATTTATCATGAACTTATATTGTAAAGTGAAGCCCTCACTAAAACTTAGAGGAGAGGGGGGGTAAACAAAACGAAAACGGTTTTTTCTAGACATGAGGAGCAAATGTTCAAATTTTCAGCCTTCTAACCTCCACTGGTGTGGCCTGTACATGTAGCACATACATAGGTAGAGAGCCAGTCAGGCAGATCAACTTAGAAAATGGAAAAAAAACCTACAGTGACCGGTGGACAGTTTTGTTTTCTAATATGTGTAGTATTCAATTAGGTGAAGACATGGTGCCTGAAAAAATAACGTCATTCAAACGAAACAAATAGTATTTACTTTCTGATGATTTCCTCAATGAAAAAAAATTGAAAATCAAAAGAGGAGGATTTAATTGCAAACCTGATGTTTGTTTGGTGGGCAAAGCTGATCCATTTTGTATCAGCTTACAGAGATCGCCAATGATCTTCCGTAGATGTTGATTGTCTGAAACGACTTCTGGTTCAGAAATGCCGCTAGGTACATACAGTTCTGGTTTGGGCACAGATTTGGGTTGTGAATTACTTTGAGCATTTTTCAATACTGAAAATTAATGCAGTGGAAAAAAGAGCAAAGTATGAAGAAAATTTTTTTTTTTTTCATGACAAATTTGTATATTCATACTCATTCTTGCAAGCAGCAAAAATGTTTTAAAATTGTAAATATTGCTGGGTTGAATAACGATGATATCTATCAATTTGAATTAGTCAATAGTTCATTTTCTGTGAGTAGAAATTTAGAACTGGTTAAGCAATCCCATTTGATATCAGCCAAACTCAGTTGTTAGTCTCTACAATCAAGTTTTTACCATAAGTGAATTGAGATTCTAAGCTTTGTTTGAACTGTGGCAAGATAGTAATATGAATTGGGTCAGATTTTACAAGCTAGAAAGAAGTAACTGTTCATGATTAGGCTAACCAAGTCATTATGTTATGGTAACCGTCCACTCAGAACAGCCCTCACACTTCTGTTGCTGTCTCCAATTAGATGGATCACCTGCACTTACATATGTAGAATTTCAACCAACAGTTGATTGCCATACAATAGGTTAAACTATTTTTGAAAATCAGAGGTGCCGAGTTAGCGTTACCAGCACGGAAAACAGATTCAGCAAACTGAGTTTGAGTTTTGGCCAAGGTTGTTTATGTTCACTTTGCACTAATGCCATTGGGAAAGTCATGAATCTATCTCTCCTTCCAGCTATCAATAAACAGCAGGATAGTTGGATTCCTTTAGCCCTGTGAGACACTCCATGTTGGGCACAAAACCTACATGCTATTGAAACCACAATGCTGCCCTATGTTTGCCACAAAGAGTCTACGGGAAAAAAATCTTTGAAAATCTTCATGTACCTGGGCAAAGAAACATTTGTGGATAGCAGTTATTCTTGTAATCTTTGATATGTAAAATATATTTTGGTGAACTGATGATTATTTAGAATAAATAAAACTTTTGTCTTTATTTCATTAATATTGTGATTTCTCGTCAATCTTTTGTTTTTCTTTCTATAATAATGAAACTATTTTGAGAGGCATTTCTTTTTTTTAAAATAAAATTTCCAGTATTTCTCTAAATAGTTAAATTACAGGATAATAAATCTGTTGCTTCCAGTCACCATTTTTTATCAAATTACTGGAATAATGTAGTGGCTGGGTAAAACTTAGATTGCTTGAGGAGAATATGATTTGCAGTAAAGAAAATACAACCAAGCTCAGGGCTCCTTTCAAAAACATCTCACCCCAAAATGAGAAGAAAGAAAGGAATCAAATAGAAAGAAAAATATATTCTTTTCATAAAAATCAGGTCTGAGATGCTTTCTACTTGTTTAGAATGAGAAGGATTTTATAGCTTTACAGAAACTGACCAAAAAAGCAATATCCCTAGGCCATCTTAGATCATTTAAATTTGGAAATGAAGCAAAGAGAATACTAAAAAAAATCCAGGACGGTTAATGTTAAATTTGAATACCTGGGTTTTTATGGTGGGAAAATGCATTATGGTAGGAAGGTGTGGTTGAATTCTGCGATAAGAAAAAAGAAAGCAGGATAAGGACTTCATTCCATAGGGTGATGATACAGAGATAAGGCATCTGCACTTACATTTGATCAAGTTGTTGTAACTGTCATCATCTGTGGTAGACTGTTCATCTTCATCATCATCTGCTTCCAGATCCACATTGGGCAGATGAGAATTCGGCAGAGGAGCCTCAACTACGGAATCATTGTCACTTTCCATGACAGGCTTCATAGAGAGAGAATAAAAAGATTATTTGAATGTTGACAAAAGAGCAAAAACCTTCAAAGATTGTTTGCTTGTATTGCTACCACATGTACAACAACAATAACAACAATGACTACAAGCATTACAGTGCTTACAAGAGCAGCTCAGAAGTGTAGCATAAGAGGGGTTCAAGGGTTGTATAATGACTGATTACTAGATTAATACAGCCATGGGTGATTAAATAAAATTGAATAATAGAATATATTTAAGTTGCTTATATATAAAACAATTCACGCAATATCTTGTTTTACTTACTTGAAATCTGATGATGAGCAAGACATTATAATACAATTTCATCTATACTTATATTTGTGAAAGTTTGTGACTATGTTTGCTTTCTTGTCCCAAACAGTTTATAGCAGCCGGAGATAACTAATTAAGATACTCCTAAAATGTTCAGGATTAGAGCATGCAAAAAATGAATGGGTTGAATTCAAACATTTTAAGAGGTTTTGAGGTGGGGTTTGATTTACTAGATGACTATAATGCTGGATTGGATTCCCGGTTTGAGTTTCTAATAGGAAAAGCCTATAATGTAATCTAAGGGGAGATTTCTTTTCAATTCTAAGGGCCAAAATAATGGGGAATTTCTTTTCATGTTTATGGGTCAAGATCTAAGGGAAGATTTTTTTCTTCACTTTTATGGATCAAAATCAAATAACTTTTCTTCAATTTTAAGGGTTGAAATTGAGAGGAAAGATTTTTTTTTCTCTTTTAGGGGTCAAAATTGAAAATGATCTTTTTTCTCACTTTTAAGGGGTTCAAATGGGCCTAAAATTCAATCAGACAAACAGACACACAATGTCTAAGGATAAAATACTTTCTACAATAAATGACACAGTTTCCAATATTTACCAGTTTTCATTTCTTTGCTGAAGCTTAATTTTTTCCAAACTCCCTATTAAGATAACTTATGTAATGAATTGATCATAAATTTTGTCTGATTCCATCATGGCCAGCTAAGGGTGCAACTGGACACACACATTGATTTTTATATGCAAATATAACACTGCATCCAATGCCCTGGTATTATGACAAGAGGGCTATCTACTGAAGCGCAATATGGACAGTTATAAGGCTTGGATGAGTTGCAATGTGCTGTAGTCCTCCAAATACCCTTTGTAAGCTATTTACCTGATAATCAAGTAAGCATATACTGAACTTAATCTTTCGTACTATAAACCATAAAAAAGAGAAATTCACACCCATTACAGAGAAAATGAGTGAAAGACATAGGGCTCATTCATTGCAACAACCGAATAATTACCTGTGCGAAATTCCTATGCATGGCCTTTTTTTTGTTCCCTCCTTGAATACGATCACGATCTGCATGCATACAACTCTCCAACTGGTCAAACTTCTGAATTATATTTTCCAAGTTATTTCGTAGTTCTTCAAGTAATGCAGAAGATGCAGAATTCTTTGGTAAAAGGTAAAAAAGAAATAATCTATGAGTGGCTTCAGAGTCACAAACAGTTGGAGGAAAAATGCAAAATTATAAATAATAGCAATGAATTAAAAAGCATTTGAATGAAATTATTTTACAAGGACTTTGAAATTCATATTATTGATAAAATTGTTTTTTCAACAAACTGAGTATTTCAGAGTATATCTTCAAATTAAATGACAAATAAATTTGAAAAGAATTATATTTATATGCTGACTTCTTGCATTTGAGCAGAAATTAATATCAAAATAAATCTTATCCATCAGGTAAGTTAATGACTGAGTTAGCAGCAGTGAATAGACAGAAATGTTTGGTTATAAGCAACTTCTTTGGAGTGCATCTTTTCAGCAGATTTTTCCGCTAGTAACAGCCATTAATACAGCTAAGGAATAAGAAATTTTTTTCTCTATATGGTATACTCTAATATCTATATTATAATTCTGCTTGTTCCCACTTGCGTTTGAATATTATGCTTCCAGTAATAGCATAAAGGAAAGTTATGTAGTTTTATAAGAGGGTAAGAAGAGAGAAGGCAAAAAAGGAAGTTACGTAGTTTGATGAAATGGTAGGAAGAGTGAGGGCAAAAGGAAATGTTTACAAAGAAGGTAGGAAGGGAGAGAGAAGGAAGAAAAGAAAGTTAGGTAGTACAATAAAAGGATAAGAAAAAGGAGGACAGAAAAGAAAGCAACATAGTATAATAGAAAGGTAGGAAGAGAGAGGGCAATCAATCTTAATTACTTTTGTTATGTTGTTTCTTTGTGCAAGAGATGCTGGCAAATCTGGAAGAAAAAATGAGAGAGGATGAGTTTTCTGATTGAAATAGAGAAAAACTAAACATGAAACTCACTTTTCAATACTTTTGAAACGCAGGTAGAGTTCAAGGGTAAAAGATAATTGAGTGGGCATGGCAAATCTTACACTGTTTATCTAATTAATGATATTTTTACTCATAGTTCTAGGTGTTGGTGGTCTGCAGAGTTGCTTGAGAGAACATTAATATAAAGGAGATATGATGATTATGAGAGACTATTTTACTCCATATTGCTATCAACAGAGAAAATATAAAATTCAGGTCATCATTTTTATTGTCTGAGTGGCTTAGCAAAGCATTAATAGTATTCCTTTGACTCTATAAATTAGGTGTTACAATCTTGAATATTTTCACTATATTGAGTCAAACATTTCTAACTAGGCAATCACCAAGTATATATTCACCCTGGAGACCTGGCATTTATTGCACTGCATGCTAAGGCACTGAGACCGGGTAATTTTTGTAAAAGACTTTTTAAAAAAACATGTATTGAAGAGAATACTCACGTGCAGCATGTATATATCCATTTACCATTTGTCTCTCCCCAGGCTGGGGACCTGCTGTCATTGAAGATAGACAAGGTACAGATTTTCTTCGTTTCACATTATCAAAAGCCTTATTTAAACTTGAACCACTGCAAATATTTGAGATGGACAGATTATCTTGGTTTTCTTCTATTTTAGTTTTCAAGTCACTGAAACAAAATATGATGAGAATAAAGATATGAAATTCAAGCACTGAATTTCCCAGGGCTAAAGATACCATTTTTTTCTATGAAATAAGATTAGAAAACTTGCCATCTCCTACAGAATAAAGATTATTTTTTCATAGGCTTATTCGAGCCCCACAAGAAGGTAATTTATGCCAGACAATAATCTGAACACCTGTATATGACTTTTGAATGAAGTGATTCAGTATGAAATATTAAATGAACAAAAGTAACATAAAAAAAATAGGTAATCAGAAAAATTCATCACTGTATCAGCATACTACAGTAGACAAGCCAATGGACTAGTAGTGTTATACACAGATCCACTCGGACTAGTGTCCTCATTTTGGTTGTTATAGTCACATTTTATCTGCTGTACCCTTCAGCCCTTTTTCAGGTATCTGTTGTACTAGATGATCTCCAGGAGATTTTGAACTAAATCCTTTATCGAATCTATAAGTGAAGATTCTTCTCAGTACACTGTCCATGATAGAGGATATTTCATACCACTTAATTCTTCCTTTAATCTGAGTAAATTAATGTATAATAATGATAATTCCTCATTTCAGAAATTCAGACAGGACTAGTAATCTATATTTTATGTAGGAATATTACCGGTATTTTCAATTTCCTCCAATGACCTTAACTTTGAGAGAACATTATTAAATAACCAAACTATGATATGTTAAAAGGGTTTGCCAGTAAATCTAATAATATCAACACTATTGAAATTACTCACCCACTTTTTTAAAGATAACTTTGCAAGTCAAAATTGAGGTGCATCTGTGTGGCTGAAGCGTCCTCAATACCGCAAAATAGGGTATATCAGCTCATAATTTTACGATGATTCACTCCTTTCAATATTTTAGCTTTTAAGTATAGAAATATTATTGGTAAAAAATAGGCTTTAGAATGGAGCAAAATGATCTTTGTGTCAAATAAGTGAGGATGAATCAATGATATAAAAGGTAGAAAGGAAACAATTGTTGATCATACCTCTTCTGCTGAGCCAAGAAAGAGTCTTTCATTAGTTCATCAGATGAGAACTGTGGTTCACCATCTACCATTTTCAGTTCACTATCCCTCAACTCTGAGTCGTGATGAATGTTTATATTCTAAAAGATAAACAGAATATCATAACTGAAAAGGAAATTGTTTCAATCATCTGAAAAAAAGTTATAGGATGAGTTATTGAGTAAATTTTCACTAGATGAAGCATCAGCAATCATCATGTGAAATCACAATAGAAGAAATATCAGTCATTGATTAATAATGCTTCATCTAATAAAAAATAAATCAATGCAGATAACTTCAAGCATGTTCTTATCAGTGGATCGTGGCTGCAGCAAAGTTCGAATGAGGGTCAGACTTGTCAGAATTTAAGCTATAGTAATAAGGTTGATTCTATGCAATAAATCTTTTCTTCTATTCTTTGGCCAGTAGAATGATGTAGTTGATAGAATTTGACATGGTGGGATCTTAATGAGTTGAAAAAGACAATTATCAAAAGACTGAGACAAGGAACGATTAAATACGGCATTGAGTTTGTTTTGAGACTTTACCCTCAGGATATGAAGAATTGCACAAAAAAAATTACTGAAAGTTATCAAGTAATGATATAAAACTCACTACTAATAAGGATAGTGACCTACCAATAAACTCCAAGTTTTAGTCGATTTAAAGCAATAATAAGATAAGTATAGAACCCACATTTCTATTCACAAATGAGGTAAAAGGATTTTAAAATAATTCAAACTCACCATATATTCTTGCATGATTTCATTTTGTTGTAGTTGATACATTTGCTTCCTTTCTTTCAGATTCATTTCCTACGGAAGAAAAACAAGAATGCTATGTCCTGTAAACTACTCATTAGGAAAGATATTGGGAAAATATTTTTAGTTGTTAATGAACTACTTTGCTTTGCAATTTATCAATTGAAACCAGATACTGACTTCTTATATAGACTTATGGATCAAATCATAAATATCTGACTTTATACATTTTAGATATTACAATGCTTACAAATAAATGCTCCATAAAGATAAAAAGGAAACAATCATTTTCTTTGATTTTTAATTTAGACATAGAAAAGTTTCTTGTTCTTATTCTCTACTTGCCTTTCTTTTTCTAATGTTTCCCAAGAAAAACACACACACAAATCATAAGCAAAAGAAAATTACAACAGTCAGTTATCAAGCTAATGTTAGTAAATCAGTATCACACGAGTTGAATCTCTCTTGTCTATAATTTTGAGAAGAGTCATTATCATTGAAAGACTTTTTTGATTGATAGAATAATTCTTTCTATTATTTGTTGCTCCCACAACATTTTGGTTGATTCATTTTACAGCCATCTTCAGGTGTATGGAAATAGGAGGTCTCTTTTTCTGGTTGTGCAAAATCAAAGAACAGAAAATTTAAACAATAGCAATTGGAATCTAATAAATTTAATATGAATGACAAATAAAATGAAATTGTGATTCTTATTTCAACAAAAACCAACACAAACCTTGAGGGATAATTCATTTGATGTTTTTTCTAATTCAGTCCTCCATATATCCAATTCATGTGTCATTTTGGCCAAACTATTTTTCTATTCAAAGTAAAAAAAAATGATTGAAATTTTTAGAAATATGTTACTTAAGCAGAAAGAAAGGAGAATTTGGATCCTTTACTTGTTGTATCTACAACATACAATAGAAAGATAATCAACAAAATAATTGGTGTCGCATGTGGTTTTGCAAGTCCTTATAAGAGTAAGAAAAGGTAAGGTATTTAAGCTACAAAGGTATGAGTGATTTTACGAATATTAAACTGAGAGGTTTTTATTATCTGCTGATTGTGTTTGAGATGAAACCTATGATCTTTAGCATACCAAGCTGCTGCTCTAACATTTAAATCAGATCCACAAATACAAGTAAGGATGAATGAACAGTCGGATATTTAATTGAATATAACCTGTTTACATAATTTACCAAAAATAAAGATTGATAATATCACTAAATATTATTCTTGTACGTAAATCATTTTTTTAATGGTAGAAGTAAAAACTAATTCAATTAAATCAGATCCAAGACAGTACAGTATATCAGGGAGAATACAGAAGTCTAAGACATCACAGAATCCACTAGAAAACTCAAATGGCGATGGGCTGGTTATGTTGCAAGAATGGCAGACAACCGATGAACATCACAACTCACAACATGGATCCCTGGAGATCACATGCACAACTGAGGCTAGCAGAATACAAGATGGAGAGATGAACTAGACAAATTCAGAAAGTATTGGCTCAGCGATGCCCATGATAGTGTGGTGTGGCGAATCCTGGGGAGGTTCGTGCCCAATGACAGACGATTAAAGACTAATGATGATGATAATCATTGAAAATCAATGAATTACTCAAGAATATCATGAAAAAAGTTAGATGATGCCTACAGGTAAGTCCCTGTTGTCCCAAATGAAAAAAAAAGTCTTGTTTGATTTTAAGGTGAAAAAATGTCTTTTTATGATATAGTTTTTTCAACTAGGCATTAGAAACTGAAATGTAGATTTGGTGGCCTTCAGTTAAATACTCTCAATATTGAGCAACAAAGTGGAGAGAAAACATAATTAAAAACGAAAGGAAAATGAATATTTGTAAATATTCAAAACTGAAACACAGTTTAATGGCAAATGAATAACTTTATGTTAGAAAAAGTAACAACAGAATAGTTTTTGTACAAAAAAAAACAAATATACCTCTAGTTCTAACTTTGCTTGTGTTGTGCTTTTCTCATTGGCAAAGTCCTGTCTTAATTTTTCAATCTGTTTTGTGTGTTCTCTTTTTATTGTTTCTAATTCAGCTGACAGCATCTTCTCCAAGGATTGCTTTTGTATTCTTTCCTAAGAATAAAATAAAACACACAAAATGTCATAAGCAAACAAATTACTATGAACAATTACAAATTAAAAGTAAAAATATGAGTTCAGCTAAAATTCCTCTGTCCATGTAGTTTTTTTTATATTCAAAACAACAAATTACCGCAAATGTTTCTAGCTTTCATAAATAGAAAAAATTCAAAAATATACGACACATTTATCCGTCTGTAGGAAAAGCCTATGCATACGGTTCTGTCATAAACCTAAATGCTTGCAAAGTTCTACGTTCAAAGCCTAGCACTTTTTCATATAAAACAATGTGTGATCTAGGAAGAATATTATAATTTGATACTTTCCAATCATTTAAAAGTAAAAACAATGAAGAACAAACTCATAGCTTCTGATTTATAAGATAAATGCTAAAACAAGTGGATTGTAAAAAGGAAAAAAAAATCTCACTTGTTCTTTGAAGTCTTCCTTCATTCTTTCTATGGTTTGGTTATATCCTGCCTTGATTTGTTCAATCTCATTTTGATGCTGCTGTCTAAGGTCTTCATGCCGTTGCTTAAGAACAACATCCAGCTGTTTATAAAAATATGTAAGGCAAAATGAGACTAACGTAGACTCAAAGAGAAACACACAATAAAAAAATAATAATTGTTACAAATACTGGATGGTATGTGATACAGAGCAAGACTCAGACTAAGTTGCTCCTGTGTCATGCAACATAAAGCAGTCAAGGCGCTTCACTGTGTATCGCCCTCAGCCATCAGCTAGTGTCATTACACTTTCTGTTGAACAGACTCCTGCTAGCTCATCTAGGGCCATCCTCTCTTTCTCTTGCCCAACTTGATTAGCAAGTCTTGTAGTAAAAAGCCTCCAAACATGCCCCAACCACCAAATGTTGGTGGAGCTGTTGTCTTCTAATCATGACCTCTTCATTTGATGCCTAGGGTTTTATCTGGGTATCTTATGTCAAAGGTGACAGTGCAAGAATTATAGACAAATATACTTACTCCTTTCTCAAGGTCTTCGATAGCTCTTTGCCTCTGTTTGGATGACTCCATTTCTTGTTGTTGAAATTTCATATTTTCTCCATGTAACTTTTCATGGGATTTTTGAAGCTCAATTAACTCCTATCAAAAAGGAAAAAAACTATGATTAAAAAAAAGCACATGATTAGAAACTGATTTTTGGCAGAGTGGCACCTACATATATCCCATAATGTTGAACATTTTCCTTTTGTGTTTGTGAAAATCACTTTGGTGATTACATATTTTCTCTATTTAATGACAGACAGCACTTATTTAATTTGAATATTTGCAAAACCTGGATGTATAAAGCTGAATACAATATATGCTAGACTGAAACAAATGGTTAATAAGGGTATTAAGAGCACTACTGCCAACTGCAACTCATGCAAACCCTATAACTGTCCATATTGAACTTAGTCATAATACCAACATATAGGGCACTGTATAATATTTGCAGAGTTTTTTTTCAAAAATACAGGCTTGTCTTATATATTGACATATACAGTATTTGTGGATTGAATGAAAAATAGGAAAGGGTTTTGCCTACAGAGAAAAGAAAATTAAGGGAAGGCAGGAAAGCTGTATATTCCTTAACATCAGCCATTTGCAATTGCAAGATCTTGTAGTAAATGAACAAATACAAAGATAAGATATGATATGAAAACATAATTATTTTATTATGCTATTATAGCACTTTTAAAACAGGGAAAAAAATGTAATATTTTTGTATTTCTGATAAAGAAATAAGTTTCATGCAGGCAATGTTTTACCTTTTCTTGTTTGGCCATCAGCTCATTTCTCACGGATTCCATTTTGTCTTCATGTTCTTCCTGTAATTCCATCTTCAATTGCTCCAATTCTTCATAATAATCAGCAGAGATCTTTTCAAGTTGCATTTGCTTCTCATTTGCCAATTTTTCCTCTTCTTCTTGGACAGCATTCTTCACCTAAAGCACGTATGATTTATAGTGAGGAAAATCTTGGCAATATCAAAGCTTATCTTTTAATCTATTTGACAAACTGTTTTTTGCTTTTTCCAGTTTCTCATGTTTCAAAGAATATTTCGTATACTCACTATTGCAACACAATACACCTAGTGGAACCACAAGACAAAACGAAACGAGGTGAAAAATTGAAGTTTAAGAAATAAAATAATCGGCACAGAGTGAGCTAGAGATTTGAACCTAGAATTGACCCAGGGTTCAACAGTATAATTCAGTAAGATTTAGTAATACCCATCACTTCTCTGTCTCTGCAATCTCTGGCTAGATGGATAAATGGGTTTACACTTATTGCATTGCCATATGTTTTGCTATCAACAGGACAGGGTTGATGTGGAGAAGACCACCTTGGGACAAAGAATATTTTCAGGACCACAAAGAATGACATTTGATGGGGTTCTTATCTCAACATAACTGAAGATAGGCACAGGGAAGGATTTTCTGAAGAGTGCTGATAAAAGAGGAAATTTAGAAAAGGCCCCATCTCCTTCAAATTGTACATCACTGATTAATAATCACGAGTTACCATATATTTAGGACCACACATAAGATCAGATAGCATTTTATGTTTGCCACTCATACGTTTTACCCATTGGTGTGGCAAAGCTGATTCTTCAAATACTGGTGCAAATAAAACTTCTACGAGAAAAAAATCGACGTGCATTTAAAGATGCCAAATTCGTTAGAATTGGGTCTCCATCATGCCCTGCCAAAATAAATCAAACTAATTTTTGTGAGAAGCAAAATTATGTGTCTGCTTGCCTTCAATTTTAAGATGCTACAGCTTAGTGATAGACCAGAAAATGCATCTGTTGTCAGCTTCTTTACCAACACATTCAAATTGCTACTTGGCTGGTTTCAGTAAGATTTAGTTCTCACTTCATCAATTGGTTTCTTCCTAGCCATTCATTGCCAGCCACATATTTTTTCCAAGTGGTATAACATTACACTATCCTTTGCATATTAAGCTGGACTGGGAATCAACAAGTTACACTAGACAATACCCTTTGCTCCTTAATAATAATCACAAACATGACTGAAACCTAATCTAAGAAGATTTCATTATAGTGAATATCATGATAACTACTGATTGTTGAACATACAAATTGTGAAATTGCAAAAAAAAATAGTAAGCTGAATAATTTCCATCAAAATCCAAAAGTTAAATAGCAATAAAACCATTCATTACTTTTATTTTTAAATCTTCCAATAAGCTTTCCTTTTCCTTTTGCAAACTGCTTTGGTCTTCTTGATGAAGTCTTGATATTTCCTCACGAATCTTATCCAAGCTGGCATCAAGTTCTTCTCTGACAAACAAATAAACAAGGCCATAGAAAAGTAGGTTGAAAAATATTTTTAAAAAAAGATGTGTGTCACAATAGTATTTGTATTATGTTGTAACTAAAGCTCAATCTAATGTTTCATTCTACTTGAAAACCCAAATATAGTGATGATAAAAAATCACTTGATCATTAATATACTCTCCTTCACTTTTGATAACCTTATTCCATCAATAAGCTTTTTGATACCACATTTGTAAAACTCTTTAGATATTAACCTGAAATCAGAGACTAATTCATTTTTAACCACTTCTTTTCAAGTGAGTCTTTGTCCATCAAAATAGTTTTGCAAACATTTTTTCTATCTTTGTCAAATAGTATATGGTGAACATAGAATTGTTTGCTGACTTGATTTTCAAATTTTGTTGATAGCTGAGTTTTTACTGAAAAAAATATTGACTCACCATATTGAATTCAAAAGCACGCATATATTTTTGTCACAGGAAAAACATTTGCACAACATAAAATTTTGTGTCAACTGATTACAAAAAATTAGAGGGAACATTGGTTGCATCAATTGGTACAAAAGAATGGACAGAACTTTTGTTACAACCTTAGTAAACATCTACATTATGTTCATAAACATATCCATACACATGCATATCAATGAAGAGATAAAATACACACATCCAATGATTATAGATACATATACAGATACATAAACACTTTGGTAAAAATGAACTTACTTAATCAGTTTTTCTTTTTCTTTTCTTAATTTTTCTACTTCTTCCACCACTTCCTCTTCTATATCATCCTTCAATTCTATCAATTTTCTTTCTTTGTTCTGCAGAAAAAAAAGAAAAATACTGAAAAGTGTTTGTTGTTATGTGGTTGAAAGCTGTAGTCTAATTGCAATGAGCAAACAAAAATGTTTCCCCCTTGGAAAACCACAGAAGTTCATTTCAAACACTTCCCTTTATTCATAGGTATCCACTTTGTCATAGGCTGTGAAAAAGAAATTAAGTACTTGGTGAGTTAGTACATCCCAAGAGAAGTAGCATAAGATGATCCTACTGAATAGTAGACACAAATCAGTTAAGGAAAAGGGATAGGTGAAACCTATAATAACTGATATGTCAATTAAGAAAGCTAGATTATAAGATACCCTTGAAGTTCGTTTTTTACAAATATTACACTACATTCACTGTACTGGTATTCTGAATGGGAATCCAATCACTGAAAAGTTTGAGCTGGGAGACCACGATGAGATTAAAACATGCATCTTGTTGTTTGTGTATTCCTGTAGACTCCTTGTGGAGCACAGTGCCACATTTCTGTTTCAATTACAAGTAGGTTTTATGGAGTGGAGTTGTAAGTCGCCATACCCATAATGGACTGCCTTACAGGAGGCAAAGGCTTCAACTGCCTTGCTATCCACCCATAACTGTGGAGAGAAGTGGATCCATTACTTTCCCAAGGGCATCAATTCGAAGTGAACATAAGCAACCTTGGCTGAAACTTGAACTCAGTTCACTGATGTCATTTCCCTTGCTGATTACCATAATGCTACTTAACAACTCCAAAACACACATCTTAAATATTGGTAAATAGGCATACATCATATTGAATATACATCTTTAAAAAAAAGTTGTTTAAAAATAGTTCTCTTGCCACATTTTAATTCAATTCCAATAAATAAACTTGAAAAAGTTTTTTTTGTTTGAAGACAACTAAAGACAGCACAAACCTGTCTCATCTCCATTTCAGCTTTTCTGATTTCTTCATCCATTTCCTCTTGTAATTCTTGAATTGCTTGTTTCTTCTTTGCTTCCAGTTTTTCTTTCTCTTCTTCTTCCTCTTCTTCAAACTTGAGCTTGGAAGCTTCCAAATTGGCTCTTCTGGAAATACAGAACATTAGAGAAACAGTGAATGCGTGTTGTTAGTAAACAGTGCAAATCAAAAATAGAGGATGAACACTTGATGAGAAAAAAAGTCACATCCCTTTCACCTCAGGGAAATCTGGTAATCGGTATCAGCTGTCCTTACTGATTGAGTTTCGAGAAATCTACAGCTTGGCAGAAGATCCAATCTAACCTTTAAACCGAATTGATTTTCCTCCGGTTGCTCATCACCATATTTGTTATTGTTTTTGCACTAGTGGCAATATTATTTTGATTATATTTTTTTTATTAGATGAAGCATTCTCATAATGTTTTGACTAGTATTTTTTTCATCTCAATTTTAGCCACTATCCAAGGATGTAAGTTCGAGTTTTGCTGAGAGCTTCTTTATCTAAAATCTGTTCTTTTTACTAACAGCCATAGACTGATGGTTTGAGTGATTGGAATGAAGAGAACCAAAACTTAAGACAAAAGAAATATGAGTCAAACAATAATGGTAGACATTGCTTCTGAAAAAAAAATGAAACAAGATAATATTGTTGAAGCTTTCTTCCTTGGCAACATTGCATTTTCATTGGATATACAATAAACATTTCTACAGATTTTATATTTCTATCTTAGAGTCTAAATTTTCAGAACCATATCTGAGTATTATTGCAATTTGCTATTCTTAGCCATACCTATTACTAAGAGAAAAATTATTTTAATGCTAACCTATAATAGTAATAATCACTTAATTCTATTTTCAAAATGTGTTACCAACATATTTAGCAGCACAACAAAGAAAACTTTCAACTTATAGTCTGATGCTATGACTAATAAGTGAATTCAAACAGGCTATCAATATTGATCAAGTATTACAAATTTTACAAGTTGACAAAACTACTAAAGAAGAATGTAGAGATTACAAAGTATTTGTTCAAAGCCAACATAGCCTTTAATGTAAACCCATCTAGCAAGAAAAATAAGTGGCTAGAAAGAGTAAATAAACCATTTAAAGAAAACAAGTTTTACATGAAATAATCTATTCCTGATTGGGTTAACCTCCCAGGTTCAATTAGCCTTGAACCACTTTATATTTATGATTCCATTTTATATACTCCATTTCATTCAAGAACCATGTCTAAGGTTCACAATAACATCTTGGAATTTTTTAATTCAAAGGAGATATAATTAATAATATTACTAATTACCATATCACTCAATCATTGAAACATCTACATTATTTGCTCAAAGGTTTTTAATTTTTACATTCAACATCTCTAAATCACTGATGTGAATCAATAAATAGTAAATAGATACCCCTATATTTAGCTATCTTTTCAAAAATTTAAACAAGATTTTTTTTATTCATTCTTACTAATCTATAACCATATTTTGATATTTATAATAGCAAGAAATATAAAATATTGATGATTTCCTGATTCAGATGAAGAAAAACTTTGAAGGGTTAAACAGAAATTCATAATAAACGATAGTGTGCCTCTTACAAATCATGTATGTAATACTAACTAAAACTCCTATATTTCAGTAATTGTAATCTTACTCATTAACAGGGACTAATGGTGTTGTCACAGATAAGTTGTCTAAGTAAGCCCTAATTGGTGGCTGCCAAATGGCAGACTTTGACAAAGGACCTCAACATTCTACCTCTGTTGCTTTTACCAGCATGTTCATGGCTGATGCGAAGGAAACTCAATTCCTCTTTCAGTTCCTTTATTTAATCAGCCTTATGGATCATGTTGTAAGGCTTCTTAGCCTACCTTGACTTGATTGACCTAAATCCTTGACGCTAGTCTGATGATGATAGTTGTTTTCAAACGTCTGTCTGTGTTGCCTCTAGATGCTGATGGGAGTATTTGTCTAATCTCTGCCACTTGCTCTTGTTAGCTGGGGGACACTTGATTCGTTTCTGGATTGCTGTACTTGAGTTCTGGGAGGCAGGCACATGGAGGCTCAGTTGGGTGAATTCTAACCTTGTACCTCCTTCATCTCAACAGGGCATAATCTTGTACATTGCTATTGAGTTCCCTTGTCCAGATACTTTATCCAATCTCGCAGGATTTTTAGGCTGTGCAAATTCTAGCACAATTTTCTGCAGATGCATTTCATAATCATAGTCCGTTGGTCATCAGCATTTGTTACCACAAATCCTTCCTGAGAGGGATTTTATCCTCATTGATTTTTGTACCCAACAACTCACTGTGCCTGAAACAAACCCCATACATATGTTTTGTTCAATTTTTTTTCGAGGAAGTAGAGATCATTTCTATTACCTTTCTGCTGCAGCAGCTGCTAGGTTGGCTCTAATCAACCTATCTTCATTGCTGGCATCTCCAACCAAAGGACTTATCATCTTTCCAGCACCTTCATCTCGAGCTGAAGACTTCATGGACAATGTGCCTTCAAAATCCTAGAAAAAGCAGCAAAGTTAAAATAGAGTTTTGATAATGATAAATAAATATGTGAACCATCTGTACATAGGATGAAATGAACAAGACTGGCAGGTTTAATTATCATTGATATCTCCTTTTAAATGCAATACAATGAAGCTGTACTGATATCATTTCATTTCAGTGGCAAAATCATTTCTGAAACATTGGTTATTTATATAGGAATCCTATTATGAGTCTAATTGTTCAGAATATATGAACAACAATATTCTTAGTCTTTTTCTAGAATTGTAGATGATAATTATAAGGGAAGAGGGAAGAAAAATTAATAATAATAATAATAATAATAACGGGAGTAAGAGTACAGTGATCCCAGTAGTAGTAGTAATAATAGGTAGATTGGTAATTATTATTGTTGCTAAAACTCCAAAAAGATGATCTTAGATGAGTAAGTGAGTTACATTGACAATCTCACGAATATTAACTAGGAAATTCATCATTCATAACTGACAGTGGAACTTGTAAATGAATTGAACTTTTTAGAATTAAAATAATTCACCAAATGATCAAAAGGAGTTCTTTCCCTTGAAAGTGACATTCTATATTCTTTGTATGGATTTAAGAGTTAAAATGTTATGTTTAATCAAAATGAAACCTTTTTCTTTTATATTATAAACTTATAACATCAACATGTCGGGTACACTGCATTTTATTCAAAAGTATTGAAAATGAACATTCACCATGTAACTTTATATTCAGTGCTGAGTTGATTTTCTAGCAAATATGTGAAATAAGCAAGCATGTTTTATATACCATAAGATTATTTATATTTACAATTTAATAACAGGTGGACCATCTTAATGAGATGAAAAGAGATATAGGTATTATTACTGTATTTCATATCAAATTAGCTTGTTAATTGTGCAGTGCAATTACATTCTTAAGAACTAAATTACCCTACACCATAACTATTTGGTAGATCATAATTCATGAACTGAATACTAAATAAAGCTTGAATATTTCAGAATTTTTGTTATAATTCTTTTGGAGTGCATTACATTCATACCCAAACCAATTGGTTTTCCTCTCCTCCCTTTTCCCTTTAAAACAAGGTTACTCACCAAAAAAATGCCACCTGTATTTTAACCAAAAAAAAAGTGAAAGCAACAAAGGTAAGGATATTAGTTAAGATAAAGTTCCAAAGTAACTGAACTGTACAAGGCAAGTAAGAAAAATATCAAAATATGATCAAGAGATATTAATTTCAATTTGAGCTTTTTGAGATAAAGTATCACAGAATATAACACTATTAATTTTAGTAAAAACCATTGAAAAAACTGAGACAAGAAATGCTTCCATTCTCTGGTTGAGAGCTGTCAATTCAGTCATAATCTCACTTCACTGGAACCTGTTCTTTATAATTCTCATCATATTTCTTACAATTGCTCTTAGCTTCTTATTCATAGTTTCCAGGGAATGGAAATCTAATCATGTTATGTTAAAAATGATTCTGACATTTATGAAATATATCATTGCCTTACATCTTTAATCTCTTCCATATTTTTCTGTGTTAATATGAGTAAAAAATGAAGATCCTTGCAATGGATTTCTAGTATTGATAGAGCTTTTTCTGTTTCAAATGTAAAAATACGTTTTTAAAAACTGTCAAGAAGTTTCTGACTGGTATAATCATGAACTAATAAACAATTCTTTGAATGTTACACTATCTTTCCCTTGCAGGGATTTTAGTAATTCATAGTAAGGTGACACATGCAGGGTTTTTAGGAATTCATAGCAAGGTGACACATGATTTGAAGTAGATACATTGTCTTTGTCATTAATAGTATCATAAAAACTATCAGTGTTTTTTTTTTTTTTATAGTACTATCATTTTGAGCTATAATTTTAATTGCTGTATTTCGTAGCATTTCAATTTTCTTTAGCATACTGTGAGAGCTAAGGCCCCAGACCTGACATCCATATAACAAGGAGAAAGAGAATGTAACATAGTAAAAAGATATAAGTTTATGAGTATTTAGATATGGTCTAGTTTTATAGAGCTTTCCATTAAACTGTCTGTTTGATTTCTAGTTCAAGACAATGGGCGGAGCAATCAATAAATTCATCAATATACACACCAAGATATTTAATGTGGCAAGTAGGACATATTCTTTGGCCACTTAATTTCAGTATTTTCAGGTAATTTTTCTGTGGATTTTCTGAAGAAGGTTAGTTCTGTTTAGTCAGTGTTTAGAGAAATTTTATAGGTCAAAAACCATTTATACAGACATTTTAGGTTAGAATTTAATCTTCAAGTTTTTCTATAAGTATGTTAGATTGACAGTGTCAAATGCTTTTTGGAAGTCAACAAATATTCCACATGCATATTTTCTGCATTTAGAATTATTATGAACATCCATTGTCTCTGATTTTTTATATAAGGTTTATTAGTGCATGCTCAGTTGAGTATTCTGGATGAAGTCCAAATTGTAGCTCATAAAACCAGTGGCACTTATGTAGAAATTCATCATCAAAGGTCTTATTTATATTACATAGAAGAGAAATTGATCTATAATTAGAGGCCTTTAATCTGGAAGCTATTTTAATCCTAAATTGTTTGGATGAATGCCTCCAGTTGAAGAGATGTTTACAATTTTGGAAAGTGGTGCAGCTATATCATCTTTTAGGCATTTAGTATGTCTGTCAGAATACAAAATGGGCCTGTTGATTTATTGGCATTGAATGTGGATATAATAGTTGAAATTTCTTTATCATCAACTTGGCTAATTGATAAAAAGTTTGGAAGACATTTTTTTTTTTTTAGATATTTTTCTATATTTCCATCACCTGTGTATTTCTGTTTATTCAGAATGTTTTCTGCTACACTAGGAAAATAATTATCAAAATTATTTGGAATTTTACTTGGATCATCAATTGGTTCACTATTTTCATCTTCCATATACGTTGGATAGTCATTGGATTTAGATTTAACATTTACTATTTGATTAATTCTGTTCCTAAGACGTTTTTATGTCATTTTAATTTTTTTGAAATGATTTTTTAAGTAATCAAATTTGCTATTCCTGATAAGATCTATGATTGTATTATGGACGTCTTTGTATTTGCTATGTAAAGTGGTCTTTTTGGCTTCATTTTTTGCACTTATATATAATTCAAAGATTATATCTCTCCTTCTAAAGCTTGTTATAATTCCATTAGTAATCCAGGGTTAATGTCTATTTTTAGATTCTTTATTTAAATGTAATATAGGTAAAGATGTTTGGGAATTGAATTTTTCTTTATCAAATTCGTCAATAAATTATATTGACAATGAGCTGATCGTTCAGAATCAGACTCACTATCGGAGTCATCCTATAGTACAGAACTAAGTTTTCTATTGAAAAAGTTGTTAAACTTATAATATCTTTCCAAGGTGGAGAGAATTCTAAGTCATTTATAGTTGTAGCATTACTGAGTCCTTTAGTGACTGAAACATGAAATTTGTTATTGGTTAGATTTCTATAAAGAAATATGTTTTTTTAAATACACATAGTAAAAAAATAAGTCTACATGAACATTATGTTTTTCTTTATTTCTTCCAAGCATTTTATAGCTTTTGTTTATATATATATATATATATATATATATATATATATATATATATATATCTGTATAGATCTAGTAAAATATCTTGCTAAGGTCCTCTTAAATGAGATGAAGAAGTGATACATGTCTGCATGGCGATGAAGATCTAGAATGGTTGAAATCCAGAATAAATTGCATATGACTATTTTCCCTTCTCTAAAAGGAAAACATTTGTTAGCAGTTCGAGCCCTTTAGCCAAGTAAGGCAGTCCATCTTGAACGACAGGTTAGCACTCCATCCCCCCAGTAAAAACTCAGTATTGTAACTAAACAATAAATTGTTTTGTTTATTTCTGATGTGATTGTTGCACATGACCTTGGGAATTTCCACAAAGTTGAAGGCCTTCTTGAACTTGATAAATGCTACAGCAAGTGGAATTTTGTATTCTGTTGCTTTCTGTTTAAGTTGATTTATCAAGCAGAGATGGTCCATGGTCAAGTAGCTTCTTCTAAAGCCAGCTTGCTCCCACAGCTGGTTTACATCTAGCATTTGGTGATTTGGTTGATGATGATTTTTGTGAAAATTTCATAGATACACTTGAGTAGACTTATTGATCTATAGTTGTTGAGGTATTTCAGGTTTTCTTTTTTTATATAACAACATTATGATTGCAGCACTCCAATCTATTGGGACTTTGTTTTAGGCATAAGTTGAATAGAATAGCTAGTTTCCAAATGATGATCTTACCAGCTTTTTTGAGAAATTTGATGGTGATATTATCTGTTCCAGGGGCCTTTCCTGTCTTTGTTTGTTTGATGGCTTTTTCATTTCCCATACTTCTAGACAATCTTGAAACTGATTGCTTGCATCTTGCATATCCTATTCATTGTTTTGTTTCCTTGTTAGAAGGAGAAGAGTTTTTGGTAGAATTCTTGGGTACGTTAGTCAATCAGGTCTCCGTTAGTATATTAGTTATTGTTTCTGTCTTAATGCTTTTGAAATCCAAAATAAATATGCTACTAATTAAAAAAAGAAAAAGCAGTAAGTTCTGTACCTTTTCCAGAGATCCCCTCACAGCCAATTCCAGATTTTCAATATCCATTATCTTTTCTGACAGTCCTTTGTCAATGCCAAAGTCCTGAATTGTAAAAGAATTAGAAATGATTAGAGAAAAAGAAAAAAAAGGATCCTCATAAATACATCTTAAACATAGCATTTTTTTGATTATCAATCAGTTAAAACAAAGTTTAAAAAAAGACAGACAAAAATGAAGATATTGTTATAAAAAATATTATAAAAGTACCCCACCTCAGAATTTCAAAGCAAGACAGAAAAAAACATTAATTTATATCAATTCTGTTTAATAAAATATCAGGTGTGAGTGACATGTTATTTTCACTCCATAGTAATGGAATGGAATGGTATAAATCTACTTTTTCCTCTGCTCTGTCTCCTTGCAAGATATCTGGTCACTGGCATACCACAATAAATGATGAAGAATAGAGTGGGTGACTAAGCACTTGGTCAAAGTACTATCCATAACTAAAAAAACCCTACCCAGCAAAAAGAGCAAAAAAAAAAAAAAAACTTATCCCTGCAGTCAACTTTGACAGGGTGCCAATAATGATCAATTTATATCAATTTATTAATGCGTACCTATGAAGTTCATACTTTCAACATCCTCATATTCCCAGCAAAACACATTTGCCTGACTGTCATAAGTTACTTTATTATCTATGGACTCAGGGATCTTACTATGGAATAGAGGTTAGTAAACTAATTTTGCTGACTATTGTGAGTTAAATCCTCACCAAGTGCTTCACACTAGTGGCCTTGTGAAAGACTAAGCTAGCCTAGTGAATAAATAGCTATTACCATGAATGAAAGATTGTATAAGCATAGAAATATTCATTTGCGATGTTTAATGATGATAATAATGATATTAAAAAGAGAATCAAGATCAATTTTTAAACATTGTTTAGCCACAATCAAGTTTTTAGTCATGGACAAATTCATCTTTTTTCCCCCCACAGTCAAGGTATTGCAAAATATAAAAATTTGAATTGAACAGAGAAGTCAGGAACTGCAGAATATTTTTTCATGAGTAATATGGCTTTGCAGAAAGTGTGTGTAAAAATACATATGTATACATATAATAGATGTTGGATCAACAAGTCTGTAGCCCAACACCATTATTGACTGAGTTTGGGACTGAACTATTCATTGTATAATGTTCTTTTCTAATGATTAAAACAGAAGTCTGGGGCTAAGTTCAATGACAAGGAAGGAGAATATACTGAAAATCAATTATTTTTTGAGTAAAATGCTTCTTTCAACATTACGCTACAGACTTATTGATGAACCTATATATATATATATATATATGTATGCATATAATCATTAAGAAATCCATATCTAATCCAACAGAATAATCATGAATGCATTACATTATTTGAAACTCTATTTGAAATAAGCTCTTGTTATTACGCAGTGAATATGTCATTTGGCTCAGACAGTGTAAATAGAATAAACAATCAAAGAAATGTGCTGCTGCATGAATCAAACCTGCAACTGATAAGAAGCCACCTTAATATCTCACCATTGAACTTAACAAGGTGCTGATAAGTCGAAGGCCCAAATAACCAACATATATAAATATTCAAATAATATAATGCATTTATGATTATTCTGTCAGATTATACATCCATTTTTTAATAATGTAATAGTCCACATTGACAAATAATAGAGCAGATATACAGTGAATGAAAAAGATAAGATATGAACATCAAGCAGCTATTTGGGCCTCCGACTCATCAGCGGACTGTTTAACTCATGCGTAAAAGCGTGCCACTTCAAGGTGGCTTCCTATTAGTCGCAGGTTTGATTCCTGCAGGAGCTCATTTCTTCGGTTGTTTATTCTATTTATGTTGTCTAGGCCAAATGACACACGCTCAGTTTCAAATAATATAACGCATTTATAATTATTTATCACATATAGACAAGCTACAATTCAAAATTGTAAATATATGTTTCCTATGTCTGAATTTTGTTAGACGGGGTGTATTAAACATAATGAATGATATGGCTGGATTATTATCTTTGTCTAAGAGTTCATTTTTTCACAACGTTTAGGCTGTGTATCCTCCAGTTATCACCCATTATTGTTGGTTATAGAAAGTGGTATTACCTGAACAAAACGGGCACTCAGGACATCTGTATACCATGAACCCACTATCACATGGTGGTACCTGAACTATGACCCTAACTACCCAAACAACACAAAAACAGACACAAGAAGACACCTACAACACCGGGCAAAACATATCAGCAGTGACCCGGATATTTACAAACACAAGATGTTTAGTATAAGAAACAATCTCCTGAGCAACAATTACCCAGCCAATCTGATTACAAAAATAACTCACACAGACCCCAGATGGCACAATGAAACCAAATCCCAACTCCACAGTCACTCTCCCATACTAAGGTGTTTCTGCGGAAATTAGAAGATTGTGCCTCAGTACAAGATTCCACAGTGGAACCACCCTATACTCACACCTTCCCAAAACTAAACCACCCATTGAAAAAAAAAAAAAAACATGACCTAGAAATTGCATATATTGGATTCTGTGTGACTATGTTGGATATCATAAAGGCAAAACATGCCAGCCTGTGAAAATAAAAATTAAAGAGTACAGGAAAGCCATAACATGCAGCGACACATACAAGTCTGACACCACATTTTGAGAGAGTGGGATGGGCACAGGCCCCTATGGGAGGAAGTACGGATTATTGACAGGAAGAACAATTGGCGAATACAACTGAAGGAAACAGCACATGTACTTTCTCCAGTCAAACCTATTAGTCGACTGAGCATTGATATGAAAAGCATCTGGGAGCCTTCTCTCATAAATAGCCACAACATATCATATACAATATACTTTCTTTTCTTTGTTTCGTATTTTTAAATTTATGAATTTGTATTCAGTCCATACTTCTTTAAAAAAAATTGTGAAATTTCGACAACTGCAGCTAGGGAGATAATTTTAGAACCCAAAGATTACAATAATTACAAATTCGAGACTAATCCTCTTATCTATTGTTTGTTTAATTTCAACTCAATACTAGTTCTTCCATTACAATATACTTCTTAGTCCGTTATGTCTGAGAGTTCATAGTATTCTTTTTAAAGAGAAAAAGTACGCTGATCTAAGGTAAAACAATTCATTCGATGAAATTCTAGATAAAAGACCACATTCAATTTTATCTAATTTCTCATTGAACTAAGTGCTGTGATGAAAAATTATTTTTGACTCGCTTTGTGCTGAAAATTGCTTCTTGAATACAATAAGTTTATCTTTCTACCATTGCTTAAAAAACAAACTTTTCTTTATTAAAGTAATACAGATAGAATGCTTATTCAAACATATACACAAGTTGTATAGACATACTCAGTATAAAGCTTATGTACTTGTTATAATTCATGAAAAAAAATCATGGATATATCTGAATTTTTCAGCATTTGTTCTTTTTAAAATAAATTTCTTTAAAATAATACATTCAATTATTTTATATTATTTCTATTCAAGCGAGCAGATAAGGATATAAAGTCTAAAATTATATTTTGTTCTCTCCTTATCCGAATCTAAACCATTTTTTTAAAAAGCAAATTATGTTCAGCTGGTGATGCCCCTACCAAACAGGAATCGGTCAGTTTTCTGTATTTTGAAAATCTTTTCTTATGCTGTGAAGGTTGAAACAACTGTTCAAGTTTTGCTACCTCTGGAAATACTTATCAAAAAGACAAACCTCAAAGTCCTCGACTCAATGTAATCAGAGAGGGAGTGGTTTCAAATGCTACATAGGGGCAGTGGGTGATGAAATATTTTGTAAACGAAACACCACAGAAGATGAAAATATAAGTTTCAACAAATATTCAATATAGTAAATATGTCATCCCAAATAGGAGATGATCTGTCATAAAATATTTGGTAAACTTGTGGAGTGAAGCTTGGGGTATGCAATTGTTCATTTGCATGTCCAATTCTTTGTCTCTAAAGCACAATTAAACAAACAAAGAGTCACTCTGCTCTTTTTATATATATATATATATATATATATATATATATATATATATATATATATAAAAATATATGAAATTATGTACACTAGGTAATTCCTGTGGAAAAAATGAATGGATATACAGGTTCCCCCAGTAATTTGAAAGGAGAGTGTCCCTCTAAAAGCTTTTTGTATGCCGAAATGGCATAAAGCGAAGACATGATTGCCATTAATTTAAAGGGAAAAAATTTTTGAGCATCGTTGAACACCCCAAAATAGCAAGGATGGTATATCAGGCCAAACCACAAGAGGTCATGGCAGATACAGGCAACTGGGGTGAAGAAAAGAAAAGGGTTTGTGCTGCCTCTATAATGGCTTGATGCTAAACAAAAATGGAACACTATTTTTGCTTTCAAAAAAAGTGGCATAAATCAAATTTTTGAAAAACAGGATTACATTTTTTTGAATTCTTTTAGATGTTTTCTATGTTAAAAAAAAGTAACTAAAATAATTTCTTCCGATGGAAGGATCCATTGTTCAAAATGGTAGGTAGGAGATATTTTATCAGTAAACTTGTTACCCTAATGTGGAAGAGTCTATGATTACAGAAAGAAAATGAAGTAAGCTCATATAATTGTAAATATTTGTTAGTACACTCCAGAAATGGAAAGCTGTAATAATTTACTTTAGACCTGATATCTGTAATTGATCTCAATCTATCAGTACTCATATAGTACAGCCACTTTTATTCGTAATAGAAAGAGTTGTTAGCCCTGAAAACTATTACCTAGCAAAGAGGTGAATCTATAGTTATGGACAGAGAAAGGAACAGAAAAGGTCATGCTGTTCATTTTTGTATTTATATATATGTGTATACACACACACACACACACACACATATATATATATATTATATATATATATATATATATATATATATATATATATATATATATATATATATATATATATATATAATGGTATGGTTCTGATAACTGAATGTAGACAAGGTAGTAGTGTACTCCTAACAGACATCAGCACTCGGTAAAATGCCAAGATTTGAATGCTGATTTTCATTTTCTAGGCAGGCAAGCTGTTTGAACTCAGAAGATTGGTACAACCCAATCTTTCTACCCACATTTTCCAAGCCATACTAAGCATAGAACAAAGACATAATTAGATGAAATCTGATTTATCATACCTCATTCCAGCACCATAGAAACTTAACTGTGATAATACCAAAGAAAATGAAAATACAAGTTTCAACAAATTTCAAATGAGTAAATATACCATCTCAAACAGCTAAAAGATCATGGACATTTCTTTTTCTCAAAAACAAAAACAAATCAAGCAGTAGTAATGCCCGAAAATGCAATATAACATAATAGAAAAACATGCAACAAGAGATAAAGTTTTTATATTTTTATAAAACTTTATTGAAAGTTCTGAAAAACTGATACAAAACAAGCTTTATTCAGCAATATGCAATAAAAAAACTGTGCAATCACCCAACCAAGTTTAAAAAAATACAGAATAGATCATAAATTAGGGAGTAGATTTTTTTAACTATGAGGTCAGTCTAGAAAGTATCCACTTATTTTGAATATCTCGAGAACAGGTAGCTCAATCTTGATGAAACTTGGCAACCAATGAGAGGGGACCTTACTGCACATGTGTGTAAAGGCACTCTCCCATGGGGTTTCTCAGTTGGCAGTAACACACCACCGAGCAAGATTGTAAGCTGAGTGGCCACGGAATTCACAATGCCCATTCTTCAAGTGCGTTTTTTTGGCAAAACGTCGCATCACCCAGGTCTGTCAGACCCCTACAAACCAGATTTCGTTCTGTGCAACTTCTGGCTTTTCCCAAAGCTAAAATTGCTATTGAAAGGGAAATTTCAGACCGTGGACGAGATTAGGGAGAATACGACAAGGCAGCTGATGGCAATCCCAAAAGAGGACTTGGCAGACTGTTTTAAAAACTGGAAGGGATGCTTGGATCAATAGGTGAAGTTCCGAAGGAAGTATTTTGAAGGGGACTAAAATGCCAATGCCTAAGGTAGGCTACATTTTCGTTAATATAAAATGGCTGGATACTTCCCTGACAGACCTCATCTGCAGTAATCACAGAAAGATTCAACATTTCAATTTCTAACCAACCTAGAGCCGTAAATATTATACCTCATTTGAAATTGAAACTGGGTCTTATTAACTGAGATTTTGATATGACCTGTTGTTAATTTTTCATTTGTTTTTTTTTAATTGCCTTCAAATTTGTTAATTATTTCACAACATCTCAGCTGATCCATCCTTTGGTCTTTTTCAGCTTAATTGTATCCAGTGCATAGTTTTGTTGGCCTTATTCTGTTTATAATCTAGGCTCTGCTAATTCATGTAGTTTTATTGTGTCCCTCTAATAGGACTCCTGATTGTTACATTCACAAGAGATCTGAAGACTAAATCGGCTAACACATGGAAAAAAAAAGCAAAAGAAAGGCAGTGAAAAAAGAAGAAATCATTGAATATGAAACTGAATCTTAGAGCAAAATTTCCCTTAATATTTTTGATGCATTTACAGTAAATTTTTACTCCACATTTTAACCTTATTTAGTATGTAAATGCCATTTGTGTTGAGAATATATCAAAAGCTTAGAGACTATCAACTCTTCCCATTAAATTTTATGAGTAATATAAGTTAATAGAAGCAAAATGAATTCTTTTCATTCAAGCATTTTTCTGGTTGAAAAAGAAAAAAATAACTGCTTGTATCAGTCAATTTTTCTTGATTTATTCATCTTTAAGGAGAATTAACTAATAAAAAAATTCTTTAGCATGGACGGCAGAATGAGAACAATCTACCTCTGTGAATTGAGTAAAGGGTTTGGTTTGAAATTCCCAGAAGATTACCAACAATGATGTATGCTTGAAGAAGGCCAGAGGGTATGGAGGCTCAAATGTTGTGACAATAACAAAGAAGATAAGTCACTAGTCTGAATAAATCAGTGTATAATAATACCTGGAATTCATGAATATAAACGGTACAATTGTATTGTGCTGAAGTTATCAACTGCAACGAAAAGTCGACAGTCCTTAGAACAGTGAAAATTTCATGTTAAGAGCAATTTTGATTTTCAAATCAGTTAACAATGTTTGTAATGAATCAAGTGACCCAAAGGCAAAGTGGTTAAAGAGAGATAAACTGCGTTCTTTAAAAAAAAAAATTGGTTCAGTGTTGGTTAAGACAGAAAGATATGATATAGAGAGTGGACTTAGAAAGAGAAATATTTTTTCTCCTTTACATCACACTGCAGTGTATCATTTCTTTTTTTTAGATCCATTCAAGATAAAAGAAACCCAGAAAGTACAAGAAAAAAAAAGAGAAAAAAAAGAAAGCAGACCATAGAGTATTTATATACACTCCACACACACACACATATATAGATATATATATATATATATATACACACACACACACACACACACATGTATAACTATTGCATTTTGGACGATATTTTTCGTTTTATTTTTGATGCGATCATTATTTCAGTTTTGGACGTTTCGATGGGGTTTAGCTTGAAAACTCAATTGAAAACAAATAGTTTTGTTAGAGACACAAATGTAGACAAATGCTGTCAAAAAATGTATATACAATGTTTCAGTTTCTTTAAAGAGTCTGTTCTTTTTCTTGTTTCATTTATAAGTTAATAAGTCTTGATTATTAGAATGTGATTAAATTTGTAATTCAGTTGATAGAAGTGTGGTTAAAGGCCTAAATATAAACTCTTTGGTAATATGTTTTGAAAAGATCCTAGTAAACAGTAGTGATTTGCAAATAAATAAATATTGCCTTGAATTTCCTTACAGCCTTGGATGTCACATAGGTTACACAAAAGATGGAAAATGTAGAAATTTTACAGCATAGCCATAGAAAGAGTGGATTTGAAAAATGGAAATGACCCGCAAACTCAACAAAGACGTCATTCATTTGTAGATTTTGAAAATAATTTGTAGGTAAAACTGAAGCAACAATGATGGATTTAATAAATGTGTTTATTTTTCATAACTCAAATTGGGTGCATGCCAATGTTTTGTGTGAAAAAAATATTTTGGTGGCAGTGTTTATGAATCATCAGTTAAATACATTTGATATAAATTGTGAGGTTGCAAATAAGTTTGGAACATATAGACCATTCTGTCCGGAGATGATGAGAGAATATCCTGATCAAAATATGAACTCCAAAGATAAAGATTTACTAAAATCATTGCAAATAGGTTGCTATTGAAACTGAAAGTAGGTAATTTTTGGATTCAACCAATGATAGTCACAAGAAAATATGCAATACGTAGTACTTAATACAGGAGTATTGTATGGGTCGTTTTCCCGCTTTTTGTCATCTTGTAAAAATTTCTGAGCTATCTTTATTTTTTAAAACATTTTTTTTGAGTAATGAAAAACAAAAATGAAATGATTGTACTGACCCAAATTACAATCAGTAAAAAGCTACAGTAATAATGAAGGTAGTTTAGAATAGTAGGTAGAACACATTAAATTATTACTATTTATGAGATATGTGGCCAAAGGACATTACACATTCTTGTAAAACTGGTTTCATTGAATACGCTATCTACTTTAAATTATCAAACTATTTATTCCAGTGTTGCTTCAAGCCTTTATAGAATTTTGAGACTTGGCTTCATTTTTACTTGAACCACAATAATGATACTACAAGTACAAGACCCATCACTTTATTGATGGTTATTTAATGGTGTCCAACAACAAATTTGACTGATGGCTGCTACTGATGCTATAAGTGAAAGAGAATAGTTTGAAGAGGGAGGGAAGAAAAGAAAGTTAGGTAGTTTGATAAGAGGGTAGGAAGGGAGAGTGACTGCTGGCTGTTACTTATAAGTGTGACAGACGCAGCTTTTATAATAAATAAGACTAGATTACACAAGCAGTCAAAAATGACAGCATACACGGATATACATTGCATTTTATAAACGTAGATAATAGAGATCTGCATGCATATTGTGTGTGGATGATTTTGGTCAGTTTACTCATTTTGGTCAATGTTCAAAAGGTCTAAAAATGGTATCAAGAAGAGTAAAAGATATTTCACAATAGGAAGAACAACTAAATAATAATAAGATCTTGTTTACAAGGCCTTGAGAAAATCTGGACATGAAGAAAATATCTTCAGAAAATAAGTCAAATCAAAACCATCTGGACTGAAAAATGTGATAAGAGAAATTAAAATATGCTTCTATATACATGCAGAAATGATACAATTCACCAGATTTTGTTTGATATTTTAAAAACTACAATAGTGAATTCCAGAAGATAGCAACCCCCCCCCCAAAAAAACACAAGAATGTTATCATAAGAACCAGATGAATAAGATTTAGAGTATCTTTGAAAATAAGAGAGACATTGTCCTTTAAACAGTAACAAATGTAATTGAAACAGCTTTTTTGAAATTTGTTAAATGAAATAAATGAATTCTTAAATTCTGAATCAAGGAAACGTCTTTTCCTCAAATATGCTCATGTATAAAGTACATAGTCAAAGACACAGGTGTAATTGAGACTTCTAATCAGCATGGAATTTTAAAAAAAATGGAATAAATATTGTTTATCATGAATGATTTCATGAGCCAATTTTAATGTAACTCTGTGGGTATTTTTCCAAAGTCTTATTAAGGTTCAAATTAGTTAATCGAATTTTAAAAAAGATTTTGCATCCATTGAAACAATTTTCTAACATTTTGAGAACTGTCTCAAGAAGGCAGGATAGATTTTTTTTCGAAGTGAAAACCTAACTGTTATGAGCGTGTGGGCAGAAACTCAATAGTGAACTTTAATCTAAAGCAAGAATGAAAAAGAACAATATAAAGCAGATTGAAGACAGAATCCCGGAAAGTCTTTAGGAAAGCAATTATGAATAGAGAAAAGAGGCAAGTACTAGAAGTTATGCTAAACATTTCAATCAAGTACAAAAAAACAAGCCTTGATCATTGTAAATAAGTAAAAGCAGCCATTCACAGAAGCTTCATCAAAACCAGGGAAATAAATTTATAATGTGAATTTTCTTTTCAAACCTTCTATGCATTCAAGCTATTTTTGTCATTTGCATTTCTATAAGCCATCTATTTACACTAGCAGCTTTATGAGTGATCATTTACAAAAGAGTCCGTATCGTTGTGGAGACAATTTTCTTTTCAATAACAATCAGAGTAAAATGCTCTGTTGGATACAAATTCAATTTAAAAGTATGTAACAGATTATTATAGAATAAGAATATTTTAAAGAGATAAATGGGAAAAAGCAGAATAATTCACAACCAGAATAACACAAAGGCTCTTCTCTGGATTTTACCTGAATATATGGGAGCCTGTCAAGTCAAATTCATAGCATTTCTTCTAATACAAAAACTTGAGTTTATTTAGAAAACTTCTCAGAGGATCCAATACTGATGTACTGTTTGTGTTGGTCTACAGGGAAAGAAAAATCTTTTTTGCTTGATAATTGAAGCAGGTGAGGAACCAGATGTCAAACATTGACCTTCCAATTGCCCCTCCAGTGCTCTACCAGCTGAAAAAGAGTCCTCGTATTTTTGTATTGGAAAAAGTGGCCAAATAAGGCATTTGAAAAGAAAAGTGTACAATCTGGGCGGGAGCCTCAATCAAAGAGAACTTTCTGGTTATAATAGACATAGATAAAGATGATGTTGAAAAAGACAACAAAAAATAGGATCTAAAAAAAAAAACACAAAAAAAAAAACAGACCCAGTTTATCTTATATCATGCAATAATTGCCTTCTTCGGTACAGAGACATTATTAGAATTCTTAACCACATATCAACAGGCACAAGTATAGGTAATATTTATACATAATATTATGGCAAAAAATAAACTCAAAAGTTTATTGATCACTTCAAGTTTATATATAAACAAAAAGACTAGGATACGTATATGGGTGAGAAATCATACATGGAATTCTAAGGACTGAATTACATATATACATAGATATGTGTGACTATTTGTAATTGCATTTGAACAAAACTCAGAAATTGATACATCCAAATACAGGCATTAAAATTTTGTTACAGTATATATTCATTGTATAGTTATCAATGTACAAAAGCAATTGCTAAATTTCCACTTGAATTCATTATCAAGAACTGCTTCTGCCGAGTTCAAATTTTAGAGTTGTTTGTATTGAATGTATGACTATTCATCAATTCTAAACTGTGGTAAAGTAAATCATACTGATTGTGATCTCCTTTGCTTTTAAAAACTCTCAGTGGAAATATACATATGCAAAAGTAATGATAAATACAACATAGATTATACATAAATAAATACAATCACTGATGCACTCATTTTTCTGCTAACATACAAATACATAAATAAATTTCTTTGACATACAAATCCGTAAGACCTATACATAAATACAAAGGATTATACAAAGTAGCGAACATCAATTGTGTTCAACTGGAATGAGAATTCTTTGGGATACTTGCAAGTAAGAAGTCATTTGTAATAACATCACATCATACATATATATTTACGCATACACAAATTTTATATGTATATCATATATAACATACATATGATCCTTTGATATATGTCAGTATACATTTGTAGACAAGTAGACAAAATAGGCACAGAGAATTAAAATTAGGATCTAAACACAAGTCAATTTGATATACACTAGGGAAGATAGAGAGGAAGAAGAAAAAGGAGAAAAGTGGGGAGGTGCAGTATTTTATTCGGCAACTTCTTTATCATTGCCTCCTTTGTCCTTCCGGTGATGGTGGTGATTGTTGTTGTTATTGTTGTTGTTGTTGTTGTGGTGGTGATGTTGATTTGCTTTCCTTTTGTTGATAAAGTTACTTGCGAAACGGGAGAATATAAATTTCAGGCTCCTTTTCAGATCAATAAAAGAACTGCATTCTCTTTTGCGTACTTTGGTCTTGGTGCCCATTGACTGCAAAAGAATTGCAGCCTTTTAACATATGAGAGAGAGAGAGAGGAGTGGCATAAAGTCTGTTAACTGAAATGTAGGTAAACATACTACTGCAAGTTACAGCTATGATAAATATACAGGCTGTGGTTCCAACATGTATACACCCTTTATCAGCTTTGAACTTAAAAAACTTTTTTTTTCAAGTGAAATTCTGAATTACAAATGGATAGTAACAAAATTATATTTGAATAATGGAAATTTCAACTGAAAACGGCACAACTTGTGGGATGCTCACATTCGGTTGTGATGCGTACGTATATGCAATGGTCCAAGGAGGAAAAAGAATAACCAACGGCCAACAAGGGATTGGATGTCAAAGACTTATTAATGCAAGCAGTAAACAAAGTACGAACCAGCAGAATGGATACAAATTGCAGATAGCTTTAATCAAAGTGAAAGAAGTACATTTATAGTTGTTGTGTATGGGTTGTATAGCTGCAAGCTAGTCAGAGTACTTGTGCTAACCAATCCCCATTGCTGAAAGCATCTTTAATGGGCAAGCAAGCTTCAGAACTGGACCTTGTAGCAATGGAAGAAGGTTACCTGGTCCGATGAGTCTCACCTTCTATAGAATAAGGGGGAAAGCAGGATGTGCGTACATCGTTTTCCAGGCTATGCAATGGCATAAGGATGGATTGTAGGAAAACAACAAGCTGATGGAGGCAGTGTGATGGTTCGGGCAACATTCTGCTGGGAAACATCGGGTTCTATTACTCATCTGGAAGATCCTTTGTTGGATGCCACCTACCATACATCATTGAAGACCAGATACACTTCTTCATAGCGATAGTCTCTGACAATGGCAATGTTATTTTACAGCAGGACAATGCAGCCTACCACACCATATGAGTTTTACAGGAATGGTTCCAGGAATATGAAGAAGACTTCGCTGTTTTGTTCTGGCCACTAACTCCCTAGATTTCAATCTCATTAAGCTTTTATGGGATATCATGAACCAACAAGTCACACTGCCAGTAAAAGACCTGCTGTTAACATTCTGGTACCAGATACCAGAGGCAACCTTTAGGTCAAGTAGAGTCCATACCTGATTGGTCAAGAACTGTCTTGCAGGCAGATGAAGGAAAAGCACCTTATTAAGCAGGTGGTCATAATGTTTTGACTTATTAGTGTGTGTGTGCATAAATATATATATCTATAGATAAATCATAAAATGTTATTGACTCATAATCAAGTTGAGGTTATTTCACTATAAACAAAATTTTTCAATTGAAATAGTGAAACAATGTTAACTTTTATATAATAACTCTAGATCTCTCTATTGAGCTATGTACAATTATAAAAAAATATGTATGATAATATATATTTATATATATATATATATATATATATATACACATTCATACACACATATTCATAAATACACATGCACACACACACACATATATATATATATATATATATATATATATATATATATATATATATATGCATATAGTTGAATGTATAAAAATGTATGTTGTACTTAGATGGCATTCGTATGCATCTGAGATATTATGTACAAGGTGTGTCCAAAAAGAAACCAATCAAAATAGTCTCCTCCACTGTTATCATCATTTTTTCCAGTTCTAGAATGCGTTCTGAAAGCCAATTAGAGGGATAGTGTGCAGGTCTAGTGCAACATTTTTTCTATCTCTCCCCTATCCTCTGAAGTCTATGATTTTTCCGCATGGATTTCAGCTTTGGGAACAAAAAAGTCCGCAGGGGCCAAAACTGGACTGCAGGGCTGCTGGGGGACAGAAGCTGCTTTGTGATTTGCCAAAAATGTCGTTCATTTGTCAGCAGATGTGGCAAAAATTTTGCAGCAACATGATGCATCATCAGTTTCTCACGTGAAATCATGTGGCACAAAAATTCCTATCTCTTCAGAAACTCCACAGACAATCAGGTGACAATTTCTACGGATAGACCACTTTCTCAAAGTGATTCTTGCTTGTAGATGTAAATAGTCATCCACAATCTGGATTGTTTTTGATGGATGTTCTTCCCAATTTGAAACGTTGTTACCACTTATGGCATTGTATACACCTATCACAATCCTCCTAAAAGTATTGTTGCAACATTACAAAAGTCCCCCAAAAGTTTTTCCTAATTTGAAACACATAAACATGTTCCTTTTCAAGATCCTTCATTGTTCAACTTATGGGGAAAATGCCAAGTACATAACATACTCATTCACCCTGACATAAGTATCTCAAAAACTAACCAATGTAGCTTGATGCAGCTTTTTTGATACAAAAGGTCAAGGTCACTGCTATATGACATTTTAGTTACAAGCACACTAAACTATCTCATCAATACAGCATTTTAAAAGTTTGGTTTCTTTACAGACAATTCTTGTGCATGTGTGTAAGTGTGTATTCTCAACTGAAATATAATTTTTTTTACAGTCTACTAATATATATATCTGAACACCATATCTAAATACTGTATCTATGCGTATCATGGGATGCTTTGACAAATCAATCATCATAAATTTGATATGTGTATATTTCCATAGGCATTAAATGAAGATGAAAATCAGCAGACAAGTCCTACAAGATCATATCCAAGACTTTCACCAATTCCATAATAGAAGGAAAACATACACTTTAATAATGAAACTGTAACTGGAAATTCTAGCTGGCAAAACTTTTATCATGTGTTTATTAGTTTTGCCTACAAATTCCACTGAAAAATTGAAATTATAGTATATATAGCTATTGCAGAGGATGGCAAGCATTTGTATTTTCATCTAGTATTCTATGCGTTTGTCACACACTTTCCAGATGGAAAATAATCCAACCTTGAAAATCAAGTATTGCTCTGTCAGTCTATACATTCTACTAAAACTGAGCACCCTAAGTTATTTTAACACAATATTAGCAACTATGCTATATCAATTAATTGAAAAAGAGGCCGAAACATAGGTAAACATGATTTGTACATCTTCAATATGAGTGAAATTTCACTAAGGATTAATATATTCTATACACAGAAAATCATTTTTCTATCCGCGATTCAAATTCAACTTGGTGTAAACAAGTTTTTAGTAAATTCTATGTTATAAAACAATAACCATTGATGTAACATAATGCCATTATATCTACACATCAGATTTTTAGCAAGAAATATAGTTTTCATGCAAAAGACGGGATGGTTTTAAACCACACAAAAATACTATCACACAGGTGATTTATGACACTGGTTAAATATAAAAGGTAAATTCAATCTTAGACAGAAAGACAAAGATATGAGCACTGGATAATTTCCTTTATACACTGGCAACAAACAAAACACATCAGTAAGTCAGAAATTAATCTATGGATTAATTAATAAAAGTGCTTCAATTTTTTGAGGAAGTTTATTTTTATCCTGTAACTGAACATAAGGGCAATCAGATGACACAATCTTTTACACATTAGGGACTTTAAAACAAGTGAAAGGTGTTTCCAGTCCAATAGATTTACTACATGCCTGTTGTAATCACAAATCTAAGACGGACTTATCAGACAGGTATAAAATATGTTTTTTTTTCTCCACAAAATAGACTCGGATATTATCTTCAGTGAATGTTTCATGTATATTTCAGGCTAAAATCTACACTTGGAATTTAGATCAATTCCCAACTTATAAAAGACATGCATTTCATTATATCAATTACACATAGGATGTAGGTGAGTATTTTATATTCCATAGATTTTACAAGAAATTTGACTTACTTAGTAAGCTAGAATGGTCTAACTGAAAATTCCATACATTCTAATAATTGGTATTTTTTTCTTACTTATTCGAAGTACATCAAATTAGTGCATCACTGAATATAGTCTTATAAGATGAAAGAGTTCTCAAATCTAACCAGCTGTGTGCAAATCACATAAAAGCAAAAAAAAAAATAGACTAATCATATGGCCATTAAGCAGAAGACAAAAAGTAAGCAGAAAAGACAACACAAAAAAGATACTTGCTTCAGGGCTTACAATGCAGGTCGACAGATTTTACAAGCACAGATTAACATACAAACAGGTGTAATTTGAAAAGATTTAAGAATTGTATCAACAAGTGTTTTCTGCAAGAAACACCTATTACAAGATGAATAAGTAGCCAGAGTTCATACTTGTAGATTATATTGGCACACAGTGGATGATTGTGGCACCTTTTTTCATAATATATATATAATTAAGGTGCAAAGAAGGCATATATGTGGAGCTTTATTTGAGAATATCATCAGTATAGTGAAAACAATATTAGCTCTTCAAAAAACAAAGTATATAAACTAATTAAAATACCTAAATATATTGAAAAGCATACGCAAAAAGAATAGATTAATTTTTTAAAATGGTGTACATCAAGTAACTACCAAACCTCACCACATTACTCTTATGTTACTCTGACATACAAGCTCTAACTTTTTCAAGTCAAAATTTCTTGCCAGTTATGTCGTCTGAAATCATTTAAAGGACAAGACAAATTTTCTGAGACATTTTGGGGAATCACTTCTATGTCAGATTTTTTTACTAGTAAATCAGATATTGATTGAACTATTGAGTTGTCTCAAGAACAGAGGGATGAACTTCATGATGCTGTGAAATATCAGAGTCTTGGGGTTGGTCATCTCCCGGAGTTGATCCTTTTTGATTGTACTAAGGAAGGATTTCATTCTGAGTAGTTTCTTTTGTGATTATGAAACAAAAAAAGTGGTTCTTAGCACTTCATTCAGTGATGAAGCCAATCAACTATGAAGAATAATAAATCTATCTAGTCTATTCATAAGTAGATTAGTCAGAGGGAGTTTGTAGTATTGCTGTTTCTGTGTTGATACACGACAGTAAATGTTGTAATTTATTATTAAGATCTATTGCTTTATATGTACCGGTGTAAAACTGAGATGTTAAAAGGTTCATGCCAGCATATACTTAATTTGAACTTCAACCTTCCAACATGAGGCAGGACTACTTTCATCAAAATGTCAAATTCAGAAGATTTAAATGGACTTATATGATCCATTAGGAGAAACATGCTCAATTCTTAAAATAGTTTTATACACCAGCCTATAAAATATATATCCAAAATTAAAAAAAATTATGTTCTAATTTTAATTTCTCCAACCTTTTAATGGTTTATTAACTATTTCTTCTTCAAGTTATTAACCAAAATTCTAAAAATACCCACACCATATTGTCTATAATTTTGAGAAGAGACATTAACATTCAAAGAGTTTTTTGGACAGTTGAAATTATTTTTTTTTTGGCTAATCCACTCTTCTTCAGGTGCATTATCCATAAATAGAGAGAAGGACTCTTTTTTCTGATAGTGCCAAATAAGTGACACATGTCAACTTGTTCGCTAAATATATGTAAGACCAGTGTGGATTTTAACTGGCTTTTGCTGCTCAACAGGAACACTGTGCGGAAGTCTTACAAAGAAAGGGGTTAAAAAACATCTACAATCTACATTATAAGTATTGCTGCTAACCAAAAAAATTGTTTGCTACCATTTTTCACTTTTTTGTTTACAATAAATAATTCAGAATAAAAGTGAGTTTGTATGTGCATGCATTTTCTGAAGTCTGAAGTTATAAGATGCAGAAATATTTTTGATATTCTATTATATGAAATAATGCAGAATGCATATAAGGAGTTATCTAAACATATATACATATATGATTTTTTTCAGTTTGTTAACATTTTAAATAAATAATACCTAACTAAAGAGCTAAACTGAACATTTGAAAAAAAAAAAAAATAGATAAGATTACAAGTCAAGGGATTTATATGCACAGGTACGTACAGTACAATATCTTATTTTCTAACTTTGAAATCTTTCAATAATTTGCAATAGTACATGCATTAAAAAAGAGCTCTATAAAGAGATGAAAATATACAAGCAAAAATTCAGCTCTGCAAACACAAATACATACATATACACATAAGTATAAAAATATCTACACTTATAAACATACTATCTTGATTTTTTCTATTAGATGAGGCATTGTCAATCATCATTAAAAAGCTGTTTCCTCACTGTCTCAAATTGACAGTCTGAGTAAGTTGCGATAGAAAGCAAGTACAAAAATATAAGGAGAAAGAAAATACTAGTCAAAAAATGACAGGTCTGGTTAGTCACTTAATAAAAACTGTCATGTGACTAACATCTTTTGGTAACATGCTGCATTGGGAATGATCAATTAAAAAATTGGAAAAAAGAGTGATCAATGAATAAGTTACTTTGCTTGCCTTTCGTTGTGCTATGATCACTAAAAAAGTTTTGATTTTCAAAAAAGATGCATGAATGCTGCTGGGCACAAGCTAAGGGATCAGTTTAGCATAAACTTACATGGCAAACTGAACCTCCAATTGAAAACCTACTCAGAAGAGGAATTTTCAAAAACAGAAAAACTATTTTTTCTTGACATAACAGGGAGTAATTGTTTAGATCCCCAGCTCACTAGCTACATTAAGGCAGCCTGTACATGTGATACTTAGTCAGCCAGACCAACTTAAAAACTGAAAATAATTTTGGTCGACAGTTTCTAATAAACATACAATTATGTCTAAATGCACAAGCATACATGAAAATATAACTAATGTAACCGATAGATGAAAATAAATAAGGACTGACTGTAAATTATAACTCATTGAAGACATGGCTAATTATTAATTTTTGACAGTCCATATGCTGTACATATATATATATTTTTAGTGATGCTAAAGAGTCTGAAACTTGCTATGAAAGAAGGTTTTCTTTTGGAGATGAATTGAATTCTTCACCAGTAGAAATAACAATATAATTTGCACAATGTGCACGAGCCAAGTACCTATTCTTTCTTTGGAAGAGCCAAAGTCAAATGTTGCCACATTAAGGAAGTAAGATGGATGGTTAATGAGATCAGAGCCACAATCTTGAAATACAGACATTGATATTATATATGTTAATTCAATGAAATGATACACTTGCTTACTTTCTTGAATGTTTGCTTTTGATGGTTTTCAATTTTTTTCAAGTGAGTAGGAGAGTGGAACATAATGGAAAGGCTTTTATAAAGGCTGGCTTCTAACGTGACAGTAAGATTGTGATACAGCTATAAGTAGATCCACTTTTTCTTTTGCTTTAAGCAACATGAATTGTCTGTTTGGAAAGGATTCAGCAATTGTATATCAACAAAGAAAGAGTCTAGCTAATACAATGATGCCTCAGTCCTTTCAAAGTACTCCCCTTGGGACCTCACACATTTATCTTAGCATCCCTTCCACTATACAAAATAATCTGCAAAGTCCACTTTCGAGATTGCCATCAGCTGCCTTGTCGCATCCTCTTTAAGATTATCTTAAGTGTGAAATATCCATCGTTTCAATGAGGAAAGCCACAAGTTGAAGAAGCCAAATCTAGATGGTAGGGTAGCAGAAAAACTTGAGTGATGCAATGTTTTGCCAAAAAACTCTTCACGAGTTGTGAAGAATCTACTTGCTTGGTCATTGTAAATATGATGGTCACACAGTACACAAGCTCATTCAATGGCATCTTACTGCCGACTGATTTAACCTCACGGAAAAGGGCTTGTTCATGCATGCACCATAAGGTCCCCTCTGATCAGTTGCCAAGTTACATCATGCAACTGTTTTTTGAAATTTTCAAAATAGCTGGATACTTTCTCTGAACCCAATAGCTATGGCTAAAACAATTCAAGGAACTCCATTTTTTCTGTTGAACTAATGGAGCAACATTATAATTCTGATTCAGTTTTTAGTTCTCTTTCATTCAATTTTTTATATGATCCCACTACTTTACCTTCTTTAATTGGAGAGGAAAAAGCTATATCCTGGGTCATTAATGTATCATGCATATATTAACATTGTGTTGCATGTGGAGTTATTGTAAGATTATAAAATAGTTCCATTCCTTTGAATACAGTAATCCTGCTACCAGTAATACGGTTCCTTCACTAATTTGGCACTGATTTCAGATTTCCTGGGTCATTGCAATTTCAAATTTCCAGCCTGCTGCATATCAATTTGGTTGTAACAGATCTATTTAACTGTTATTGCTTTCTTGTAAATACGGGAGAATGGGTCCTGCTTGTTTTCCTGTCTTTATTAATACCATTTGCTCTTATTTGACCCCAATAAAGGCTCCAGTGGATAAAGGAAGTGCATCCCATGTTGTGAAGTAAAAACACCACACATTATCGATTGAAGATAAATTCAAACTCTTGGATTAACTGGACAATGATGTATTGATGAAAAGCTTGTGAAAATGTTAAAAAATTGGCTCTTCAAAAGTTTACCATATAAGAAAAATATAAGGAATCTATGTTTTTTTTTAATGGTAGCTCAAAGAAACAGATGTGTATAAGAAAAACAATGAAAAATTGAAGAAGTTAGGAACCAGATAAAGTGCTTATAAATTGGTTTAAGCTTCATATAAGTAAAGGCATTGAACTGTCTGGAGATATGATGAAAGAACAAGCAAGAGTGTTTCATGAAGATGTAGGACTAGATTTAATGTTTCTGAAGTAATAGGGCCGGTATATACAGACCTGGCCAAAACAAAAAAAAAAGAAAAGAAATCTCAGTTGGACAGTACCAACCAGCCACAAGATTCAACAAAAAAGTTTGTCCAACGAAGTACACTAGTTAGAAAAGTTGGTACCCACGACATGCCAATGCTGGAGTTCTGCTAAACTACTTTTCGTCCTTTCTAAATGTCTCTTTAAAAATCAGTCTCATACTTACACTTCAATCTCAGGACTCTTTCTAAGTCAAAACTTGATGGAAATAAGGGAGAGTTATGAACAATGCATAATCACCCATCTAAGTACTCTTAGATTAGACTTGGGATAGATCCATAGTTAAGTATCTCAAGTAGCAGACCAACCACTCATGTAAATGTATATCAGGAAACATAGATCACAACACTGGAAAGGGGGGGGGGGTTGAATTACCCCCCCCCCCACACACACACACACACAAAAATCACATCATTGGCAGTTTGAGTCACTACTTCAACCCGCTGCAACACCCAGGGAGGGGGGAGACCTACCCAGAACTATGGATGGCTCTTTATGCTCGCGTCATTTCTCAATCATACACAGATTCTCACTTCTATAACTCTTATAGAATAGATTAAAATTCAAGACCGAAGAAGAAAAATCAGACCATAGAATACCTAGATCGCCAGGTACAAATGATACATACAAGTGTAACTCTTCAGTGCATCAATCCCAAGGATGTAATCAAGATTCCAACATGGACTCCCACAAATACTACCAGTAATCATAAGGTAAGGTTGGAGATAAATCCCTGCTACTGAAACCATGTAACCCAGTGCAACCTGTCACATGATACTTGGAATGGTGATGGACACCACCAAGTAGTACGCACTACCCAGAACCCCTGCCAACACATCATGGGCATGGCCTAAAACTCCCCATGATTTGCAAGATCAAAAATATACCGGCTGTTCCAACTAGGTCATTGGTCCCAAAAAGGCCCAGCCACAACACTTGCTTTGGGTAGGGATGATGTGCTCCAAGAGCGACTACCCAAACACAACCCCAATAACATCACCAAGAAAACAACACTACATGCAGGAACCAACAACCTCAGGACACCCTCCACAGACATGCATCTAACCACTCTGGAAAATGATCAGTATCAGTGAAATGAGAAGACCTGGAGAGGGACTGATCGAACTAAAAAGCCAATATCTTTTATACAACTATGGAAGGGAAAAGGGAAAACAGAGCAGAGTTGGATTTCTATTTCATAAAAATCTCAAAGACAATGTTGTTGGATTCAAAGATCTCTGATTGTGTAGCCAGTGTCACTGTACAGCTCTAAAAGAGGTACTAACTGAACGTCATTCAAGCTTATGTTCCCAATTCACAATCAACTGATAAGGAGATAAACAACTTCAACGATGACTTGAATTCCATACTCCGAGTAACCAAAAAATATTCCAATATCATTATGCATCAGCAAGTATGGATACAAAATGCGGAACAAGATGGGTGAAGATCTTATAAATTTTGCAACAGTAAATGGGTTCGAAATCATGAACACCTTCTTTAAAAAGAATGCCAATAGAAAGTGGACTTGGACAAGCCCCAATGAAACCAAGAATGAAATAGATCCTAGAGATTTGAAATGGATCCATGCACAATTACTTATCCTACATCATAGTTATATATCCACACCATATAATATCACCAAAAGTTCATGACTTTCCATCAAATATATTCAAAAGTTCTCAATGAATTATAATGATGGGCAATAGGCTATGGAAGAAGTGATTACATTTTGAGGTAGATTCAGGCATAATCACTTCATCTTCATTGTAGTCATATGTCCACAATACATGATATTGCTAAAAGTTAATGTCTATCCACATGGTATCTTCAAAAGTTCTCAAAGTTTTTAATGGGATCTTGCAGAAGGATGGGCTACAGAGGAAGTGATTGAATTTTGGGGTGGATCCATGCACAATTACTTTCCCTGACAATGATGTTGGCAGTGGGTAGAATATTGTTTGTTTAAATAAAAAATAAAATGACATCATGATTGTCTCATGGAAATAAATACAATGAAATCATTGTTTTGTATTAAAATGAATTATTTTTTATGAATCTATTGTGTGTTAAGTACATAAATCATTTGTTTGAATTAATATTATAATGACAACACGGTATCTAAGGGCAATTGATAAGCAAATCAATCATGCAATCATAGGCAAAACTAGCCAGCAAAAAATAAGATGGCATGATGAACTAAACAAGTTCAGAAAGTATTGGCTCCACAATGCCCATGATAGAAAGATCTGATGGATTTGGGGAAAGATCTATGTCCCACAACAGATGCTATGATGATGACGATGATGTACGTAAATTGAGCTAAATTTTCCGGATGCAAACCAGTTTTTGAGTATAAACAATTTTTCAACTACAATTATCTCTAGGTTTATATTTTCTACACAAATAATTTTTAGATGACAATTTTGTACAATCTTTCTTCTCATTGATAACACAAAGATTATTATGATAAAGTTGATAGGTTGCAAGTTTAGGACATTTTCATCAACACATGTTGCCTTCTGTCAAAAGTTCATGATAGACACTATGACATAGCCAGTCATACATCTCATAATGTACTCCAAGAGTAAGATTATAATATAGGATAATGTACCTAGGTTTAGATTTCCAAAGATCAATTTTTGTATATTCTATACTTCAGTCCAGTAAATTATCTTGTGAGTGAGTTTTATTTTTTCATAAACTTAAAAGGTCAATATTGTTTACAGTCTTTAAAAAATGTACATTCCAGATAGGCAATCAATTTTTTTTAAAAACAAACAATTTATGATTATTGAAATTTTCATTTGATATCATTACAATATTAATAATAAAGTTCAGTTGACAATTCTGATCAGCACTGATTTTGTATAGATAATTTCAACAGAATCACAAACAATGCCAATTTAACAATAAAATGTTAGCAAGTATACCAATGCAGAGTTTATAATGTGCATATAAATTCAGAGAATATATATGTGAATGAACCTGAGCAATCAACTTTTATAAACTGGGTCAAAGAAGAGATTACATTGTAACTTCTTGTATATATTGCAGGCTTCAAACAACAGAATTGATTACAGAGGGAGAATTGTTTAGATAATCTAGCAGACCATTGCTAGTATAGTGAGTTCAATCCTTAGTCAATAGCCTGTTTCTGCAGCTTTGTGCTAGACTTACCCAAGATTAAAAAATTTCTACAGAGAGAAAGACTTGCGTGACATTGAAATGATTTCTTCTCCATTAGAACCTAAGCAATTAACTTTATAACTTTTTCATAAGATGTTAGTACTTTCGTCTTAGGAACAAATACCATATACTCTTCATGATAAAGTTTTTTCAATAGTGTAGTTTAGTCATGATATACATTATCTTATATATTTATGTATGCATGAGAATATAGCACATAAGAATCAGAAAGAAGCAGACTTACATTGTACAGCATCATGAATATCAAATGCATGCATTTTGCTCAGAAGTTGTTGGAATCACATGCTACATAAACATACATGCAATATGTTCAGCATTTGTGTGTTTTATTTTCATTACCTTTTCAAATAGCTTTACTCTGATTTTAATCAGGGAACAGTGATTAACATTGAAGGTGGTAAAGGCAAAACAATCATGATACATTAAAAATATGTATAATAAAAATATTTATCCATGAAAATAGTAAGTAAAATATGGCATGTCCCTAAATTTATGCACAATGAAAGCATGTGTTACATAAATAAGCCTTATCAAGTTATACACTTCTGCATTCATAATTCCTGAAGCCATTCACAAAGCAACTTGGATTTGGAATCATCCTCAGAGCATATTTATCAAAGTCTATTTGTATTAGAACTAATGAGATCAAATCCTTGATAAGCATTAACATAGGTGAAGTGCCATTTAATAAGTACGTATATTTTTGAGAAATGATTTAATCCCTTTTTTTTTCAAAGACGAAAAGATTTCAATTAGGTATTCAATATTAAACATGGTTGTACTGAGCTCAAACTCAGCTGTTGTTTAGGTTTGTCAATTTCAAATGAAAATGCCTCTCAAAGTTCCATCTAATTAGCACTTTATTGCAAGGCAGTTTGAAGAAATGTCTCAATAAATGAGTTTTTCCAACTGCATTTGAATAAGCTGTTGATAAAATGACAGATATGTTTGATATTATTTGCTAATAGTAATTGCTGAAAATGATAAGTCATAAAATTTTTATTTCTTGTCCATTGCGACAAATGCATCAAATCCCATGGTCTGAATTTTCTTACTTTATTGTCTAAAATCATTCATTAAGAGCTATTTTATCTTTGTTAACTTGACAAATAATAGATTTATTTGCAAAAGCTAAATGATTAATGAATCGCAAAGTGGAACTTTGTATAGGATGGTAGCAATTCAAAAGTCACGCAATAGCAATCAGATATTCTTGTGATCTTGTTCTTCAATCAATATCCTTATAATCCAAAGAATTCTGAGACAGGATATAAATTGTATTCTTCTTGAAATTTCTTTCATAAGAAAAACTTCTAGAGATCTCTCTGTGGATACTTGGTTACCATATTTCTGTTGATTCTCGATGATGTCAGTTACTGTTGAATCATATTTCATCAGATTTTCAGATTAATAACATTCCCTTAGTTCAATTTTCTGCAGCTCATAGATTGTCCCCTAAATCATGATATAAAACTCTAGCACAGTTTCCATTTTTCAAAAATCCAAATTTTTAAAATTATTCAATTTCCTGTAAAATTCTTTTCAGTATATGAAATAACTAATTATCAAAAGTAAGCTTTGACATATTCAACTGACTGAAATCATAATCAATAATTTAATTAATACAATGAAATACTTTAAAATAATATTTACAAACTGAAATACTAAAATGATTTCTAATCATTAATGCTTTTAGATAAATTTTATCAATTTGACAAAATCTACCAATGCAAAGTCAATGATTCAGAAAAGTTTCTTCTCTACAAAACATATTTGGAGATTACATCACTTTAGTCTTCCACACACCACTTGGAAAATAGAAAGAATACTAATGTTTCTGAGAGCATATCCATGTCTCTAAAAATTATTTTCTTTTATTCAAGTTGGCTCAAGTTTTCAATCAATGGATAACCTACAAGGGACAAATGATTTTTTCAAAAAGTGAGTTAATAAGTTAGAAGACAACTTCAATTACCAGATAACCGGATCAGCTGACTGACAGAGTAATATGGCAGACAAAACTGATCACATTGATAGATACTCTTTTTCTTACAATCTAGTGAATATTTACTAATACAAAATATTCTAGATTTATATTTTTTTTATTTATACAAACCACATCTAATATATAGAAATGATATCACTTACATCGTATCCTAAGTAGAAGAGAACTTCAGTTGAAATCTAATAACAAAGATGGACACAATAGTCTGAATGAATGCCTTGATTGCATCATCTTATAGGCATAAAACCACTAACCGATAGAATTGGTCATAATAAAGAAATGTGATACTAGGCAGTCAGTATAGTCCTTCAGATTTTTACCTAAAAGTTCCATTTCAAAAGAAACAAAAAACATTATTTACCCAATTACCTATAATACTGAACTTCAAAGGATTGATCTTTTCAGATTCACTGGTTATAATTCTTAATCTTGATTTCAAAAAAAAGAAAAGAAAAAGCTAGGAGTGAACATTCAGCACAAAGGTATTTAAGCAGTCAGCCAAAGTGCTTCAGAAATATTCCAACGAATGTGAATAAAGCTTACTTTAAAGCAGTTTTTCAGTTTATTCAATGGAATTCTGTTGAATTTTTGCTGTGTAAAATTCAAGATTAGAATTGTGAACAAAATGAAAAAAAGGAGAACAAAAGTAACTCACCACGTCCTTCCCATAATCTTCACTTTCACTTTCAGTTTCCAGTTGCACAACAATTTGATTACTGGATTCATTCTAAAAATGGAGGTAACAATAAAATATCAGTCAAGAAAATATAGGTTTCATTCATGCACATAAAAGTATTTAAAGTAATAAAATCCTTTTTTATGTCAGCTGAACTATAGAAGCTTTATCATTAGGATGAGAATTCAGGAACGAATGTTCCTTATTTTCATGTAATTACTTATCTACATTATAATGTTTCTCATTAGGTAGTTTTATAAATTCATACGATTCAATAAAATGCATATATTCTAAAAGTAAAATATTTCTTGGGCTGGATCACATGCATTCAGATTGAATTGTTTACCAATTTTGACAAGCAATTATGAAATAATTATACAAACTTCAGTTCAAGTTAATGGTGATAATTAGGAAAATTTATGGATACTATAATTGAATACAATCATAAAAAAATTATTGCTAGTAGCAGCTCTTGATATTTTGCCTGAATTCTAAAGACAAATATTCTTTCAGAGTAGTATTCTCATCTTTCCTGTCTTTATCCCTATATTTTGACTGCTGTACCTTTCATCCTTTCTCAGATGCCTGTTGCATTTGATACCATTCATGGAATCTTGACTGCAACCCTTAATTTCATTGAGATATACTGTTTTTATCCCTTGCATACTATCCTATTTAGCATTGTTTGTACATTTTTTGAATTTGTAACACCCAATTTTTATGGCACTGCTCTGGTTCTTCACTGAGATGGTAAGCTACAGCACTGCCTAAATAATTCTTTCAATCAACTTATGTTCTAATATCATTCTCTATTATTTTGATTTATAATAATAAGTCAATTGAAAGAATTGATGCGGTTCTGTGTGAAAGACCCAATTAATAAACAGAACGTAGAAACGAACACTGTCTGGGTGCCTATAAGACACTAGGTTTAAACCCTCTAAATTTCCACTGCCTAACACATAAATGGGCAGGTAAGTTCATCTTGCTCCCTGGAAATCTCAAGCTCTATTCGTAGTGTGAAAGTACAAAGAAGTGGAACAGTACCATAAAGAATAATACTAGTTCAGAAATCCCTATGACCAATGCCAGATCAAACAGAAAGTAAATGATGAAAACAATATAGCCTCTGGCATGAAGCGTTTTGTTCAATGTTTGTTAGAAACATCGATAAGGACAATAATGATGAGGATGCTAGTCCAAATGTATCATAGGATAAAACTTCTGATTTAAAAAGTACTATTTAGTGTCAAATATCAAAAATAAAAATATGTAATTGAAAGTTATAATCTTTTGAGAGTATTGTAACAATTGACAACAGATTGTTTTCAATGTTGTTTTGTGATTATAACTCTGTCTGAATAGGACTAAACTTTTGGATTTTTTTTTTGTGAATTTTACTTTTACTAAAATTCTCATTCAAAATGAAAATGAAAATATTTGCAGGGAGGAACTGACCTCATATTTCAGAGCTGATATGTCCTGAGCTTCTACATTTAAATTGAACTTAGAATTTGGATTGGCCTGTAAAAGAAAAATAAATTTTTAAAAACCAAACAAACTTTAATAGTAAGAAAATAGTAAGAAAAAAAAACTTGTATTAATTTCCTTTTACTTTACTGACTATTTGAAGATTATCATTGAGAAAAGGAGAATTTTCAGTGCAAAAATGATGGACGAGTTTGTATGGCAAATACATTATTGCAGAATGGCTGGGTCACATGAGAAGCTAAGGCTAGTATAGTTAATGCATGACTAGCCCTCATCCTACCTCTGTACTGGAGTTATGCCAGATTACAGATTATTCATATTGCAATAACAACTTACTAGAATACCGTATGCAGTTCACGTAAAAGTTGCATATGAAAAGGAATTGTGCCAGATTATAGAATATACATACTGCAATAACAGCCTACTAGAATGATGCATGCAGTTTGCGTAAAGTTGCATCAGAGAAGAAACATCGTTAGCACAGACAGGTGAAAAAGTTTTCTCACTAGAAGAGAATAAATGGACTGTAAAATATAAATTATATGAACTATCCTACATGTGTGGGCAACTATGTCTAAAATTTAAACCTTGAAAACGTCTAGGAGTATTGATAAACTGAAAAATTACCCTTTACATGCCGATTTGAATGATTTAAGATTAATAGTACACTAAGAAGACTCTTTGAAAATCTAATCATCAGAATCGATAGAAAATTATAAGAAATAATGTATCCAAAATGTAATCTTTAGCATAATTTATAGAATATAGATTTGCAATTCACACAAGAATGTGCAAAAATTGTAACTGGTTGTTGTTATAATAACCAATACAATCAAGAGGAAATTAATATTAAGAAAGAAAGAGAGAACAGGAGGGCAGAGTTTGGCACAAGTCCTCTTGGCAAGGATCAGTGGTAGGCAAAATTCTATTAAAGAATGCATAATAAATTATATATTTCTATATCATATTTCTTTGAGTATAACACAAAATGTACACAAATCTGAGCAAAAATAGAGGGGGTTGTGCCATATTTGGATATACACAGTAAACATTTTATACTTAGCTAAAATCAAGATCTATGTGTACGAAGATAGGTACCTTTGTTTATATTTTTCTCTTATGCTATTTTTTAAAATTAAAATAAATACCATCGTTACGGTACAAACAAAAAATAGTGGGTACTTATTGCATAACTGTAGTATTTCAGTACACAAATTCGGAACATCAAGGCAGAAAAACATGTAGGATTGCCAAAGTATAATGCCAAATGAAGTACCTTTTAAAAGAGGCTTCAATTTTATACTTATTTTCAACTCTAAATCTAGTATCAAACAAAAATCATCTAATATATAACAAATACAGTATATATAATGTATACATAGAGAGTCTAGAAAGCTCTATAACATTATACACCAGAGATATAAAAGAATCTTTCAAAATTTATTTCATTTCTGTCATTATTTTCTAATTATCTGTTAATGCAATTTATGTAAACTTTTCAAATGGTTTTATGTTTTACACAGAAATAGATATTAGGGTACTATGCATGAATTTTTCTACTTGAGACCATCAGTTGTTTACCATGTAACCAGGGAGGAGAAGTGTGCCATGCTATATCATCACTTTATAGCTAATTCATTACAGAAGGCAAACACCAGAGCCAAAAAACACATGATAAAAAGGTGTACAAACCTCAATTTCATCTTCAAATTCAGTGGAATAGACAGGCACACTCATGCTACTAGTAACATTCATATTCCGAGATATTCCAGTTTTTGCTGATGATCCAGTGGTGTTCAAACTTGACTTTACCTGGAGGACAGAAGAAGACGTTATCGATGTTAAATTCAATTTAGAACAGAATAGAATATTGTATGCATATATTTGCGATGAAGGTGAGTAATAAGAATTGAATTTAAAAAAAAAAAATAGAACAAGAAAATTTCTGATATTGTTGAAAATAAGTTACACGCAATTCTATTGCCAAGCTTCCTCTCTTCATCTAGAATTTGCTGGTATAGATGAAGACATGTAAAACAGTTAGCTGATTGAACTTGAACTTCAAAATGTTTTTAGCTAACAACCATTATAAAAACTACACTAATTTTAGGCTAGCAGCTTTGGTAGAAAATATACTGACTGGGTAATTGGCATAAGTAATCTTATCAACAGAGTTTTATTCAATAATAAAGAAATTAATCAAGCAAACATTTTATCAACTATTTACAGTCTTTCAATGAAATAAAGAAAGTTGAATGAGTAGGATACTTGGAAGCAGAATTTGCAACATATTGTTATCATTTTGTTTTTGTAGTTGTGCCTTTTAAAGAGACATGAATCCTAAAATTTCTACCTATACAAAGACACCAAATTTTCAAAACCTCAAAGCTGTAAGAGTCAAATACACCAGATGAATTTAAAAAGGCTGGCATTTTTTCTAATTCTTTATCTTTCTACTTCCCTACTTTTGTGATGTACAAGCATTGGTGATTATAATCCTGAAAGACATAATCCTGAATGCAATAATCTTAAATGTTGAAACCTTGGAAGATTAGAATCCATAAAGGGTAGAATACCAAAAACCAAGATCCCATAAGGTTGAAATCCTGGAAGGCAAAATTCCAAATTCTACAAAACCCATTGTAAAAAAAAGAATATAGGGGCGTCAGATATTTTCACAGATTGTTCTTTGCTTGATACTGTAAAAAGGATTTTTGACTTTTTTTATGTCATTCTCTTTTACTGTATTCCTTACAACACAATACAATATAATAGATTGAGATTTTATATTTCTCTCAAATAAATCCTTTTTTCAAAACTGTAAATAAAAGTCTTTTGAGAACTTTTGAATAATTTTTTCCTGAATTATATTTTTAGGATTGTGGTTTTCAGGATTATGACCCAAACTCCTATGCAAGACATACTGTATGGAAATGGCAACACAACATGAAATTGCTTCAATCATTTCACTTTTTAAATTCTTATTGGATAATTTGTAAGTCCAAAGTTGAAAAAGGCCAGTGATGAATAAATGGTTGGTGCAATTTATATGAAGCTTAAATTGCTGATACTGACAAAGGCAAAACATGACAAGTGAAAAAAATTGGTATAAAATATTTCTTGAAATCTTTATATAATAAGCTCCTATAAAAGTGGATGTAAGAAATTCATATTCATATCAATGCCATAAAGCAAGCAAGATTCTGCACCAAGTAGAATAGTATATCTATTTTCATGTTTTCTGATATAGAATTGCTAACTGAAAAATCAATGTAAATGTGAAGTTTAAAAACAACAATCAAACTATTTCATATTATTATGATATATTGCTAATAAATGAAGTCAATTCTATGCATACGTCTATCATCAAATAATTCCTTATAACAGTCTTTCCTTGCCAAATTTATGCTTCATTAATGTATGAAAAATAAACCTATGGAATCAATAAATTTATGTCGCAATAAGATTTTTATACTCCTGAAGATCTGAAAAACCTGGCAAAGATCATAAATGTTTTTGTAAGCCTTATCTACTAGACCGTATTACTTGATATTCTCGTATAATCATCTATCCCAAAACTGTCCAATAATTGTACAGGCTTGACTTCAACCTATAATTGGAATATTATTGCTGGTATTGACTATAATGGATTGTTGAAAAAGGGAGTTGATAGTTGAACTGGTTTGACAACTTCAGGAGCTGGATGAGAGTAGTCACACAATATCATAATCGACTTTTAATCTATAAACTATAATGTTTAAATGAGTAATGCAGCGTTTTAGACAAAATACTTCTCCTCAGATTCATTCACTTGAAACAAGATTGTCATAACTTTTCAAATTTTTGAACTGCACATCTGCATTTTGACACATAACCAGTTGTCATTACAGTCAAGTTTTCATAGTTGGAGCTTGCAGATTTCACAAGCTAATGAATTTATTGACCACAGTAGCAGAAGAGATGAATATTAGACGGGGATTGATAGACTTGACCTAAGTTGAGATAAATAGTCATTTCTGATTTTATACTTGATATAATTACTTTATAATAGGCCCAATTAGTGAAACAACAGATACGCTCATCAAGAGGGCCAAGTCACCAATTCTGCATATTTCAAGACTCGGAAATGACAGTTTTAGAAAACACAGAAACATACACTGTTAGAATAGCTATTATTATTTGATGCCACATTAGAAGCACACAATAAGTATCAAATGAAATAGGCAAGCATATAAAAGTACATGCATGAAGTTAAAAATAATGAGAATTTAAGATTACAGCACATATGTAAAAGCAATGCTTTTCAAATAATTTTTTTTCAACTTCCCCCTTCCAAAATGGTGCCATATGATTTATAAAACTCCTGTTCTCAATCTTGGAGGAGTTGGTGACTTTATGGTTAGAAGCATGGAGAATAGGATTGACGAACTGAGATCGAACTCTGGATAGGACACTTTGTGTTCACTTCACAATAATGCCTATGGGAAAAGCATGAATCTACTTCTGCTCCCAGCTATGAGTAAATAGCAGGGCAGTTGGAAACCTTTAGTCTTAAAAGGCAGTCCATTGAGTATAAGGCTTTATGCTTGTAAATATGTATGTATGTACGTATGTTACCATAACCCAGAAAAAAGAGCATGTGGAAGGCTAAATATTTTTTATATACATTTATTACAATAACAATGCAAAACTGGATACTGATTTTATGCCATATTTTTACATCAATTTCAGAACTTCTGTGACATCAGAGAATTTTTTTATTCTAATCAGAAATTCTTTTGGAATTTTTTGTTCTCACCATACTTTCTTCAGGAAGTTATCATTTTTAATTTCACCTCATATTCATATGATATTAGTAACTCACAATATATATTCTATGAAACTACGGCTCCAAAGTACTGCTGTTGGTTCTCTTCTCTCCACTTCACTTGAGAGATCATATGTCCAAAGCACAATCTGGGGGGTGGGGGGGTGATTCTACTTATAATGTGACTATACTACTGACCTGGACCCTCTCTTTTTTAGGGGAGGCTATTTACAATTCAACTGCTCAACAATACCTTCATTTTCTGTCTATCATACGAAAATACAGCTTTGATGTAATTTGGTTACTTGTCTTCATTTCATTGAAGAAAGTATTTTTTGTAAAACCTGAAATTTTCTATTTTTATTCTGAGTGAGAGTTATATTTATTATGCTGGTCGCATTCATTTTCTCAACTCTCTTCTAAACATCAATTTTCCCCGCATACTGATAGGTCAACTTATTAGTTTGCCAACTCTTTATTTTCCGTAAAACAAAAGAAGATGATTTGAAGCCTTTCTTTCATACTTCATTACTTTCAAAAAGTAACTGTCTCGTATATATATATATATATATATATATATATATATATATATATATTGCACAAACGAAACACATTTATTATATTGGTACAGGCATCCTGATATAACAGAGTTTGTTATAGCGTGGTTCATAATATATGTAGTACAAATCAATGATACATTCATCGGTGCAGATGTCCTCCCAATATAATGCATTCAGTATAGTGCGTTTTGTATCACCCAATCTTGAGTTGTAATAAAAATTTGGATATAATTAATTCAAATAAAAGAAAATGATTTAACATCAAGCTGAATGGTCAGTGAAGATGGCCTTCAAGCAAGTATTATATAAAAATAATATCACAAAATGTCAAATAAACTGGCAACCAGTGGGAGTTGAACTTGAAAAAACCAATCATCAAGATTCAACATATATTCATTTCAGGCAATATTATAATCATGTGGTTATGATAGTCGAATTTCATGGAGTTCCAAACCCTTCAACAGAAATTTGTTTGTTATATAACCTAAAACAACCATTAAAATGTGGGTGTCAGAAGAAGTCGGTAAGCTACTGTGATGATCTAATAGATAAAAAATACGGGTAGCTTAATAAATGGAATATGGTTCAAGTTTTCATTCATTTATTTTCTCATTAATATTTTTGTTGTTTTTCTTCCAGATTAACTCTTAATTTCATAAACCACTTGATATCATTCCTAATTGGCAGTGGAGCTATTTTGTTAATAGAATGAAAAATAAGAGAACTGTTTCTGTGAAAATACAAAAAATTGATTGAAAATTTACCAAAAGGTGCAAGGGATGTAACTTATTCCCCTTTATAATAACATTCATATTTTATATGAATGTATGAATTAATGTACCATGAGTAAATAGTTTCATTTGCTTATAAAATTACCAATGCTTCAATGTGCCTATTTTAACATTTTTGGTTTTATGCACAGCATTTATGTATAGTATTGTAGTATTGGGTTGGCCAAAAAGTAGGTTCTGTTTTTGCTATTAAATGACATTATAAGCACTTAGATTGTATAATGAGTTGTCATATCAGCATGCATAAAGAATATTCTCAAAATAGGCAAATTTCCCTCTATAAATTGGTATATTATGCTTTTTTTTTTAGAAAAGATAAAAAGGCAACTCAAACATAGAATATTAAAAAAACTGTGCAGTTGATGTAAAAGATACTCTGAATGACTGAACATGTCCAAAGTAGTTTTCAAAGGTTTTTGCTGGAAATCTCTTGCATCTAGCATGAGATTTCCAGCATAATCCACAATCAGGTAGACCAGTTGAGGTTGATAGTGATCAAATCAAGGCATTACTTAAAAATGATCAATGTTATAAGATGCAAAAGATAGCCAACAAACACAAAATACTCAAATCAAGTTTAGTTGCTTTGATGAGTGGCTTCAACATTAGTTAAGCTAAAAAAAAACTCATCATCATCAGTCTTTTAACATCTATTGTTGGACATAGACCTTCCCAAGGATCCGCCACATTTCTCTATCATGGGTGTTGCAGAGCCAGTATTTTCTAAATTTGTCTAGTTCATCTCTCCATCTTGTATTCTGTCAGCCTCAGTTTTGCATGTGATCTCTGGGGATCTGTGTTGTGAGTTGTGATTACTGGACTGTATTTCCATTTTCTACCCATTACTCAAACAATGTTTTTGAAACAAATTGCAATGGGCAATGAAAAGTAGATACTTTACAACAAAAGATTATAGGGCAAGCAAAATGAACCACCACTAACAATACTAAAAGCTGGACTTCATCCATAGAATATAATGCAGTGTATATGGTGGGATAGGAAGGTAGTCTTTAGTATGAGCTCCTTGCAGAGAACAAATGTTTCTAAGAGGCATTACACTCAATTAGACCAACTGAAAGCAGCAATCAAGGAAAAGTATCCAGAATTAGTAAAGAGAAAGGGTTTAATATTCCATCAGGACAATGCTAGTCCTCATGTCTTTGGTTATTATATGAAAATAGTTACAGCTTGGCTGGAAAGTTTTCACTTATCCACCAAATTCACCAGATCTTGCACCTTTGGATTAACATTTATTTTGGTCTTTCCAAAATTCTATCGATGAAAAAATAATTCAACTCTCTGGAAGACTGCTAGAGCCAAATAGATCCAAGACAAAGATAATTTGTCCTGGGTGGATGGAATTTTGAAGTTAGCAGAAAGATGGCAGAAGATAGTGGAACAAAACATATGTTGTTCAGAATTAATGTTGGGAAAGATTTTTCAATTTTATTTTTACTCGATGAAAGGAATGAACTTTTTGGTTAACCCAATATATTGAATTAGAAATAGATGTCATTTTATTAGTTATTAGAGGCTGTTTCATTTTTTTCTTCATGAAAAAATGTCCAGCACTAGCCGGAGAAAGAGTAATTAATAGACAAACTCAAAAACAGATGGCATTTGTTAGTATAGCGTAAAATGATTGACAGTGGTTGTACTCAGAGCAGTAAGCTAACCTGAAGTTGCAATTAATTTCATACCATTGATGAATTACAACCTCATTTATCAACACAATGTAAAGGAATGTATACAAGACTAGGAAATTGATCACAGACATTTTTTCTTGGTAGGATAATCTATCTTTTTATACCCACCCTTTTGTAACCCACTAATTTGATATCATTTGTGGTTTTAGTCTTGAAAGCAAAATGATACCTTTTGGCTTTCTTTTGAACATCTACATTTTGACTACCTATGTAAATTTTTAAATGGTTTATAGAGTTTCAAAAGTCCAAATATCAATTCTTTTGCACTTGGGATCTTCCTCAACTGACTCATGTTCTAATAATTTCAGACAAATTATGCTTGATATTCTTCTTATTCAGTAATACAGAGGAGGAGAGATGCTACACTTTAGGACATTTTTTGAATTAGGATCATTCTTTGTAGAAATACAATAGCTGAAAAAATTCATAAGAATTAGAATTATTACAAAGCAATATCGAAGGTTTTTCCTCAAATTTAATCAGGTATATATCTTTTTTTAGTACCAGATGTTTTTCTATTTCAAAAGCAAAGTTTGATGGCTGGCTTGATGAGCTTCCATTCATCATCATCAGACTTTTAGTTTCCGTTGCTGGACACAGACTGTCCCCAAAATTTGCCACACCTCATTATCATTGGTGTCACAGAGCCAGTACTTTCTGAACTCATCTAGTTTGTCACACCATCTTATATTTTGTTGGCCCCAGTTTCACGTGTGATCTCTGGGGATCCATGTAGAGAGTCGTGATGTCCAGTGGTTGTCTACCATTCTCACAACATGACCAGCCCATTGCCATTCAAGTTTTCTTATGGATTCTAGGATATCACGGATTCCTGTTTTTCCTCTAACATATTGTGCTGCCTTGTGATCCCTCAATGTTATGTTGAGAATGATTATCTCTTATACATATTGCATGGTTCTCAGTTTAAAGGTCAGTCTCTTGATTAAGTTCCTTATTTCAGCCCGTGCTTTAAAGACTGATACAGAAGCTGTATAATCTTCAGTCCAATACTACAGACACTGACTCTAAAAGCAGTTTAAAAGTATATTTATCTGAATTGCAATATTCATATCTCTTTCTTATGAATTAAAAACTTGATTACTTGAAAACAAAAATAGACTGCTATTAACTGCTGAAGAGTATACAACCAACTTTTCTCATCTTTAATTACCTATATACGCCCCTACCCACTTCAATTATGCATGTCTTAGTAGATCAAGGTTAGAAAAAGAGATGTAGTTAGTTGTCATAGGAAAGGGACAAGACAGAGAGCTTAGCAATCAGCAACAACTGGGGTACTTGGGTTGTGAAGATCTATTTTGGAATGAAGAACCCAGATATAATATTGAAATTACTTACTGTTACATCCTGGAAGAAACAAAAGAAAAATATTCACACATTACATAGCGATTAAGTATCTATCAGATGTATAGAATAAACAAATTAACATGAATATTAAGTCATATCTTGTTGATTCATGAACTGACATATAACTTTAGGTATTTTTAGTTTAATATTTCATCTTATATTACATTTTTAAAATTTGGCTCAGGTGACCTAAAGAAATACAGTTATCATGTGACAACTGAATTCTACTTTTAACAGAAAAATGTAATTAATCAGCAACATATAATTGTGTTAATTAGCTACCTGTACCATAGACATTTTTTTGATTTAGAAGTAACCATCCACTCTTCAGTATTTTCTAGTAGACATTGTACTTCATGAATGACTATAAGTTTTGAATAAGAGTAGCTTCTGGGTAATTTATCTGTTGAGATCAATCAGGTTCATTTGCTCAGCCAGAGTATCATGAAACTTTTGGTCTCTATTCTAATAGTGGGCTGTTTCTCTGCAAATATTCAAGCTATCAAAGTTCTAACATATTTAATTAAAAGTGAAATAGAGGTAAGATTTTTTAAAAAGCTGTTGGTAAACTTACATTTTGAGTGTTTGAGCCTCTGAGTGGTGCTAGCTGATTTCCAGATTTGAGTGGAGCAAGAGTAGGGCTGCCTTTATGCAATGAGGGTGTGCCCACACTGTAGTTAGCTTTTGGAGTTCCAGATCTGAAGTCCTGAAATATTTTCAAGTACATTTCAACATTTCAGTTCAAGGTTTGTAAATACACATTAAAGTGATAGATATACTATTGAAATTTCTTGCCGTCCTTGAAATAATGACACCAAATAGTCCATACATACTAAATTATGATCCTTACATGTGGAGCAATGAGACAATATCGTTTTACTAGTTATATACCAGATACAAATATTTAGAAAATCTGAGAAAATATTGATGTTATCATCATACTAAACAGATTGAAAATACAGTTAGAAATTTTTCTCTAAAAGATCCTCAAAATGATAAAGTAGTCTATTTAATAACTGATTATCATTTTTTTTATCGTTTTAAATCATCTTATTTCAAATGCTTTATCAGGTTGAAATGAAAATGGGCAACAAAGTCTCACCGAGGATGAATCAATATCAACATCTACTTTTCAAATCCAAGCTGATAAACTGACATCAAAATGAACATTGGCCATAAAAATTTATGAAAAAAACTTGCATAAAAATGGAGAAAACCTGTTCTTCAAAAATTATGGCAATTATTCTGGATGATCTTTATGACTACATTTCCTCCAATGTTATATTTTGATAAGGAGATGCAAGGTGCCATAATGATTATTGACAACAAAAACAGAATCAGTAAAGTGTGCTCCAATTTTGGTCAAAGCTGTTTATGTTCACTTTGCACTAATGAATTTGGGAAAGATACAAATCTGTTTCCCTCTGTCCATTGTCTCATTGCCAAATACCTTGATATAAAGTTTTGTCACTGTCATACCATGAGGGTTGATGGAGATGAGAGAGGGTTAGTGAGCACTTAAGTAAACTTTTCTCCCATATTATTTTACCTATCCAGGCAGTAGCAGGAAAAAGCTGTTGTCCTCCATTGTCAAGGAGACAAATTATATCGAGAACATCATTGTTACAGCCATGCAGGTCAAAACATGTGAAACTTACATTTAAAACATGCATTTTAAAAATGAGATTTTCAGCTGACATAGTACATTCATACTTTGATTAAGCTTTGAAAATTAAACTCTTTTAGAGGGGAATTATACTGTCTTAACATAAACTAATTACATTTCATCAATCAATTACTAGACTTAGGGTTATTATAGTATCACCACAAAAATATGATACTAAGTAATCATCAACAACTTTGAATAAACTGCAGTTGATAAACAAAAAAAATGCTATGAAATGGAGAGAATTTTATTAAATTACGGAAAAAAACTGCAAATAATGAGGATAATAATGACCCAAATCATTTGCAAAGATGAGAAATAAGGTTTTTTCTTGTAACTCTTGGAAGACACGATGAATGAAGAAAATGAAAAACAGAGAGACATTAGAAAAAAAAGAAAAGAGACTAACATTGTTTTCTATTTTCTCCGCTTTATCCTTCTTCTTCTTTGCATCAAGAGGTTTCATCTTTTTTGATTCTACTGCAAAAGAAAAAATCATTTGATAAATTAAAAATGCTATGAGATAATTAGAAAAATATGATTCCATCTAATCAAGTAAAGAAGTACACTCGATTAAAAAATGTCTGTTCTCAATAGAATGATTTATAGAATACATTAAAAAATATGAATTCTGTAGTCAAAAGAGAAATCTAGTCTGTACAAAAGTGTGCAATTATGCACTTCACTGACAAAACTACCTTATCATGCAGTCCAAATAATTCCAGTATATTGTGTGCACATAAATTATATATATACGTTTGTTGGAAATACATAGCGTTCCATATTCCAGAAAGAGATCTTTAAATTTTGCTCACTTGAAAAAATGCCTATAGCATAGAAATATCAGACGTAGGGGTAGTGACCTGTATAATAAGATGAATTCTATATAGTCCAAAAATTTTCAACCCATATTTTAATTAGGAAATTTTCTATGAATAAAAACTTAGGTTCTTTGAGATGTTTGGAAGCAAAAACTATGATAATCATATGACATGGAAAAATCTATCTGAAAAGGCTAAAAATTGATGATCTTGCACATACTGAAACATAAACTGACTGATTAAGTCTTCAACATTTGCTTTAAACAAATTACATTTTCAAATGTATTCTATGTTGAAGACGGTTCGCGATCTTTCTGATTTGTTTTTTGTTGTTTCTGTATTTTTGGATATTATCTCAAAAATATTAGTGAAATGTATTCATTATTTTTTCAAAATATCAGTAGATTGAAGAACAAGAAATACATTTTTAAAAAAACAAAAAAACTACTTAGTTTTCTTTAAAATTCAAAACAACTTCATGGCGTGATAGTACAGATATGTACTGACAGAAGAACTGGATACCACAATGAGGAATAAACCAAAAAGTTCACATGCAAATATTTGTTGTATACTTCATTGTCGAGAAATAATTATGAAACTTTTCTTGCCTGGAGAATTTTTCATGAGTGTAGCCTTTCTTCGTTCACTTTCCACTAATTTTTTATAGTGCTCATCACATGGGTGGTCCCAAACACTGTCTCCATTGGCAAAATTGAAATAATAAATACTTCCATGTGGATCTTGGCTGAAATAATTTCATGAAAAGAAAATGTTCACATTATAATCAGGTCATATAATTATAATGATATTTTCAAACCCTTTTAACATTTTAATGTTTACATCTGATATTACAGATTTAACAAGTACTCAACTGATAACTGAAGATAAGCCGGGTTTAATTTTCTTTTTACTTTTCTAGATGGCTACATTGACAGCATTGTTACATTAGGAATGCTTACCCTGAATACACTTAGACTAAAGAAGAAACATACCTATATTTTCGTAAAATTGTTCGTTATTACAATCTTTTGGGGTAAATAATAATATGAGAGAATAAATTTTTAAATCATAGACAAAAAATCCATAAATCTAATTTTACATGGTTTGTTGTAAAATACATTTGTATTGAAACTGTTCATCATATACGAATCAACTGCCTGTGGCTAATGAAAATGAGAATTATATTATGATTCCGCTTGTTCGTAAATAAATCTCATTCATTCTCCTCATACTTTTCATCCTTTCTCTTCTTCCACCCGATCCACTGTAATGAACAAGGGTGAGAATGGGAGCATAAGGATCTCAACTTTCACTGTAACTGTCATTAATTCATCACTCTTCTCTCATAAGTTTGGAGCCAAAAGAATTTTTTTTGAAGTATTAAAGCAGAGGAATACAGATAGATAGCAGAAGTAATCACTAGTAATAATGATAACAACAACAACAACAACAACAACAACAGATACAAGTCTGGTTAATCATTCAATTGAAACTGTCACGTGACCAACATCTTTTGGTAGCATGCTTGTGTTAGAGGGTGATCAATTGAGATATTGGAAGAAGGGATGATCAATGAATAAGTTACTTCAACTGCCTTTTGTTGAATGGCAATCACAAAAATCTTCGAATTTTGAAAAAACATGGTGGAGATATCTTAAGATTTAAAAAAATGTTTTTTATTGACATAATTAAGAATAAATGCTAAATTTTCAGCACTCTAGCTCTATTTGGTCAGCCTGTACATGTGACATGAGATAGTCAGCCAGACAGAAACACTTAAAATCAGAAGATAGTAAAAGAGATACATTCCATAGGTAATAAATTACTTCAACAAAATTATATACTTCAATTGCAGAAATTTATATGTGAGAGTAATTATGTCTTACTTGTCAATACCCATGGAATTTCTACGGGTCCAACTAGAATGAAATAAAGTTTCCAACTGAGATAAACTGAAACAAACAGATAAACATACCAAGGTTTCCAGTGTTTTGGTAAAGGTGCACTGATTCCTTCTCTTGCAATCCACATAAGGAATGGTTCATTGATAGGGTCAATATCAATGGTCCGTGCATACTCGAACACCTCTGAAATGTAATGATCACTTGAATAGGTTTCACATGAGAAACAGATATATACAACTCAAAATTTTCCAGCTTCTATAATTTTAAAGGTTTTTAACAGCTTAATTTTTTCCTGTATAGATTTAATTATACCAATATTTATTTAATCATATCTAAATCTATGAAATTATGTTTAATCTAAAACTCTGAATAAATAGACACAATTTTGAATCTTGCATCTTGGAATACAAATAACAGGAAAACTATAAGTGACGGAGATTATAGGCATTCTAGCTACCAATGTTTGCCAAGACTGGAAAAGAGCCAAAAGGCACAAGCTACTTTGTGTTATACAAGGTCTGTCAAGAAAGTAACCAGCCATTCATATCTTGAGAACCAGTTGTGATGTAACTTAAAATTCAATTGAAGAGGATCTTACTCCATATGCATGAACTGGTAATCTTCTATGGGGTAACTTAGATGGCAATGAGATGCCATTAAGTGAAGTGTACTGTTTGACTGTAGCATTTATAATGACCTACCCACCCCATTCTTCACATCTCGTACTGGATTTTTGGCAAAATATCACCAAAGTCCAGATTTGGCTACTTATGACTTCTAGCTTTTTGTTGTTAAAAAAGAGTAGATATCAGATCATGGATTAGATTAATGAAAATGCTACAAGGCAGCTGAAGGTAATCCTGAAAGAGGACTTTGCAGATTGTTTGAAATGTGGAAGGAACATTAGGATAAGTGTATGAGGTCCCAAGGAAAGTATTTTGAAGGGACTAAAGTGCCATTGATCTAAGTAGACTATCTGCTAATATTAAATGGCTACACACTTTTCAGACAGACCTTGTATACTTACTAAATCTCAAGTAAGAACATAACCCCAATGTGAAATGAGTAGTATATTCAATAGAAATGTCTACTACTTAAAAAAGACAGTGTGAACTCTTTTAGCAGCTCTAACATCACTGAAGAGTTGCTGATTATTATCATAATATACATTATATCCTTTAAAATTTAATGTGATCTATGGGTTTTTTTTTTCAAGTTTTGCTTCTTCATTTGAGCTATACTTGTATCAACCAAATATCTGTAGCATTTATGTTTTTTTTCCCAGCCACAAGACATTGACTCACTTGGTTTATGTTTTTACAATGAAAATGTGAAATGTAGCAATTTATGATAAAGAGAGATTAATCACCTTCTTCAGTGGGGAGGTAGTTCTCATCAAAGTTCTCTTCTAATATGATCTGCCCGTTTATATTCATGTTTCCCGTGCAGTATTATAGTGGTACAAACAGGAATTCTACAATAAGACCTGGAAAAAAATGAATATTTCATAGTGAGTAGAAATGAAGTAGACATTTATTACACTTCAATACCATGAATTATCATACAAAAAATACATATAGATCATTAAGAGGTTCACATGACAAAACCAAAATTTGAACTTAAATTAACCATCTATCAACATATATTTGCTTGCTTCTTCAAGCTTTATGCAGATTATCCAAACAGGCTATATTTGTGTATGTCTAAGGATTATACCATGCAATGTGATTTCCAGGTTAATAATTTTCGAAAGTATAGGAAATGGCTATTATTCCTTATAATCTTTGCTTTTGCAACTAGGAAAGTGATGTTTACCTTCTTCCTATCATACAATGGGTGAATTTGCATAAGAAAAAAATCATGATTTTTTAGAAAAATATTAACATGTTAATATAAATTAACAAGTATGTACGCTTATGTTAGATAAAAGTGGCACAAAAGATTTAGAAGAAGGATTTACGATTCACTGTAATCCACTTCCATGAACCAGACCTCAAAGATCTTTTACATCTATGCTCTGATAAAGACACTGGCCTCGAAAGTATTCTGCTGAAGTGTGTGAGGCTCACAAAGCACGTTTCAGCATGCCTATCGGGGATCAAGACAAATTTTGAACACTTCATTTCACCTGCAATACAATAGTGTCAAGACCTTGCCAGACACTTTGAAGTATGGTAAGAATGGCTGAAAGTAAGGACACTTTGGCGCACTTAAAGGTGGGACTGACTGTAGACAACCAAATTCTATGTAGGAATGAACATCACATCTTCATATATAAAGCATGGAGGAATAGCCAAATAAGGTTAGACTATTTCAGAGGATAGAGTTCTAGAGTTGCAAAGACATCTGTATTCAGTATAAGACAGACAGGAAAGCCCTAATGACTAAAACCATGAAAATGGTAGAACAAAAAAGTCAATGATTTTAGGAAATATTGGCTAATCAATTTACTGTGATTTTTGGGGGACCAGGAATCCATTGTCAAACTTGTCAGTAATAGACTTTAATATAAACAAATGTAATATCTATCTTACAGTCCAGCATTTTTTAGTGCTCAATTATCAACATAAAACTGGTTAAAGGAAGAAAAGAATATTTGTCTTTCTTTTTAAAACTCACAAACAAATATAAATCCATTCAATCAAAGTGACAATTTTAATTATAAATGAAAAAAAATGCCATTTTATAGGCTGGCTTTGTTTTACAAGCAATTGACCAAGTGACAGCATCCAGTAATGGAAAAGTAGAATTTTGTATGTAAATGAGAACATGTAATTAAGAGCACAGGAAGTTGTTTACTAAAAACACCACATAAATCTGGGAGTGATATTCTTTCAAATGCTTTCTGATAATTTTCAAACAAAGCATATTAACAATTGAGTAAGCTTGCTTGATAAAAACTGGGCTTCTATTGAAAATCAGGTTCATGTAAGAATTATGAGTTCTCACAGGTTTTAGCTTGTCTGAACAGGTCAAATGGAAGGCAAACATGTTCATATGATAATGCCATTCTTTATTTTACTGCTGGATAAGTTATCAACGCCAAGTTGGAGATTAAGAATCCTTATCATTTGCTTGACCCCTCTGTCACAAATCTTCTTCTTGAAAATTGCATTTAACCCCCAAAACAATTGTGGGCTTTACGAATTTCACTCAAGATGGTTATAGACTATAATTTCTGAGTACTGTAATTTTGGAAGAAAAAAAACTGCATAGGACTGAAGTAACATCAAGAATTTTTTAGTACAGAAGGCTAAAACAGCAACACTTATCATGAGTTTTTTTTGTTTATACAGCTAAAACTGAGCAAGGGTGTACTGCTAAAATGTCAAAATCATAATTCAATTTCTTTTTTACATTCACTGCATTTATTTCAATCATAAAATTTGGTCCATTTTAAATAATATATAAGACCAAACTTTTTGAGATAAAAATTGTCTCATGACACATGATTATAAGAATTAGAAAAATACACATTAATTAATACACACTGTTTTCATTATTCCTAATATTATTACAAGCCATAACCAACTATGACAGACATTCATGTGAATAATAGAAATTTTACTGCGTACTGGGAGATGACATACATCAATCTCTTAGACCTAGGGACTGAATATCATCCCTATTCTCAGAGTTGGTACAACCTTCCATTTTATAGCTCTGAACGTACAAACTCTACAACACAAGAATCAAAAGCTGAGACTAAGACAGTTACCGTTGCAATATAACATCAATGTGTGTATCCAAAAGAAAAAGTCCTATCCTTTTGGCTGACAAATATGAAAGCTCTGACAGTCAGCAGGTCCCAGTGGACACGGTGTATCAGGAACACGTGCTGGCAATTGACAGCAACAACCAGCAATGGCGTAACTGATGATTATAACGACTGTGATAATAAACTTGCAGACCATCACAATTATTTTACTTTATACACTGTAATGTTTTTTGTTATTGATTGCATAGAAATAACCAGTAAATATGATATTTTGTGTACAGAAATATGGAAAACTTTGACTGAATTGTGCTTTTTATAGTTTGGATGTGGGATTGAGTTTTTTCTAGTCAATATTGCTCTCAACATACAAGCAAATAAGACTATCTACAAAGTCACCAGTTGTATCTCAAGTTGAAATATATGGATTTTAAACAAAATTAAAAGCAAAATTCACTCTATTCCAAAAATAATGTAAAGATAAATGCTAGCTTCACTCAACTTCGACTCCTCATATTGTTACTGATTGGCCACTTCATCTTATCACCTGCGCGGTTGATGACATTTACTCCTGTCTTATTTTTTGTCTGCTAATGTTAACAGTAGTTGGTGAATAAAATAAAAATTGTTAACTTCATAGAGTTAGTTAGTTCTCTTTGGCACTTTTCATATCAAAACCCCTGGCCAAAATATTTTGCTGTTAATCTATTTGTGCAAAATAGAAAACTAGGAAAGTATATAGACATCAAAATTTTTTAGTCAGTTGTATTTTCTAACATCAAGTTTTATTAATACCACATTGCAGTAGCTTTTCAAAAACTTCTGAGATTGTAGGAAACAAACATAAAGAGCATAGAAAAAAGAGGTAGAATATAAAAAACAAATTGCATTTAATTACTGAGCAGAGTAATCAAGATTGAATAGAGTAGTAATAAAAAAAACAAAGACAAAAAAAAAACAACACTGAGTGCTGGGGTTTCCTCTAGTGACAAAATGCCAGAAATCAAAATATACTGCCATTAACGAAGTATAACATGTCATTAAATAGAGAAAAAAAATTAGCTGATTGTATGAACTCTTCTGCAATATGATACAGTACTGACCACATTGAAACATAAATAACTTTACATGTCAGGTCCATTTTTTTCACAAAGCCTAGGCTGGATGTATTTTTTACTAGTGCAGTAGCTACAGTGCTATATCTAATGTTCACTATAACATGAAAGAGAATACACAAATAGTCTGGCAATGAACATAAAATGAAAAGAGGTAAAAATAAAGCATTTATTACCGTTTTTAGTGCCAATGATAGAATTGATGAACAATTGGCAGTTATATTATTTTATGAATTCAATTCAAGTTGGGGCTATTTTCATGCTGAATAAACCAGTGAAATTTAGCAACAGCCAAATAAAAGTGAACTATATTGTATATACTCATATAGTGATTTTGGAGATTTAACTAGATAAGGACTGATCACGGTGCATATGAGCTGAAAAAAGCTTATTTAATGTTTACGAGATTTGAATGGAAACCATTTGATACTAACATAAAATAGCCTACCTAGGGCTAGCCTTAGTTCCCTTAAAAGGACCTCACATACTTATCCACTTTTCAAACTTTTGGGATCACCATCAGCTGCCTGGTTGCATTCTTCTTAATCTTGTCCATGATCCGCAATCTCTTTGGGGAAAGCCAGAGTGATGTTTTGCCAAGCACAAAAAGTGAAGAATGACTCACTCCATCATTGTGAATATTATGGTCACACAGTACACTCAACAGTGTTTCACAGCGGACATACATGGAAGAGTATTTGTTAACACATAGTTGGTTACCAAAGCTATGTAAGTTGTTCTCAATATATTCAAAACTAGTGGATACTTTCAGAAAAGACCTCTTACACAGCTGCTTTTAAATTCAAACTTGATCCAAATGATTACAGAAACAAAAGCAATACTAATGAGAATTATATCTACTCCCAAACATGTAGTGTGGTGAGAGAGAAAAATGACAATGGGGGAAAAAAATCATAAGAAACTAGTAAGTTATTTATAATAAATGTAAATGTTAACAACAAAAAAAAATTAGCTTTGTCCCTCACGACTCTTCAACAAAGCTATACACACACAAACACACGGATAAGAAACATTATGAATCATAGCTCTTCTAGTGAAAATGTTGATTAACAATACAAATAGCAATGTAAAAATGTTGATTGTTTATTCAATCATATTTGTATAGGTATGCATGGCTTAAAGTTGATCTAAAATCTCGGTACTAACACCCTATATTTGCTACCCAAGATATAAACATTTACAATTTAAAGAACAAAATGCAAGTACTTTATTTGGAAATATACAAATGTTTGTGTATATATAGAAAGTCTGATTATCTGAATGAGACGGGTGGGGATTATTTTGATCGTTTGGATAAGTGATCCGATGATACTAAATACAATTATGGAATCCTGAAATCTTGTTTAGATAATTGATGTTCAGATTACCAAGGTGTCTCTAAATATAAACATATAGCAACTTAAAACTTCACAAATGCTCACATAATGTACGTGTCAGTATAATATATATATATATGAATGAATGGCTAGGCTTCAGAAGTGAGGATTGTTGGGAGGGATTTCTACAGCAGTAGGACCTTAGATGGCAGGGCCTGAGTGCAGGATAATCCTCTGGCTTGAGCAATGGAGTTTTAAAGTGAAGTCAGCTAAATTGAGTTATATTATATATAAATTTGTATGACATGATCTTCTGTCATTACATGATTAATGAATTACTCGGCCTAGGCCTATTCACTTCTTTCTACCCAACATTTAGGTACTAAGAAATGGATATACGTGATCTGAGAGAATGAAATATAAATTGCATTATGATATATAGAAACTTGTTTGAAATGATCTCCCGTCATTACACAGTTCAATTCCTGCAGCAGCCCCATTTTCTTTAATTGTTTATTTTATTTATGCTGTCTAGGCTGAGTGATACATTAACCGTGTAATGATAAGAAATCATTTCAATATGATATATGATCATTCTATATGATATAACATAATTTATAACTAATTCTGTTGGATCACATATATCCATTTCTTAATACATAACTGTCGCATTGAAAGTTGTGAGTAGACTGAGAATAAACAAGATAAGAATTTAGGTTGAAAGCAATTATTTGGGCTTTTGCATTACCGGCGACTGTTTAGCTCAATGGTAAGAGCATCATTACATTAAAGCAGCTACCCAATAGTTGGCAGATTCGATTCCTGCAGCAGCCCCATTTTCTTTAATTGTTTATTCTATTTACGTTGTATAAGTGGAGTGTTACATTAACTGTGTAATGATGGAAGATCATTTCAAACAAGTTTCTATAAAATTACATACATAAGATTACATATACATATATATATATATATATATATATATATATATATGTAATCCGACAGAATATATATATATATTTATATATATATAAACAGATATGAATATGAAGATGTAGTAGATACAAGCATGCACATAAAAATATTAATATTGTGTGTGAGCGCGCGTGTGCACACACACACACACACGAATGGATTTTACTTCTACAACAATCTTTCTATTGCTCAAATACAGTTTGTTAGGGCAAACTACTAGTAAAACTCTTATCCGTAATTTCAAGTTACCGATTTTTGATCAATTTCAGTAGACTAATTAGTCTTCTACAGCCCAACAGATGGTATGAAGAGGGTTAATCTCCAGGTGATTATACCATGAGAATGACTGACTGACTTACCTACATACATACATACATACATACACCCTCAAATAAAAATACATGCTTCATGATGTTTTACACACATTTATATAGACATATAAATCAGACCAGTTTACAAACACATCTATTATGGATATACAAATGTACATACACAAGAGAAGAGCCTAGCATTATCTATGAATTAAGAGCATTAAATAAACAGTTGCTACACATTAGCACTCGTATACACTCTCATATAAAGACGCATGCAGTGTGAGGTTTGTTCATAAGAAAGTGAGAGAAGAAAATGTTGGCTAAGTTCTGGAGAAGTGCCCAAGTTCATTTAACATCTTACAGTTGGCAAACAGTATGTTAAATAATACAATCAATCATTACTTGTATGAATGACCCTCCTAAATATCCAATAATAAGGTTTGCATTAATATTGACTGAATGAATTCATTGAAAAACACTAAATCTTCTTGAATTAAAATGTTACATTACAGATTATTTTATATCAAGGCTTGCTTTTTTACTTAAAAAATAAGTCATTTAAATGAAGGTTTATGATTAAAAGAATGTTTTGAATAAAGATAGATATATAGTTACCTTTACATACGAGTACACACCTGATGAGTCATTCTTCCTCAAATGAGGATGACAAACTTATAAAATATGTTCCTTTTCCATCGAGGAATAATGTGGTTATACCTTCTGTTTCCAAGTCAATTCAAACAAGTTAAATGTTTTGTTTGAAGTGATAACTATCTATGGGCCTTCAACATGTAGATTGTCCAGGGACAGCATGGCACTGACCAAAATATGCAACACTAAGTAGGACTGCCATTTTCATTTAGCAGTTCCCTGTAACTGGATAACTGCATTGTAACAGACTCTGTATTGATTATACGGCCCAACCAACATAACTGAACTGTCATACAGAATGATTGTTTCATATAGCAGCAGTAGAGAAATTACAATCTTTAGATAGACCTTGAGAAAACAGATACCTGTATTCATTTTCATTTAAAAGAATATAAAGAAAAGATTTCCGTCTTTTTCAGCTTAAGGTGGCATGCATGAATGAGGGTTAGACAAAGCTCTTTTAAGCAGTACAAGGAAGTTGATGGAAAATGAAGAAGAATATCTTTCATCTCCAATTTAAGAAAAAAAATGATGCAAGAAAATAGAGTTTTCAAAATTAATCAAAGGAGGACCTACAAAAGTAAAATAGAAGAGTTATGAATAAAACTTTGGTGTCAAACTTTATAAGCAGAAGACCCTAGAGTTTTATTATATTGGTTCAAAGTCAGCGTTTATAGTGATAAACCTCACCAACCAAGAACTGAATATAGAATCTAGATTTTGTAACATTTCTTTTAATGATCAACTCCTGAGTAAGTGTCAAACAACATCATGTACATAAAATCTTAGTTGCTACTAAAACCACAAGGAGCCTACAAGAAAGAAAAAAAAAGATAAAAAACTAAATCACCAATCTTATCCGCCATGAAGGAAACCACTGTTGTATCTCATCTCATTGTGTAAAAACCAATGTCATCAAATTAGTTTGTTTAGATGTTTGTTTTCTGTCACACAAAACCGAAATGATATATAAAATCAAGAGACACCACTATGTCCGCAATTCAATTGCTAGATGCAAATTTCATCAAACTAATGCTACAGAGACAGAAAGAAGTAGAAATTTAAGCATTGATATTTAATATTTATTACTGTATTTACTTGAGTGTAATATGATCTTTGATATAACATGACCACCACTTTTTGTAGCTAAAAATCAGTAAAATATTCCACTCTCTTATTGCTGCAATTTTAAAAACAAATTAAACTATAAAGTTAAAACACAAACACTAAAACTGGTAGGGTTCCTGATTTTGCTCAGTAACTTTTAATTTGAATTTACCTAATTTTTTATATAATAAAGATCCAAATTTTGTATATTTGTTACTATCATTTAGCAAAAATGCTATCATTTTTTTTCACACTTGAGAATAAATTATGTTGTATAATGCTACCCCAATTTTGACCCTGATTATTTTATATAAAATTTCTCTCACTATACATGAGTAAATATGGTAATTCAATATCTAATTCCATTAATTTGATATTTAGCCCCCATCTAAGCTGATGGGACCTGTCATTTTTGACAGGTTCCATACTAGCAAAAATATAATCATTTTGCTACAACTCAAGTCTTTCAAATATGTATAAATCTATAAACTGTAAACAAACACAATGAAGTAGAAAGGTATGAGATTCAAATCTAGATATACCAATTAACCTAGTCCAGTCTGATTTCCATGTGATTGGTACTTTCACTTCTCAATAATACAAATTGTATACTTATGTATTATGGACAATATGTTTAACTTTTATATTTGTGACTGATTGCTATATCACGTCACCAGCTGTTACATTTCTAGTGTTGCTATACTTCTTAGGTGATATAAGTTAATTCCTTCTAGCTAAATCAAGTTTGTCTTATTGGATGTTCTGAATAGGTTGAATCTGTTTGATACTAAGATTTATTTTAGTCCAGATCAGGTTGTAGGGGATACTTTTAGACTAGAACTCATGGTCTATGATACATTGATATACTGTGCCATTGATCTCAGGAGTACTTCATTTGTAACTGTTCATACTGATGGGCATACCTTATATTGATCTGGTACTTTCCTATATTTCCATTGATACTATCAATATTGAATCTTATGTTTTACCTTTTCATATAGTTAGGTGGTAGGAGTATGATATCAGCAATGGTAGTAGTATGGTATGGATAGTAGGGTTATACTACCCAACAGTAGTAATACTTGATAATATGTATATAACTCAATTAAAAAATTATACATACCAATTTAAATCATTTGTATTACTTAAAATATCTTATTACTGTAGCATCTTGAGAATCACAGCTTATGTTTCATAATAAAAATCAAATAATATTGAGCCTAAACAGTACTTGAATGATTGGTCATTTCAAAAATCCATATGCTGTAAGCAAATAAGATTGAAAGATCAGAAATAAGAAGACGATGACATCTACATATACGAATGAACATGTCAAAAAAATAAACCTACATCTCTGGTACTAAGATCATATCTCTCCAATTTACCCAGAATATTAGGTGCTTGACAGTTCGATAACATAATTACTAGAATAATTGTATTATGAGAGAAGTTCACATGATGGATAGCAGGAGATATTTACTTACTTTAGTCTGACAAAGGGGCATAATAGTGGGAATCCTAGTGAAGATCAAATTTACAAGCAATGGCTTGCAAAACTAGTTTGATAAACATCACTTTACAGCAAGGATCCATACGAAATATGGTGCATATAGCATCTACAATTATGTCTTGGCATTGATGAATTTTTTTATTGATAACAAGCAAAAAACACGCAATCCAATATGGGGACAAATATAGATTATTCTACATACCTTATAGAGACCATATCTACCTTCACAAAGTCAATAACTGATATAACAGAAAAAAATTAATGCTGCAGTAGATGATCTATGCAGTAGATAGGCTTCTTGCCAACAGAAGAAGATGAGGTCACTTAGTATGTTCTTTTGAAGTAACTTTCAACATTATTCTACTCTTCAATGCTCTGATGTATTTAGCATAAATAGAGAAATGAAGGACTAAGCAATATTTCCACTGTAAGGTAGGTTAGGCTTGCATATACAATAAGGCTAGGTAGTAAAGAATTTGATTTAAACCAGGTATTTCTTTTCACTATCAAGTGTTAATCCACAATACTCGAAAATTATAAATTCTAAAAATTCTTTCATCATCTGTAGTTGACTATCTTTCTGACTTGGTCACTGCCTTACCACTGTATTAATTTATAAGCAACCAGGTGCCAAATGAGATATGAAACAGAACATACTGTACATGGTGGATTATGAGACGAAAGGTTCACCGGGATATTTAGAAGACTACTGCCCATCGCAACTTATCTAAGCTCCATAACTGTCCATATCTAGTTTCGCTAGATACCTCCCGCCCAGTCATAATAGAAGTGCATTGGACTTTGTAATATTTATATAGTTTTTAAAAAAAAAATGAAATGTCATATAACAGCACATACTGTATTTCTTTTAGAGTGACATTTCCCTCTTTGTTGCCCATATGAAATATCTATAGAAGGAAATACAAAAATTGACATTAATTAAAATATCTAGCGTGGTGATGAATACATATTTAAATAGCATTTCTGAATTTGTTGCCATTTTACATTTACAAGTTCTGTTTTTTGTATGTTTCCATTTGCAGAAATAGAACTCTACTGTCTTGAACCAGCTTTAAATTAGAGTATCAACACCTCTAGAGGAGGAGCAACCATTGCTCAGTTGAACACACCTATGGACCCATTCAAGGTGACCTTATCCCTTCTTTAAAGGGAATGTCCATATTTTTATAGTGGCTAGAGAACTATAAAAAAATATTGATCCATCCATTCTTCAAAGCATAATCAGTCAACTAAAGCCACACATGGAAAGCACTAGTCAAACAGCAAAGGAAATATACTGGCATGATTCCAGAAAACATTTGGAAACAGACCTTTCAAAATTTTTTTTTTCCCAAACGAAGACATCAGTATGGAGAAACAAATGAGTAATAACAATCAAGCATATATGACATGCACTAAATAAAATAGAATCAAACAAGTTAAAAACCTTTTCTGCAGTAGTTATTAATCAATCTTGTAAATTCTTAGGGTAAGACTTTTTTTTATTGGTGAAATATGAAGATGAGATAACAATCCTAAATTCCATATAAGTGAAATGAATCAGAAAAGATATGTCACAAGTGAAGCCATACAAATGTGAGATGGTTAGTGTTTGTCTTAAATACCAGAGCTGAGGAGAGACTACTGAAGGAGATTTCACAGAATCACAGTAACATAGGCACGAAATAGAAATAGTATTCCATTACGAGTCAAGGAAGTAATAATCATCTAATTTAAAGAACTTCAGTGTATGCATTTCAGTTTTGGTTTCATGGTTGGGGTTCTTCCAAGTCCATTTTCTATCGGGTTTCTTTTTGAAGAATATATTCATAATTTTGAAATAGTTTGCCGTTGCAAAATTTACCAGATCTTCACCTCTTTCGTTCCTTCTTTTGTATCTGAATTCTCCAACTAATGCTAGATGATCTAAACAAAGAAAGCAAAAAAGTCTGCCTACACATGAACTGCAGTAAAACGAAAATCATGTGCAATAATCATGTTGAGAATAAAAACATAACTGTCAAGATAGAAGATGCAAAACTTGGCAACGTAGACCACTACATCTACCTAGGACAACGAATCTCCATGAGACCCTCAAAAGAGAAGGAAATCAAGCAAAGAATCACTTTGGAATGGCAAGCCTTCGGCAGAGCAAGCCCAACTTTCAAGAACCAGATGATCCCAATAATCCTAAAAAGAGTATACAACCAATGCATTCTCCCAATAGTCACTTATGGAGCTGAAACATGGAACCTAACCAAGAGACAGACCTGCAAACTGAGAAGTATGCAACGTACGCATGAGAGAATCATTGAGCATGATTCTCTCATGCGCACGTTGCATACTTCTTACATGGAGAGATAACAAGACAGCACAGTATATAAGGAAGAAAACAGGTGTTCGTGACATCATAGAAACTATCAAAAAAATTCAAATGGCAATGGGCAGGCCATGTTGCAAGAATGACAGACAACCGATGGACATCACGTCTCACAACATGGATCCCCACAGATCACATGCACAACCGAGGCTGACATAACACAAGATGGAGAGATGAGCTGGACAGATACAGAAAATACTGGCTCCACGACGCCCATGATAGAGAATTGTGGCAAATCCTGAGGAAGGTCTATGTCCAACGACGGACATTAAAAGACTGATGATGATGATGATGATGATGAGTGTATGCATGATAGATAGCATATTGATAACTCAATGTTTCAAGCTTTCAATGTACTCCTTGAAGAAGATTTATTAATCAAGCTTATTTGTATTTTACCATAGTTGACTTGGTCCAATTAAGACCTACTTAGGAATAAAAAGATCTGACTTAAAAACATGAACTTAATATAACCTATTCAATGGTAAACTATTCCTCAAGGATCACATTTATATGCATTTTAAAAAGTGAAGAGAAGAGAAGAGATGAGTATCTGAATAAAATCATTTAAGCATATTTAATGATTAACAATCAACACAACTACAAGTCTACTGAAGATGTTCTGATATGTGATATCAAGTTGTGACTTGACTTCATCCATACCAACTAAACATTTGCAGATTAGTTTTAGTAACAGAGATCTCTCAGGTTTTTGATTGCATATTCACTGAGAAGAAAGCAAAGGGATATGCATAAATTTATATCAAGGTGGTATACATTAATTGAGTTTAGGGTCAATTAACTCAAAGTTTGAAAAATAAATTTTGCAGAAGAAAGAGATTGGGGACTAGTTATACTACATGATTTATTACGTATACTAGAATATACCCGTAAAAAATGATGGGGTAATTAATGTATGGCTCTGCACAAATGAGCCTAAAGCTCTTGTATTAGATACTTTATTTTTACAAATCAACAATCCTAATTAATTTTTTTAAAGTTCTTAAGCTGTTTCAAAAGGTGGTCGGACATAAAGTCTTCAGAGTTTCTATGACATAACCTTCATTGTTACGTCATAATAGTATGGTAAATTAACCAATAGGATCAATATGCAAACAACCAGAAAAGAAATTTGCAAATATACCCATTATATATGTTGCAAGCATGATGGTTGTTTATGTATAGATTGGACTAAGGAAGCTTAGAGCTATGAGTTTCTATGATATAATCTTCATTGTTATGTTATAATAGGAAGGTAAATTAACAAACGAGAAGCATGAGTGAAAACAAACAGAAATTAGCATACATAGCAATTATATGGACAGATGATCTGCTTCAGATAACTAATATGAGAACTGATTTATAAAACAATGTTATTCAAAGCAGAAATTTCGACACCAACTCTTTCATTATTAAAAAATTGTCTCGTACTAAAAACAAATTGACCAACTTATCAGTTTTCTAATCCGGATTTTTGACGTTTTTTTTCATATCTTTCAGACAATATTCATTTTCATCAGAGAGACTCATAAAAATGCTCAGGATAACTTGAGGTTAAAAGCCTACATATCTCCTTCACATTAACTGTTATTGATCACCATTACCTGGAACAGACCGGTTTGCTGGGTTTAGGTTATCCATGTGTTGCGACATTTATATATATGTATGCATGTATGTTTGTGTGTACGTATGTATGTTTGTATGTTTGTATCTATTTATCTATCCAGACTCTGCCCAGCCCTTGCCATCCATATTACAAACTTGAAATTTTGCATACACATTCCACTCAATAAGAAGAGAAATTTTATTTTCTATTTTTTTGAAAATTCACCACCAAAATAGACTGTAATGGGGAGTTCAATATGCAATGTAAGTTTGTGCCCACTTATTTTAAAAATTCTGACTTTTTTCAGTGATCACAGATGAAGAGGCAAGATTAAGAACTTATTCATTTATCACCTCTTTTTCAAACTTGTTAATTGATCATCCCAACACAGCATACACAAGTGGTGGTGATTCTTAATTTCCCTTGGGATGCTCGTTATATATTATTTTCAACACTGCAATAGAAATTTTGTACTTGGATATTTGACAATGTAAAGTTCTTTAATTAGGAGGAGAAGTATATATAACTTGAGTAATCAGCTGTTCCTTGTGTTCTGTTTTTTTTTAACTGCAACATAAATTGACAGTTCTAAGAACAGAGAAAATATGTCAAGACCAGATTTTAATTGGTTAACACCATTTGTAATGAATTAAGTGACTTGCAAATAGAATGATTAAAGAGAGATAGACAGCATTTTTTAAACCAAAAAAGAAGGTATGTATCTTAATAAGAGGGGTGAGGATGATGAAAAAAAAAAAATCTTTTATTCTTACATCACCCAATGTCATGTTATTCCTTTTTAAAAAAATCAATTCTCGAGATTAAAAATATAAAATGCAGCAAAAAAGATGAAGGAGAGAAAAAAAAACAAAAGCAAACTAAACAGTTCATAACACACACAATATATATATATATATATATATATATATATATATATATAATATGAAACATTTTCCTGAGCCAATGAATTATATCGCATTTTGGATGTTTTCATTTTTAATTTTGATGCAATGATTATTCATTTTTGTTTCTGACATCTAAATGTGGATTAACTTGAAAAATCAATCAGAAGCAAATGAATTTTAATATTATCAATATTTTCATCACAGAAGCAAATGCTGACAAATATTGCTAAATGATGTTAAAAAATGTTCTTTCAAGACAGAATACATGAGTATATGACTGAACTAAAGAGAATTTTCAATAAGAAGCTTGATTTCTGATTTTGGTAAATATAACACTAACACGAGTGAGTGATGAAAATTAAATTATAGTTGATATCTATACTAGATAATATAAATGTTTAAATATACAACTGACAACTAGAGGGAAAGTTTTCAAATAATTTTTCTTTTCAAGTTATTTTATTGCAGCAGACATCACCAACCAGACACTAGTTCAATCACTTGTAAAAGTATACCATAAATATTCAAATAGGTGATGTTCAGAACATGTCCCATTTGACAAAGTACACCTGTACAATTTGAGAGGCGTCTAGTTGCATGCATGGTAGCGGAACTTTTATAAATATATATGTAGACAGAAATAGGAAATTTCAGCTAGAAGCAAATATATTTGCTTGCTTCCTCCTTTTCCACACCAAGTGACCAAAAATAAATCAAGTTAAAATAACACTTTCATCATTGAACTTATTAATACTATATGAAAGAAATAGTGGGCAGATATTTAAGAGCAGAAAAAAAGAAAGATGGTAGATTACCCTCAGCAATTAGATGCAATAAAAAAAAAACAAGGATGAAAGATAATTACATGAATTGAAAACCATAGCTTATATAATCAAGAAAGCCTTCAAAAGAATTAGAAGCTCCTTGCATATCATGATGCTCAAAATTATTTGAATTTGTAAAACAGCCAAAACCTTAGTTTTCAGTATCAACACCTGTATACTCATATCTATAAAACTGTAAATGAGCAGCGAAATCAAAACTTCAAATAAATATTTGATACTGTACACCATGATTTAGAAAAATTACAGTAAATTTACCAACATCAAATATTAGAAATGAGTGGATATTATGTGTGTCTCAAGAACTAGATTGACAACTAAGGAGAAAGGTCTCCAATCTTATTCGAAATGAGTTATTTTTCTGTTAACCCATTCAACTAATCTATTAAGGTGTTTAATGCCTGAATTGAAATGTCTTAGTGTTCTAATAGATTTGATATATGAACTTTCAAGAATGCAACACAAATACTTTCAGCCAAAGGAGAATAAGGAAACACAAACATAACTTTAATGGGCTTCATCCAAGAAACATTTTGAAAAGATAATAAAAAAAAGCGACAATTGAAAGCTACAAGACATAGCAGATTTCCTATATAATTACTGTTTGGCTGTGAAGAATTTCACTAATATATTTCAGAAAAACTGACAATGTTATCTTCATCGAATGGGGCCTAGACATTTATATTGATCAAATAAACCAAACTGGGTAGAGTGGAAAAAGCTAGTGTAAATGCCAGATCTCAAAAACTCTAATGAAATATCTAGCCTAAAGTGTTAGTGAAAGAAGTGATTTCTTTACCGAATAATGTATATTATTAGACCAAAGCAATAGACCACTTACATGTTACAGGTTGTTCCATTACATGTATGGGTATAAAGAACAAGTCTAAAGTTTAAATAGTAGTTTCAAAGCTTAAATTGAAGCAAGAAGTTAGTGTTTGGATGGAAGGATGAACAACAATTGAAGAAAATACACTGTTGATATCTTATGACTATGAGGTCTGCCTGGAAAGTATCCAGTTATTCTGAATATCTCGAGAACTGGTTACATGGACTTGATGTAGCCTGAAAACAAATTGTAGGGGACCTTACTGCGCATGCATGAATAGACAATCTCCAGTGGGTAACTCAGCTAACAGTGAAACGCCATTGAATGAACTTATAGCTTGTATGACCATAACATTCACAAAATTCACCAAAACTGCCTATTTTTCACATTTCGAGCAGGATTTGTTGTTTTTTTTGTAAAATGTTATATCACCCCAATCCGTCGGCGTCCCTACAGTTCAGATTTATCTTCTAGCAGTTTCTGGCTTTTTGCTGTCAAAAAGGTGACATTTAAGGAAGAAGGGATTCATCATACTAGGGCTTTCCCTCATTGGATGAATAAGTGATAACAACCATCACAAACTTGGCAGTTGAAATAAAATCTCAGACACTGAGTCCAATGTTTTACTGGTGGACAATAATACATACTCACCCCAACTTATGGGGTTAACTTTTTATTCCCTTTTGCCCTTCAAGTGTTCCCGACTGCATGTCCAAGGGAGATAACTTGATTGGTCAAATATTTTTTTCATTTAATTTTATTTCAATTTATAATGAGGAAGGAAGTTTTGAAATGTAGATAAATCATTTACTTTTTCCCTGCATAAAAACATTACTTTAAGTAGATCTTGACAGCTTTAAACGAACGAGGATAGAAAAGATGTATGGGCGGAAGGGATGCTGCCCTTCCAGTGTTTCCTTCTATCTATTGAAGAGAGGCAACATTTTCATTTAATTTTACTTGATGTATAATAAAATCATTATTATCAATTTTTATAACTACTTTTTACATTTGGCTTGATTTTCAGAGGCTTTTTCATTTCTTCAACTGGTCTGAATGAAAGTTACGATAAAACCACTTCACTTCCACGGACGACGGAAGGAAAGTTTGGGAAAATTAATGATCATTTATTTACTTTTCCAAATTTCTATTTACATCTTCCGCGCAAGAAAAAGAAAAAAAAATGAAAAAACATTACCGAAAATAGATTTTGAAAATTTTCAACGGACGAATGGAAGAAAAAAAAATACATAGATATTTTCAACCGGCCTGAATGAAAGTTACGATAGAACTGTTTCCCTGACATATCTTCATTTTGACAAGTTATTTTGCTTAGACAGGCGGACAGGAACACTAACAGCAGTTTGTTCTGACTTCCAAAACTTCTAGTCTTAAGGCACAGAAGATATGGATAGAAATGTGAAAATTTAAATCAAATGATTTATCTACAAGTGGTCTTGTCATAACTTTTACTCGGGCCAGTTTGAAAAAAGAAAAAAAGCCGTTGAAAAATATGAAGGTAAAAATTAGTCAAAAAAAAAATTGATTTAAGATTTATAGTACCTCGAATGAAAATGAATGAAAAATCCGATTTGACAAACTCAGTTATCTCCCTTGGGCAGAAGGTAATGAAAAGTAAAAACGCTACTTGGGCTTTGCGAGAAATACGTGCATGAGCACACTGACTGACCTCAACAATAAGGGTAAAGAAAGGATGGCTCCGCTTTCTTAGTTTAAGTTAAGCTAATAAATCTTTTAAAGCCTATTTTTTCAAGTTGACAAAATATACCTTTTTACTACCAAGAAAAAAATTCAAGCGGACGTTCTCATCCTCAGCCCGTCTAAGAAATTTGAAAAATTACAAGTCATGCACTCAGTACAATTTGTCAAGCTCATTTGTTAACATAACGATGATTCTGATATATCTAATCAACAACTGATGTAAGAAAGCAGATGATATTTGATAATGGTAATAATGACGATTGCAGTGATACTGATCGTATCATTTTACCTGTTGCTCTCCTCGGCAGTAATAGTAGATAAAGTAAATATTTAACACCCAAAAATAAACATGTGGATGTCCTAAATCATCTGGTAAAGAAGTAAATTGATCATAAACAAAACGAGCTTCGGGTTTTTAGGGGAGTTGAACAAGTACTTGAAAAACTTGGAACCGCTTTTCCTTTTATTTATTTATTTTACAATCTTATGTTGATTATAGGGGTTAGTTCATTTGTGTATAAGCAGAACTGAGAATCATTTGGAGGTACAAAGGGAGAAGTATCGCAATTTTCACATAACAACCGTGCGATTCTAGGGTCTGGTTAACATGAACAACAAATTTTACAACGCAAATAATCCTAATTCTTCGGGCATGACGGGGGACTTCGATATCTAACAAATTTTTTGAATAACAAGGCAGGCGAAGAATGACTGGCTCAACTTTTGCCATGGGATGGCCTAACATTGCAGTACCTCTAGCGAACAGCTTTGGCATAAAGGCACCTTTCGATAAGTGAGCAATCGGATTCCCCACATCGGGGAACGTATCAGAAGCTGATAAAAAACCGATACTACATTTTGATCTCAGCCAAATGACCAAGAAGCAGAATTTCAAATGGGATCCCCCCCCAAAAAAATCGGAAGTGGCCATCCTCGAATCGAAGTAACTGATTTTACAAGCACATAACTTTACTATCGTAACGGTTGTTGGCGTTGACTTGTATAAAAATAGATAAATAAATAAATAAAACCATATTTGTAACTAGAAAGAAACAGAACATAAACCCAAAATGTATTTATAAATAATCCATTCGAAATGAGAGTTGATTTTAACCTCAACTTTTCGGGGAAAAAAAAGAAAGTATCTTCAAGTACAATACATTACTTTTTTTTTTTTTACAAAATCAAAATTTCAAACGATAGAATTATATCATACATTCTATGGCATTATATTAAAATGTTTATTTTTTTCCATACATCCGAGTAAACACTTTTTTAATGTATTGAAACTGTTTTTTGCTTTGTTTTTACAAGTCCATGTTTACATGACATTTAAAATTCAAAATTATCAAGTCAGTAAGAGAAAACGATTGAAAAATAAAGACATCTAAATATTTTACGTTATCCCGTTTACAGAATGTGAAATTTAAAGAGTGTTAAAAAACACAGCATCTATTTTTTTCAACTAGTTTAAAACTAGGAGAAAATAAGAAGCTAGAGTCAAGCAAGAAGAAAGTCATCATAGCAACAGCAATCTAAGAAACAGAAACTAAATGCATAGATAAGGAACACATGCAAATGCTATAGTATAACAAGCCAAGTGCTTAACATAGATATATTCAATAATAATTGAGGTAAAATGTACACAACAAAATAATGAGATATTCATAAAGGTAACTTAAAACAATAGAACTAAACAAACACTGCAAGAAGCAACAGGCATTTTTCTTACAGTCAGTCAGACAATTGAATGACATTTTTAGTCAACACGAACAGACCAAAACGGAAAAAACGTATCATTTTAATCATCCTATTCAAATAAAATGAAACTCTCACTTACCTTTACATTAAAAAAGGTCTTGTAATTTTTTGCTAATATAAAGTTAGAGTAATATTCCCATCGTATGTAACGAACGCTGACATTTTCTAGTTGATGAATCAAAGGGAAATGCAAAGTTCAGAACTGGGTTGACTGAAAAACGAAACTTACTTTTCTTTATTTCAGATGCTGAAAAAAATCGAATAAATTTGATAAAAATCTCGGGATTGAATGACATACATATATACATTAAAACGAATGTATTTCAAAAATTACAATATGTAAAATTGTTTTTGATATTTCTTACGACTAATTTACTAAGATGTACACTTGGGTGTCACTAACACATGATGTGTATACGTGCACATTTGTTTGTTTGCATACAAACAAGTACATGTATCAATTATTGATTGCATTTGTGAATCTGCGCATGATTACAGATGAGGTTTTAATGTATTAAGCCAGTAATATATGTATATATATGTACATATGATATACATGTATATATTACAAACATACACATGCACACACTGGCATACACACACACACACACACATATATATATATATATATATATATATATATGTATATATATATATATATATATATATATATATATATATATATATATATATATATATGTATATGTATATATATATATATATATATATATATATATATATATATATATATATATATATATGTATGGTGAATCAATATGTCCGTAGCCTAAGATGTAGTTATTGAATGAATCTTGATCTGAAATTTTCAGTGTGTAATGTTCGATCTATACAATTAAGTGAGGAGAGTCGGGTTGAGTGCATTGACAAGGAGAGAGTTTATGTTAAAAAATAAATGTTTTTTGCTTGAAATAAACTCTTTTTCCATTATTAGGCTACCAACTTATCAATGTACATACTCACATACCCACATGCATCCAATAATATAAATTCATATTGTGTATTTCTGTGCTCACCTTACTTGTACAGAAGGGGTATAAGGTGTTATGAGTGTTATCATGATCGAAAATGGAATTAATGAACAAAATTCGAATACTGGTTGAGGTTGCTTATACTCACTTCACGCTAATGCCTTTACAAAAAGGATGAGTCCACTTATTCCTGCATTCTGTCTCATTGCCAGATATCTAGAAAAAATGCCTTATCACGAGCATGTGATAGAGAGGTGAGTGAGTGATCATTTGGACAAAACAATCTTCCACAACTGCCTCATCTGCCCCCAGGGTAAGTGTTTTCTTGCTGCTAGCAAGAAAGCAGTTACTCCTATGCTCAGTCTTGACAGTCTCCAGTCATTTGTAGATAATGTATTATAAAAGATAAGATTAGAATAAAAAATAAGAAAAAGAAAATGTCAATATTATCATATTTATTATTGATTTTCACTAGTTCTTTTTACCTTCATCCTACGGCAACGACTAAACAGAGCAGTCGGAAAATAAGGAGGAAGCCCCTGGTGAGAATCAAACTCATACCCTCTTGTTAGAGGGGGTCCAGTATACGCCTTGCCACTTTTAACCATTCAGCAATGGGGACTTCATAGTTAATTGGAAGCTGATTTTACACCTTAAACCCAATTCCTTACAACCGATATTTTATTTATTTTCGTCAGATGGAGCATTGTCAACCATTATTATTATCATTGATTTTTAACTGGAATTTTCTTTCATCATAATTTGTAGTTGCTTTTTATCATGACTTTTTCAGGCCATCAGTCCATGGCATGGAGCAAATAGTGTAGATTAGAACTGAAGAACAAGCTCTTGGTGAGATTCAAACTCACCTTCATTTTTGCCTCAGGCAAGCCTGTTTATCCATATCAGCTGCTTTTACTGGTTGAGCTAGAAGAACTTTGCGGTTGTCAGAAGATCAAATCAAACCTTCGAACCTTCTTTTCATTTTTCCCGATCTCTTTTGGTGCTGTGTTTTGTTATTGTTTTCACATTAGTAGATGTGGGTTTGAGTCTTACTGAGAGCTTATCCTTTATTTCTGTTCTATGCTATTAACTAACACTCAGAGTAAGGTTGCAATAAAAAGCATCTAAAACTAACATGGGTGTTGGGGTCCAGGAAAACCTACTGCATTATAACCGAGCTGCGATAACTGCTGGGTGGGTGATAATAATAATTGGTGAAAAACACCAAACATTGCCTCTGCATAAAATCAAAGTGAAATTTGAACACATAAACGATTGCATTCTTCAATGCTGTTGTTTTTTATTAGATAACATATATATATTAGATATCACCAAAATAATTACAATATATAACAAGTTTGTTCATTATGCCATTTTAGGCAATAATCTATGGTGCAATAGTCTTATGGGCACATTCCAAACTGAAAAAAATACAATCTTCACTCATGTTTGAGTCAAATTTATTGCACTCATTTTTAATTCAAATCTGATGAAAGTTTTTTATCAGAAGGTGCTAATATTCCTGGCAGAAAGGTATAGACTTTTGATAACAAATGTACTAGAAGGCTACAATTGAATTAAACAGCATTTACTTCGCATGATAGTTTATAGAAACAATTGGGTGTGAAGTATTTTAAACAAGCAAATGTGAGGGAGACTAATTACTTTATTTGATCAAGCTCCTGGTAGGAGACTTAGATAATATTTGCAATTAAAAATTCCATCATTTCCTGACTTTTGAACTTGGGAAAATCTAAGAATGACAATGCCATTTGACCAGAGCAAAGAAGGAACCATAAGGAAAAATTTAAAAGTACTGGCGCCAGTTGTCTCTGTCCATTTTTTGTCAAAGAAATCAATAAACAGTGATAATTTTGGAAAGCAAAGTCATTGTGTCACATAGATGAGATCAAGAACAGACAAAATAAGTGGTTTCTGCATTGTTTTATAAGAGTACCTCAATGTACAATTAAGATTCACTTTAGTTGAATATTCAAAAAAAAATTTTGGTTGAGATTGGTTTCTGAAGATAATCCCAAAAATAAATAATTTTTTTGTGCTTTTGACCAATAAGACCTTTATTACATTTACAAACTTCACAATAGAAATAACCGAATACCTTGAAGCTATACTTCTGTACAAATGGCAGAAAGAAAGGGTCTAGATTGCACATTCATACACACAAATCAACCATAAAGCAAAGGAGTTTTATTCTCCTTCTTCACACACTAGTGATCCATAGCTTCTGAATCAGTGACTATTTCCTTGACCCTGGACTTCCAAAGAACATTCCTCCATTCAAACCCTGAACAATCCAATCAAAAGATATTTCTTATCTAGAACTACTGATTAAAAAATCAAAATTGTATTTATAAATTCACTACGACCAATTCTAAACTTATGAACAATTTCATTATGCATATTCACAATCTGTTTTCTTTATTTTATGTATTAAAAGTTTATACACGATTTCATAACATGAATCTTTGTTAATATATTTCATAATTGAATTGTACAACTACTATTTGTCCTTCTTTGTATAATAATGATACCTTTTAGGACCAGGGCTCATAATACATCTTCACATTCCAACTCACCTTTAATGCAAATCACTGCTACTGCTGCAACTGATATTACTTCATTAATGAATGAACCTAATTCATTATGACTTCCTGCGCAGAATACAACATTTCTAAACCTGTATGATATCTTAGTAGATTTTATTCAAATAGCATAAATGGAGTCAGATATATCCATTTATCAATATACTCATCTACAAAATTTTACCAATCGTCTAATTGAATTTCTTTTAAAATGTCCTTAGTGTTGTGGTGATTGCTATTTAATACAAATCATAGTATGTAAAACATTGAAAATCCTTCTGTGCTAATGAATTCAATGACCAGACCAAGATAGGCCAGAAAAGGAGATGAAGGATGTTAGAAAAACTGTTTTTAGGTGGTAATGTTTAATGTTTTATTTCATCTTCTTGTGATGTATTGGCATTGAATGAATAAATCATACTATTATAAATAGAATTCTATTTATATGGGTTGGAATGTCACTAGTTATACGTGGCATCTTTAGTGAGTGAGGGAAAGTAGCAATGTAGCTGGAGTTCTATGTAGCAATGAGATGATGAAGCTGTGGAGGACAAAGACTTTTGTCTCCACTGGTTCTTCCTATCACATGCTGATGTCACTGGAAATGTTGAAGGAGGAAAGGGAGATCATAGTTGTCATGACAGGATGGAGAATATACATGCCAAATATGTGTGTGGACTTGGAGTTTAAACAAAGCAGGAATGATGGTAATGAATACAAAACAAATATTTAGATGAACAAATAAAACATAAATTTAATGTTGAGACATTTTTAATGATATTAGACTGAAAAGAAATATATGTACAGAAATATCAATACGATCATGAAGAGAAGAGGCCTGTTTAGTTTAGGAGATTAGATCCGTGATAGACAGGGCGGTGTAAACTTGTAGCCAAGTAGAAGAGGAAGATAGATAGTTTCTAAGCCAAAGGTAGGAGCTCTGTGCCCATAATAGTAGTAGTAGATGTGTGTTAATGAAATGGAGATGACTGAAATGCTTTGAATCCATAAGCCTTGGAAAAGACCAAGGAATGATTATGGAGACTGGGTATCAGTGGTATGCTTAACTGCCAAGTTGTGGGCGATGTATTTGAGATAGCAAATGAGCAACTTGGGGGCCAATCTCAGACGTTGAAAAACTCATGTTGGACAGACTACACATGTGTGCTTCCTGAAGTAAGGAGAATTAGAAGATGGATAATGCGACTGTTGTATAGTAAAGACATTGCCATTTCATAAATGAGAGATGGAGGTGTATATGCGTTTTGAGCAAGAGGAGAAGACACATCTGAGTAACTGAACATATGAGAGATACCTCAACATCTGTTAAACAGAATGGGTAACGTTTAGAAAAGTGATTAGTCATGGGGGAAAATAGCAAAGTTCAGATCTGCCAGGAGGTGGGCGAAATGATACCAATCCTAGAGAGCAGGAAAGGAAAAGAGAGAAGTAACCGACCAACAAAACTGGGACAAATGAGCATGTGAACACTTGTGTTCAGGGCTTTTAGAGGAAGTCAACGGAGGAAGTGACATTTTCTAGATTTAGGGTTTCATAGTTAATATCTAATTATTCTCGTAATTAATTTTAAATTAAAATATACAGTACACAGATAAATGTTATAAATGAATGAATTGATAGATCAATAGATGTGAATAGGTAAGCTTGTTGGTTAAAAAGAAGATTAATTGGTTCATGGGCATCTGCTGCCACTTTTTCAGGGAGGGGCAAAAAGGATATATTCTAATATATTATAATTAGTTCTTAGTTGAAACCTAACAATAGCTAAATGTAGAAATGAATAAAGAAATAAAAAACTTCATTGAAGATAGTTGGTTCATTCAGCTGAATTGCAAATTCCAAACTTTCTTTGATTCTTTCAAATTGTTTTTTAAACAATCATTGCTTGTTTAAGAAATTCATCTGTAATCCACGGTAACAGTTGATAATGGATATTTCCTCATTTATTGGCATATTTATCATGATTTTGTCCTCCTGAACATTTCTTCTCTTTGACACTTCTTTGATGCCCCCAATGATCTTTATTTGGCCCTGGGGATAGCGACCTCTAGTTTGAAAAGCCCTGGTCTCACCTGAGGGCTGCTGACCCTGATTACAAGGAACACTGAATTTTAGAATTTAAAAACAAAATGTTCATACATTTGCATCAATGATTCAACTCCCCAAAACCTTAGACCCCGTACCTTCAGATAATCTGAGGGTAAAAGGGTAAAAAGTTCATTTTAAAAAAGTTCTGTTCATTGACAACTGAAATTTTTTTTGTCTAATTTTTACGGTTGGTTTGCCAAATAAGGGAAACATATTTCTTAATGAGTGTGTGGAAGTAGTGTCAGTTATGTTATCAAATGGGCTCATGGTGTATAAGCTCAGTCTGAAATATCAGGCTAACGGGTTCAAAGGGAAGTTCTGTTTTTATTTGCTGTTTTATGGAGCAATAATGCTGTGCAACATGATTTTTCTTCCTGGATAGTGAATGTTATTTTCAAATTGTTTATGTGTAAAAAGTATAGAAAATAGTTACTATTTCCTTCAAACTTTACTATTGTAACAAGGACAGTGATATTTTGAAATCAACCTATTTCCAAATGTACAATGGGTAAATTTGCATATTTTTATTCACATTTTAAAAACAAATCATGTTTTCAGAAAAACAACACATGAATCTAAATTAACATGTATTCACACTAATGTAAAACAAAAATTATCATGAAAGATTTTGAAGTGAGTAGTTTTTTGAGATTCACAATTGTACTGTGTTTCACCTTCACGAGCAAGACCTCAGAATATAATCTCCGTCATGTACTCGTTACATGTTCGCTTATTGTAGCATTTATATATATTTTCTTAAATACCACATACTACGATATAGTAAATTGCGTTATATACTGGGATGACTGTACCAGACTTTGTATGTACTGAATATGCCAGCGTATAAGGTATTTTTCGGAGTGTTTTGGGAGATAGCTGTACATTTTGAACCACAGGTGATTGGCCATCCAACAATCATACCAATGTATTGTATACAGTACAATACTTGGATATTTTTTGTTTTATTCGTGATGTTGGTGCTCAGGCATCAGTTAGCTTTCATTGTGAGCCAGATTGAAAAAATTGTCTTCATATCATCACTAATATATCTATATAAAAGCCATGAATGCAAATTTGTATTTTTAATTGTATGGTTGCATGGTTGTCTGTTTTGTTCAAGCTCTGTTATAACCTAAAAGTTATAATGGATTGGTCCATGTGAAATAGAATAATATAGCTAACAAAACAATGGAAGGTTTGTAAAAATGTGAGATTGTCTTTTATGACTTAACAGTAAAGATTACATCATAGAAACTCTCAAGACTTCATGTTTCATTACACATCAAAACAGCCTGAGTTGAGTTGAGACTTGAATGAAACTTAAAATTAGGATACTTGAATTATCAAAAATAAATTACCTAATGAAATAGCCCTAGGCTCTTTATTGCAGATCCATACATAAATAACACTGTCACTTTTTACGGTTTATGCTAGTATCAGAATGATTGAAATAAAAAATAGACAGGTCTGATTTGTCACTTAATAGAAACCATCGTGTACTGGCTAGTGTTTATAAAAAATCTGAATTGTGTTCAATGTTTTTTAAATTTCCCTCTATCAATGTTACGGACTTTTGAATGAAACTTTTCTACTCTTTAGTGAATTGTGGGTAATGAAGCTCAATCATTTAGCACTAAAGATTCAACTTTAGAGCTATTAAGAAACAAGGCTACAATCAAAACAGTGTTAGTGAAATTTCCAATTACTCAGTGTATTTACTTTGATTCCTTCATCAAGTATGGAATCACACAGCTCTCACATGTGATAAAAAGTCAATTAAGACTTGTGGCAAATTGTTAGTTGGGGAGTCAGGGTAGTTGTATAGTTGTAGTGTCTAGATCAGTTAAAAGAATGCCGAGACCAGTTAGTAAAAAGAGAGAGAGAGAAAGAGAGAGAGAGAGGGGAGGGGCAGCAAAGACTTGTCCAATTGAGTTTTTGAGTGATGTACTATTTATTTGATAGAATAAATAATATATTAGTGCATTTTGTTTAATTATAGGAGCCAGTTATTAATCTTGGAGAATACAGTATGACATGTGCCAACTGGAAAGATCATAAGCTAGACACGTATTTACGAAGCTGAGCTTACACTGGCACAAGGCACAACAACAAAGCACCTAGTGAGGGTCAAACTCAGCAAATTGGTCTTTGGAATCAGCTTGTTAGCCATCATGCCACAACAGATACAACATATAGAAACCAAAAGAAATTACTCAAGTCCTGAAAAATACACCTAGCATGTTTAAATGTTATATGACTGTAGTATATATATATTTGCATCTGTGTTTAAAATTGTTGTGTATAGAATTAATGTATGCTCCCTCCATTACACCTAATGGTTGCTCCCTATTCATCCAGTGGAGTTTTTCTCCTCGTTACATCAGAGAGTTCCTCTGTATTGTAATCATCACCATGTTTCAAAATAAATTGTCCATGTAGTCAATTAAGGTTACAACAGAAATGGAGGGCAAATCACTCATCAGCAGGTATTCACAGGTTTTGCTCATCTGTTCAGGTGATCATGGGTCATCTAACCATGCACTTAGCTGCAATAATTATAGCCTTAGGAATGATAATTACTATAATATTTCTATTAATGATTGTAATTGTATGAAGGATAATTACAGCAAGAGCAATAACAATGGACAATGATTTCAATGAGGATGAAAGAACCAAAAGTAATGATATTATAACAGAAATCGAAAAAGCGGACCAAATTGACTTTATCTTTTATTGATAGCACAAAACGGGCAAAGAAGGAAAAAGGGCAAAAAAGATATGAATGTTGTGAGAGATCGAAAAAACTTTCCTTCGAGCAGAAAATTATTGTTCTGCTTTGATCAGTCTATTTTTTATATCTTAAAAGTTATTAGAAACACAAATCTTGCTAGAAGCATAACTATAAAATTTCTTTGGAATTGTAGTACGGATATGCATCTCTTCATCAACTATAGAAGTTCAAGAAATGATAAATCTTATAAAAATTGGAAGACAGCTATAATTGCTGAAATAGCCCTTCTTTGGTTTTTAAAATCCTGGAGCAGAATGAGCTCATGTAAAAAACATTTGTCATCAAATTGAAAGCATCAAAGATGATAAAAATACCCAAATGATACTGTCATTGATGGTAAAAACATTCTAGAAGATGTCCAATCAGACTTTTAGTCTCACCTAGAAGTCAGACTCTGCTTGGCAGTTTTATTCCATGAGTTGGAAACAAATATTAAGAATTAAATATTGATAATGTAAGTACAAGAAAAGCAGTGTAATCATCCTATTGAGGAGAAGCAAAATGGATTGACAGACAGCGGGGTAGGCACCGTAAGTGAGGAGACAACATCAAGATAACTGCCTAAAAATTTCTCTTTGTAGTTTCTTAGTAATTCTTTTTCAAGTGAAATAACTGTCTACACAATATCTCCAGAAGTACTCAATGAATTTCAATTAAATTTCTTAGACCTGCTGGCAATATGGTAAGGAAGAGTTGGTTAAATTTGGTGGTCGATCCAGGAATAAATTCTTCATTGAGAGATATTTTTTCTAGTTTTTTTTCTCCATACATCTATGTATATGCTTCTGACTCTCTACATGATATCTCCAAAGGTTCCCAGTGAATTTCAATGAAATTTCATTGGAGAATGGGCAATAAATCATGAAAGAAGCAATGAAATTTGGGATGGATCAATACACAATTATTCCCCCTACATCGTAGTTATATATCCACACCGCATCTTATTGCTAAAAATCCATGTCTGTCCATACAATATCTCCAAAAGCTCTCAATATATTTCTGCGAAATTTTGTGGAAGGGTAGATAAGAGGCTGCAGGAGAAGTGAATAAATATTTGAGATGATCAATGCATGTTTACTCACCCTACAACATAGTTATATGTCAGCACCGCACAATATCTCCAAAAGTTTTCTGTGAACTTTAATGAAATTTTTTGAGGGTTGAGTATGGAGGAAATAATAGATCCATGCATAGTTACTTCCCCTGACAATGATATTAGCAGAGGTATGCACTCTCTGAGTGCTTTCTAGTTTTATTGTATAGTTCTTTTAGGAGATGCTGAAGAAAAATATTTTCACGGTACCCATTCTTATTTTCTTCATATTATTTCACAAGGTCAAAACAGAAAAATTGAAAATTAACGACTTGGGAGAAACATGATGAATTATGAAAAGCACTGATGCAAGAAGATCAACAAAATTCTAGATATCCTGGAAAGAGAGCAAATTCTGGAGTGTGGGGGGGGATGCAACATGAGTTACGGCCCCTTGTGACACCAACCATAGGCCTGTTACTGCAAATGATATCTATTTCTACTCACATATCACCAATTGAATTTTAACTCTTGACAGAGATTAATTATAATTATTATTAAGAAAATGCTGTCAATAATGTTATCACAACCTTGGCCCAAAGAGTACCAAGATTTCATGTCATATCAAGCCAGAGTGCATGAGAATACTAGTTAAATAAAAGCAATGTATACCTATTTGAGTAATTTTGCAATCACCCCTCTGTAGCATACAGAAATTTCCACTCAATTTTTTGGTGTTGGAACAGGAATTAGGAATGGTTTAAATATTCAAGTTTGATATACTGTGCTACAATGAACACACTCTCTCTCACTCACACATGCATGCATGCACACATAACATACTAGTATGCATGCACGTACACGTATACACCCACACACACATACACAAATGAATTGATTCATAGATATTCTGGCATTGCAACATTGTGACTGAAAACCAACAAAATCTGGTGGTATCGTAAGGTATTTGTGGAGCCCACTGTATAAGTGAGAATGTTGAAATCATGCAGACACTGAAGTCATCGACTGATGATGGTTTGGTTGGCTGTAGAGCTGTTGTTTTCTGCATCAGCATGTCTATGAAACAATGTATGTGGATATATAGATATAAAATCTCCAAGTTTTATTGCTGCAAATGATTTCTGGCTGACTTATGGTTGATTCATTGGAAGTATTACCTTGAACAAAGAATTTGAATTAATATAGAGCCAACCCATTCAATTCATTTCATTAGAGGAGATGGCGAGAATATTAATGGAAGTACTAAATTTCTGATTGATACAAAATATTCGCAAAGAACTACAAATGATTTTTAATGCACTGAAAAGTAATCAAATAATTAAACAGCTTGTAACCTTACCAGCATTAGCGTATTGAATTGAAAAAAAAATGACTTTGGAAAGCAATGCCAAATTCATATATTGTTTCTATCACTACTGCCATTTTAGGTGTCTTGTTATAGGGCAGTGCTCATCACTATAGCTAAGTCAGATCTTGATTGGATGCCCCACATTTATGGCCTTGTGCCAAACTAAGCAAAGTTTGGTAGTTAACAAATACCCTGGATGAATAAATACCACGTTTTACTTTCGATATAAAACTTTGTAAAAAGACCCGGTTATTGCTCTTTGAAAGTATTAGATATTCAGGTATGTAAAAGCATTTCTACAGATAGCAACCATAAAAGTATCTAAAAAAGTGATGGTACTGAAAAAGCAAGGCAAGATGATCAACAAACTTACTGACCATCCCCGCTACCAAAACGAAACAACTCAGGAGCCGTTATTTCCAGTTCGCTTTTTGAAGCCAACTTACAATCCCTAACATGTCAGGATTTGTTTTGCTAATGGGAGATAACTCCAAGTTGCCATGGAATCTTTCATAGTCTGAAGACGAAATGGAGAAAGACGAACCTTATAGCTATTCTTTTTTGAAAAAAGGAAAAACAAACAAACAAACAAACAAACAAACAAAAAACAAGCATAATAGTAATAAATTTATACAGTTTTAATTCGAAAATGAATATAAATATTCATTTTCGAATTTATCAATTTGTCATTTTTAGCCTGTATCTCAATACAAGTAGATTTCATTTAAAACTAATCACAGTCAAAAACCATTACTCATCTAAAAAAAATAGATTTTTTTAAGGATGGGAAAATTTAGAAAATGTTTCAAGTACAAATAAGATAGCGTTAAGCAGTGTGTTAGGCATCCTGGGTAACATGATGACAGTCTTATCTTGAACTTACTGTTGGAAAACTGGAGTATAATAACTTTGCAAGTGTAATAATTATTGAGAGTTGTTGTGATATTAACTAAGATTGAAAGATGGGTAGCTGTTTTCAATTTTTTGAATATAGTTCGTGGCAGATATTTTTGCACCGTTGTAAGCAGCAAGTCAATAGAAATCTCAGGTAGCACAACACAACGGTTCAGTTATCAGCATTGAAAATAGAACATCAGATTATCTACAGCATATAATTTAATAGAAGAAAAAAATAAATTTTCAAGTTTAAAAAAATAGGGCCCCAAAGGTCAATTTTCTATTGTCTGATTAAAGAGATTCAACCAGTTTCTACTTATTCATATAGCTAAGAATTTTGCTGCTTTATAACAGCCATAAAACTCCATACATAGCTAAGAAATAGCTAAAATTGTAATCTTGGTAGTCGCCACTAATCTTGCAATATTGGTGCTGCCGGGTGTAAGAAGTTCAGGATAGACTTGTTCATGTTGTAAAATGTAGAAAGATTCTATCTTTGGTTTAGTCCACAATAAAAAGTTGTTTTCTAAATGAGTCAACTCATGATGTTCTGAGAAGAAAAAAATTTGACAAAAAATGCATATACTCTCGATAATCCATTGGGAGGATAAGAAGTTGTTTGATAAAACATTTCATTTTTGAAACCCTTGGCCAGGACTGAAATTTGTGCTTTTTGTTTTTAGATTTTGATGAAATTTTATAAATATCCTTTTTTAGGACTGAAACTTGTAAGCATCTATAACAAAAAATATTACATGCTAATTATAAACTTTGCTCACAACCATATATGGAATTGAGTATATTAGTGATATTTGTAGTTGGAGGGAAAGAAGAAGAAATCTTATTAACAATATCAATTGGTTTTATTGCTTATTAACATGTGAATTTATAAATATTTATTTATAACCTTGAAAGTGTATCAAAAATTGTGTTAGTTGTTTGTCTCTAGCTGTATTGCCATGATAACCCAACTGGAATGTGCAAGTTTGCACTTTGCAATTGAAGCACCTGATTGGCTAAAATTTGTGAAAATTCAAATCAAGATGAAAATACTTCTTTTAGGTTAAGAATTAATCTCCAATCTTAGTAAGGAGTAGTTTATACCATGCATATCACTTTATGACTAATTATTGAATTGTATATCAGCAACAACTCTCAGAAACTTGCACAAAAAATATTTAAGCCTATAAATAAAGATTTTCAACAATTCTAAATGGTTGAAAAAAAGTTTCTTCTGAACAAAATTCTGATTGGCCAATCATCATCATAAAAAATAAATAGTATATATTATTGCTATAATATATATGATATTTATTTCTTGCCATGATAAAAAAAAACAAATTGTTAATTGTTTGAAAACACATGAAAGCAATTATTATTTTGTAAATTTTGATTTTTCCTGCAATTTCATGAAAATTTGGTGAAAATCTTTATTTATAAGCTTAGATATTTTTTGTTCAAGTTCTTGAGAGTTGTTATTGATTCACAATAATCAAAGAACCATACAGAAAAATATAGAAACTAAAGGAATTAGCAAACATGGTATTGCAAGCCATTATCCAAATTAATACAATATGGAATGAGTAATTGAAAAAAAAATTTAAAAGACTGAAAAAAATGAAATTGGGCATAATCAAGGAAGGTAACTTGTTTGGGATATCCAATACTGATACAGCTAATAAATTGAAAAAAGGCTTGACATCAAGCAAGATATCACCTGAAAGCCAAGAATTGGCTGAAACATCAAGAAAGATGAGCGTTATCCACAAATAATTTTTTTAATATAAGCATAAATTTTCTGCTGGTCTGAAATAATTTTTCTGATACTTCATCAACAAGTTTTCCAAGAAACTGCACACATCAAACTATAAAGATTATCTGAGCTTTTCTCATCAGGAAAGAAAAGAACCCCCACTCAACTCCCACTTTATACACACACATTGATGCACACACACACACACACACACACACACACACACACACACACACACACACACACACATATACATAGACACACACATATGTCATCTGAGTAAAAACTTGCAACAGTAATGTAATATATATATATATATATATATATATATATATATATATACTGATATGTGCATGAATCTATCCATAATTATATAAGGTCTTTCTGGAAAGTATCCAGTTATTTGATATTAATAAAAATAGCCTACCTAGAGCAATAGCACCTTAGTCCCCATCAAACTACTCACCTTGGGACATCACACACTTATCCTAGCATCCTTTCCACTTTTCACAGTCTGCAAAGACTTCTTTTGGGATCGTCATCTACTGCCTCATTCCAGTCTTCTCCCTTTCTTCCTGTGAAAATCCAAAAGTCACAGGGACCCAAATCAGTATTGTATAGGAGTGACAGACTTGGCTGATGTAATGTTTTGGCAAAAATATCCAGCATGAGATGTGAAGAATTGACAGGAACATTGTCACTGTGAATGCAATGGTCACACAGTACACAAGCTCACTCAATGGTGTCTCACTGCTGACTGTTCACCCAGGCATGGTAAGATCCTCTCTGATCGATTGCCAAGTTACATCCAGGCTGTGTAACTGGTTCTCAAGATATTCAAAATGGCTGGATACTTTCTGAACCTTGTGCATGATCACAATGAGCTCACTTTCAGAATCTGTTTATTATAAAATATTGGTACATAATCTCTAACGATCCATCATCCAAAATCATTGGGAGAGACAAATTTTGGTATTCGGGAATTTTGTTTTATTTGGAATATTTATATTCTTAATTATATGTTGGCCCTTCATAGGTTAGTCATAATAAATGATGTACGAAGGTATGAAAATGGGTATGGTTGAACATGTACTGAAAGAAAGGGATCATTACCCGTTTTTAAATGAGAGTAAAGTATTCAATTAGCTATCCCCCTGGAAAGTGTCTCAGCTGGAGATGGCTGTATATATTAGCTTGACAAAGGATATATTATCAAATCCATCACAAAATTTCATACTATTTGAGACCCTGTGTGTATTGAGAGAAAAACAAAAACAAACAGCAGCTTAAATCTGGAGATATCATTCCAATTTAGTATAAACTTACATTGCAAATTGACCCCACCCCATTTGAACGCTTAGGGCTGAACAAAGTTCAAGTACATAGATATACACTTATAGCATACCAAGGGAAATCACTGCTACTTTTCACCTCATAAATTAAGCTGCATTGGTGATAAAATCAAGTTACTTTGATAAAGATACTACAGTATGGTTCGAACCATAAATTCATGATTTAAAAAAAACAAAGACAAAAACCAGGGCTGGTTAGTCAATCAATAGAAACAGTCATGTGACCAAAGTCAAAATTAAAAAAAACAAAAACAAGTGTGAACGCTCCTGGACAAAAACTAAGAGATCAATTAAGCATAAACTTACACTGCAAATTGACCCCCTCCATCCCATTTGAACGCTTAGGGCTGAACAAAGTTCAGGTACATAGATATACACTTATTTATAAATATGTTAGAACTCAGGAATTACCAGCAAAAGTGTGTCAACCGGTCTGTTGTGGGTAGCGGTGATTAATAACAGTAATAACGATAACAATTACATGCATAATAGATGAGAAATACGGAAACATCCAGGTGACCTACATTTCAACATCCAGGTGACCCACATCCAGGTGATCAACACCTTTTGGCAACATACTATGTTAGTGGTGATCAATTAAAAAGCTGGAAAAAGAGCTGGTCAATGAATAAGTTACTTCTTTTGCCTTTTGTTGGATGGTTATCTGTGAAAAGTCAGAATTTTCAAATAACAAGTATGAATGCTGCTAGACACAAACTAATGGACCGATTTATCAAAGACTTACATAGTAAATTAAACTCCCTCCTTCCCTCCCTCCCCAATAAATTTTTTGGGGACAGGGAATTTCAAGAAACAAAAAATGCTTTTTCCCCACTCATTCAAGGGAGTGTATAAGCAAAATTTCCAGTTTTTACAATGAACAGTTACGGCTGAATTAAGTTTGGAATATAGATATGAATAACCTAAGCCCAGCAACAGTGTTTAAACTGAGATGTTGTGGGTAGTGGTGATTAGATAACCCAAATGTAAACTAACCATAAATCTGAAGAAAGCTTTAAAATATATGGGCTGAAAAATTGTGATAAAAGACAACTAAGTTGATTATATTAGCTTTAATAACTTGTGGAATCGTGGTCAACATTGAGTTTTGAGCCGGTAGGAATATGACTGAAATGTACTGACAAGACCTGCTTAGTAGAGTATGTCGACGTTTTTATTAATTTAACATAATTATAAATAAAAAAAAAACCCTATGTAGCTCAAGCTAGAATAGAAAAGAGTGAGCAAGACTCATAGCAAATGCCTCAGAGGCATCGTAGGTCTGTATTAACAGTAAGTCATTGTTACCTCAAATGACTCTTTACTTGATTCATAGAAGTATATAAATCATTTGGATCTGTGGATATTCCATGAGTACTCACAACTGACTTATCATCATTAATCTTGAATATATATTTCTGTAATTAAAATATATAGTCGTTTTCAAGTAATTTATTACCTATGAAATGTATATGTATCGAGTGTGATAACATGCAAAGGCAAATGAAACTAAAGTATCAGTCATCCTTATTAATGTTGACACTTGCTATCTTTCTATATTACTGAGGTCTACTATACTACGATTTTGTGAAGGAGGATTAATGAATGAGTGACAGTTATAGTGAAATTTGAGTCTCTTCTGCTTCCATTCAAACATAAGCACCCTCTTCCATTCCTTGAAGAGAATGGATGAATGATAGGAGGAGAATTTAATTTTTTTTGCTGTAACATGCTATGCTTTAGTAATAGTAAACAACAATTGACTCCTTGCCTTCTTTACCCAAACATCAAAAGGGGGAAGGGGTAATTAAACTCACAAACATGCCAAAACAAATAAACCAATAACAGAGGAGAAATACATGATAATGAGAAAGAATGGTTAGTATTTTAAATTTATCATTCAAGCATACATTGTGTCGCGTTACCTTTGGCTGAGTGTGTGTTTCTAGACGCAGGAAAAAATTGGTTTTTCAAGTTTTTAGGTTTTCAGAATATAGAATAAGAATCTGCGTACCTCTAATCCTGATGCAGTTGTCTGATTATACTTGTCAGTTTTACTTGCACTGTAAATGAATCAATACTTACATGCACTCATATACATCCTAATATATATATATATATGCAAATATACTTATTATGCAAATGTGTTTGAATCCGCTTCAGTTGCTACCATACAGATTTAAGCCAAACATTGAATGTATTTCTATCTGCTGTGCCTAGAAAAATCTACCTCAAGCTTAATACCGTTGAAAAGTACATAAGATTGTAGCAATGCACACTGTACCCATTTGAACCTATTACAATAAAACAGATAATTCAAAAACTGTTTTGTAGGATATCTGACATATTTGTTTCAAGACAGAGGTAGCTTTTTTGGAGAATTTGGCCTATATAGTAATAGCATTGCAGGCACACGGATCAGAGAAGGAATTATACCAACCAATCTCTTCTGATGAGAACGTCTTCTGCACTGAATTGGTTGTCAATATCTTCACAAGAAAGTATAAAAATGAACGCTGCCATCAGTGCCAAAGTGTCTGTCTAAATTTATCTCTTCATGGCATGGTTTTGGCCAAGTTTTTTTTTCAGATAAAAATGCTGCCCACTATTGACAGTAATATGATATACTAGTTAAAAGCCATGAAAAAAATCCACAGATATCTTTGAATTCCTTTTTAAGAAAATAAATTAATGAATTTGTTTCATTTAAAAAGTCTTTAGTTTGTGGGCAGGAAGTATTTTATTTACTAAATTTTTACCCCTGGGTGGAAGAGTCAAGTGTTATAGACAGTGAACCAAGAAAATCACACTCTTAATTATTAGAGTAGATTCTATATTAGATTTTTGAAAATTATAACCAACAGTCTTTATTTCTTTCAATGTTGGAAATTTTTGAAAGAGTCTAGGACCTGGGGTTCAACCAACTATAGAGATATTCCTTTGAAGGGGTAGACTTTGTCAGATGGCTCAGGCATCTGCCTAGAAGAAGGAAATTCCAACAGAAAACCTACAACCCCAAGACCTTACTCCTATCATCCCACCTCATATAGCCTTGGTTTAGAGGGTGGGATCGGTCACATGTATGGCGTACTTCACCTGGAAACTTCATTGACACGGATCCATGATTTATTCAACACATCTGACTCACTGGTAGGTATAAATCTTTATTAGTTTCAATCAACTTTTTTGAAAATTATCATAAAATCTTTTCGTTAGTATAGGATTTTAACAAATTGTAAAATAAAAGTATGAATCAACAATACTCAGATGGTATCAATTTTTATATTTTTGTTTTGAAAATTTTTGTGATTTTTTGTTTGTTGTTCTGTTTATTCATGTAGAGTCTTATATAGGGGCATACGGCTACAACCACTCACTGCGGTTTCAGTAGCAAGTAGATTCTGAAGGTTGGATTTGTTAGCTCCTTGCCCAATCCTCTTCCTTCTCCCGGGCTTGGTATCTGTGATGGTAACTGCCAAGTTGTAGTATTTTTTTCTCTCAGAATGACCTTCTCTGAGATGGACTGCCTTACATAAATAAAGAGCCGAAAATTCCCAGCTAAGGGGGGTTGTTGGATTCATGCCTTTCCTAAAAGGCATTAGGGCAAAGTGAACACAAATAACCTCTTCCAAATCCCTAACTCAGTCCATCGATTCCATTGTCCATGATAGCAACTGTTACGCTACTCCACACTTCCTTCTTGGTATTTTATGAAGTTATGAAAGATATCAAGTGACCACAATGAAGGAAATACAAGATAATGATGAATAAAACATAGATCTGATTTCTGAACAGAGAAAAACTTTGATTCCAAATCATGTGCAAAACAGTTCTGGATAGTCAGTCAATAGAAACTATCATGTGACCAGCATCTTTTGGCAGCATGCCAAATTCAGAAGAATGGATAATCAATGAATAAGCTATTTCTCTCACTTTTTGTTGGGCAGTGATTACTAAGCAATCTGGATTGTCAAAAAAACGAGCATGAATGCTGCCAGACACTAACTGAAGGCCTGACTTAGCATAAACTTACCTTGCAAATTGAACCCTCAACTAAAAAAGGTATTTATGGGGAGGAAACAAAACAAAAACAAAAATTTTTTCTCAATGTAGTAAGGAGTAAATATTTAAACTTGCAGCACCTTAGCGCCATTGGTGCACCCATTTGTGCAATAGATAGATAACCAGCCAGACCAACTTGAAAACTGAAAAAAACCTATATTGATAGTCTTGGTTACAGATTTAGTTGACTGTTTCTTATTATCCAAGAACCATAAAATTAAGGGAATAATAGATATCTTTGTTTAGTAAAAACAAGACCAAAAAATAAAGTTGAAATTAATGATATTTTTAAAGTCTATAACTAATTTAAAAAATACTTTTCATTAGTATCTTAAATAGTATCTATCATATTCAATGGCATATAAGAACCTCCCTTTTCCCTCCCAAAATAGCTCAAATGTTAAATGTAACCTTTGCTGTCCAACCTCTGGTTAGATCTTTGAGAAGAATAAAAAAAAAAGAAATGGATGATGAACGAGAGGAATTCAGGAAAGTGCATTTTTCCCTTGATATTCCTTTTTGAAATAAAAGGATCTTATATGCAATCAAGTAGGGTAATAATGGCAGTTTTCTACCATTTACTGTTTTGAAGAATGCAAATGTCATGTTCTTGGCTTTCTCCTCTCAAAATGAATTGATTCATGGGACAAAAAAAAAGTTTCCTGGCTTTGGGTAAAAAATTGTTATCTTAATGGTGTTAAAATATAGAATACAGTCCTACAGTATTTTAAAAGTATCCGAAAGATGTCAAAAATTTTTTTTTTTTTTCTTTTAAGTGTTTTTGTACTTGTTTCCCATTACATAATGAAACACAAAAATGCAATAACGAAGGCTAAATATGGCTTCTGGTAACATCTGGAAATTGACCTAAATCTTCTATTTTAAAGCGAAGGCTATAGTGTCTGCAAATAGACTCTAAAACCATTGTCTTTTTAGAAACTAAATTCTCATAAGTATGGTATAAAAGCATTGCTTGACAGAAGAGATATAGAAGTAATGACAATGTGGGATAAAATCATTCTCTTGTAGAAAAAGAAAAAAACAAAACAATGAGTACATTGAGAATCATATAATTATGTTCTATGGTTCTTTCCTTTCCTTGTTGTGTTTAATCTTAAGACTTACAAGGTCTTTCTGGAAAGTATCCTGCCATTTTGAGTACCTTCAAGAACTGGTTACACTGCCTTACTGTAACTTGACAACCAATCAGAAGGGACCTTAATGCGCATGCATGAGCAGACACTCTCACGTGGGGTTACTCAGTTTGCAGTGAGATACTATTGCATGAGTGTGTGCACTTTGTGACCGTTGCATTTACACTGACTGAGTCAGTCTATTATTTACATCTCATGCAGGGTTTCTTGCAGAACATTGCATCACCTAGGTTTGTCATTCTTCCTTATAATGAGATTTGGTTCACTGTGGTTTTTTTGCCATTGAAAGGGAAGAAATTTCTGACCGTGGATGAGATTAAGGAAAATGTGATGAGGTAGCTGAAGGTGACCCCAAAAAAGGACTTTGCAGACTATTTTTAAAAAGTGAGCACTAGAATATATGTACTTGAAGAGAACTATTTTATAGTAAATGGTTGAATTGTTGACATTGTAGTGTAATGGATGCATGAAAAGTATGTAATGTCAAACAATCTCCCCAAATGACCAAAGTGTAATGTGAAAGATCTAACCCTCAGATGATAATATTACAATCATGTCCTGAATTCAGTGAGAAAAGTAAATACCTAACAACCCAAAATAGAATGTGAAGAAAATACCTAACAAAGAGCAGATGCATGCAGGATCAGTACGGTCTCTTTCCGGTCATAATAAATATTGATAGTGAAGTATTTTTCTTTCCTATCAAGAACATGATAGGGTCTATCGTAAACTAGCTGAAGAGGTTTTCTTTTAGATTTCTTTCAAAGGAATACAAATTGGCTGGTGGAAAGATTCCTTGGTATATATGAAGGTCAGTTGGCACCTTTTGATGCCAAAAAGGATAGTTTGGGCATAGTTGATTTGAGATTATGCAAAAAATTGGTTGCGAGTTGGTTGTTGGATTCAAGGATGAAAAATTGGCCTGGTAAGGTCAATTTTTTATCAATCAGCATGCCATAAACCAGTTCAACCATGGTGTTCTGCAAGTTGTCCTTGTGACACAATGAATGGTGTTGATTTTGTAGCATGTAAATATACGAAATTGTGGTTTATTCCAATTAGAGGTTGAATGTTTTAATGTTTGTGTAGAATCAAGTTTCTCAAATGGAGATTAGAATGAATTGTATTGCCTATAAGACTGATAATCCAAAGGACAAGACCTGCTAGACATAACATTCTTGCAGCTGAAACCCAGAAAGGCCTGATGATTGAAATTTAGTCTAATACACCTGGAGTTGGAATCTTGACCCTGAGGGTCATGGTTGAGGCAAAAGTTAGCACCTGGGAATCAATTTTTGTACACACAATTAGGATTGTCAAAGAAGAAAATTTTCCACCAGAAGGTTGAAGCATGGGTGGACCCTTTTGATTGGATATGCAAATTAGCTACCTCCCAAATATGGGTTCAAGGGGTGGTGGAATGAATTGATTAGTTAGCAATGTCACGTGGGACAAAACAGGGGGAAATCTTTGATTCCAGGGATTCCTGAACCCATGCCATGCTCTCAACTGGGGTGTACAAATATTAATTTGAAGTGCAGTCCGCTGTTAGCATTTCCTCTGTCTCATATCAAACTAACCCAAGTCAAACCGACTGCAATTTCATAAAGCCACCTTATTCCAGAAGCCCTCATATGATTATTCTATAAGCTTCCTTGTATTCACAGAAATAAATAGCTTGTTGAATTTAAAAGAGGCATCTGGTCTTTTTCATATCAACTCCACTTATGAGCTGTACTCTTCAACCAAGATGCTTCAAGCCAGTACAAGAGGTCATCTTTGGATCTTCAATTACACAATGTGGGCTGAAATGGCTTTTGGTATACACCTACAACTGGTGACAAGATAAGGAATCACACCCTTATTAGTAGATTTCAAAGTTGACAAGATTAGTAGGGTAAGTGTGTGCAACTGAAGATGTTTAAAGTTGTCTTTGAAAATGGCATGAAGGTGGTGGGCTATCATTTTGACGTATGTGGATGTGGTCATCAGAAGGTAGAATTGTACCCACTAGATTGAGGTGAATATGATCTGGCTCGTCAAATTTACCCTGTGGTGACTTCGTGTGCTTGTAAACCTTAGTTTTGTTGGCAGTTGTGTCCATGTTCAAGTATCTTTGTTTATATTGGGTCAGACAAAGAAGTCAGAAATTATTTTCATCATGGCCTGATTACCAGGGTTAGCCATGTTATGAAAGCATACAAAAATGGCTTTGTGCATATTGGTTGGGACAAATGGACTGGATTTTCAGTTAGAAGCTGATACCAATTGTACTGAATGGGATAGGCAAATCAGTCAATTTCAGAGTAGTGTCTGTTTATAGCTGTTGGAAACATGTGTCATGTTTTATGCTGGAGTTTAATAATCCAGTTGTGATGGCTTATCGAGATGTGCCATGTTTAGCGTGGCTCATGATAATGCACCATAGTATCTTTGCCTGAGATGTGCCTAATATTGATGGACTACTCTCCAATGGAGTCCAAGGATATGGATTTCTCTCAGTGAGTACTTGTCAGATTTAGTCTAGCATGATTTTGAGTGGTTCCTGATCTGTGAAGATAGTAATCGCTCAGCCTTCTAGAATCTGTTTGAACTGTTTAGTAGTGGTGTACATGGCTAATAGTTAGTTCTCTGCCTAAAGTGCTGAATTTTCACTGGACAGGTTAGAGAGAAAAATAATGTAGGGGTCATTTGTGTATGCACTATTTTCTGGCATTTTTTTATGTATCTCTTGCTAGGAACAGTGTTGATGTGTCAAGTACACTTATAAAGAAACTATAATATACTTATAAATATACTCTGTGGATTCCCGTATGAATTATTCAACAAAGACAAGTCGTTAACTAGACTGACTGGATTAATAATGTGAGGCATGATTACTATAGCATTCAAAAAAAGTTACATTTGTCAGTAGGTCAGTCAAACAGGCAGTTTGTATTGAAATGCCCATGGACAAGTAGTGGGATGTATTGTTTTATGAATGAATGATACTGACATGCCATTCAAGTGAATCAATAAGGTCGAATTGTTCAATTATTCATTGCTTAGTACTTCAGTGAGTTCTTTTAAAATTGTTTTTGCTTCTTTTCCAACAAAAAATGTGTCTCTCAAAGCCATACGGGAAGAGAATACATTAAAAAGTTTATACAACTTTAAATTCAAGGGTTTGCCAGCTCATGTCTTGACAGGTGACATAATAAAACTTTTATTCAAATGTGACTGTGTCATCTTGCACATCTCTCATCTATTTCATAATGGATCAATTTCTGTTTCTGGCTTTGTTACAATGACACAGCAAAAACAATACATTGTAGTTATATTTTTGTTTGTGCAATACTATTAAAAAGTTCAACTTAATAATAATAGGCTGCGATCATGCTCACCCCTATAATAATGATACAATTTTTTTATGTTTGTTACAAAAGCTGAATAGAAAATCATATCAACATAAGAAGAGGAAACAATGTCAAGATTACTATGCGCTGTATAAATTAATGATACCTGTGAAATAATGATACCTGTATTTTGAAAATTTTTTTTACTTATTTTTGTATAGAACTATTTTTTTACAAAATAAAACTATCATTATTTCACAGGTAATAGTATTTCATTTAAAAATTATTTATCTTTTCATTTTTTTAAATCTTCCAATGTGAACATTTTCACACTTTATTACAAAACACAATTATTCTAAACTGTAAGTATATATGTTAAAAAATCTTTCAACATTTCTCTTGTCATGAAAACTTCAATGACAAAATTACTAATGATGTAGGAGCTTTTATTTGAATAATTTTGCTGCATCTTTGTTACCAAACAATCAGCCTTTCATCTAACCCTTCTTTTATTCATTCTTGAATATTGTACACCTTGCTACGGTATGTTCTTTACTATGTGGAAAGGGGAACCCAAAAATAGACTTCAAAATTTCTCATAGATATTATTCGTCAGTTTAGAAAACCATAGACTCCTACTAATTAGGGATTAGTAGTAGTATAAGTGAAGATAACTTTAAATTTCAAATGCAGTTAAAGTTTGCTTAAAAGACCAAGTACTAATTCACTACAGAGATAAAATTCTGAGGTGAACAAAATCTTATGAAATGAGTAGTTTTCAAAAGAGTTCTGTTCTCTTTGGTTGGTAGTTTTAGCAATTTTTTGATGAAGTCAGTTGATGTGCCATCACGATTTTATAAAATTTTTTTCAATTTCAAAGCAAAGTCTTCATGTGTGCTGATGGGTTTTCAGTGATTCATTACAATTTTTGAGAATGTCACTCACTTTGGTGCAAATTCTCAATTTTATGTTTTTTTCTGAAAATACTAATTTCTTTCATTGCATTAATTTTGGTAAAGTCATTGTTAAATATTCTATAAATGAGAAGTGACTTGACATCAAACTTAACGGCCACCAATGGCAGTCTTTCAGTGAGTAGCAAAAGAGGCGTTTTTTTTTCATGGGCTCTGTTGTGATCTAAACAACTTAGTTATCAATCACAAAAAATTTCAACAGAATCATTACAGATTTTCAGGGGCAGAGCCAGGATTTTGAATAGGGTTGGGGGTTATTTTTTTATATCAATTTATGATTACTTTGGATTATTTGGGTGTTTTATTCATGAAATTTCTTTATCTGGATGATTATCTGGGAAAAAAATGTCAAATGAGTTTGGTAGAGAATGGGATCAAGAGTATAAATGTTATTTTTACTCTTCTGTCCTTGTTATCAATGTGCATTCCCTTTTTGTTGTAGTAGATATTGTTTTCAAGGAGGTAAGTCACATTTCTCACAAACCTATTATTTCCAGCCTCACCGTCATTCCATTTATATTTTAAATGAGAATCCAACTCACAGGACAGGTTGTTCGACAAGTGATGCTGTAGTCCACGTGACTTCTGACTAGCATATCATAACGAGTTTCAAAATAGAACTTTTGCCAATCCAGAAACTAGGTAATGGCCGTGAGACACTCGCAATGAACCATACATATCTCAATAAAACAGAGACCAAGCATGCTGTTGATATCTTTATTATTTTCATTTGGTCTAGGATTCTCATTGTTTGCTCTAACTACAGGGTTTCAATTGGTCATTCTCATTTTGTACTTTGGTGAATCTGTGAGATCATTGAATTAAACCATTCCCATGACCTGCCTGGGTTCAGAGAGAGCAGATGCACTCACCTCACTCATCATATTAAGCAGTCATTCCAGTGCAAACAAAAATATGGTCTCATTTTAGTTGATTTATCTGTAACCTATGTCACAGTGTGGTGCCATGACCTATGTGTAAAAACTGCCGAAAGTAATTCCTGATCCGAAGCTGGTGCTATTGGTCTAGAATAAGTCTTACTACATTGTGACATCCATTGACGAATGCATCAGAAGGTGCAGGCTGAGTAATAGGCTGCTATAAGGATCCGTCCTCACACTGATACTCTTTAACATCTTCATTTCCAACATGCTTCCAATAGTATCTCACCAGTTTCTCTATACTAATGATTTTGCACTGGGATTTGTCCACAAGAAAAAAAATCATCAAACATGCACTTGAAATTGATCTCACCGCCCAGTGTGCTTTCTCTGACAAGTGGAACCTCAGGCTCAGCATCGGGAAAGCTGTCTGTTCTTATTTCAATCTGGTATATAGACTGGCCAATGATACCTTGTCCATTGTCCACAACAGTAACCTGCTGAAGTTCTTATAGGCACCAGTCTACCTGGGGATTCATTTTTACAGGAGCCTAACCTTCTATACCCACATTAACAGGACATCTGAGAAGACCTTAAAGCGAGTGAACTTGTTGGGGAAGTGTGTTGCTACTCATTGGGGGTCTGACTTCTTCATCATGATAACATCCATACTGGCTCTGGTCTTCTCCTCAGCAGAATATGCAAGCCCAATCTGGTCGCACAGTGCACAAACTAAATCACTGTAGGGTTCTCTGACTTGTATTGGGTGCCATTAAACCAACTCCTGTCTGCATGGTCATTGTAATCTCTGGTATTGTTCTACCATCAATTAGTTGTCATTCACAGTGCATGAAATCATGAGAAATGACTTGAACCATGCAGCCTGTTCCCACATATGGAACCAGCTAAACAGAGAATGCTTTTTCTCCAATGCTATGAAACTGAGGGAGAAGCATGCCCCATCAAAAAATTGGCTGCTCGATAGAAGAAGAGAGGAGTGGTTCATGTTAGACCTACACCTCTATCAATTCATTAACAAGCCCAAAGCTAGGCCAGCTGGAAATGACCTAGAATGCAAATTGCTTGTTCCATTGAACAGATTGCAGACTGGTTGAGCCAAAACTGAATCATTCTTGGAAACATTGGTGTTCAGGATACAACAAACTGTGAGCAGCGGTGCCGTGTAGAGTGTCCATCATATTCAGTAAGTGTGTCCTATCTTAAAACCTCCTAATGGAGTCTATGGCCAGTGAGGCCTGGATGGTGCCACATTGAACTGGCTCAGGGGGATCGATACTGGCTGGTGATGTGGGGAAGGTCGTTCAAATGAAGACAACATGTAACCCAGTGAATACATATACATATACCTACATACATAGGTCATCCCATGCAATAAGGCATCTTGGGCAATATCTATCTCAATTTTCAATGATATAAGATTTGTTCATTTCTTATATTTGAAAAATATAAAGTTTAACAAAATCTGATGTTCCCGAATTTCCATGTATTTATTTCCCTTGTGAAGGTTATAAATATTTTTTCGCAAGTAATCTTTTGTGCTTTCCTAAAACTATAACGAAAGCACAAAATTGTTGTGAAATTCTTATTTTTTAGAACGTCGTTTAAAAAAGCAAGATCGATTCTTTTAAACTTTGAAATAATGTTTAGAAAAACAAGTTCATATTTATTTCAAACAACGCTACAAAAATACAAAGAAATAAGAGAATTCATGAAATAGATAAAGTCCTAATGAGGGGAAATGATTCATGTGAGCCACACTTCTACACAAATAGTGGAAAGTAAAGGTGTAATTTAGCATTATAGTAACATTGTAAATAGACCACCACCCTAAAACCGTAAAAAAAACAAATTTTTCCAAAACTGATAAATTCTTTGAGGAAAAGAAGGTCTTATTGACAGTAGAAAAATCACTTGCAAAAATGTTTTCTATTTTTGAGAGGCCCAAATTTGTATTACCTTACATCAGTTGTGGCACTAGGTCTGAATGCTCCCTGTAGCAAATTTTTTAGAAAATATATTTTAGGTTTTTTAACATTATTTTTTAAAGATTTTTTAGATTATATTTTGAATTTTTCAGAGTTCCACCAATATATTGTACCCCGGAGCCCTGGCACCCTCCTGCATAGGTATATACATAAAGCAATTAGTAAATACTTTAGAAATAAATTGAGGTCTGCTGACATAAGGTCTGAGATTTTCCTTTGTTTAGATACAGGATGCCTAACATGGTGACCTTAAGGTGCTGGGTAACCAGATGTCAGGTAAAATAGTTTTAAACTTTTTTTACCTCCTTTTAAAATATTCGTCCAAGTAACAATTAGTACGATTAATTTTTCATGGGTCTTTGGTCACCTAAAAGAGAAGGTTGTCATGTGCTCGGACAAAAGGATTTAAAACTTATATGATGCTTAGAAAATAGAATAAATGAATTTCTTTGGAACATTCTGAGGGTCTTCCAGATGACCCAGGAAGACCCCTTGTATCCACTAGTGCATGTTGGTCGATGACAATGAAACTCCATGTAATGCAGTCTATACTGTACAATGTGTTGGCTGATGAGTTGTGCCGCACCAGCGTTGAATTAGGATATAATTTGATGCAATGCTCTCCGTGATTGGATGGTTACCATTCTTGTCAATTGCTAACGGTCTGTTCTTGCATCATCTGTGGGGGGCCATCACATGCTGCTGATGTCTGTCTGGAATCCACATATTCCTGGTGTGCCCTTGCAATTTGCTCAAAAAGGCCTACAGCAGTTGCCACCTTGGAGATAAAGTATCCTATCCTTCTGGTCCTAGCAATCATTCCGCGGTTAAATCCTGTCTGTGTCCTGTAGGTCATCTAGCTGTTTGTTTTTTTTTACAAGTAGGGGAGGGCAAAACCGTTCAGTCTAACCATCCATGCATTCATAATTTTTTGATACTCCAGTTCATATCACAATTGCAGTGACTGGGTTAATTGTAATGACAGTTAAAAACTGGGGATAATTTACACAAATGCTAGTGCATGTTAGATAGTTGGCAGTTGGTTAATTTGCCAAAATAAAAGACCAATAAACAAGGTCAAAACGAGTTTATTGAAGTTCCATAAGTGGCCTGATGATTAGGAGAGAGAAAAATCAAATATCACCTATGTGATTTGTCAAATTAGATGTCTCCAAGTTGAATGAGAAGAACCAATTAGAGATTTTTTTTATCTTGACTGGTTGATAGCATCAAAAGACAGTTTCAACAAAATAAATGTTGATTGACAAGTTAAGTTTGTCTGTGAGATTTGGGTCAACCAAGGGTTGTGGGCAGGAGACTGTTTTTGTGAATAAAAGGACCTGAGAGAGACAAACATATTTAGTGGGGAAGAAGAAGGACTAAGAGTAGTGGAAAACTAAGCTACAAGTGTTTATCATCATTTCTCTGCTTGTTGGATTTATTAGTATGAAGAAATTACTTCAACTCAGCTATTATCAATCCTAAATATTATTACTCTCTTGGCTTGATGATACCAGTTTTGGTGCAATCATAGCCTGAGCTACCCTTATACTTAAAGGAGAAGGGCAGGGTATTCTTTGATGTCTGTGATCAATACTGAGTTGCCATAAGCAAATTTGAAAGGGAACTACTTTTTAAAAAAGATAACATAAGTAGCATTGCTTGTCTTGCTTGGTTATGGATAAATAGCTATTGATTTCTGAAGATTTTACAATATTACAGTATTAATCAATGGAAAGATTAGCTAAAGGAATTATTTTCATCAGTTGAACATGCACAAGCACACTAATGGTCTGCTATGTATTTTTATCATCTATCAATTCTTATTCCATTCATTTTTGGTGTTACTTCTCCAATAGTTTTCGAGAAACCAATGTCACACTTGCAGTTCCTTTAGGAAATGCACCCAGTCTAGTTCTTAATTTGTACTTTTCAAGTAAAGTGTTTTGTTGTTTTAAGCTAAAAAGTAAATTTATAAGAAAAAACTCAGTAAACCTGTACGATTAACAAATAATCTATGACTGATATTATTTCTCTGGGAAAAGTAAACAGCCATCTATATACTGACTGTTAGACAACGCTGAACCATAATCATTAACTCATTAACAGCAATTGACGTGAATTATCATTTCATCGAATATTTTTAGAAGGTTGAAAAATGTCAATGAAGAAAAAAAACTATGGATTTTTTTTTACATCTTAACAACATTGGAAGAACACTCACAGGATGATAAAACACATGATAAAAAATGAATTTTTGTGAATGACTAGAGAAACAATTCAGCAAATATCAACACCCTAAAATAATTAAAATTAAAAAAATTAGTTGGAAATTTCTAGTATTCCTGTAAGGTGTGGATATTATATTAATTAATACCTGTTGGTACCCATGTGTGAAAAAAACATAGTGACTTGAAACAAAGGAATGAATGAAACAAAAGAGGCAAAGACCTCAGTTTTTAAAAATAATTCCTGATCTCTTATTAAAAGAAGTAACAAAGTAAAAATACAAAGGTGGGTTTGTTAGAGAAAAATTTAGTGTTTTTGCCAAAGGACAAACTGATTCCAGTTAATAGTTCTTTTAAATTGTTGCAGAATTTGAGCGTAGAATTGAAAAATTCTCATTAGTTCCGTATGTTGACTGTTGATCTGTGAAGATTGAAAAGTTGATGAATATCAACCTGCATTCTGAAAGATTGTGGTATGTTCTTCGTGTTTTGAGTGTGCATGAAAATGTGTAAGTCCAGATGAAGATGGTGATAGCAAGGGGAGTGAAATTCCATCCATCAACAAGGGGAATTATTGTGGGGCAGATCAGACAGTTGTCAAGAACGACGAGATCTGAAAGGCAAGTGTTGGCAAAATATTGTGTGTCTGACTGTCTGAGTGTAGAATTCATACCAGGGACCAAATTATATGGACGTTTCCCCTCCTCAGGCAAGGTCTGATGAACACTATTTTCTTTAAGCATCCTGGATTGGCTAAAAAAAGGAGATTTTCATCACGTGACTGCTTACTACTATGTCCGTATATTGCCCTATCGCTGTCGATTTTTCTTTCATGAAGACTGGAAAACTTTCCACGGGTTCTTTTTTTTGTAAAAATTATAAAGGTCCATTAAAAACACGTACAAGATAATCACTCAATGATGTGAGAGACAACAATTTTCTCAACAATAAAGAATTTAATCAATAATTCAGAGATAATTATTTGACATCTTTTAAAAATTTACCCAATTAATTTTCATATAGACCCAGATTTCAGTCTAAAGAAACGAAAATCAAATTTTCATTAAGTAGAATATTGCTATGTTTCCAAGAAGTATTTATTGAATTTACTTATAGTTTTATCATCGACCATATTTAGTTATTTGAGAAGTTAGCAAATAAAACATCTATATGTTCTGTCAAGAATGTTCGGTAAGAAATATTTCAAAATTGATTAGATTGAAAGAAAATGAGTCAATCAAATGATCAATTGATTGAATTAACAAAAAACTTGAAATGTATCTAAAATAACGCTTGTTATGGCAGCGGTGTCTGCAGTATTTCAAATTTAAAACTTGGATGTTTTACATCTAAATTTAGATTATTTTGGTTGGATATTCATGCGTTAGATATTGATTTTAGGCGTTGGGTGTATTTTCAGATTTTTTTGAAATGAGGCTCAAATATTTTGATATTTTGGCAAAAATTTGACACATTTTCGATGAATTCGATCTCTTTGTGGCAACTACAAAATCTCGATCGTCTATGAAGGTGTTGAGCCCAAATTTCCAGACAACATAAAGTGTTTTATTTTGTGTGTGTATGTAAGGGGGGGGCGGTCACAATCAGGGTTATAATTGTGTGGCGATATGTTGTTTGGAGAAGGGTGATGACTTCTTTGGGTTTTTTTTCGAATTACGAAAGATTTAATCTTCTAAAAGTGAAACATAACCCTGATTTCCCTTGAAAACAATCGTAATTTTCAATATATTTCAAGTTTTTTTCTAAATCCAGTCAATTAATCATTAAATTAACTAATTTTTTTTAAAAATTAATCATTGGAGAACTACTATATAATTCAAATATTTCTTGATAAACATTCTTGAGAAAATTTTATTTTTTAGTTTATTTTTTTCTGTTAACGAGAGACATGCTTCGATTGTTGTCGTTGGTGACAAAAATTGAAAAACATCTTTCACGAAAAAGCCTAATTAATCTATGCTTACATAACTTATAGAAATGATGAAATCTTTCCTTTTGACAGAAAATCAGCACCTGATGAGAAAAAGAAACTCGCGTATAAAAGTTTCATTTGCTAACTCCTCGAACAACTATCTACAGTCAATAATGAAACTAAAAGTATATTTTAAAATTTATTACTTGGAAACATTGCAATATTCTACTTAATAAAAATTAGTTTTTCCGCTTCTCTAGACTGAAATCTACGCCCTTTTCTTTCGTGGAAAGTCAAGAAAAAAATCAAAAACAATTTTTTCTCTCGATTTTAATTACTCTAGAGTGCCGATGTCGGTTGGGTTATTTCTCGGATTATTCGCAAAAATTCATTTTGTTATGTGCTCTATCATCCTGTAGTGTTCTTCGGATGTAAAATTCAGTGTTTAAAAGGAAATTACTGGGTTGCTTTTTTTGTCGTTTACGCTTTTAACCACTGAATAGTGCAAAAAGTTTTCGACGAAACGGCAGTCGACAAAACTGCTGTCGGCGACATATCGTTCGACGAAACGACCGAGAACCCCTTGTAATGGACAAAGGCTTTTATCTTGCTGTGGATAACTATTAGTGTTTGGCACCAGCCACACTTATTGGATTAATCTCCATCCAAAACTGTATACACCTATCATTCATAGTGCATAGTCTCTGCAATTTGTGAAATTCTTAATACTTTCTAAGGGGTTAAACTGGATCTCATTCAATGTTATGAGATTTCTGTTAATTTGACATATATTTCTTCCACGTTTTGTGAGCACCATATCTGGGTTTGTTCATTGATTACAACGGCCAGCCATCAAACAGGATCATCATACCCACTAGGATGAAAGAAAAGAAAAGAAGGAAGCTATATTTGTGAACAGGATTGAGGAATGCCTGAAATTGTGTCACTCAGTTGCACTGACCACAGCAACTTCCTTCTTGCAGTTTTAAGTCAGCTTTCCATAAGATGTAGTTCGTTATCACATTTTCATTCATGGCAACAAAAGAAGTAGGTTTTAAATAAGTTTCTGTAACAGTAATTCTGAGAATTGGAGACTTATAAGAACATTTGTTTTTTCTTTCTTCCTTAAGATCAAAGTCTAGTACCTGCTTGCTTTTCATACTTTAAAGATACTAGTTTTTTGCCAGGATATTCATACATCTGAACCTTATTACCTATGACTTTGTATCAGAATAGGTTTACCTATATTAAATTCATATGAATATTACAAATGGGAATCATAGCCAAAATGAATCATGATAAAAAGTGTTGCTTTAAACTCCTTTTTATTATAACTTAAACCTAGTCTGGTATGGTCAGTGTTCTTGGCTACAATAGTCAGTTTGGGAGTTTTTAATCTCTTTAACAAATTTTACCGCCTGTACTTTTAGTTGTTGTTCAAGTCCAGGTGAAAAAAAATTCAGATTTTTATTTTCAAAGCAAAGAGGTCTTTCTCGCTAGGAAGATTGGCGTAACAGTAACAATTTTTCTACCATTGTTGCAGTCAATACATTTGAGTAGTAATTTTAAATCTACAATACCCAATTATTTGTTATTACTACTTTACTTGTTTTTCTTTGTAGATTTGAAGATATCATCTTTGAACTTGAATTTCCATCATGTTGGAATAAGCCTTTGTTACATTTTATTGCTTCAAGGTACTATACTTTAGTTCCTCTTGATAACGGTTGACTTTTCATCTTCTTTCTCACTTTTTAAACAATCATAGTTAGCATGTATTGGCTGAGTGGTGAGACATCAAAAGAGGAAAGGAGTAACCTTTCAAGAAGATTTTAAAGCGAACAAATCAACAAGTTTTATTGGCATGAGAAGACACCAGAAACAAAATGTACAGATATTTAAGATAGCAACTTTTTTTTTCACTTGGGGGGGGGGGGGGCAAATAATTGATACAATGTCTGTGTGAGCAAATATATCTTCAAGTTTTGAATTTCTTTTTATTGAAGGAATTAATATGAGTCTATTGGAATATTCTTAAGATTGAAATACAGAAACATTCTTTTGAAGAAATTGTTACTTGTGTATAAGTATTGATGAATTATGAATTGAGTTATATTATGCAGAAACTTATCTGAAATGATTTCTCATTGTTACACCGATAATATATCATTCAGTTTAGACAATTTAGATATTTCAGATCAGTTTCTGTATAATATAATGCAATTTATAATTTTTTCTCTCGATACATACTGTTGCACTGAAAGAGACAAAAAAGACAGAGAATGAACAAGATAAGAATTTGGGTTGAAAGCAGTTATTTGGTCTTTGCATTACTGCAGGGATGTTTAGCACAATGGTAAGTGCATCACTACATTGAAGCAGCTACCTATAGGTGGCAGGTTCGATTCCTGCAGCAGTCCCACTTTCTTTATTTGTTTATTCTATTTATGTTGTCTAAATTGAACGATATATCGTTTCAGATAAGTTCCTATACAATATAACGCAATTTATGATTCATTGTTAGACCAAATATGTCAATCTCTCAGATACATAAGTATAAATGTGAATTTTTGCTGTATTTTGAAAATTTTTTCACTGGAATAAGAGTAGCAAAAATTTGTTAGTTGGAGATAGATGACTAAAAATAAATTATTTCATGCAACAAGCAACTTCACAAAGATATAAGCAGTTACACATATGCTAGCAACCAGAGACAATACAGCTACCTCAATCTAGCTTTATTTTTTTGTCACTTGTTTGAACATTTCTGTCACACACAATGCACATACCTTAAGCATTCAAAATGCATACAACACATGAAAACTTTTACAACAGAAAATATTTAACAAGACTATTCAGTAAAAAAATTATGACTTGAAACTTGCAGCTTTTTTTTTTCATTCAAAACCCTGGCAGCATAAATAAGTGCTCATTCCAACTCTTGTTGTGCCACATGCAACTAAACACTTCTTCAAAGACTCTCTCAGAGAAGACATCATATGCACAGACTCAATCAGTTGCCAGTCAAACAGAAAAAATGAACACCAAGACTGACTCCATTAGATGCTGCGAGACAAGCGACTTCATAAAGATGGATGGAAGGAATGCATGTGCGCAAAAAAAGTTCAGAAAGTCATGGTGTGACTTCTGTGGGTTATATTATAATATTAACTTTCAAGTTGAATAATTTTCTATAGCCTAGTGAACCCTAACATGGGTCTCACAAGAGCCAAATCTTTTTTCCTTGTTCTATGGCTTGCAATTGGTTTAAAAATAACTTTCACTTAATTAAGATTGGTTAAATGATTTATTTGAGTGTTGGGATGGTGATGTTGTGAGTGAGTGTAATGACTTGGCACCATTTTACTTTTTGATTAAACTAGCCTCGCCATGTGGAGCCAGAAATGACTTGAAAAGTAATTGATTTTCATTTCAGTATGATTCAGGACACTAGAGCGACAACTTACCGTAGTCTTTCAGAAGGGCAGCTATTTTCCATCTTATCTTTGTTGTGACAAAATGAAAAATTATCAAAAAATTTAATTTCAATGCTTCACCATCTAAGGAATTCAGACAAGTTGAAGATTCATTTTTGGAGGGCCTGTATGCTTTGAAAATGATTTAGCTTTCAAAATCGTGACCATTTCTTTTTGTCTAAGCTTGAGCACCAACCACGGGCACCGTCAGGAAATATGTGTCATTCCAAGTCACTGGGTAGGTCCATATAAAAATAAACATGAATCTCACTATCTTTTTATAGCTATGCTTCATCAATAAATTATCGAATTTATACGAAAAAAAAAACTTTCACATTATGCTATATAAACGTATAATTGTTTTTATTTCTGAAATTTACCAAGGCAGTAACTTTAGTAAACATAAGATAATATACTATAAGGGCAAATGGAGATATTTGCCCTTCTACAAATGGCGTGATCGAACTGTAGCTTACATTCGTTGTCACGTGGTATTTGAACGAGACAGCGGTTGTTATTTCCGGTAGTCAGTTGTTGTGTGCTCTGACTGTAAGGCCGGTTGTGGCTGTCCTTTACTGCTGTTGAAAACAAAAAGATATGGAAGGAAATGATAGCAATGTTGATGAATTGAAAATTAAAATCCGTTCTGTTCTGCTGAGCTCCAAACAAGGCGTCAAGAAGTCAGACTTTCTCGGGGAATACACGCAACTGACTGGCGAAGGGATTAACGTGAAGCAATTGGGATACAAGAGTCTTGCCGATTTCATGGCATCGATACCTGACACTGTTGTTGGTCGTGGGGACAGTTATACAGCTGTGTCGACAGAATCCACAGACCATCTGGAAAAACTAATACAGCGACAGAAACCCATCTATAATAAACCCAGGAGAACAGGCTATCCTAGAAGAGACGAGGTGAGACAGCCACCGCCAGTAAGAAAATACGGAAGAAGTAGTGGTCCCCATGTTGTTGTTCACAAGAAGTCTATCGCCCCCGGAAGACGACACAAAAAACACGTGTCTCCTTCAGGACCCCCCATGCATGGACGATACCCATATAATACCAACAACAAGTTTAAACCCCCTTTAAAAATGCCTATGGGTGTGTCTCGTCTTCCTGGGAAAAAAACACCCCCTGTGAACACTACTACTACTTATCCGAATAGCGTGAAAATGAAAGTGCTATCGATACTATGTCAAGCCGCCGACGGACTTCATGTTAGTGTGCTACAAAAAAAGTTCAGATCTCAAACGGGTACAAACATTCCGTTCGTTGAATACGGGTACAATTCCATCGGCGACCTGATGTCAGGGTTCATGTGGAATAATTTTAAATGTATACACAGTGGGGATTTTTACTTTGCTGTGAGATCGAGCTCTGGAGTCTCTAACAACAGAAGCATCCACAACAACAATAATAACAATGATGTTGGTAATCGCCAGCCAGCCAGAAACGGAATCGGACCGATGTGGGGTAGCAGCAGCTGCAGTAACACAACAACTAACCCGTCAGCTCACTTTAACAATAAACATCGACCTTTGCCGTATAAAGATTCCTCTGACAACAAAAGAAATATGTTGCTGCAATCTTCCGAAACAAACGGTGTCATGCAGAATCGGCGGTTTTTCCATCCAAACGAGCGCCCTAACAACAGGAACATTCACAGAAACAAAAAACAGACCGCAAACAATAGAGGCAAACAAGCAATATCATCGATCGACGATTATGACGATCAGGAAGAAAGATTTATAAATAATCAACAACAGAGTTTTGACGACAGTTCTTATGGAGAGCCTGATTCTCCAACAACAACAACAACCAGCAGTTCACACCATCAAGGACCTCCCCATCACCGTCTTTCTCGTTCAGATATTACAAGATCTGAACTTCCCTCAGATGCTAGTAGCAGCAGTGAATACTTACCAACTGCTTCAGGGTCTTTTAAAAAGAATTTAAAATCTGAGGGAAACAGCAACCCGCGAAATAGGTCTTATTCGACCAACAGCAACAATAGTGGCGGTGTTGGTTCAAATGGTTCCCAACCTCTGGAAGATTTCGACTATGACAGTCCCTGGGATGAACAGACGATGTCCTTTCCTTCAAGTGGGGAACCGCAGTTGTTAAAAAACTCTTTCGATTCTATTTCTTCAGGGCTGCGATTTAAAAAAGGTCGAGGCTGTGGTAGAGGTTACGGCCTTTCAAGTTATATGGGCGAGACATCACCTGAAGGGCCGCGATTTTCTGAGCGCAGTGTAGCCCTTTCAGATAACTGGAATTCCAGTGAAAAATTAACCTTCCAACACGGAAGCTTACCTGTGGAGAACCTTATAATTTCTATTCGAAATACAAGTATATCAGACAAACCAGTTGCTTTGGATATGGGGCGTGGACTTGGACGGGGACGGGGTCGCACGCGAAAAACCTAAGCAGCATCAATCCGTTAAGCAATTAACAGCCTAAAAAACAGGAATTCTGTAAAATGGAACCATATACTCATCATCGTGGATTTATGATTATTATGATATTATCATATCTTAAACAATGAATATATTGACTTGTCGAAACACTGGATCTACGCTATGGAGACTGTACAGAAGTGACAACAAAGTTATGCCATGGAAAAGAAGAGGAAATACAGTTTTACTTATGGTACATTAACACAAGATCTTGTTGAATGCAACTCGACGTTCCGAACTGAAATAAGTAAAACATTGAATGAAGAAATGAACTTACACAACAATGCATTATGGCATTAACTTTTGAATGTACAAGATAAAAAAAAAACTACACCACAGTAGCAAAGTGTAAATGATCAGCAAAAAAGAGAAAGCCTTTTCCATGACATGACCAAATTTTTCTGATGAATGATTTTCGCAGAAAGACTCTATTCTTTTTGGGTTTTTTTACGTATATTTCGTAAATTTTTAAGATCTACTAACTACTTGTATTCTTTCTTGGTTCATATGCGTAAAATGGTATGGCTAATTTTTCATTTTTAGATTTGTTTTTCATTATTTTAAATCAAGAACGTGACAATCTTGTACAATGATTTAAATTCTTAGTGAAACTGCTCAATTGGAACAGATAACTGTTTTGTTTCTATGAATTCATTTTAGATTCACTGCTGAAAAAAAAGATAAGAAAAGGCCTCTTCATGGTGCTAAAAATGAGTTATTCACTTTAGGGGGGGTTGTTAACGATATTTTGTTGAAGATTTACAAAAAGAGGAAGGTTTTTCTATTTTTTATTTTTTGTTCAGCCTATTTTCTTTGCAAACAAATCAACGGGACATTTAAAATAGGAGATTCAATTTTATAAATTCTTAGGTACATCCACATTTCTGCTGACAAAATTCCATTATCATATTTCAGTTTATTTTTATTTCTTTTATGTAAAATCTCTTGAATTAACCAAAGGGAAGTAAAAAAAATGCATGTAATTTATTGTTTTATTTTAGTCTGTGACCTGTTGCTTTGCTGACGCTTGTCATGTGTATAACAACAGGATATGTGGATAGCTGCTACTGATACTATGTGACAGACACGGTAGGAAAGGATAGAAGAGAAAATAAAGTTAGGTAGTTTGTTAACGGCAGGAAGGGAAAGGGGAGAAAATAAAGGCAGTTTAACAAGAGGGTAGGAATGGGAGGGGGAATATAGTTTGATAAGAGGGTGGGAAAGGCTAATGGCTTCTACTGATACTATGAGTGTGACAGACACAGCTCATACATGAAGATAATGTCATTCAGCTTAGAATTAGGCCATTTGAACAGTTAGACAATCATAGATTCTGACACCTTGAAAAGAGGTCAAGGTAAATGTAGGTGAACAAAGCCTTTGTAGGTTAAGTTGAATGAAAGAAAATCATGTCTAATAATATTTTCTATTTTTAGTAAGATTTATCAGTAATTTAGCTGCTTGGTGGACTATTCGAAGACCGATAAGTCCCTAAGTAATAAGTAGTTGATATCTGCATCTGTCAGTAAACACTGCAATGATTTGAATTGAATATTTCATGACATAATCAATTTCAACTTGAAATAAAAGTACCATATCTTCAGTGTGTATCCATAAACTTGATATTGTTGGAAAAGTAGAAAAATTAAGCTACATGGCTGTTTGAGTTTTATTACCTTTTCGTAAGTAGTTTGGAATTTATTGTAGTTCAAATTGGTCTGATTCTTATAACAAGACCAACACCTGTGCATTCATGATTTGCTCTGTCAATGTGGGAAGAAAAACTTAATTGTCTGTTTGCAAATTTGGTTTCATTGGATAATGAATGATCTTTGCATCAATATAAGATTTATCAATTTCATTTCAGCAGATCAGAAGTTACAGCAATTAAAGATTGACAGAAAACTCAGATTATGAATCACAATTAATAACATACATAAGATATAAATATATCTCTCGTAATTGTTCAGAAGTTCTCTCAACTTATCTTATTTACATTTGCAATAAAGGAAAAGTAACCGTATCCTTATGTATCTCCATACTTGGTATTGTTTGAAAGTAAAATAAGTAATCCTATAACTGTATGAAGTCTTTTTAAAGTAAGTTAACTTTAATTTGAAAGACAAGAAGACCAATTAAATGCATTCAACACATGCATTTTATGTACATTCATGACAAACCATATTTTAATAAAAGCACATGTTTTTTTTGTTTGTCTTTTTTTTTCTTTTTCTTTTTTCTTTTTTTTTGTATAATTGAAAATGTTTTCAAATTTTGTTTACATCAAAAAACTCTTTACTTAAAATTTGCTATTGATTATACTAGATAGCAACCAAAAATGAAAACTTGGCCCACATACTCGAGGTATGTTATTATAAAGAGGTTAGAATTTTATTGAAAATGTCTTAGGTTGTTATGTATGAAATGCATTTTTTTTTTATAAGATAATAATGATAAATGTGTAAGATTCACTAATGCAATAGCATTTTTGTTTTGTCGGATTCCATGTAAATAGAAATATGATTTACTATATTTTTTTTTTAATTTTTTTTTTTTTTTAGCCCTTTATAGCAACGGTGTCTACCTGAGAAGTTAGACTAATTTTCAAGTATAAATTTGAATTAGGAAATAATGCTACTCAAGCAGCTCATAATGTTAACAGAGCATTCAGGGTGAACTCCACTACAGTGTGAACTCAATAAGTTTAGGTCTGGAAGTATTGATACCAATAATAAACCTCCTGGGAGGCCCAAACCTGTTCTTATTGATGAAGAATAATTAACATCAGTAGCCTACAATCTGTGAATGATGGTTTGTGCATTTTCTGGAGATTTTAGGACTTCAACAGTGACCATATCATGAAAAGTTGAAACTTGGGAAAATAAGGTCCAACATGAACTGAATGAAATACTCCATGATGCTAGACGAGGCACCTCTCAACTGACTGTGTCTAAGCTTAGAGAATTGGGGTATGAAGTCTTGCAGCATCCTCCATAATTTTTTCCACAAACCATCTTTTTTTTTTTTTTTTTTCAAGCATTTTGAAGTTCATATCCATATGAAAGGTTCAATTATAAGGAGAATATAATTTGTGGTCTTACTGAATTTGTAACCACAGAACCTTAAGAATTTCATGGAAATGGCACTTTGCAATTAGAGGATTGTTGAAAAAAGGTCTTTGCATCAAATGGATCATATTTTTTATTAGATATTCACTTTGTTTTTTGTTGATATCATCCTCCATCATAGTATTAAAAAACTGACATTTTATGTATATGCCAACAAATTTTTATGAGTTGCTCTAATTTTATCAAATCTAGTTGTGATTTGCCTTCCATTACTCATGCACACACACACTTACTACGAGCTCCTAGTCGCAAAAAAATTTTTCTTCAACCTCCATGAGCTGCATACAAACACAGAGTTAAACTGATTTTTTATCAAATTCTTATCTATTTGTTCTACCCATCCTGATTTTAATTCATGTATCTTTGTTATCCATTAGGATGAATCACTGTCTGTTATACTCAGCTGATATTACAGTGGATGATCTCTGACCCATTGTGTACTTTTAAAAAGCATGAAATCTCTAAAATAGTCCGTACCATAACATTAATTTTCAGATGTGGAGGGAAGTCAGATTTGACTTCTTGGGACCAAGAATGGTCAAATTCAAGATGGCTGACAGTTGACGTTGTCACTCCCGAGGTCAGACTGTGGTAGAATTTGATATGTTATCAAGCATACTTGAGGTTACAATAGACCGTTGAAAAATTGTCTACAGTATTTAATGAATGGATACTGAATATTCTAAAGTTTTTGCAGCGATCTTGAAAATTATACCTTTCCAGAGGTTACACTGTGGTAGACTTTTGATATGTTATTGAGCACATCTGATACCACAAAAAAGAGCATTGAGACACCCTTTTTGGAGGGGGTGTGAGGTGATATGTTTTTTCTTCATAGATACACCCTACTATATGAGAAATTACTATAAATGATGATAACATGAATTCTGGTTTAAATTACCTATTGCATTGTTGAAAAAATTTGCAACATGTGAAAATCATACCTTTGATATTTTCAATTATACCTGTGATAAATATGAGAAATTATTCTAAATGATGACATGATAAATTCTGATCTGTAAATTGTTGAAAAATTGGCAACATATTTTTTTCACATCTGCTGTACATGTGCTTTGATATTTCAGCAAGATATTGCTTGTAATGTGATTGATATACTGCCCAGAACTAAATGTATTAGCAATGCTTTTTTAACGTTTTTTTTTTTTTTTTTCCACTTTGACATTGATCTAAATGCATTTTGTTGGGTTCAGGTGATCTCAAAAGTATCACAAAATAAATAGGCATTCCCAACTTATTTAGAAATGTCACCCTAAATCTTTTCTTACAATGTTTAATTCCAAAATTAAACTCGTTTGAACATTAGACCAGGTTGACTGGTGGCCATCTTGAATTTAACCTCTTATGGTCCTCAGAGGTCAAACCTGACTTCCCTTCACATCTGAAAAGTAAGGTTATGGTATGTACTAAGGATGATTGTACAATCTTCCTGGTTATCTGCTTTACTATGATAACAAATGACTTACTGTAAAAAAATACTTATGCTTTATTTGAGTGGAATTCAAATTTTTTCTAAGATTTTTTTTAGATACTAAAGTTTTTAGATTGGAATGAAGTCTTCTTGTCAGTTCGAAGTATAAAAATGTCTATAATGCTATTTGAAGAAACAATAGTTCATAAAATCTTCTCTAATAATGAACAGTGTGATTTGCTTTGTCCATTACTTGTAACACTGGACTATTCCACTGGCAGCAGAGGGGTAAAATTTTGCTGAAAAAAAATACTTCCTGCCCACTTTCATACTGTGCACTATGCCCTGTAAACAAATTTTGTAATCTCTTTTCTAAAATCAAGATAAAAAACATTTCAATCCTATTACGACGATGTTCGGAAAGTAATTACATATTTCATTGCTATAAATTATAAGCCAATTAACCAGGGTTGAATGGTATGAGACAACATCCAGATGTAGTTCGTCATCTATATCTGGTAGTGTGTTGTTCATAATGTATAGTAAAGTTTAACCCCATGGAGGATTGAGACTTTTTTTGAAGAGCAAAAAAAAAAAAAAAAAAAAAAATGCATACTCTTTTTGACAAAGAATCAAAAACTAGCCTTCTCATTGGGCTGCTGTCATAGATAATAATGCTGATTACATTACTAGTGGGAAGTATTTAATCGAACTTCGGTGGCACTTTTTTAATCTCTTTTTTGAAAATAAGTAATTTCCTGAACACGAAAACACATTATTACTTTCTGAACACTCTAATATATCCATGAATTTTTTTCCACTGGGATTAACAAGTAGATCATATGAAAAACTTCTCAGACCAGGACAGATGTTGTAGAGCAATGATCAGCAAGTTAATCTTGCTTGCTGGTGCTAGTGGGTTCAACCCTCATTAGATCTCCCAGCATTAACGGTATGCCAAGTTACTACACTTATATAATGATGGTGATTTTCTTGGCATGTTGTCTGTAACACTCGACTCCCTAGTCTCATTCGGAGATATACATTTTGCTCATAAAAATACTTCTTTTCCAGTAATTAGAACTCTTGACTCTTCAAGGAAACAAATTTGCCATTATTTTTTCTTACCAAATAGTTTCATAGAAATTCAAATACGTATCTTTTTCATGGATATCAACTAGTATTATGTCAAAAATTGAATGCTCAAGTAAGTTAGTTATGCATACAAAAAAATAATTGTTTGGTGTAGGAAGAAAAAGCTAAAATAAAAAAAATTCTCTGGGATGTAACAAGAATTTAAAAATTTTTTAGATATTTAACTGGTATTTCTCATTTTCGTTTATATTTAGTGTATACGGCAAAAGAAACATCTGTGCTCGACTGTACTTGGCTATTCTAGTAAAATTATAACATGACCTTTCACCAACTGCAAAAAAATACAATGGATTTTGTATCCTCGATATATTCTGAATGACTGGAAAAATCTACAGAAATTGCATAAAGGGAAAATTCTGAAATTCAAAATTCAATCTGCTTTGATGAAAATAATCTCAAGAATGGGGCATTGTATCAAGTTTAGGGTCTGCATTCATACTCACACTGATCCCCAGTAGAATTTTGAGCAAAACTGAGTTAAAAATGTAAATAAATTGCTATGACAATTTCATCAGCTTTTTAATAATGTATCTTGCTAATTTGTGTCTGTTTTGCATAAAAGGTCACAGCCAAAAACATACAGCTAGGTATTTGGTAATGTACATAGAGATTCAAATATATGTGTATTTTAAAATCCACTCTCCATGGATTGTTGATTTAATCCTTTATGGATATATATATATATATATATATATATATATATATATATATATATATATATATATATATTTTGTTGTGAAGGGAATTTTATTACTTTCTCAACAGCCTATCTTGTCAATTTGTATCTACTGCTCACAAAAAGTAACAATTAAAAACATGGAGCTCAGTATTTGGCATTTTATAAGGAAATTCAAGTATATGTGTATTCTGAAGTCCACTGTCTATGTATTGTGAATTTAATCTGTGATGGAGATAAATATATATATATATCATTGTAAAGAGCATTCTCTCAGCTTTAACAGCGTAACTTGTATCTATTGCACACAGAAAGTTACTACCAAAAATGTGTAGCTAGGTATTTTGCATTTTACAAGGAAATTCAATTTCCCAAATCTCAGATTACTGACTCTTCATTTGCTTGCTGCCAATTTGTCGACTATGAAAACCCCAAAAAACAAATGGACACAATCAAGGTTCATTTCATAGTTCATTATTTCGAGAATCACTGGTTGATTTTTTTTTCTTCTTAAAACTAGTGCGATAGGGATATCTTCATGATTAGTGAAAAAATGGTTGAATTTGTAAATGTACTATTCATTATCCTTGATGGGGATATATATATATATATATATATATATATATATATATATATATATATATATATATATATATATCGTAAAGATCATTGAAATCTGAGCATTACTTTTATTTTTGTAGAAATTACAAATCTAATTTGCACTTATGCAAATTATTAGATTTCACTGATGTGCTTGGTTTCAGATTGTTTACGCAAATGATTTTTCCACAGACTTTGCCCTTTGTAATGATACAAAGATCATAATGATAAAATTAACCTGTTAACTAGTGTTACTATCAACATGTGTTGCCTTGGCGTCAAAGGCCCATCGATGCTAAAATAGACTATCCAGTGCTTATGACAAAAAATACAGACTGTTAAACAGCAGATTTAGAATAAGCATTATTGAATTATATCATATCAAGTGTAAAAAGAATTGTACTCTAAAATGCCTTGCACTCTTTTTAGAAGGGCTAATTGTTATTTTTGTGTCTATACCTGAAATTGGTCTGAAAATAGGTAAAATACCTTCCTATATATTTTTAGCTGTAACTTTTTGTGCACAGCAGATATAACAAATCCAAGAAACACTGTCAGAAAGCTGAGGGGATGTTCTTAACAACTATATATATATATATATATATATATATATATATGTCCATCAAGGATTAAATCCACAATACATCAACAATCGATTTTGAAATACACATATACTTAAATTTCTTTGTAAAATGCTGAATACCTTGCTCCATGTTTTAGGCAGTACCTTTTTGTAAGCAACAGATACAAATTGATAAGATACACTGTTTGAGAGCTGAGAGAATGCTCTTTACAACAAATATGTATGTATATATCTCCATCAAGGATTGAATCCATGATCCACCAGCAATGGACTTTAAAATACATATATACTTGAATTTCCTCATAAAATGCTAAATAACAAGTTCCATGTTCTAGGCTGTACCTTTTTATATGCAACAGATATAAATTGGCAAGGAAGACTGCTAGAAAGCCAATGAAATTCTATAAAAACCAATGCATATAAAAATAAATGTACAATCTCTAGACAGTTGACTATGATGTATACAAATACTGAAAAGTTCTTGGTAAAATGCTCAATACCTAGTTTTATGTTTTAGGCTGTAACTTTTCAGGAACGAAAGATACACTGCCGGAAAGCTGATGAAATTCCTTTTCCAACGATGTGTCATGTCAATTTATCTATATTTTTTTGCTTAAAAGTCTACAGGATTATATTATTGTGAGTGCAAACGCAGACCCCAAAACTATCATTATTGACTTGGTTTTTGGAATTTTCAAAAAAGTAACTTGCTAAAGACATGCTTGTTGGTCACCTTGGTACACACAGAAAATTTCATGGGGATATATTGAGTAAACAAATTTCATTTGTATTGGAATTTGTGAGAGATGGCACAGTGGACCTTTCCCTCTGCTAATTAATTGCAGCTTTCTTGAGAACTGCTAATCCAAACAACTCAATATCAACTCTGCACTTCCTTAGGCCCTGGGCAATACACCTACTGAATTTCAACTTAATGCAGTGCACTGCTCACAAAATAGAGTATTTTTTATTCAAGTGGATGGTGGCCATTTTGAATTTCATGATTTTCCCATCGTACAATTTTTGTAGACTTTTTTTCTGTCATACAGAACGTATTGAGAATACAAAATCTATTGAAATTCATTGTTACAATTTGCGTGTGGTTGACGCCTATTTTTGTGTAAAATGCTAGACTATTAGTGTGCATAGATATTGGATTACTTTAACATCCTTCTCCTAGAGTTGTTATTTGGACATCATACCCCTTTAATTTCGGTAATTGAATATCCTCCTCCCTGAAATAGTCTGAGGGACAAAATGTTTTATTTAATTAACAAAGTTAAAGAAGATATTTTTCACGCATACAAAACATTAATTTCTAATTGGTTTATTCTATGGACAAAATTATAGAATATAATGTTCACTCACATGAACATATTAATTTGCATATCGGATGCAATTCACTGTTTCATCACACTTGTTACACCTGGCTTTATACTTTAAGAAAGCCTTTTTGTTTGTTGAACAGCTGGCAGTGTCTCCTTCACAAGCAGAGGAAGAATGACAGCTTGGAATATGTTGTCAGTCATGTGTTAAAGCTTGGATCTTGCTGTCAGCTATGGGTTCTCCCCCCCTTTAGTTTTGGCAATTGACCTGGTGGGGGAAGTAACATTCATTGAGCACCCCTTCTTTTGATTTTGAATTGATTATCCCCTGAACAGCATGCTGCCAAAAGACATTGATGATGTGACGGGTTTCTATTGAGTGACTAGGCAGACCTGTTTCTATTCTTTTTCTCAATCACATTTTGGCTGCTATGCCTTCTGGCCTTTCTTGGATGTCTGTTGTAAATTGGAATGTCATTCTAACGTACAGCAGAATCCCTAGTAAGGCTAGAGGATATAGCAGCTGAAAAATGATTGAAAAAAATCCGTAAATATGTGGAAATCAGTCTGAACAAACCAAAATATGATAATAACAACTCCTTGTTTTAAAAAAAGCTTCTAAGCTTTGATCATATTTCAGCCAAGTATTCTGGATTAATAGGAAATATCAATGCAGTTTTTACATTGATTTTAGGTATTAGAACTCATTGCTTGTAAAAGTCAGTTTTGTAAAATCAGCATGTAAGTTACTGTCTAAAGCAATGCATGTCCCTCTAGAAAATTGTGTCACTACTTTTGATATATTTTAAGTAGTCTTCTAATACTTCAGTTCAGTCTGACCTTCAACTGCTGTCATCTTCAGGAAGCTGAAGACCACCATACTGGTCTGTCTACAGCCTGCTCCAGCAGTTGCTTTGCTTTATTTTCTCGTGTCCTTTCAGTGGGCTTGTGACCACTCAATGGTGCTCATCTCTCTGGCTCTTGACTGACAGCCAGACACCACAAATCACAGTATGGATTACCTTTGGTCCATACCACTCAGCCGTGAGTACCTCTGGAGAGCGTACTGTTCTGGCTGTTGGCAGCTGCAGTAGCTCTTCCAAATAGTTTCACAGTGTAAGCTCCACATTTAATAAATAAATGATACTGCTGATGTATATTTAGGCATTTAGTAGTATATATGTGAGTTCGAATGTTTTCAATTATACAGATATTTCATTATTTCCTGAGGATGATTTATCACCTTAAGGTACTGGTTCTTTAACTAGTCATTGGATTTTTCTTGGAAAATGTCAGATGGTTTTGTCTTTAAATAACTTCTGAATTTTTAATGGAGAAAAAGAAAATTAACTTTTCTAGCCAAAATTGCACTTTCTTTGAAAAAAAAGAGAAAAAAACTGTAGCTCTATCGATTTATGCTTGGGTTGGGGGAAACAGACCTCAGAACCTCTGAGAGGAATTTTTTCACGGGATATTAAGTTAGGGTCCACTTCCCTTCATTAGGGTCCCCATCCTTTCTCCATTTGTTGTTCTGTTTTTTTTTTGTTTTTTTTTGTCTTTTCCCCCTACAATCCCAGAAATCACAATGTTAATGAGGTTGCACCCCATTTCATTAAAAAAAAATTACACCATTTTTTTTTTTTTACTTTATGCCACTTTTTCAATGTTACAAAAGAAAGCAAAATGCAAAAATAGCATTTAGCATTTGTTTTGCTGCAAGTCATTGGAGAGGCAGCGTACATCCTCTCCCTTTCTCTCCTACTTCCCAGTCTCCAATAACTCTAAACTTTTCCAATAAATGTTAATGGTAATTTCCTCTTCACTATTGCACCTTCCTGGTTTACAGAATTTTTTTCTTTATAGGAACAATAGAAAAAACTCTTCTCTATCAAATAACTGAAGAATACCATCAAAATTGATTTCTCAAGCATGTATGTAGACATTAAATTTTTTCAATTGTTCTCATCGACACCTGTAAATGTATGTGTGTGTGTATAATATGACTATGAAATTTTAGTAATACTGGTTCATTTGCTAGGAAGACAGTATTTTGTTTGAAACCATTTTTTTTAATGATTATGAATGTGTAGCTTGCTCAAAATGGAATATGATAAAACTTCAGACCTCTCTTTTTTCTAGTTCCAGTATTATTTTAATCAATATGTATATGAATGAAGTCTGTCCAGAAGGTATCCAGCCATTTTATATCAATAAAAAAAGAGCCTACCTAGGGCAATGGTACCTTAGTTGCCTTCAAAGTACTTGCTTTGGGACTTTATAAGTCCAGATGTCCCTTCCACTTTTCAAAAAAAGTCTACAAAGTCCTCTTTTGGGATCACCATCAACAGTCTTGTATACTCTTTTATCTTGTCCATGGACTGAATTCTCCCTTTCAATGGCAATCCAGAAGTTGCAGGGAGCCAGATCTCGACTGTTAGGTGGCTAAATGACCTGGGTAATACAATGTTTTTGCCCAAAAGCTCTGTATGAGGTGTGAAAAATGGTCATTGTGAATGCGACGATCACAAAGTATACAAATTCAATCAATGGCGTCTCACTTCTGACTGGGTATTTCCACAGGAGAGTTTCTGTTCATGCATGTGCAGTAAGGTCCCCTATAATTTGTTGTCAAGTTATATCAAGGGCATAAAAATGGTTCTTCAAATATTCAAAATGATTTATTCTTCTGAGGTACGATTTGATGCTGCTGACTCAATGTGAAAACAAGCCGATGATGTGTTCATGCATAAAAAGCACAGACCTTGTTACTTATTGATGTTTTCACAAAAAGAAATGTGGCAACAGAAAGAAGAAAAATTATTTATGTAAACTACATAAACTTTGATATATTTGCCTCGTGAAAGCCGTTAGCCATTGCACAACAGATTTATGCGTAAACCCTGTTTTGCAGTGTAAACAAAATTTCAAAATGGTCATATCTCTGGTCCTATACTGTTTATTCACATAAACTTTATTGTTCATTTTTTGCCAATCCTGCCTCTTTCCAGTGTCCTAAAGAATGTCTATGTATGAAAAGATTTGTCCATTCATTTACGAACAAGCCAGCCTGCTTCCCAGCATGTAGCATGGGAAAATTTAGTGGCAGGCTAAGGGTTAAAGAACCCTTTGGAATATTTATGAGGAGAGGCTTATAAATAAATCAATTTCATTGTCAAAGTAATATCTACTCATTATTCTTTCATTGAATATCCTTCTCTTAATGTCATTTTATGAATGCGTAATAAGTGTTGCATCAAATTGTTCCAGCATCAAGTCAGCCACATCAAGTTGTGTTGTTTCAAGTTGTCTCTACTCTGTTCTTTTATGGACAGACTGCATGAAAAAATAAAACACAATAACCTCTGGGTTAGATTTTTTCAAAAATAAGATATGGTTTTCTGATCAAATTTGTGAAATCCCACATTTTGTGGTCATTGACTTTTATAATTCAGAGCTTATTTGTCAAGTCTAAAATTGTAAAATTTTTCTTTCTGTATTCAACTATTAAATGCCATGGTCTATTGCAAAAGCATTGACAATTACAATCAGAATTATTATCAGTATTGATCACTTTGAAATGATTAAAACTCTCTGTCAATTGTTTGCTTCATTCCCCCTCCTCATTGTGTATATGATATTAAATCATACATGCCCATAGGCCTATATCTAGTCCAGCCTGAAAAATTGCCATAGAAAATATACTTATGAAAGAAAATGGATCGAATTACATATGCCTATAGGCATCTCAAGACGATAAGAAACATGCTCTCAGTTTTTTTTACAAATAAATTTTCATTACCATGCTAATATACTTTCATTTACACCATATTTCTAATTATATCAAAATCTGACTTAAGGTATAAATGGGAGAGAACAAAAACTAAGCAGTTATCAAGAGCAATTGATAAATTATATCTCATCAAACACTGGAAATGACAGAAGGAGGTGAGGGTGGCATGATGGTTTGCATCATGGAAAATGGAATTGGTGAACTGAGTCAAAACTTTGACTAAGACGGTCTGCATTCATTTTTTTCAGTAATGCACTTGGGAAAGCCATGAATCCATCTCCTCTCCTCCAATCTATGGGTAAAATAGCATTCATTTTTTTCACTGATGCACTTTGGAAAGGCATGAATCCATCTCTTCTGCCCCAATCTATGGGCAAAATAGCATTCATTTTTTTCACTAATGCACTTTGGAGAGGCATGAATCCATCTCTTCTGCCCCAATCTATGGGCCAAATAGCAGGACAGACTGGGCTCTTCAGCTTTGGTTAGCAACCAGTCTAAAACAACTCTATATCCAAACTGAGAAAGTCCAACCCTTATCCAGCATTGTGAGAGGCTAGCAGTGGACAGAGTAGGAAACGTGGTGAAGCTTCAATAGACCTGACAGGCTGGAAGTGGATTACTATAAAATTGCTCCAGAGAATAAGGTGAAGAAAAAAACAAAAAAAACAGATGGATATAACAGAACTGCTATCTCCACCTCCCCAGGACATATCAAGTAAAAGTGGAAGATTTGAAAAGAAAAAAACAGAAAATAATTTTTTTCCCGAGCCAAATCATTAACAATGCTGGTTTACAGAACTTGCATATAAATAACCTGATGTATAGAGAAAAAAAAATGCTATGTATGTATCCTATATTTAAAATATTTCTCATTTTGATGATATCAGGAATGGGTTTGTATTGTTGGTTTCAAGTATTTTTTAAAAATAAAGCATTGTTTTTCTATATGCAGTTTTTTGGCTTACACTTTCACCATACATCATAATTGTCTACAGATCCTGTGATATTTCAAAAATTCATTTGGTCAGAACTTTATTTGTTTTAGAATAAAATTTGATATGAAAAGAATGATAACTTTCCAATTTCCTATGTGATGATTAAACACAGGTAGGAAATTGCATTTTATTTATCATTATTCCATCATCTTACGCTATTGATTGGCTTTCAAGTTTGTGACATTATTATCTAAAATTCTGTATAAAAATTGAATCTTTTTATCCATTGAAATCATAGAACAAATGAATGTAACATTTTTACTAACTACACAATACAAATCACATACGTGACTGCATCTAAAAGTGTGCGTGTGTGTGTGTGTGTGTGTGTGTGTGTGTGTGTGTGTGTGTGTGTGTTTATATACTTTGATGAGCCAAAATATGATGACCAGCAACAAGAATGACAGCTACTGTCTCATAACAGATGTACATCTCAGGGTCAGGGTCAGATTTCTTGTATATAAGCCTCTGGTTCTTTGTTTTGATGTGTTGGATGCCACAGTTATGGGGAAGAAGAAAAAATTGAGCAACTTTGATAAAAGCCAAATTGTTATGGCCAGAATACTAGGTCAGAGCACAGTTTGTGGGGTGCTCACAATCTTGTTGCGGTGAGTACCTATCTGTAATGAGCTCAAAGTCCTATAGAATTTCATGTTTCTCATTCTCTGACAGATTCTGGTTTGTGCAAAAATCATTAATGTATGGTCAAATCCAAGTCATTTGCACAGTTCCCAGTGGATCAAACAGTCCAACCAGTCATGCCTATTTTTGTATTATTTCTTGGCCAATTTGCTGTATTTGCTTATTATATGACTGGCAGTCTCAACTCTATACATTATGTATTAGCTATTGTGTCTGTTCTATCTTGGCCAATATATAATTGATTTTTATTCTCATTTTTCTAGGAGTGCTATTAATAAGAATTCAATATCTCTTTTCCGGTGTCTTTTTCATAAACATTTGCATGTTGTTCCATGTGCTATTTCCATGATTTGTTTACTGAAATACCTATACATTGTACAGTCTCAAACTTTCCTTTTATCCCGAGCTCCTTCAGTCTCATCCTCAGTGTCTTTGGGACAGTTCCCAGTGCGCCTACTATGACTGGCACTGCATTGACTTTCATGTTCCACATCTTCTTCAGTCCTCTTGCTAGATCTTGGTATTTTTCCAGTTTTTCTCCCTCCTTCCTCTTTACTCTATGGTCTGCAGGTATAGCCACGTCTATTATTTGGCAGGTTTTCCTCTTTTTGTCTACAATTACCAAGTCTGGTCTTCTTGCCTGGATGAGGTGGTCGGTTTGGATGTCAAAGTCCCAGAGTAACTTGTGGTTTCCATTCTCTAGGGCTACCTCTGGTTTGTGCTGGTACCACGTTTCCGTATGGTTGAATCCCATTCATTTACTCAGTTCCCAGTGTATCACTGTTCCTACTCTATCGTGTCTGTGTTTATACTCCTTCTGGGCAAGTTGACTACATTCACTAGTTATGTGATTTACAGTCTCATCTCTTTCACTGCATAGGCGGCCCTTGCTATTTGTCTGTGTTCTGCCGATTTTTGTTTTGATATAGTTTGTCCTGATGCTTTTGTTTTGAGCTGCCATGATGAGCGACTCTGTTTCTCTCTTCAAGTTTCTTTTTTATTATTATTATTATTATTATTATTATTATTATTATTATTCTATGATAGTAGATGGGAGGTGCAGAGTAGTGTAATCATTACTGGCACGGAAAACGGAATTGGTGATTTGAGTCATGGCTTCAGCTGAGGCTGTTTGCGTTTACTCCACACTAATGCCCTTTGGAAAGACATGAATCCACTCCTCCCCACAAGCTATGACTAAATAGCAGGGCACTGAGAGCTCTTTAGGTCCTGTAAGGCAGTTCATCTGAGAGAAAGTTACTCTGACAGTCGCCATAGCTGATCCCGAGCCAGGGTGAAGGTGGAGGGTTAGGTGTGGAGCTAGCAACTGCACCCCATAAAAAAAGCTACCTTCTTGCTACTAAAACTGCAGTTGAATGGTAGTGGCCCTATGCTCCTAAAGGAGTCTACAGAAATATACAAACAACATTTCCAAATTATGCTTAGATATTAAAAAATTATGAACTATCGATTGTTTCTTTTCAAAATTCTCCATATTGTTCTGTACAATTTTTATTCATTAAAAAGGAAAAAAAATACTGCACCATATTTATATTCAAAGTACAAAAATGTATTGTCTTGATTTTACTTTTTTTTAATCTATCACTTTTGATATTTCTATTTCATTTACCTCACCTGTTCATACCCTATGTAAAGCTCATAAATCTAAGTGGGCTTCCACTCAATACCTACTTAACCTTTGAACTTATTAACAGGTAATAGGCACCTGCTGTGAGAAAAATATATTTTTCACTATATTTTGAGAAAAAATTGCAAGTAATATTTTCCCAAAAATCCAGTTAATCATTATTTTAACTAAATTTCGTTGAATCCTATTTCTATAACTGCTACTTTATTTGGGGGAAATTTTTAATTACAGACGTTAATTTTTTTCTTTTGGGTGAGAGACATGAATTATAGCATGATAAAAGCAGATTTTTTATGCTAAAAATTGACATTAAAAAGAAAAAAAAACTTGTTTTACGTATGTGAAAGTAATTTTTTTCAATGACTGAGTTTATGCTATTTTCTTGCAATCAAAAGCAACATTTAAACTTGAAAGAAGATATTTAAATTATGGCTTTTGGTATATAAATAGATATGTCGAAACTTTCATCTACTTTCATTTAAGATAAAATACCTGGAAATACCTGGGAATTCTGAAAGTAAAAGAAAAAATGAAACATTAAACATAGTTGTATTTAACACACCTATTACATTCGAACCTTCTCTGGAGGGCAAGGTTTTGTCTTTTCTTTAATGTTATTTTACCCTTCCCTTGATGCATTTCAGTCATCTTTTTTCATTAACAGACTAAATATTCCTGTAGATAGTAATGAATAGAAACTAAGAGAACATGATGTTTAAACAAAGGATTTTGCAAATTTTTACCCAACATTTGCTTGAGCAAGTTTCAGCACTTGATCCGTATGTTATACATTCAAGATCAAGAAGAAAGAAATTTTCATTGGTCAGGAATTAAGACCTACATTACTGACAGAATAGTACTATTATAAGTATAGACAAACATCGGCTACAGATGTGCATTGCAAAATATTTTACTACAGAAATCTATTGTAAATGAGTATACCATAGAAATGTATAGAAATTAGAAAGATTTTGCCAAGAATAAAGGCAAGCATCACTGACAGAATAGAGTGATCATGTGTGTAGATAAATATTTACTGTAGGAATGCATTGCAAGTTTGTTCATTATAGAAATACATTGTAAATGATTTTACTATAGAAATGCATAAAAATAGATTATTGCCTGTGGTCAAGGATTGAGGCAAGTATTATTAAGAAAATAGGCCTATTACATGCATGATAATAGTTCATCACAAAACATTCGATAGGAGTTATGAAATCAGTAAAGTTGAAATACAGATGCCATGTGTTGTGGTTAGCCACAGACAACTTCATATTTTTTTATAGCCAAGTCAAAAAAAGTAAGAGTTAAAGACAAGAGTTCAAGTGGACAAAAACTAAAAAGCAAAAGTACACTATTGTCTACTGTCTTCTGTGAAGCTCTTAAAAATGGAAGATAATGTTAGTATACATTTATCAGAGAATTAGTTATCACCCATAAAAAAAAATTAATGGATATATTTGAATTTGTGTGAAATTATTCCTTCAGGAAAGAAATTTAATAACACATTCACATGAACGTACTAATTTCTTTCATGTTTTAATATATTTAATTAATTTTATCTTACTTTTATTGTGTATTATGGACAGAGAAAATGTAATGGATTGATATCTCTGGTCTTTCAAAACAATAACACAATTACCTGACCATACATTTTCCTCCTAATCAGTTTATCATATCAAACATGAATATACCAGCATGTATAATGTCAAATAAATTCAGTCAGGTAAGAAAATGTTTCATCAGGAGATGATACATTTTTCTGAAACACAGTTAGATATTCCTATACCCTTCATCTACAGCAACAAATACATTTAGATATTTGTTGTAGAAATAGCTTCATCCAAAGTCTGGAAGAAAGCAACTTTCTTTTCAGAGATATTTAGTATTGAGATTTTGATATAGACTATCCTGGCAGACAACGGATTTTGTATCTCACACCCCTTCCTTTAAACTCTTCAATAAAATAGGCGAACAAATTTCAAACCTTGTCCAGTTCTCATTCTGCGCTTAACAGAATGTAAGCTGTCCCAATCACTTTGCGCAACATACATATACACAGTAACATATAAACCAACACTACTTCTGAATATTATGCACTTATGTCTACATTGAATTATTAACAACATTATTCTAACAAGTGGTAAAACAACTTTAAAAGCACATTCATTACAACTTGTATTCACTATTTTGATTTGACATCAGTAACTGGTCAGCTGCCTTCCTATTTTCATGCCTACAGCTGTTAGGTAAATAAAGGATCAAATCTTTCTTCTCTCCTTCATTTATAGTGGCAACTCTTTCTTTCTTCTCCTGAACAGACGACTACCATCACCAGCCAGCCTTAGAGAATTAACTTTCAGTGATAGATACTACTGTTGATTTTACACTTCATACTGGATAGTGAGATTATAATTCAATAGTAATTGGTTAAATAGTCAGATATCTAATTGGAGTCAGATACTAATAATTTAATTAAATTAACTAAGTAAGTACTACAAAACAAACAGAAAATGCCACAACTGCTCATTATATAGATTTATTTATTTATTCAATTGTTAATTGCTATGAAAATTTTATGGACAGAGAAATGAACGGAAAAATTCACACGGTTCATTATACAGATAGATTTATTAATTTTGACAACTTACTATAATCCACCAAAAGTTTGACTATCTGTGTATATTCGCTTACCGCCAATACTACCCATGAAATTTTCTCTGGGTACAGATTTGATCCCTCAGGAGTGGCTTTAGCAAATTAGTTTTTGAACCCCCTTCTATATGTTTTTTGAAGGGTTTAATCAAGAGTAGGGGTTCTATTTACATGATTATTCATCATGGTAAAAATAATCTCTTTCTTTTTAACGACATAATAAAAGGACATATTTTATTCTTTTTTCTCAAGTCAATTTTTAAAATCAAAATGTAACGTAGGTTGCATTCTTTATTCAAGTAGAAGCTAAAACATTTTTTAGTTGGAATTTTTTTTTCACTTTTATGGGTCAAAACTGTAGGTTAATTTCCTTTTTAATCTTAGGGGTCTAAATCCTAAGGAAATTTTGTTTTTTTACTTTTTAGTGGTCAAAATCAACGGGAAAGATTTTTTTTCGGTTTAAGGGATCAAAGTTGAGGGGAAGATTTTTTTCAATATTCAGGGACAAAATTGATGGGGAACTTTCATTTTTCATGTTTAGGTGCCGAAATTGGATTTTTTTTTTACTTTTAGGGATTAAAATCTAGGGGTAATTATTAGTTATTTTTAGGGGTTAAAATTGAGAGGGGAGATTTCTACTTTTAGGGGTCAAGATCAGGGGGAAGATTTTTATCACTTTTAGGGGTCTAAATTGAAGGAGTAAGATTTTTTTCACTTTTAGGGTCAAAATAGAGGGAAGATTTTTTTTCTCATTCTTAGGGGTCTAATACAAGGGAGAAATTGTTTCAGTTTCATGACCCAATAATGAGGCAAAGATCTCTTTTCAATTTTGGGGGGCCAAATCTAAGAAGAATATTCATTTTCTCTTTTAGGTGTCCAAATCGGAGGAAAAATCCTTTTTCACTTTTAGGGGTCAAAATCAAGGGGGAAAATTTTAAAAAAATCTTTAATTTAATTTTAATTGAGATGAAATCTTTTTCTTCCAAATTGAAGAAACTTCATTTTCACTTTTAGATAAAGATATTTTTTTCAATTTTAGAGGACAAAATCGAGGGGGTTCTTTTTTTTTTCACTTTTAAGTTTTTAAATTGGAGATGAACGATTCTTTTCACTTTTAACATTCAAAATTGGGGAAATTTTTTTTTTCAATTTTAGGCTGAGAATTGAGGAGGTATGTTAATTTTCACATTTATGGGTCAAAATAAAGTGGGAACTTTTTTTTCACTTTCAGGGGTCGAAATTGGGGAGGAAATCTTTTTTCACTTTCAAGTGAGAAATTATCTTTCACTTTTGGGAGTTGATATTGCGATAAAACTTTTTTTCCATTTTAGGATCAAAATCGTGAGTGGCTTCGTTTTCATTTTTTTGGTTTAGATTGAAAGGTGAACTTTTTTCTCTTTTATTGGTCAAAATCGAGAGAGAACTTCCCCCCTTTTTAACATTAAACCTTTTTTTAACATGAATCCTGATGAATGCACCTTTTTTTTTTTACTATTTGCTCAATTTTTTAATATTACCTCTCCCTTTTCACCATTACCCTCTTTTCAATGTTAGTTCTCTTTTCTTTAACATTACGCCCACATTTTTAACATTATATCTCTCCTTGTAAACTTTCTTCTTCTTTTAAACATCAGCCTCCTTTTTTTTTTCTTTTTTTTAGCCCCGCAACTTCGGAAATTAGCTCTACTTTTTTTTCTAGCATTGACACCTTTTTTAAAACTTTGGCCTCTTCCCCCAACTATACCTTTTTTTTAAAATGTTAACTTTCTTTTTTTTCCATTTGCCCCTTGCCTCTTTTTTACATTAGCCCAACCCCTGTTTTTATATCAGCTGAACAAACATTTTTTTTACGTTAGACGCCCCCCCTCTTTTTTGAACATTAGCCTCCTCTTTTTCTAACAGTGTAAAGAATGGTGTTGAATCAATCTTATATACAAATTAAATTGAATGCAATCTGATTTCCATCCATTTAGGCTTCTATTTCTTTTTTTGGACAGCCATGTTCTCGGCCATTTTTCTGACCACTGACAATCCCCTACCTTCTTCACTACATGAAGTGTAAGTGGAACAAGTGCTGAAATTTCTTCAAACAAATTTTAGTCAAAATCATCAAAATTTTCCCATGCTGCTAGTACTATTTAGTCTGCTAGTATAGAAAATGACTACAGCTAAGCAAAGGAGTGTTAGAATAGTGGTGAAGTCAGTGGTCAGTGATAAGTAAAAACAATGCTGATGTATACCAGGTTCAACTACAGTTGGTACTAATTACTGATTATTATTCAATTTTTACCATTCCATCAGAATTTGCAATTATGTATGTAATCATATTGTGTTTTTGGTAAATCCTACCTCCTGTGATATCACTGGTTACATAAACAGCCAGTATATAACTATGAAGCTTTAAGCATACGCATATAAATAATAAATGGATATAAATGCAGTAAAAATAAATTAGTAATAGCATATTATATAAATTAGATATATAGAATTAATATAGCACGCACAAACATACACACACTCACATATGCACATATACATATGATTGATGCAAAAGTTCCCAACATCATTTTTGACATTTATTTCTATTATTATTCGGACTATCCTCATCTTGGTTGTTTTTCATACAACGTTTCGGCCGTTGTACTCTACGGCCTTCATCAGGTATCATCTGGTAGGTGTGTGGAAGTAACGAACCGAACCCTTTATTTAACCCACAATAATAATACTACTAATGCTAAGAGGGGAGTGCGGTCAATATATCCCTGTTGGTTAAATAAATTCCCTTCAATTTCAACATCTTAAAAGAGGAGGAAGTCTCCTGTCCACTCCAACCCTTTAAAGTGAGGTAAAAGTCTCCCTTCACTGTTGATCCCTTAAAGAATGGATTTCTCTTCACTTTACACCCCTTTAAGAATTATGTATAAACATATGAAATGAGAAGATGTGTATATGGGGGGAAAGTAGCTTCCACTTTGTAATTATAGTCACATTGTTAATAGACCCCCCCCCACCTCTAAAAAAACTTGAGAAATATTCTTTCCAAAACCTCCTCCATGTCCATACACACACACACATATACTGTATATACTTGTGTAAAAGTAAATCTCATGTAAAAGTTGACCCCTCATTTTTTGTACCCTCCCCCATCCCAAATTGGATTTTTCCATGTACCTTAGTCATGTAAAAGTCGACCCCAGTTCTTCATGGACAACAGATCAACATTTGTAAATCAAGGTATTTGAACATGAATATTACAATAAGGAAATTAATTTATCTATGTTATCATGTTCTGATGTATGCATCAAAACACGTTCTACTGAATACTTCAGTGGGAAATCTTAAATAAGGCTGTGTCGCAATAATAAATACCGGTAGTTATGTTTGATATTGACCTGCATTATTCAGATAAATTATTGCTCCTGAATCCAGTGGTGATGTGTATTTCATTTCTGCTTCATCAGCTTACCGGTCATGTAAACAGTTATGGGTGGCAATACAACTAGGCTGAAATTTATCAAGATTATATAATTACTGGGTCAGTGTGTATCTTTTGATAAAAGACTACTGATTTGTATTTTTTTTTTCTTGATGCTTCGCTCTTGTTTTATGGCATAACAGAATTTTGATTCTTTCTTGCCTTCATACAGGATTCAATTGGACACCCAGCTGTTGATGATTTCTCTCAACTACAATGATCAGTGAGACTATGTGACAATCAAATGTCTGATAAATTTTCATCAGAAAAAATACCAGTAGCTTAAAATGTTAGCACTAAAAAATAGACAAGAACAAAAAAATAGAAATGGATGAATTTGGCAAAAAAATCAAAAAAACTTTAAAAATGTATCACGTCAAAGTCAAGTCAGAGCCCCCATTGCACTACTGTACAATAATTCACTTGTGATGGGTATGACCTTAACGATGAATCTGAAAATATTGTGGTTGAAGAGTTGTAATGGAGACATACCAAGCATGTACCAGTCTTGTACCCTGTATTGTGGTAAATAACAATAATATACTGTAATTATGAGCTTTAAATTTTTAATCTGACTAGTTTATGCGTTTTGTTAGTATAAGATGTGTTTTGATGCGTAGAAACATTGGTATTATTATTGTAATTCATGTTTTTTTCGTTTTTCTATTCATTTAGAGACCATTAGGGTCTCTTCTTATTGATATGTTATTTTGGATTGTAGTGAAAATTTCAGCCCCTTTAAAGTAGTATCCATGTAATAGTTGATGCTATAAATTCAACCTTAAAATATAGTCTAAAAAATCTGATATGAGTATCCGATATGTATATATATATATATATATATATATATATATATATATATATATATATATATATATATATATATATGGTTTGAGTAGTTATTTGCTACCTGTGCCTGCGGTCAACATTCAAACCTGGGTAAAAACTAGAATCCTGAATGTTTATTTTCTAGGCAGAAGGTTATATATATATATATATATATATATATATATATATATATATATATATATATATATATATATATATATATATATATATATATATGTATATGTTATGTGTGTGTGTATGTGTGTGTGCATGTGTGTGTGCGTGTGCGTGTGTGTGTGTACAATGATTAACCACCTACACTTATAGATCATTACTATCGAGCAGTGAGTTTAATAACTCATTGGGTGACTCACATTTGAAGTCTTGTGTCAAACAAGGGTAAGCTTAATAAATATCTATGTATATTTGGGCACCTGTTTGGTAAAAGTTGGAGTCAATCAAGTTCTCATCAGCATCAGCATTCAAGTTCTGACAAAGATCAAATACTGATTTTCAAGGCAGACAGGCTCACCACAACTGGAAGATTAGTGCAACACAATTTTCTTCTGTGTCAGACTAAGCTGAATTTTTATTCCTGTATCCTTCCCAAACAGGTGCTTTTTTAAAAATAAATTGGATTTGAGCAGTTTGTATTCTTGGTGCAGTCTTTGTAACATTGATAATTATGCTTTTTTGGCTGTAGCAACAAACAAAGAGATTTTGTTCTAAGAATACACTGGATTTGGCCGTCTAAAGTATATTTTAATCAACTGATTTTGCCATTGACTTGAGAAAAAGCGACATATCGAATGAATGCAATGTCTGTAAAATTCTACAGCCTTGTCAGCATTAGGGGAGGTAACTTGTATCATGTATTATGACCAGATAAACGAACAGAGAAAATATCCCTGTTCATGATATAGACTGATGAGCTATAATTTTTACTGCAAATCATATTTCCTTAAATCAAATTATCATAATCAAATTCGTAGAGCAGTCAATCTTGAGTTTTGTTTAGTAAACTGAATATTGATGAGAGATAAAAAATGTTTAGCGTTTTTTTAGGAGTAAAATTTTTATCAGAATATTCTAAAACATTCTACCTAACCAATACATATTGACTAAAATAGCTTTAACAATTATTTCTGGCCTACGTGAATTTTCTTTGTATCTCTTTTTTTGACATCCTTGATTTTAAAAGGAATAAGTACAAGCATTGTATAAAAAAATGTATTTCGAACGATTAAAGGGAGGTCATACAGTAATTTCAAAATGATGAAAAATAAGCTTGAAAATCGTTCTCATATTGGCTAGAATACAACTTTAAAGAAAGATATCTTTCATAATATCATTCATAAGTTTTATAATGCAAACATCAATTTTCTCTCAGGTGAGTGACTTAATGGTACTAATACTAGAGTGGGTCAAAACGGCTAAGAAAAAAGTTACCTCCCCTGAATCTTTTTTCCCTTCAAATTTTTGAGCTTTGGCATACATGAAAACAATTCCTTACGAAAGGGTTCTTGCCTGAGAGAATATCAGTCTTGTGGTTAATTTTTATGAATAAAATTTACGATAAAATCAATTCGACCTGTAGGTTTATTTACTTTGGCTTCCATTATTCAACTGTTTAAAGCTCTTAAAATCTTCATGAACTAATGCTTTCATGAACAGATTTAAGAAAAAAAAAAAAAAAAGAAAAAAAAAGAATTTTAAAACAAGCGAAGTTCAAGTTTTATCATAACCTTTCTTCAGGCCAGTTAAAAAAAATAAATGAAAAGCAATTAAAAAATTACGTGGAAGGTAGAAATGTAGTCATAAAAATTGATTAAAATGATTTATAATATTTCATTGAATGAAATTATGTGAAAAATATCTTTATTTTCCCCTCAGTTATGTTGCTCAGACCCGATACCATCTTGTAAGGAATTGTTTTCATGTGTGTCCAGACTAAAAAGAAAAAAAAAAAAAAAATTCAAGGGGAGCAACTTTTTTATCTATCGTTAGGACTCCACTCTTTTATCAGTACCAAAAAGTGCAAAGTATATAATCACTGGATAAAATGAAAATGAAATAAAAGAATTAATGAATAACAAAAGTGAATCAGTTTCAATCATACAAAAATACTTAATAAAAAGTCATTTATTGGTCTAAACCAAATTATCTTAGCCCCATGATTACATTCCTGGATTGTCATTGAGATGAATTCAAACAATAAGTAGCTCTTGAAATAAACTTGTTTTAGGCTTTGTTACTGAGTTTTACACAAACCTTGTATTAAAAATTGCAAGAATCAATGCCTCTAAAGTAAGTATGTAAAGTACCGTCAAAATTAGTGCACCTTTTTTCAAAATTGAGTCATTTAATTTCTAAACTTATTTCTACTATAAAGATGTAAACAGTAATGCACATTCTCATCCATTTTGGATTGTGCATTCATTCTGTTCAAGGGAAATTCGAACCATTGTTGACCTCATATGATGACAGATTGATCTCAAACTAACTTGACCTCTTCCAACCCCATGGATGCTGAACTAGCATGCCCTTTTAAGGGTTCTGGTCTCCTACCTTGTGTCTTTTTAACCTCATTTATAGTAACAGGTCTCAAGTCAAATATGTTACTCTTATAGTTCTGATTACTATGCATGCTTGTCCAATATTGTCATCATGGGGTCTTGTAAAGATTTGAGAGTTTATCTAAAAGATACCACCCCAGTCACAAAGAAATTGCATAAAAGTGGGATTATCAAGAAGTTTATTCAACATCAGGAACAAACTTAAAAATGGTGAAAATTTTTCTTTAGCGTGTCCGAAAGTGTGTTTCAACTCAAAGGCAAGACAGAATAGTTGGTTGCACTTTGCAATAAAACAATTGTCAGCATTATCCAAGAACTCGATAAATCTATGAACTGTCTGGAAAAGGCTCCCTGTAATAGAGTGAGCAACTATAATTCATTCACTTTGCTACAGGGAGCCTAAACGTTTAATATTTTTCAAGTTAATAACAAAATCAAGGTCTCATGGTAAAAATATCTTGAATGATAATATCAATTGTGATTTATATACCTTCTTCCAGTCCACAGATATCCTGTATTGATAGGTGTTTGCCCCAGTCAGCCTTTTTTGCTTTATTGCCTCAGTTAGTCTGAGCATTCTCAGAGGTTTGCTGGCATGAAAACCAAGCTGGCAAAGTCTTGTTCTGACTGTACTGGGACTGCACTGCACACCATAGGCTTTCTATAGAGTTGCCAAAACCTTAGATGATGCTGATTATTTTTTGCAAAGAGCAACTTTCTCTCGTGTTTGAGTCAATACTTGCTTTTCCCACACTTTCCGACATGCTGAGGAAACAGATTTTCACCATTTTTCTGTTTCCTGTCTATGCTGAATGCGCTTCTCCTCAATATTCCCACTTTTTTCTTTTCAAATTCATCCCAACTCAAAAAGGTGTCTCTTAGATGAACTCCCTCTTGGACTCTTTTCCTAGGGCTCAAATCTTTACTTGACATTTCATAGATTCATTGAGTTCTTGGATAATGCTGACAATTGCTTTATTGCAAAGTGCAACCAACTATTCTGTCTTGTCTTTGAGTTGAAACACACTTTTATTCACGCTCTCTGACATACAGAGGAAACAAATTTTCACTATTTTCAAGTTCCTTTCTGATGTTAAATAAACTTCTTGATAATCCCACTTTTATACAATTTCTTTGTGACTGGAGTGGTATCTTTCAGATAAACTCTCAAATCTTTACAATATTGGACAAGCACCCATGGTAATCACAACTACAAAAAGTAACATGTTTGATTTGAGACCGATTACCATGAACGAGGTTAAATAGATACAAGGTAGGGAACTGGAAATCTTAAAAAGACATGATAGTTCACCTGTAATCAGCCGCCACCCTTGGGTAGCAGACCTATCAAGTCTCCCGCATTTCATGAGACTCCAGCATTTTGAAGCCAAGCGCTGTCTCCCACCACCTGCATGTAATAAATTTGTATGAATCTCCCCATTACAAAAAAATTTGCCTTTAAATTTTTTACCTCTTAACAGACCCAACAAGTTGTGTTTTGAAATTACGTTGTTAAAATAGATTTTCAAAGCACTTAATTAACTGTTTTAGAGCTTCTAGAGTTTAAAATTTACTTCCCCCAACAGGAGTGTGCATATCTTAGAAAATCTTCCTCCTTAGAATTTCAAAACCTTGGCAAATCTTGGGTAGGATGAGGTTGAATTTACCTTATATAACAATTCTCTTTGCACAGACAGACTACTAAAATGAATGTAGAATCCCAAATTCATAAGAACATGCATTATTACTGTTTACGACTTGGTAGTTTAAAAGGAGTTCAGAAATGGAATAAATCAATTAGAAAAAAGTAACGCAATAATTTTGATAGCACTATATTTAAAACTCAAATTCCGTTTACTTTCTACAAAAATTAGATGATAAAATTTCTCGAGTTTTTTTCCATTAAAAATAAGCACGGAAAGAATTTAAAGACTTTAATGCTTTGGAACTATAGAAATTTAAAGGAAAATATTCATTATGTGGACTTATGGTTTTTAGTTTTAAAGGAAGTATTAGCTATTTGTTTTTCTAGTAATTTTACTGCCAAGGACCATCAGATTTTTTTGTGGATTCGATATTATCAAGATTATCTCCGGAAATCGGGAAGGAAAAACGTAAACATAACTTAGTTGCTAGCAGAATTTTAAAACTTCATTCTAACTAATAAATATCAGGGGAAAAGTGGTTTTTAATGATCTTTTAAAAATCAGTATTTTGTATATAACATCGAAAAAACAGAGGAAAGTTCATTGAGAGATGTTTTAAGATGTAGAAAATTGTAATGATAATTACGAAATATATATAATTCTTAATTGATTGGTTATTAATTCAAGAAAATCAAATTTTAAAATATTCGCTACACGTTTTATAGAGCCTGCCACTCCTACAAGATAATGGACTGTGCCAGTGTTTCTCCTCCTACCATCGTTATAATTTTTACTATCACCTTTCCCTTGAATCGTTATCGCCACCGCTACCATTAATATTACTATCCGCAGTAGTAATGTTACGAGAACCTACTTGATAAGAATTACTTACGACAGAGGGAACCTAATAACTATAAAAATGCCGGTAAGACTCTTGCTTACAATTTTTTTTTGTTTTTATGTTTCTAGAGTAAACCTGCTCTGATGTACCATAATATATTTGATCACTTTGTCATAAACAGGATATTTGAAACCTATTTAGTAGGGCCTCCGTGGAAGGTCCCATCTATTTCGGATTAATTTTTTGTCTGGGTCGTAAAAAAATCTGAACTATGAAGTAAAAAGGATCGGTCTTGATATGGACCGAAGAGTTTATTTACAGTTTCATTATCTGTATGATATGTATATCAATACATAGCCTATTCATCGACTCTTTACTCCGAGATAACCATTACTGTTTTCTATGAATTCACAAATAACACGTTTTTACTCCATTTCGATATAACCAAAAACTCATTTCTTATATCTAGAGAAATGTCTTGGTCCAAGACCTTCTTGACACATGCTTGTTTTGGGTCATCTAGTTTCTTTATTTTATTACGTGGCCTGACTCTTCGAAGACAAGAGATTTAACATTTCACAAAATAAAGCTAAATTGAACCTTTTTGGGGGTTTAATTGAAACTTATCTATGTACAATTTATTTTGTTTTCAAACTACTTGTGCATCTACAAAATTTAATCCTCTGTGATTTCAGCTACAAAATTTGAAATAGTCTTTCCTTGACGTTTATTTTTTGCTATTATGATTCAGTTTAAAGAAATGATTTTGGAGGTTTAGAAACAATTATATGGTTTAATTCAAATGATCATCGTAAATCTTTTGCCTTAGTTTACGGATATGCCCAGCACATATGGATTACTTACTTTACTTGTTTTAAAAACAACTTGTGGATTTCTTCATTTTGTCAGAAGAAACACGTTTTCATTTAACTTCTTTTTTTTCTTCAAAATCTCTTTAGACGTCACTTTACACCGTAATCACGTTTTTCGTTTAACAGGTGCGATCAAAATTTGAACCAAATAGTCTTTTTTTTAGAAATTTTTTTTATACCATGATATGTTTTTTAACAAGAAAAGAGAGAAATGTTGTTATTGTGTAATTAATAATAATGTTACTGTAATTTATTTGGAAGCATTAAATCGGGTTTCAAATATCTAAAAGAGTTTGATGCTTGCCGGTCGGGTACGGCATGGGTAAATTACAATAACAATATTGATCCGTTCTGGTTTTTTAAGAAATCCTGTAATTAACCGAAATGCACGAACTCAAGATTGTCTTCTTCATTTGAAAAATAATGCTGTACTTATCTTTTGAACACGTCATCTCTAAAACGTGCATCCCAATGAATACGCGGGCATCTCGTAGTTTTGCATCCCAAATTATCACAGTTGTTGTCAAGGCACTTAATCAGTTCCATACCAAAACTCACTAAGCAGCAGATATCAAATCTGATAAAAACAAAACGTTAAAAAATACGAAAGTAAAATGAAAATAAACACTCCGTTCATCAGCTGTATTCAAGTTGAGATGGTAGTTAGTTTTGAAAGCTGGTATGTTTCTTCCCCCTAATTGTGTAAATAAAAACACTTATAGCAGTAAAAAGTTTTGATGCTTTAAAAAAAACCTGACTAAGATTCATTTTTATTAGATTTGATCTGCTTTTTGTTGTAACTGACCAAATACCCTTGTCCACAACAATCGTGATAATTTGGGACGCTAAACTACGTGGAAGCCTTTTTTTTGTGTGTCATAGTCACTTGTCATACATACCACCACAAAAGTAACAACAACACCTATATACATGGCTACGTTGTCTTTAATTCGAGACGAGAACCTCTTGGTCCAGTGCCTTCTTAGGAACTGCTAACAGAAAATTATATGACCAGTTGGTGACAAAAACGATTTCAAATAGTACCCTCTACGATTTTAGAGCGCTGGTAGTCAGTTTAAAAGCCCCCCACTCCATCACATCGCTTCAATGAATAAATAAATTAAATATTTTAATCCTTTTCTTCTCTTCGAGAAAAAATACTATGGGTTGTAAGCACAATATATCAATGAATTAGGAGTTGTTGGATTATTGATCAACCAACGTCAAGTCCTAGTTTGATTGGGATTTTACATGTTCCCTACTGTTGGTAGAAACTAAACTACCGTCAATACCATTTTGGGATTCTAAAAGTACACGTACTTAGAAATCGGACCCGAGTTTAGATGTGCAGCAACAAGCGTCACCATTGGTAACTACGGATTGAATGAAAACAGTTGTAGGACAAACTTTGATTGCAAGAGTGTGATTAAGTAGCATGCTTATTGAAAATCTAGGGTTGAGAGTTTCTTTTCTTATCTTGTAAGGGGAATGCTGTTGTTATGCTGCCAGATGGAAGCTAAAGTGACGATAACTTGTTGCAAAGGGGTATCTCGTAGTTTAGTTCATTATTACAGTTGCTGTGAGTGAGACCATTGTTAGTTAAAACAAAACATCAACTTAGTAGATATCAAGTCTAATAATTAACTGTCGAATCAATTGCGTACCCTTATCTCGGCTAATTCACACAATATCTTAGTATTGATATGGATAATTTTTAAAAATTTAATATCAAGATTTATTTCCAAGCAATATAATATATATTTTCATCCATCTAGAACATTTTGATGTGATGAAATTTCACATTGTGGAAGTAGCATAAAAATATTTGCTTAACTTTTATTTTTGGACAGAATCTGGAAAATATTTAAACCAGAATCAGTCTTCTTTTTTCTAAGTGCATTAATAAGTAAAAAGCACTCCAAGTGCATAGTTCAAACAATCCTATTGTTATTAAAAACGGAAGGGAAATCATTTCACAAATGGTTGCGGTGCAAGGGAGGTAACTGTAAGAATTCCTGGATTCACCCCACATTTTAATCAATTTCTAGCCTATATACTACCCTTCCATGAAATTTCATTGGGGGATAACTTGACCTTTAGCGCAAGGCCATCTATTGAACACTTAATTGAGAATGGATTTACAAGCAGTATGAGAAAAATATCAGTTTTATTCATGAAAAATCAGAGATGGCTATATTTAGTGGAATTGTTGACTGTATAACTACTGAGACTACATCATCATCATTAGTAGTAGTAGTGATAAAGATGTGAATGCAGTAGAGCCTTGCTTCATTTACCCCTTTCTTCCCTTTCGTTTGCCTTAGTGTAACGGAAACCAACCAACAAACAAACCACCAAGAAAGTGGCAACAGCTTGTATATTATGAGATTCTCTAGCCCAGTAGGAAGTATATCTGTGCCTTGATTTTTACCTGTTTGTTCCAAAACAATGTCAATGTGAGCAGTAAAAACCTATATACTGTATAGCACTAAAATCTGCACCATTGATTTTAACACACTTCTGTCACTATTGACAGGGAGTGGAATGGGGGCTCTTTCTACTTTCAACTCTGCTGATAGCAAGTAATGAAAGGAAGGTTAAAAAAAAAAACCATTTGTATTCTTTTACTAAAAAGCATTCAGGTGGGGTACATACCTTTGCAAACGCCATTGTCACTAAAAACTGAGCAATCAGCTTACATATTCTAGACTATGCCATGACGAAAGCTTGTAATAATTATTCATCAGAGATATCTTGTTGAACTTTCATTTCAACACTTGATTATTTCCCTTAGACCAAGTCATTTTGTCATTACTGTGTTGTTATTAAATCTGAAAAGCTGAAAATAGAGATATTGTGTGGACAGACAGATAAACATGGGTGAATACATGACACTGAATGTAACAAATGTAAAAATCTTGATGTCATGCATTATAATTTACATTCCTTTGAACCCTGTCGACATCATATTCACACCATTATGGTTATAGTGATGATATGTGTATGATAATACAATAAAGGTATGATCTGTATCTTGGTCACTGGGCGCACCAAATATAGCACAATGAAGTGACGTATTGTCAGTTGTCATCTTGCCAATTCCCGTTGTTTTATCTAGTCTTCGGGACAAGACAAGATAGACTTACTTAAGCTCTTAGTGGATTGATATTTTTTTTTTCCCTTTTTCTCCACCCTATGTTTCATTCTGAAGTTTATTTTATTCATTTATTTTTTTCATGATTTAGGAGCATGGAATGAAAGAAAGGTGAAAAATCTCTCTCTCTCTCTCTCTTTTTTTTTTTTCCTTCAATAAATATATACGGCCTATAGAAAATCTTGATTGAAACTGATGATGATGATCCCAAGGGAAAATCATCATATTAATGGATTGACCAAAGCAAGGAGATCACTTTTAAAAAAAAGTCAAATCACATTAATGTTGACACTCCCTCACCACTGGTTGTTTTATGTTGTGTTAATTCGCGTGTAATTTTGATCGGTCAACAGATACCAATATGATGATGCTTAGATCTTCAGACGAGGAGACTGCAGAAGATATTTGGTAGTAGTCACTATCTTTCAGTTTTTCTCCACCAGGACAACTGACCAAAGAGTTTTCCTACATTTTTGATTCTCCTCTTCTGACTTCATTTCCAGCTTGAGATTTCTCTTTCTTCCAAGCAGTGAATGATGCTTTCAATGAACCCCTATGTAGGTCAAGAGAGGTCAGTGAAGGATTAATGTTACCGCTAGAGTGATTTGTGGTGCTGATATATGACCAAACCAATGAGAGCAAGAAAGTGAATGATACCGGAGGAAATACTCTTCACCCAGTCTAGAACCCTAGAGAACGTTGCTTTTACCCAAGCAGCACACTAAGAGTACTTGCTACCAGGCCAACTGTTGGATCCAGGATCCAAGCCTACTTCCAGAATCATCTGTCTGGAGCGGAACGAAGGGAAAAAACTGGCTGGTAGCTGATTTGGACCACTTTGCCTGAAGCATCAGAATCACACAATCAATTGATCCACTGCCCCTGTGAAAAGTGATGCACTGGACGGTGCAAATGTACCAAAGCTAAATGCAAGTGCACTGCTCTGTGTTTCTGGTGACTGTTGGGTTTTGATTACTGCGATCATCATCATCATTAATATAGTATAAAAATAGACTAGCACCATGGATCTATTCTGTTCATTTTTTTTTGTATTATCCTTATAGCGTCAAAATGAAACAAAGTTTCACTGAATTACATTAATTCAATCCAGTGTCTAAGCTAAAATAAATGTATTAGCAAGAGAATGTCTTTTTTTTTCTTTTTTTTTTTTTTTTTTTTTTAAATTTGTCATTGGCTTCTTGGGATCTCAAAAGTATCACCAAATAAATGGACATTCCAACTTTGTTGGAGATGTCACCTTGAATGTTTTTCAGAGAGCCTTGCCACCATCTTGAAAATGATCTTTTCAGTGGTCAGACTGGAGTGGAATTTCAAAATGTTAGTAAGAACACTTCATACTCCAAGAAACCGTTGGAAAAACTTGTCTTTGGTGAATATTGAATGAGTAATTGGTGGCTATCTTTGACAGTATACATTTCCAGTGATCATGATTGTGGTAAATAATGAACTACTAATTGCCATTTAAATGAAAATATTGTGAGTGAAACTTGGTCAAAAAAATTAAATTTGATTTTCACCAGAGTTTTAACAAAGTCAGTGATTTATTGAGTTCAAGTAACATAACGTATTCATATAAGACTCATTGTAATTTCCATCGATCAATGTAGTATTCAAGCTTCAAAATCAAAATGAGATGTGGATTGTAGCTCTGAAAATGATAAAAATATTGAGTGTGAGTTTGTCATATTTTGAATCTGATTTTCTCAACTTTTAAAAAAATGGCTGGTTGGGCACTTATCACGTGTGCCCGCTCCTATAGATTAACAGGATAAGCACTTATTATGTTAATGATATTTTGATGCATGGTGCAGTTCTTGCTGTGTCACAGTTAACAAACATACAGAAATTAGATCACTATTATATTGATTTACTAGGTTTTACAAGGGCATTCTTCCAGATGACTATTCCAATCCCTGACTATGCAGATTGAACCTTCATTGTCCAGCCATCAATCCATTACACCAGTGTATTTTTTCTTTTGCATGGAAAGATCTCTTTCTAGCTGTTAGATACAGTATGAATACTAAATGAGATGTTTACTGAAGTTCTTTTTTTTTTCCCTCTAAAATGTTACTTGAAAAATCATCCTGTATATGACTAAGGTCATCTTTTAGAATAGGTTGACCTGACTGGAACCCCATACCCTTATTTGCTAGATTAGCTCTTAGACTATTCCATAATGAAACATTGTACCTTTTTATATGGTTTATATCCCAATGTATGCTTGTAATTTAAGAAAAATATACCAATTAATTTGTATATTTCAATTATACAGAAAAAATAACATTTATAGTTTAAAAAAGTAGCTAATGCATTTTTAAGTTATACATGTAGGTGTATCAATTAGTCTGTAACCTAATGATGTGAAAAGCATTTATTTCAATGGCGAATATTAATTGTATAGATTAAAAAGATTATACAGTGGAAATTTCAGATGAAGATTCAAGTGATAATTGTGTCAGGCTATGGTCTTATTGATTTACCCTTGTATGTATGGCTCTTATTTCTCAGTATTGTTATTCTTGAACAGTTTATATACGATTTTATGCCCATACATAGCTTTTGGCCCTCTGTCTTCTTTGCCTTCCCACCAAGAAAATACACATAAATGCAATTGTAAAGATTTCTTTCAATTCATAACTTATTTGAGAACCGACAAGGATTCATTGTTGATACATCAACTACGTAAGTGCTGTTTTTAAGATCATTGCATGATATTGGATGAAATTTCAATCAACTGATGATCAAAACATGATGCTATCATTTTGACATGACATCATTGTACAACATTTTGATCATCTGATGGTCAAAACATTGGATGTCTCAATATGGATGCTGCGGACTTGTTGATGCATTCTCTCTCTCACACACACACGCATATATAAATAGATAATAAACACTATTATCATTTATTTCTCAGAATTCTCCCCCCCCCTCCCACTCTTTTTCTATTAAAAAGTTTGGGACATACTGAAAGTGATATGGATGCTTTCGGTACATTGGTATGTATGAATTACTAGTGGATCAGTTGGGTAATTAGTGATAGTAGAGGTAGTATATTTGGAAGTGGAGTGTTATGCCCACTTTAGTTAGGTATGAGCATCTATCAATCTAGAACAAAGCCTTTTTCTGTCTTGGTAAACAATTGAAGAACACAGAAGTGAGCTTTCCAGCGTGTAACACTGGACAAAACGTATGGAGATCCTGGGATGTTCCATTGGCAGAATCCCCCTCTTGGCCTCTACAATGTTGTCAAAAGGAAAGCGGAGTGATACGTTTGGCTGCTGGAAGGAAGTCAAAGTTGGCATCAAGCCGATTTTATGGGGCTGCACTCCCTTGTTGGGGGTTAGTTGTCTGTGTTTGTTTCGAATGAGAGTTGATTGGTTATCAAATATGACTTGAGAGCACAGTCTTCCCTGCTTTTGTCCCATATCTGGGGATCTATTCAATGTGTGGTATATATATATATATATATATAAATCTGTTATATAATTTTGAAACTCTTTTTGAAATTATCTCTTGTTATTACATTGTGAAAGTATCACATGGCGTAGACAGTACTAAATAGAATAAATAAAGAAAATGGGTCTGCTGCAGGAATCAAACCCGTGATCAATAGAGTAGCTGCTTAAATATAATGGTACTGTTATGTTTGAGCTAAAAGCTGTTAGTAATGCAAAGACCCAAATGACTGTTTCAACTCCAGGCAGGTTCAATTCCTGTGGTAACACTATTCTCTTCAATTGGTTATTCTATTTATGCTGTCTAGACCAAATGATTCATTCACCATGTAATAACAGGGAATCATTTTGAATAGTTATATAAGGTATTTATAATTATTTCTGTCAGATTATATATCCATTTCTTATGTATAAAAACTGATCAGGCCTGGAATATCATTATTTTTATTGTTTATGCACAGGAAATTAAGAATCGAAAATACCTGTTGCAAGGGAATGTTTTCTTTTTACTAGATCAAACTTATGGAAATGGGGTTCAAATATAACTTGCTAAGAGAAAAAACTGCACTGGGATTAATATACACAGAAAATTTGGTAACTCTACTACCAGCAGCTTTTGAGTTTTGCTGAACATTTGCTGAATTATTCTATGGAGCTAAAGTACCTCTGCCTCATTAGGTATTCAAAGAATAAAAACATGGGCTAAAGGTTTCAAACTAGAAATAAAAGGGTTCTCCTTAACTTTGGATCCCTCAAGTGAGGAAAGGCTTCAATTCACTTTTCAAGTCCTAAAGGAGAGTAAAAAGTTTACCTTAACTTATGACTCGTTAAAGTAGTGGGGAAATTAGCTCCATTACGCTGGCTACAGCCTCAGCTATATTCGTCTGGGATTGACATATCAAAAGTATCTGTGTGTCCGATGATTCTTCCAAGTCTGACGTGTGTAAAATAGATTTAGCAGTGATTAATGCCCAAAGTGGCGTCACTCACCCCAACACACGCTATTTTATCCATAGCTGTTGGGAAATGTATTCATGTTTTCACAAAGGGCTGTGTCAATTGGGTTTGGACTTAAGTTGCCAAGTCCCTTTTCCATGCTGTTAACTGATCGCCCACCAGCACTTCCTGTGACATTTCGTGAAATATAGTAGGATAGCAAATAAGATAAGCATGAATATTGCTGGACAAAAACTAAGGGACTAATTTAGTAGATGTTTTTATTGTAAATTGAAGCTCCCACAAAATTTGGAAACTAACGTATTTACAATCATTAGCTGTCAAAAAAAAAAAGATAGGGCTTTACTGCCTGTTGGAGTTTGAACTGTAGTCGCTGAGTCCATTTTCTACACTGCTAACTGATTGCTCACTAGCACTTTACATGATATTTGAAATATTGTAAGATAATAAATTATAAGGTAAGCATGAATGTTGCTGGACACAAATTGAGGAAGCAGTTTAGCCAAAACTTCCATTGCCCCCCCCCCCCGAACCCTAAAAAAAAAAAAGTTTGAGGAGAGGTATTTTCTAAAACTAACTTGTTAAGAATCTGATACAGGACCTTATTAGTATATCTCTGAGTTTTTGAGATGAGGTATTATTATTATTTCTATTATTATTCGGACTATCCTCATCTTGGTTGTTACTTCCCCACACCTACCAGATGATACCTGACGAAGGCCGTAGAGTACAACGGCCGAAACGTTGTATGAAAAACAACCAAGATGAGGATAGTCCGAATAATAACAGAAATAAGGACCTTATTAATAATCACGGAAAATTTGATGGTTGTTGCTGTGGCTGTTTTCGAATGTTATGATTGCAGACTGACGGATGTTTGGTGAATCATAGTACGATGTTTCCTCTCAATTGCTTCAATTAGTTAGAATGACTTATTATATCTAGAGCATCTATTGTAAGATGGTTGGCTTTTTGGCAACCACCAGCATTTTGAGTGTTCTTTGAATGTGGCCTTGTGATACCCCTCCCCCCCCCCCCCAGCTCTCATGCTTTCTCTTTGTAAATTCTTCTGTCATATAATGTCTGTTAATATATATTTTTTTTCTTTTCAGCCCAAAGGGAAGCAAGGCACAAAAGGACAGAAACAGATTGTTGAGGAGAATAAAAAAACACTTGCTTTTTATCAAAATATAATTCTTTCTGTAAATGTGAGTAGAAAATTTTCACTCTGACTTGGCAATATTTTTACTCTTTATTTTTGTTTATTTATTTTTTTAAAATTTTCTGTTGGCATTTGAATGTTATTACATTGTGGAAAAAAAAAAAAGGTTGATTATTTTAAAAAATTTTTTTTAATAATTTCCTTCTTACCAGAAGATCTTGAAATGAAGGGATTCTCAAGCATTTTCTGATTGAAGAAAAGGCATTGGGATAATAAATGACATTAATGTTTTTCAACTCCTCACAGAAAATACTGTTAAAATATTAACAATTTTCCAATTGTCATCGGATGAAATCAGAAAGTTGATGAGAACTGTAAAAATAAAAAGGAAAGAATGGAAGTTCTTTGCTGGTGTTGTCTATTATAAAAAGTAGTGCCAATCCCACCTAAAGTCTTTTTTATGAATATTAAAGAAGCAGTACATACAACCTCCATAGATGAGATATTGCCTTGTGTTGGGGAGCTGTTGTTACTGAAAAGTATTATCTTTACATTTGTACTATTTTCAAATGATTTAATTTCCTAGCCATGAATATGTACTACAATATACATTGAAGCAGTACTTTTCTCTTCTAATAATGGAACTACCTTAGCATCAGAATCTTCAAGATGATGGCAGCATAATCTGACGATGTGATTTTCACCATAGCTATAAGAGCAGGATCAAGTTCTTAGTGGTGTCCCCTGAAATGTTCCAGAAATTTGGTAGTGAGGAGGGTTAACCTGCTTAGCTTTTTGCTGCTTGAACTTAGTTTCAATAACCTTTATCTATATCTGTAGTTTTTTTTTTCTTGTTAATAAAGGTATTTTATCAAATATGTATGACAACATTTTCATTCATTCTACATTGCATATATAGTAACACCCCAAATTCTAGTTGTTGGGGCAATGAATCCGTAATTCACTTACAAACTAATAGTCGGGAAGTATGTGCAAGTGCCGTGGGACTAGTGCAGTTCGATGAAGGGGACTAAAGTACTTCAAAATACCTGTTGACAATCTGGCAACTTGTTCAGTTCTTGTGGAGGAGGCAATAAAAAAGATGGTAAAGTTAAATAAAAGGTGATCATAGTTTGACATAAACAGTTGAAATACATGCATAAAATACAAAAAAGGTGTAATTCACTGGTATTTTATATTAGACTGTCATAAAACAAACAGTAACTCATGTGTGGCTTTGAAATATTCATAAGGATATAAAAGTAAGGCATTTAAGCTTATGCAATTGCATTTTTCTGTCATCCTGATCATCCAGATATGCTCTATAGATTTTGACTTGCTGTTTTCAGTCCATATAAGTATATACTGGAACTAACTCCTCAGTATTCTATTATGGCTTATGTAATTATACATGGTGTACAGGACACCTCAAGTGGATCTATGAAGTACATTAAGAACAATAAAGTGTGCTCTTTCAAAAGCACTGAATTAACTGGTTAAAACACTGGGTAATTAACTGTGATATGTCCAATAGGTATATAACCAACAACTTGATTTTAAAGCATCTAAACTCTACCTGAGCCATACTTAGAATACACTTAGAAAATTTATGATTACATGACCACATAATATGCTTCTTATATATGAGGACTGAAACTTGTTTTCATCTATTACAAATAAAAAATATTTGATTTTCTTCATCTTGTTCATAATCATCATCTTTGCAGGCAACTTCTGAATTTCCGCATAATTTGTCATCTGTACACTGCATAGATTTATGCAACTGAGACCATTTGTCTGTTAAGCACATTGTTTTACATCCGCAATTTACCAATTGTAAGTTGGATGATGGGGCAGGTCTCTCTGCTATCATATAGGACATGCAATGGTGGGAAGGCTCCAAACGATAGACTTCTCAAAATGGACTGATTGAGGGCAACTTTCCAGCCTCGGCTTGTTTCTCTTTGTACAAACACCATCTTAGTTTATTCACTACTGTGATTGTTATTCCTGGAAGGTAAACATGGCAAATGAATTTCTCTTAAATTTGCAAAAGTACCATCACCAATTTCAGGTAAAGTACTAAGGTTATCGAAGGCACTGATGACATCTGCATCCTGGAAGGCTTTTGGGGAAAATCTGCTTTGCTCTCCCTGCAAAACCACTGGTGTTGTCCCTCCCACTCAAAGCATTTTACCCTAACAGTATTGCTCCCAGGGCATCATAAACAGGACCAAGTGGAATGACCCATTGTTTTTTTTTTCCCTGTCCCAGTCATGAATGACTCAGCCCTACATTGTTGGGGATAATGATGCACAGAAAGTACAAATATATCTGTCAGGAGAATGGTAACATGATAGTGGAGGCACCATTTTCAGTAGCATCTGCTATATGCAGTATCAACATCATGTTGGCTTCCTCCTGGTGGCTGTCAAGATAGCACATGTCTTTGGGAGCTGCTCTACATTTGCCTCCCCATGACAGTAGTTTCTATAGGGGAATCTTTGAAATGTTGGTAGAATCTGTGATATGATAGCTGATAGGTTTCTGATTTCCAAGTCTTCTGTTTTTTTGTTGCCTGCTTTTTGGATTTTTCAATCCTATCTCTTGAATACTACACCTATTTCATCCATACCATCATATCTTATGATATGAGCAGTAAAGTGGTCAGCCAGTTCAGCAAAGGTTTTGATCCAGTCTGGTTTGCTCAGTGGTTGAACTTTTGTCATTTCATCTTCAAGGGTAAATTTCAGAGTTTTCACTGTTGTCTGTTCCGTATCACCAGCAGTAAAATGTGACCTTGGCATAACTGATAGTTTATTCTTGCCAATCGTTTCCTCTAAATCTTTTCAAGACTGGGGAAACTATCAACAGACAAGTGAACAGTGAGTGATCTTCTTTCAGTTTGAGGATTTCCTCATCAACTTTGAGTGTTATTTTCTTGCCAAAGATTTTCCATCTTTGTAGTTGACACTTTTTTTTATTGGAGCCCACAAACTGATGTTTGTTTTGATATGATTCAGAACAAAATCATCAAACAGAGCTTGACCACTAGATGATTGTCAATGGAGTGATCTTCTGAGACATGTCTACCTTGGTGACCAAGTTGAATAGATTTTCACTTCCATTATTGCTGAAAGGCTCCTTAGTTTGGTGGAAGTCATCCAACATCTTCTCCCGTCTTATGGCACCTGGAAGAAAGGGCATGATTGAACTGGATGTTTTCAGCTTCTTCAGTCTTGCTGACTTGGTTAGAATAAGGAAGGGCTTTGTTTCATTGTGTTACTCACAAGACCCCCAGCAACTTTCATAGCATGGTTCAGATGCTCTAGTGTATTGTCAACACTAATGGCACGGCAACCCATTTCCCTTGCAGCATCTCTACATGTCTCCTGAAGGTTTGCTATCCCTGCAAGGTTAACTGGAATCATCCAAGCATAGTTTAACTTGTCATGGGCAAACAAAGAAAATAAATACTTGGTGAAGGTTTTGATGGCAAGCAAAATGGGGATTTCAGTCTGCTGTTTGAACATCAATATGCTGAGAATCATGTCTATGTATAGGACCATAACAATGGCTTTTGAGTGTGCTTTGAATCAAATTCTGTGATTATTTGCAAGAAGTTTAGAGACTCAATAAGTTTTGTCTTCTTGCTGTGCTCTTACTTTCTTGTCTCAGTGCTATCGTCTGTATATGCTTGCCTTGTTGTCTTAATAGCCACTTCTTTAGAAAAGGCCTTCTGATACATAAGAAAAAGGACCTACAAAGTGGTGTTTATCAATCCCTTGTCACTTAGGAAGTTTAGCATCCCAAACTATTGTGTTTGTTGTGAGGACATTACAAATGTAGAATTACTATTAATATTATAACAATACAGGTATGGATAATACTAAGCAGACTGATAGAGAAAATGAAAATGGGATGTTTTCTAATTATTCCATGTATCGTAAAAACTTTAATTTCCAAACATAGAGTGGATTTTCCCCAAGAGAGGCAAAATTTCCAGTAAAAGCTGTGTTTTGTGATCTAATTAGCATTTCAATTTGCATAAAAAAGTTGCAATTAATGAAGTATTTTGATACAAACATTATAAGGCATTATTTGTTGACCTGTGATGTTTACTTCTAAAGATATATATTTTTGTTTCTCCTATCCCTAAATTCTGGTGCTCTCCTGGAAAAAACCCTGAAAAATAAATCCTGGTTTTAATTGCTTATAATTTGAACTGAACAAGATGCCAGTTTGTCCACATTTTTTTCTTGAAGTCTCCTCTAAATACCTATCTAGATGTCTTGCTTTCACCACCAAAGTCCGATGGGACCTCCTCCAGCTGCATGTGCTCCCTGGCTATAAATATTTTTGGTTGTAGGGGGGGGGGGATTTGATTATATACAGAATTTTGCTATTCTTAACTGAAAGTTAGTTTTAGGTGAGTTATTGTACTCAATCTATTGTGCAATGAAATCAGTGGGGAAATGATTGTCAGTAGCCAGCTATTAGTGCAAGTGTTATTAGCTGGTTTTTGGGGGTATTTTTTTTTTTTCCAGATCTAACATTATTCAAAAAAGAAGACCTCTAAATATTGACTTTGCTTTACATTTTACTTGAAAGTTCACATTTTCTTTCTTTCAGATAATCTACTTTGGTGTTGAATACCTTTTCTTCTGGGAAAGTTTCACTGCTCTTGAAATAGTAAGTGCATTTTTATTTATTTATATATGTATAGGTATCGCCCTCTTTTCAAAAAATTTGCCTTTTTTTTTTCGCTTCTATGGAAAAAAAAATGGTGAATAGTGTTCCAGATTTATTTCACAGCGAGCAATTATAGAGGCAGCCTGCACCCTCTTTTTCCCTCATCTACACCTATAGTCTCCTTCACCTCCTAACTTCCCAATCTCCAATGGCTCTGTGTAACATACTATCATCACCATTTTTGGAGTATGGGAATAATCAAAAATTTTTTCTCATGTACAATAATTGCAATAGCTTTTTGGCTTCTCGTCATTTCAGTTTTCAGATGGCTACAACCAGATCATGAAATTAAGCCAAGATTATAAAAATTGAAACTGTTTACTGTTGTTATAAGTTTATATTCATTATTATAAGTTTGTTATAAACAATTTTACATTTATTTTCTGATTAACTTGATTCTGATAAAATTTTATCTCCAATTACGCTGTTGAATCATTGCCATATGATTATGGTCTGATTCCTTCTAAGTTATGATAAAAAAAACAATTGAAAATAGGATAAAAGTAGAAACTTGTCAAAATTAATAACTTTACAATACATTATAATGAATCTAATAGAAAATTGTCTCTGTCTCTTTCTTGTATCTCTATTGTAGGCAATGCAAGAACAGATTTTGTGCTTGTTCAGATACTTATGAGTAGTACTGCTCGTATGAAAATTATATAAAAAATTATTGCAGAAAGAAATCAAAAAGGATTGCTACAATCTCAACATTTTATTGTAGTCATATGGGTTGGCTATGAGAGGGACCACATAACGTTTACATAGTTGTTACTTCACTGATACAAGTGAGAAAATGTTACTCCCATATTATGTAATCCTTAAAAATTTTGATTTTTGGTTCTGATATGAAATTTCTTGTACATAAGATCATATTGAAAGTTTCAAAAAGTTGTGTGAATTTGTAGAATTCTATTTTTTATCTGATTTTTATTTTATTCTATTTATTTATTTATTTATTTATTTTTTTCCTGCCTTCTCTAGGTAATGTCGTGCCTTGCTGGCCTCGTCTACTTTGGCAGTTTCCGGTTCATGAAGAAAATGGCAACGCCAGTGTGGGGTGATGAGACTACATTATTAGATGGTGGCATTGATCTGAATCTTGAAAGTGGAATGGCTGAGTAAGTAAACCTAATCATCTCAAAACCTGATTACCATGTGGAGAGAAGGATTTTTTTTTTTATTCATGCTCTTTTGCTGATAAACTAAAGATACTAAAAATTCCAAGTCAGCTTCTTGCTGTTCTATAAACAAGTTATGCATAACACTCTTGGACTTGGTGGTTGAATTTAAAACCAGTGCCTGAGAGGGCTGCTATGTTTAATCTGGTTACTAAAAACATGTAATGAAAAAAGAAAAAAAAGGCTTGATTTTTCAGGACTAGCATACCTTTTCTTGTTAGTTTAATACTTGAAAAATCTCTGTGCTTTATTTCTGTTGAATACACGATTATTCTGAATATTTTGATATTTTCAGTAAATAACTTCATTTCATTCGGAAAAGTAAATTATTTTTACTGCTATCTAAAAACTGTTTTTTAGAACGTTCTTTGCAAGTTACAGTATTTAACCATTTATAAATAAAATATACTTGTATATAGGAGGAAGTTGGTGGTGATGATGATAGTAGTAGTACTTAATATCCTGTTATTATATTGTCTTATTATTGTTGTCTTTGTTAGAGGTGCTGAGTGGTGAAGCTGTTACCGACACAGAAAGTGGAATTGGCAAACCAAGTTCGATTTTCATCAGAGGCAGTTAACATTCACTTGGCTCTAGTGCCCTTGGGGAATGCATGTCCACTTTTCCCATGAGAAATTAGTAGGGCAGTTGGTGCCCTTCAACTCTGTAAGGTAGTCCACCTAAGAGATGATTGCTCTGACAGAAAATACAGCAAAGTTGACAAGTTTTTTGACAGCTGACTTGTTGAACTTTGCCGAAAATACCTACAGCTTAGGTGTGGGGCTAGCAACTCCACCCCGTAAAAACCTACTTGCTACTGAAACTGCAAGGCAGCCCTGTACTTTACAGGAGTCTAGAGGAATAAAGTAGAACAATTGTTGTCTTTGGAATCTGTCACTATAATAACTGACCCTTTGGTTGTCTCCTAGTTTTGAGATATTAGATAAATATTGATTGAAACTGTGATAAATACTAGTTTATGAATGAAAGTATTGAAATTATTGTTCAGTAGTTTAATACTGCAAAGGAGCTTTTTTTTCTTTTTTTTTAATGTTTTAAGATCTCCCTCTACTTTCAAACTCCTGCATTTCATAGACATATAAGATGCTTTCAAGAAGATGATTTGCCACTGCTTAAATGAATTACAGTTATCCCTCACTATTTGCAGGCATTAAGGACACTAAGGGGCCACGAATAAAAAAAAAAAATCCACTTATCATTTTTGCTCATCCAAGCACTTTCAGTCCCCCAAATCTACAAATCTTGTGCCATAAACAAACACTTAACCATCCTTAAGTTGTTGATATACAAATAAATAAATGATACAGTAAATCATACAGTAAAAATTTCAAAACTCTATTTCATTTCTTTTCTTTTTTTTTTTTTTTTTTCTTTTTGTGACTAATTCATCTAATATTGTGGAGCAGAATTTTTAGTCAAAAAACATAGTCTTAATTTGCTCAGAAATCTTTTGTGAGTTAGCACAAGTATTTTGTCTTTTTCCTTCTCTTATGACTAACTGTATACCATCATCTTGTAGTTATTACTAAAATTAAATGCTCAAAAAAGATATTTGATTATTGCAATACGTTTCAAAATGTTGTTAAAAAGTGCATGGTAGATGCTAATAAAAAAACATACAGTTAATTAACAAAAACCATGAATTTCGTGAAGGTACAGTGCAGTGATTGAGCAATTTCATTTTTCCATTTTTATGTTATTATTTACATTCATTTTAATATTTTGTTGCTTTTAAAAGAGAAATATCCAGTCATAGAAAAGTTGTTGTTGTGATAAAAAGCAACAAAAATATTGAGATGAAGGTAAATAGTAGCATAAAAATGAAAAGAATCAATGATAATGAGTTATAATTCTTCATCTACTAAAAAATAAATAAATTTCTTTGCAGTCAGCTCACTGAATTGGAAAGAAAATTTAATGTCTAAAATACTATTTGACTTGCTGGTTTCTCGCATTTAAACTTGGAACAAGTTCAAGTTTTCAATTAGGTTTTTATTGTTTATATGAATAAATATCACTGATGATGATGCATTTATGATTTTCTAAACTTATTACATTTTTATACTGCACAGTATATTTTTTTGATCTGCTAGAAGAATTCCTATTGAATTGTTCAAGAACCGTGAATGATCAGAACCCGCAAATAGCAAGGAATAATTGTCTTTTGTAAGCGACTGTCAAGAGTAGATACAAACTCTTGCCCCTAAAACTGATTGTCTTGCGTTGATAAATAAGTTACCTCCCTCACATTGTCAATTTCATTTTCTGTTCTTTCTCAGGCACTCCAAGGACATCATTCTCATGACAGCTATTGTAGAATTGTTGAGTTTGATATCAAATTATTTCTGGCTGTTATGGCTATTGGTAAGCAATAATGTTTATTTCTTCTTTTTTTTTTTTTTTTTTTTCCCCCCTTTTGCAAGCTACCTAACTATTTGGGTTGAATTAGCTTCCTGAATGAATTACCAATTACTGTATTTCTTGTATGAGTACTAGATTCTGTGGTGGATAATACTGCAGTTATACAATAACTGCCCATCATTTCTATATTGTGTACTGTTACAAAGGTAATTATTTTAATTTCATCAAATAAATTAACATGAAGAAAATAAAAACAAACTTTTGAACACTTTTTGCACTTAATTTGAAGCCCTTATTTTCAAGTTTAGTATCTTTTTAATACAATGTGATAATTTTAATTCATTTTATTTCTGTAGTTTTATGTCACATAGTTTCACAGGGAGGAAATAAATTGTGGCACTCAAAAATTATGATTAATCGTTTCAACCCTTTACCCCCGCACCTTCAATAGGGAAAAGCTCAAATTAATTTTTTTAAAAAGATTGTTCACTGACTACTAGTGGAATGCTGAGCCCAATTTCCAAATATGTAGACAAAATGGTATGGCCAGTGGTGCTGGAACACACAAAGATATGCCCACATAAAAGAGGATAGAACCCCTTCGCCACTTTAGGTAGCTATGGTTGCTCAACAAGAAATTTCATTCCAAAGTTAACAAAAAAAACAAAAAATGAACTTAATTTTTATCAGTGTATCAAATAGTACAACTGATCTATCACCAGGCTCATCATTAGTCTTTGGGGGTCAGTTTTTAGTTAACAAGGGAATCACAGAGATGGCAAGTTGGTTGAATAAAAGTTTTGAACATCCAATTGAGGAAAAAAAAAGAGCTACCTGAATGAAGGTTCCCAACCTGGGGTACGTTTGTATTTTTCAAGGGGTACATAGAGGTCTTACAGTTCTCCCTTCACACATTATGAAATTTTCTCTGATCAGTTTAAGGGTTAGTACTATACAAATCAGTTATGAACCAAGAAAATTTCAAAATTTATGAAGAAAATATGCTGTTCTGTGGTCCTCGGACAAACATGGTGCTGCAAAATATATTTCGGAAATATTTTGAATTTAATGTGGAACAGGTAACGATCGCCCCAATTCAGTACACTTGAATTAGAATTAAATGATATTACATTGTCTCATCTGGAATGCGCTTCTTAATTTTAATATTTATTTGTTCAATGCTGAAGTTAGGGTTATCTCTCTTTGATATAAGATGCTGATCTGGAATGATATCCATTTACTCTATAAGAGTGTGTATGGATGTGAAATGCATTGTGCCATTTCAACATGGCCTCATGTATCAACTATGCACTGCTTAATTCAAGAAGTTTGTAAGATAAATCAGAAGAAAACTGCATGCTATTCCTAAGATTTAAAGAGTACGAGACAACAATTCAGGTGTACTTCAATTTAACACCTGGCTACAATGCTCTGTTTCGGCTACTTGGAGGTCAAACACAGGTAAACAAAATCAGACCTTTTAATATTATAAAGTTTTCAAAGGAAAAAAATCAGTTATCATAATTTAAATTTGAGCTTCAAATCTTATCTTTTTTATAGATTTTTTTTTAGATAATTTAATCTCCAAAACCTTTGAGAAACTAGGGCAATCTTAGTGTATATATAAGTGAGAGGTGTCGAACCATTTGTCCGTTCGTCTGTCACAAAACCACCTAAACATGGGCATAGTCAAACCAAATTTGGTATGCATGCTGCCAATAGACTTAGGGCAGTGATGGCTAAACTTTATGGCTATTTTTTATCTTCTGAATAATCCTGTTATCAGAGTGTCACTTATATGTATGCATGGATGGCAACTGATGGACATCATGACTCATAACATGGATCCCCAGAGATGACATGCGCAACCAAGGCTGGCAGAATACAAGATGGCTAGACAAATTCAGAGAGTACAGGCTCCGCAACACCTATGATAGAGAGTTATGGCGAATCCTGGGGCAGTTCTATGTCCAACAACTAACATTAGAAGACTGATGAAGGTTGAGATAAGCAACCAAAGATAGGTAAATTCTCAATAAAATACGACCCATTTGGAACGACCTTTTCCAATGATCCTCTTATCATAATATGACATCTCCATAAAATTTCTTCAAGTTTAGTGGTCACAAGTTTAGTGAAAGCACAAATTATGGCTTCCCTATTACTGAACCTTTTATGAATGCTTGAAAATCTGTAGGAGAAATGTCAGGTAAATATGGAGGATACTGCAGGACTTCATACATCAATTCTCTCGGCTTAGAAATCATTAGCTGAGAGATGTGTGGTCGATTATTTTTATGGAGCATTCAATTTAGTGCATGTGGGTCTCTTTTCTAAATTTTTAATCTTTCCTATTGCCTTCAGATGACATTGTTAGGGTTGCAGCTAAAATCTAAGTCTCCATAAAGTTGTTCATGGGTTGTTGGCCTCTGCTGTTGATAATTCTTCATTGTTGAGAACCTTCAAGGTTCATTATTGGTATCCATATTTCTAGACCTAAACATATTGAATCAAAACTGAACAGTTCTCACTGTAGTAATGTCTACCCCAAATGCTGTTGCCATTATCAGAAGCATTATATCCTAATTTGGATATACTTGATTATCATGTAACTTCTTGGGTAGACACCATTGCTATTAAGGGTTAGAAAAATACCCCAAAACTCAATAATTACAAATTATATTTCTATTTACATTGAATCTGCTAAAAAGACGCAAGTACATTTGTAAATCTTATACTTTTAGAAATATTATGAGATACCATGATTGGTCAGGATGGGGTCAACTTCAAGAATCAATTATACAAAAAACAACAGAAAAATTTGAACATTTGGGATTTTACATGTCAGTTAGAACTACTCGTGCTAAGATCTCAAATGAAAGCTTTTTTTCTAAAAGATAATGTGAAGGTCAAGTGACTTAGACAGATAAACAATGCCAAAAGTCTACCTAGTCCAACGAGAAAAAGAATAAATCTTTACCTATCAGTCACAGGCCACTTGAAAGTGAAAGCATGTAAATCACAGCTGGGTAAATTGATAATATTAAAACCATTATCTAGATTGGAGAAATTTTAAAACTTTAGGAAAGGATAAATTCCCGTAGACATGCTACTATTTGGGCAGACGGACTTCCATGAAGGATTTTTCTGAGATAAAAACCACTCTGACAGAATTGCAATATAAAGGGAATCAGTCAAGTCTAAGAGTAGTTAATATTAGTAAGATATTGAATTCCAATTTGTTTGCTTGAAATATCAAACAGAAGGTAGTCAAGCCTAAAAAGTACAGTGGTCATGCCGAATTGGATTGGTTGGTCATGTGATGTAAAGACATGGAAACACCCTTTTGGGTGGCAGCGTGAGGTCCTCAGCCAATTAAATAATATAGTGGGAGTAAAAGAGGGCAATTTGGTAGATACTGAAGAATTGCATAGGTATTGGATTAATTGTTCAGACTAGACATCACTTATCCCTGCCACAACTGATTCAAAAGTACCCCATGAATACACTCGAAAAAGGGTCAATTCTTAAGAAGTCTTTGCCAGAAGTGTGTGGACTCATTCCAGTCTATGATGATCAAACTTATAAAATTCTGGTTTGAAGTTGACCAATTCCCTGAAATGGTCCCAAGATAGCTTCCATGTCTAAGACTAGCCCTCTCCTTGCCACTGCATATTGATAAAGCATATGTTTGCTAAAAGTCACTTGATAAGTCATGGTACTAGTCAAAGGGTTTACTCAAATCTGTAACCTTGTCAACCATTTTTTTTTTTAAATTTTTATTTAAAAAAAAAAATCATTGGTATTTCATCATTTATAAAACTCATTGATCCTGTTTTTGTAACCAACATCCTTGCTCAGTGAAGTTCCAATCAAACCCTTTGTCAGCTGACCTATATATTTCATGTGTTGCAACCTAATACATTTTCAATAAAGTTCTTACCTCTATATAAAAACACTCGCTGAAGTACTTGTCCATACTGGATTGAATATTTAAGGAATAAAAATAAAGAGATCTGTGAAAAAAAAAGTTTCCCATTACTTTTGATCCTTTCAAGGAAAAAAAAAAGTGTTCCTCCACTTTCGAACTCCTTAAAAACGGAAAAAATTCCCTTTCAATCCCCTTTAAGGGGAAGGGGAAATTTTCCATCAATTTTGACACCTAGAAGGGGAGAAAAGTTTCCCTTCACTTATGGATTGCTATACACTGAAGCTCGCCATTTTTGTGTGAAAGCATAAACTACTTTTAGTATATTTTGGCACTACTGTGGCATTTTGGTACTTCTAGAGCTACGTACCAGACATATTTCATGGAATTTTGGTGGGAAGACTACCATCGCAATAATGACAAATTTTCTGCTTTCATTCATTCTCTAATTTACTTGTATAGTAATCTTAAACACAAACCCTAAACCTAATTTACAGTTTTGGTCAAGTTTTCTGCTTTCGCTTATTCTGTAATTGATCCATTTCCTTTGCAATGTTTTGAAATGCATGTGTTTTATTGTGCGAAGATTGAATGGTCAAAATAGTTTATGCCACTTTAATATATTAAGTATACACAGTGACCTGCTTTACACCACTTGAAGAATTACATATAAACATAAAATAAGAAGATATATATATATATATATATATATATATATATATATATATATATATATATATATATATATTGAACTGAAAGTAAAAGTCCAGTTTAGAATTATATTTGCATCATAAATAGAATCACTTCTCTAAGAGGTTTTGGGGGTTGTTTTTTTTTCCCTTGAACTTTCACTTTGAAACCCCCCCCCCCCCCAGTCAAAGATGGTGAAGCAGCAACACATTGCAGGTTTTTAGCTGACACATGATAGACTTCAAAGAAAAAATACATCTATTTCATTTTATTTTCCTAGTACATTTTGGAATTTCAAGCTATATTTCATTGAACTCCTAGTTGTATTTTTATGTATTAGAAGAATAAGCCACTCCATCGTCATCTCCAGTCTTATCGTCCGTGGTTTGATATAGACCATCCCCAGAATTCGCCAAATCTCTATTGTGGGCATCACAAAGCCAATACTTTCTAAAATTCTGTCTAGTTCACCTTGCCATCTTATATTCTGCCAGCTTTAGTTTCGCATTTGATCCCTGGGGATCCATGTTGAGAGTTGTGATGTCCATCTGTTGTCTACCATTCTTGCAATAATACCAGCCCATTGCTGTTTGAGCTTTCCAATTGATTCTATGATGTCTCAGACTCCTGTTTTTTCCCTAATGTATTGAACTGTCTCTCCATGTGATGTTGAGCATGATTCTATCATGTGCACGTTGCCTGCTTCTCAGTTTGAGGGTCTGTCTCTTGGTTAGGTTCCATGTTTCAGCTCCATATCTGCAACTATTGGGAGGATGCATCGGTTGTGTACCCTCCTTTATAGGACTATTAGGATTTTTTTGCTTTTGAAGGTTGAGCTTGCTTTACCAAAGACCTGTTATCCTACAGTAATTCTTTGCTTGATTTCCTCTTCTTTTGAGGATTTCATGGATATTCATTGTCCGAGATTGATGTAGTGGTCTACTTTCTCTAGTTCTACATCTTTGGTTTTAATTGTTGTGTTTTTATTTCTGATGTGATTCTTGCACATGCTATTCATCAGAAACATTTAATTTATGAAAACATGATGCCAGAATGTTATATCCCCTCTTGATCTAATGAAGTATTGTAAATTCTTAATTTTTTGCTACTATTCATCTTAATTGTTGTTGCTTTTTATTGCAACTAAACATGGGCTGGTTCCCTTCAGCAGTGAGTAAATAAATAAACAGCGTGGATCAGAATAAAGAATAAGTTCCAGGTGAGAATTAAACTCGCAGCTCTATGCCAAAGGATGACTTGATTAATGTGTCACTGCAATTACCACTGAGCTACTGGAACTTCATTGGCAAGTGCGAATCCAAATCATACCCTTGAACTGATTCCCTATCACTATCTCCTCTGCACCATTTTTGTTATTAATTGGTTGTACAGTATTGGTAATTCTATTCTATGTTATTTCATTTCATTTTATTTTATTTTCTTTTATGAAGTATTGTAAATCATTGTTATCAATTTTTCACCTCTATTTACTTTTATCTGAATTGTTGTTGCTTTTTATTCATTGCAACTAAACTCAGGCTGGGTTCCCTTTAGCAGTGAGTAAATAAATTAACAGTGCAGATGATGGTTGCAAAAAATTAATGATGAATCTTATGAGTTGCTCTAATTTGATCAAATCTGAGAGTGATTTACCTTCTATTACTCATGCACACACACACACACACACTACAAGGTCCCAGTCACAACCATAGACGAAAAGAAAAAAGTCTTTCTGTGACCTTGATAAACTCCATGCAAATAGGTCACAAAGCTGATTTTCATCAAAGTCTGATCTTTTTGTTCTACCTATGCTGATTTTCATAGATATATCTTAGTGATTAAGTGTTAGGCATAATAATACTTCACTGATAACAGATGTTTTACTGAAGAGCTGTGCTTTATTTATGCTAAATTAAATTTTCTCGCAGATTTATTTTATGAACCAAAATTGAATTAGAATAAAAATCAATTGTCCATAAAATCTCTCACGCTGAAGATGTTTGTTGGTCATTTGTTATATACTAGTGCAGTACCAGTTCCAAAGGTGCATATTTGGAAGAGGCCAGACTTTATGGTGTGTAGAATTTTCATGAAAAATAATTTTGAATGTAATGCTTGTGTGTAACAATTATAAGTAATTAGCAGTAAGTAACGATTGATGAAAAGTGTATTCTAAAGAGCATAAGTCAAGAGATAGCTATATCGAAACAATGATATTGTCACCAGTGGCAAGTCATAAAATTTTGCATTTTTCTCCACCCCTACAAAGGGTTTAGGGGGTGAGTTGTGCTTCCCAAAACATGTTAGTCTTGTTGACAGCTAGTAGAGGCAGAGCATCCTTTTGTTTTCATTTAATGTCTGACAGGAAGCTTGCATTTCAGACATGTCACAGCAATAATGCTAGGAGAGGCTGAGCATCCTTGTATTTTTGTTTGATGGCTAGCGTTATACAGATATATTTACTTTCATCAGATTTCTTGAGAACCATTGATCCAAACAACTTCAAACTAAACACTGCAATTCTTTATATGTTGACTAATATATCTGGTGAATATCAACTTTGTACAATGGCCAGTTGTCGAGTAATTGCAGGGCACATTCATACAGATTTCTTCTATTGTAGTGAGATGTATATATTTCTTTGAGGAAGTAACAAGATATTTTCTTTCATAATTTTCTGTAGATGATGCAAATGCACATTTGAAATATTATCAAAATCAATCACATTTCATGTTTGTTAATCAAATAGTTATTATATACAATATTTTTTCTCTTCTGTTAACTTCATCCTTTATTGACATCTTCATTACTGTCAAACTACTCATGAGTTGAATTCATTATTGCAATTTGTCAGACATATTAGAGAAGGGGGGGAAAAATGATTCCATGATGTCCTGTTATGTCAACTTACAGTTAACTTTTTTTTTTTTTTTTTTTTTTTTCTTTTTTTCTCTACACTTCCCGGCCCTAACCGTCCATAGTAAAAACTTGAAACTCAGCTCACGCACTCCCCTCGATAGATAAGAACAATTATTTTTTTTTCTTAAATTCGACCTTGTTGCAGAAATAGTTGCATTTAGAGTGGAGCTTGACCCTGAAGCAGTCAGGCTTGTCTTTGATTTACATTACACATGAATTTGTGTGTCTATCTCTATTCCTATAAAACAATTGACTCTTACTGTCACTGTGACCCCTCTCAACTTGAACACATCCACAACTTGATGAAATTATATATATATTAGTTAGTGGACCTAGAAGAAGAACTTTATCTAAAGAATTTTTTTTTTTGAGTTCTAGAGAGGGTTCTATTTACAATGTAACTGTTTGTTTTTTTTCTTCTTTTTTTTGTCAGAAATTATTTTTTAGTAATCTATCTATTTGCTTGAAACAACCACCTCTTTCCGTCACTCTTTTCCCTCTTTAAACATTGGTGCTGTTCAACCAAATTTGGCACGTATTACCAATGAACATTGGCATATATTTCAAAGAAGTTTTGTGAAAAAAACTGTTGATGGTTTGAGAAGGAGGTTCTTCTTACATGTAACTTTAATACTCAAGTGAACCCGTACTTTCCGTTCAATATACACTGATACATATCAGCTATCAGATGGTTTTCAGCTTCATATATAGAATCTCATCATCCACGCCATAAACCCACTACTGTACAAAGACCTTTCCCATCACTTTCCATGATGACTGCGATTGCACTGACTTCTGCCATCCCTTTCTACTGCATCTACTGTCCTTTGGGAACCAATTTGGTTAACCTTTCATTCCACCTATTGTCATTTCTTCTTGCTAAGTTTCCAGCCCATCTCCATTGCTGTTGCTTAATTATTTGTATAATATCCTCCATCCTCATCCACCCATGGATTCATCTTGATCTTTTTTCTGTCTCTTAGAGATGCCCCTAGCATTGCTCTTTTCATAGCTCTCAATGTGATTCTAAGTTGATTCTCAGTTCAGTTTGTTAATTTCCATGTTTTGCATCTGTAAGTCATAGTTCATGTTATGCATTTATTGTATACTTGGCACTTTGAGTTCATTGCAAGATCTTCATTATGTCTCTATTCATACCTAATGGTTTCCATCTATTTGTAATGTGTTATTTCATTTTGCTTCCATGGTGTTTCTTTAACTTGACTAGCTCACCTAGGTAAACGTATTCATCAACCTATTCTTTAGTCTTGAGTCTTTTGGGGGACTTTATTGCTAAAAATTACTTCTGTCATTTTAACCCTACTTTTTTTATTTTTCCTATTTAGATTAATCAACATAGTTTGTAAATTCTGTAATACTTCTGAAGTCATTGAAATGTCATTAGAGAATCTCGAGTGATTCAAATATTCTCCATCTATGTTTACTCCCATTCCCTCCCAGTCAGTTTTCTGAAATACGCTTTCAATGCTCAAAGTAAATAGTTTAGGTGATATTGTCTACACTTGTCCCTCTCTTTTTTTCTTATCTTGATCTTGGTTGTATCTTTATATAGTCTGATTATTGCAATGTCATTTCCATGTATGTTCCAGTTAACTTGTATGTAATTCTTGTTAATGCCCTATTCTTGCATTGTTGGAGACTGTTGTTTGTTCTTCAGACTCAAATACTTTTTTGAAATCTACTAAAGCCAAGCAAAGTGATTTATTATATTCTAATGACTTTTAGATTAGTTGATTTGTTGGTGATCTATTGTTGAATAGACACTCTTGAAGCCTACTTGTCTACCTGGTTGATATCTGAATGACTAGGAATGTTTTTTTTGTTTTTTTTTTCGTAACTTTTTTCTTTAGATGCTTGAATGATTGCACTTTACAATACGCCCATCTTGGTTTGGGTCCGTGGATTTTTAAACATTATTTTTTTTTCTCTCTTTCCTTAGGTGCCAGGAAGAGCATTTTATTTACTCTGGGTCAATGTGCTTGCTCCATGGTTTTTCGAGGCTCCCCCTGAGGAAAATGAAAAGAAACAAAGAAAGTTGGAAAGAAAAATGAGGCGGCATTGATGAAAAAGAAATTAAGATTAAGAAAAAAAAATTTCATTCACAAAAAAATTGAACTTTTTTGAATTTTTTTTTTTTTGTTTTACTCAAAAAAAAAATGCAATACCATTAAAAGGGAAAAAAGTATTCATGAATTTTTTTTTCTCTTTTTCATTTATTTCACCCTCAATCTATCAAATAAATTAAGATTCATTTTTTTTTTCTTTTTTTTTCCACCATTCACATACAATGTCTTCTAATAACTTTTATTTTGAACTAATATAATAAATGGTGAAAACTGTTTATTATTTGTATTTTCCCTTTGTGTGACTTCGTGTCGGTTTTGAAATACATCTTCCCCCCCCCCTTCTTATTGAAGGCATGCACAGTTATGCTGGAACAAACATTGAGGGATGTAGACACCTAAATTTTATATATATATATATATATATATATATATATATATATACGCTTGTGTGCAAAAATGTTGAATCTTAGTTTCTAACTATAATTTATTGACTCTCAAATGGTTGAACCCTACAAGATGAAAATTTGTGCACAAGGGTAACTTGACACCAAGATAAACATAGGATAGGTATCGATCTCTGATCTGTAGCAGTCAATTTGTGGTCAGTTTTGATTTGGTGGGGTTAGGTCAATTTTAGTTTTCTCAAATCTAATGGAAATTGCTGCACCTGATGTGCTCCAAATTTGTGTACATGTGTAATTTGACCATAGTATAATCATTGGTTAGGTGTTGTTGACCTCGGTCAGTTTAATTTAGGTTTTTTCAAACCAAAGGGAGACATTTGCACCTTATGGGCTGCGAAATAGTCTTCATGAGTGATTTCACAATGTCATTGTCAGGTCAATTATGGCATTTTTGACCCACCTGAATTGTAGTGATCCTTACTTTGAGAAGCTCTGTGTTAAGTTTGATAATTTTGTTTCCTGGAGACATACTAATGAGGTGCTGTCCTATCATCAGCCCCCCCCCCCAATAAACCAAAATTATCAAACCTAGTAGAAAGACTCAACAAAATAGAATCAACCATAGAAATTACTTGGTAGAAACCAACAAAACCTAACCTAAATATTCTACCACACAGACCAACACTGATTTACAACAAAACATGTCCCACAAATCCACTGGCAAAAATGATCAGGTATAGTCGTAGGCTTCTGTGAGGCCTTAGAATTTTTAGCTCGCAATACCTGGATGAGACAGAAGAATATATTGAGCAAACCTTCAAAACTCTCCACAATCTCTTTATACACAATGCTTGGAGAAAAGCTTATGAAATTTACAGAGCCAGTTAAGAAAACAAAGAAAAACAACACCAAAGGGAAAAGACGCACCATACTATGAAGAAGCTCATTAACCACTGATCTAAAAAAATCAGAGGGTTCAAATCATCACCAGGACTTCCAAAAATATTGAAAATATGATAGGGAAACCACACGAGGGAACTACCTCTGAGGCAAAGATTTATGAAATATCTTGTAAGAACTATCACAAAAACAATGTACTAACATTAGAGAGCATTCAAGTTAGATGATAACTTAAATTCCCTCATTAATCACTGTAATAAAAAGGGCCATAACTTTGATCTAAGAAAATGCCAAGTAGTCAAAAAGGAACACAACAATAAATGTAATTACATAGAATCCACATAAGTTTTAGAAAGTAATACAATAGAACAGCACTCTGGATTCTGTATATAAACCCCCTTTTTTGGCTAAATTGATATTAAGACAATATAAAATATTCAAAGGGAGTGATAGTCCAACTCAAATATTCCACTGACAACCCTATTCTCGCACTTAACTAAAAAACAAGAAAGCACCTAAACACCACCATATCTGGACAGATATGTTGAGTAGACAGAATTTATAACCCTCATAAACACTAACCAGCATACCTTGAGATTTATGACTGTCTTCTTCGTGGTAACCTCAGGTTGTTACCTGATCTTAAAGAATGTATTTATAAACATCTGAGAGCATTGAGGTTTAATGACATCCTCAATATCTTTGTTAATCATCAAATAAAATGTGCCATAATTTTGACCCGAGAAAGACACAGTAGATCAGGAGAGAACCAGATAAAACAAGATGTATAGAATGTAGAACAATTGAATTTTTCTTCAACATGTCCTCCAACCTATCCAAATTAATTCTGAAACAATGTAAAATAATCAGCAAACAGAATCATAATCAATTTGAAATAGACTAAACACCTTTCAATTTCCTCATCAAATTATCCAAGATCAAGAAGAGGAATGTGTAAAGTATAAAACAAATATATCCCACTGTTTATACTGGGTCCCTACAAACGGTTATTTTTTTATGACTGCTTTTTGTCTTGATCATGGCCTTTTAGATAAAAATTAACTGACTTGCACAAAAGCTGTGCCGTTTTTTTGTCCAAATTCGTTCAGGATTTGACAGGAGCTTCAGAGCATCAACACTGCTGTTGAAGATCTATAAAAGATCACTCTCTAAAATGAACCAGATGGCAAAATCCATGGGATTGATGTCCCGGCTTATCGGAGGCCAGATGTTCTCATACTAGAATCTGCTGAAATATGATGGCTGATGATAATGATACATATATATATACACACACATATATATATGTACTCATACACACACACATATATATATATATATGCACTGGCAGGGTTACCTGGTGTTCGCTGGGAAAACATCGCTATGTATTTGGCAACACAGTGGAAAGATATGTTCTCAAATGCATTTCTTTGTACACAACGCAATGAGTGGGTTATTTACACTGGGAGCTTATTCTTTACTCCTGATCTGTACTGTTTATTGAATGAAGTCGAAGAGATTTTTTTCTTCTTTTTTTCTGAGGAAAGTTTTGGTGCTTTCAATCCTTAAGACCTCTTTCATTTCGGAAGAAGACAAATTTTGAGTTCTTTAGGAGGGGGTGATTCTATTTGTGTTGTCACTCCGATACTGACCTAGACCCTCACTTGATGTCAGTTGTACGTAAGAAAAAAAGAAAAAATTAAATCTAGTGTGGAAGAAAAGTATCCAATTCGTCTTTCTAATACAATGGGTCCAATGATAAAAAAAAAAATGAGTTACCCATCTTGAACACTAATTTGTGTATTAAAAAGGAATGACTTTTTTGTCTTTAATGCATTGGACCACAGTTTTGTATGAGTACCCAATTTGTACGTAATACAGTCATCAAATAATCCTATTCACACAATATCTAAGTCATTAAACATTAGCATTACTGGTGGTGTGATAATCATCTTAATTCTTTTAAAGTCATTCCTATTTGTCGATAGCCCTTCCAGTAATCTATTTCATAGGTCTTCCACTCTATTGCTAAAAAGTTTTCTGATGTTCTTTCTTTTCTTATTGACTTCCACCATATATGCTCAACTTTTTAATCACTTGAACTCCTTTTTGGTGAAAAATTTGTTAGGATCTACTAATTCTATACCACGTATAATCTTGAGCATTTCTGTTAAGTCTCCTTGATCCTTCCTTTTTTTTCTAACATTGTCAAATCTAACTCATTTGACCTATTCTCATGACTCTTACTTTTTAACTCTGGTACTAATTTAGTTGCTTTTTCTAAGGAATTTTTCATCTTTTTGCTAGTATTGTCTGTAACTTTGAAGTATTTAGGTTACTTCTGATGCGAAAGAAATTATTTTGGGGATTTTTTCTTTATCAATTATCTTCAGATAAATTTGTGTTTTTTTTTTGTTTTTTTTTTTAAATATGATATTGGATAGTCATACGATAGACGGAAAGTAAGTTTCCAATTGAGCATTATAGTTACATTGTAAATAGCACCGAACAAAATTTTGTTTTTCTCAACAATTGACACTCATCAGAAGGTAACAGAGGTGTTATTGATTAGAAGCACAAAAAATTCTTTGGAAAGCAAATTTTAAAGATATTTTTTTGCTCTTACTGGTAGCAAAAATCATAACCTAGAAATCAACTGAAAAATCAAGATCAAGGTAAATAGTAGTCAACGATTTATGATAAAGGTTTATAGCAGGGCATCTTGAATTTCTTTTGATTTGCGGTCAATAAGACAAATACAGTTATTTGAAAAGGTTGATTTTTATTTAGATAGATTTAAAAAAATTCACATTTGCTTTCGTAATCGAAAAAAGACAAAGACAAAAAAGATAAAACAAAGTACCTAAGGATTAAATGAATTATTAGAGATACGTTCACACCATTTGTTATGTAAATTTATTTTACAAGAAATATTCAATTGTGTTTTTAAAGTTTTACAAAGATTTAAATCCACTGTCATGTCCTTCTCTGGCAGCAAGTATGCTTTTTCTGTGTCTTAGGAATGAAAATAGAGTGCAGTGTAGAAAAAAATTAATGTTACAACTACTTATAAGAACCAATCTTTGAATTTCGTCCCATTTTATGGATGGTTGCTTAGCTGAATGGTTGTAGTGCCCTACTAACAGCAGGTAGATCAAATCTGTTGAAGGTCTTGAAGTACTTAAAAATTTCCATTGGACCATTTTTGCGCACTGACACGGTTACGACAAAGTCATATATATAAGGATATCTATATAAATGAAAATGTTTTTTACAAAACAAAGTTCTTATTAGAATATTCTAAAAGTTGTAAAATAAACGATTATGATACTCTATCTTGTAATGCATATAGCCAAAAGCATTGGCAACAGATCAATTTGAGAAGAATTAATTGACACAAGATATTTCTGGCATGGACAAAGGAATAAGAACAATCTGTGTAGCTGAAACATTGTAACTAACGACCAAGATTAGGATACTAGCCTGAGTAAATAATTGTATAATAATGAATTGACAAGGGTTCGTAATAAATTCATGTGTAGGGCTGGTAGGCATTAATGATATAATGAACTGTTGTCATAAATGGTGAAAACTTTTATTTTGTATTGTATTTTCTCTATGTGTGCATTCATGTCAATTTTGACATGTATTGTTTCCCCAGTAATTCCTTCTGCCTACGTTGCTTAATGAGCTGAGATATTCTCATATGCTTAACCTTACTGAGATATCATTACTTTAGAACTGTGTGAAGGTTCTTTTTTTCAATGGTCACTGTGTGATACCTATTGAGATAAATGAATTTGCTTGAACATTTTTCATTAGATGAACGAAAAAGGAAGTAGGAGAGAAAGAGATAATGAGAGAGAGAGGGAGAAAGATGGTCCTAAAGATTTAATCACCCGACTCATTGAGAAGGGAAGAAAAGCGAATATACAAAAAAATGTCTTCTTTCTAATACATAATTTAAAGAGGAAATATCCTTGAAAATATAATGAGACTTTCAAAAATGAGACACGAGGTGATTTTCATATATAACAATTTATCATTTCTTTTTATCATCAAGATATTTTATCAACCAGCTTTATCAAAAACTGTACAACTTAAGGTGTATTTAAAAAGAGGTGCTACTAAATTTTTTGTACAAAAAAGAAAATATCTTATCTGCCTTAAAATTCTGATTGCTCCAGAACCTGGTAAAAGTACATACAATTCGTTTATGCAATCTTTCAATTATCTTTTACATTGGTGCTGTTCAAGTAAGTTCTGTAATCTATCTATCTATGTTTTGTGCATTGCAAGGTCAATCAATCAATATAAGTCTAGTCGAACTTGACAAAAGCTAATACATCAGTCTGTTGGCCGTACTTCATTCAAGGCATACAGTGAGTTTTCAACATTTTGGTGCATTTGGTAGTCATGTATTTCCCACTGTCCCCAGTATTCAAGTCCAGAGAAAAGTCAGGAATTCAAATTTTGCTCTTCAAGGCAAACAAATATTCCCCAGTTGGAAGATTGGTGCAACATAGTCTTCCTACTAGAAACATTGCCATGTACCAGATTAAGCTAATCTTTTGAAATATCTAGTGACTTTTGGTAGTCATGTATTTCCCACTGTTTCCAGTATTCAAGTCCAGAGAAAAGTCAGGAATTCAAATTTTGCTCTTCAAGGCAAACAAATATTCCCCAGTTGGAAGATTGGTGCAACATAGTCTTCCTACCAGAAACATTGCCATGTACTAGATTAAGCTAATCTTTTGAAATATCTAGTGACTTTTAGGACTTTATCAACCTCCACTCCAAACCTCCATTGAGCTATCTTAAGGGTGAGGGAAATTTGATAATACATATCAGAAAAAGTTTGAGAGAGATTTCCAAAAAATGAACAGGCAGTCAAGATATTTGACTTTCTGTTTTCAATGGCTGTTTGATGGTACTTATTTTCAAATGCTCACCTCAGTGAGAAATTCTTATTTTGAAGCAGTGTGAAGATCCCTTTCCTTCAATGGTTGATTTATGGTTCCAAAATTTACTTGAACATGTTTTATCAGTTCGTAAAGTTTAGAAAATTTAAACAGCACTTTTAATTGTACCTATTTGAAGAATTTAGCTCTTTTAAGTGTTTACTAGCTTACTCCAGCATTTTTCATTCTTATATCAAGAGTTTAAAAGAAAATTCAATTTTTAAGAGTGGTTATAGCTTAAAAAGTCATTGGTTTAAATTTTGATTGTTTTAATTGAAAAGTAGTTTTAAATTTTGATGTTTTCAATTAAAAAGCTTTTTATTTAATTCTGATGTTTTCAATTGAAAAGTTGTGGTTTAAATTTTGATTGTTCAAACTGCAAATTTAGAAGTTGCTGGAATTACTATTATACATTAATCTATTTGACTTTTCCTTTTGAGTCCCTTTTGATTTATTTTGTAATTTGTTTATGCCAATTTCCATTTTAGAATTTAAATGTATAGACTTTCTTGCACTTACAACTTATTGGTACTTTGTGAGTGATAACAAAGATGTACTTAAATTTCCTGTCTATGGTTTTTTATTGTTCTTATCAACTATAAAAGTGTATTCATGGTTGTGTATTATATATGATGAGAAAAACACATTCTATATTTTGCCTTATGATTATTTAACTTTTAAAATTTTTCTATATAATTGTATGATTATAATTGAAATAAGTCAGTAGTTGGATTGAAAACATTTTCAGAAGACTAAGATTTTTTTAGAGTGAGCAAACACACAACACAATTTTCAACTACTAATATTTTGGGTTAGTGTACCTATAAATAATTTTATTTTAAAAAATAGCTATTGTTAACTGATGTATCATACCATTCTATTTTATATACATACTCACGGCTATCTAATACCACTTGGGATTGATAAGAACATGATCAATTTTTTTGAAGTTGAGAAAATATCTCTGTCCCATAATATATGATACATTTAGTCTGAGAAATACGCATGCAAATGTTATCAATATTATGGAACACAGGTAGTGTCAACTTCTATTTACAAATATTTTCATATGTTATAATGTCTTCATACTAAGAGAATTTGGAAGGGAAAAATGAGAAGGAATTAATGAAAGAGAAAGAAGGAGAGAAAAAAGAATTAAAAAAAATTCCGTTCTGCTTTATCAACTTATAGAAATAAGGGAATTAATTACCAACCGAATACCGGTGGGAACTGGGGTTGCCATTTAGGCAATTTTATGGCCACATTTGACAAATCTGGCCTTTTTGTAAAGCATTATTTGACCATGAACTTTTTTTTAGTTGAGCCATATCTTTTCGTCTGTCTTTAAAAAAAAAATGAAAACAATGAAACAAGCTAAAATGAAACAAAATCCTATCTTAAACTGAACGTCTACTTTATCATCAATATTATTAGTATTATTATTTATTGTACATGCCGTGGAGTCGATGAGAGATCAAAGATTTCATGAAGGGGTAAATGATCTCAAAAAAAAAATTGGGACCCTTGCTTTACGACTCTGAAATATGGGATTAATGGAGGTAAGCTGACTTCGTAGTACAGTATTTATGATAAATTCCCGTTTTTTTGGTGAGTACTGCAGTATTGCAATGCTTTATGAACCATTTGGCACGCGTCCATTTTTGACTATTTTTTGGCTATAAACGTCTCTAATTATCTAGCAACCCTGGTGGGAACACGAAGGCAGATATAGTGACACAAGAACAGTGGGAGTAACCGGTGAGGAAACATGGACTCAAGTACGTGATTTTCCTTTTCTCTCAAAATATTTTCGAGGTAAATTGATCCTAATTCTTTGTAAATTTGTTCTTGGTCCATTTATTGCGAATGACTGAAATTTCAGTCACTGCAGCAGTAATAAATATCATTACGTTTCTCCACCTGCCGCAGATAATGGGTTAACGATTATTTGAAAAAATCTGTAGTTGTTCTTGTGGTAAAGATTCGGCTTAGCCAAATAGACTATTTTTTAATGAAAATATCTATTTCTTATGTAGATAGATCTGCTTTATATGAATCTGGCCTTCATTTCTCCCGGAAATTTTTCATTTTGTAGAAAAAGTATGTTTTAAAGTGGGAGCGAGTACGTTGGTTCTAAACTGGGGGTCCAATTTATCATATACGTATAATACAAAACTGGACCCTTACTTTGTGTCCATCTTTCTGACAGTAGATGTTTGATTTACAACGTAAATATACTGTCAGACTGGACCCTTATTTTGTGTCCATCTTTGATGTCCTTATACTAAAAAGGTAAACTGATGAGTTATTTTATGTCATTAGTTTGTTAAATGGCAGGCATCCTAATATTCAAATAGTGAAATGTTTGCCGTTAACAAATTTTGTTTTACTGTTTTAAAAAATCAATTTTTTTTCAGTTTTCGGAATATTTTAGTCTTATATCAAATTTGAATTTTACATTTTTCTTTTTTTAAAAATAATTTTACTATCTGTTCCAAGTGTGGTTAGTTGAGGTTAAAAACCATGAACTGACAGGTAACATACACTTTCAAAGCCACACTTGCATAAAGACGGACACAAAGTAAGGGTCCTGATTAGCATTATACGTAACGTATTGTGAAACTTCACAGCGTGTAAAACCATCAGCCGACTAACAACATAGTTCTTATTGCAGTCATTCGTATGCGTGAAGACGAACACAATATAATGGTTCAGTTTAGCAGTATATTTACATTGTAAATGAACATCCCTGTCAGAAAGATAGGCACCTACAAAGGATCCAGTTTTGCATTATTGTAAATGACTTAAGAGCCAATTCACGCGTTTTCACTTTAAAACTTATTTTGCCTCAAAAAATGAGAAATTTCCAGAAGTGAACGTAAAATTCAGACAACCAGTTAAAACAGATTAAATCAATCTACTACACTGAAACAATACATTTTCATAATGATTAACTCTTTATTTGGCGATGATGTCGAATCTTTACCTCGGGCACCCGTCAACTGTAACTTTTTTTCGCTCAAATTCAAACCATTACCACAACGGAGGAAGCTGTTCGTTCACCTCCACATTCCACACACGTGGATTCTACTGTTTCGTGCTCTAACATTCAATTTTAGGATCGTTACCTGTATTAGTCTATGAAATATTATAATCTTGCTGATTTTTCAACTTACATCATCATTACTTTAAGATAAATAAATGAATGATCTTTACTAAAAATTCAAATTCAAAATCAAAAACTGATTTGTAAGCAGAGCCGGATTAAGCTTAGTAGGATCCCGAGGCACGATTCAACTTGGGTCTCTCTTTCCCTATGTGAATGGTGGACCAAGACGGAAGGCAGGGCGGCTTGGGTTGCATCATCAGAAAGGGAGACACCAAGATGACTGCCTAAATATTTTTCATTTAGTTTCCTATTGATTCTTTGGCGATTCTTCTCTCTAATGAAACATTTCTCTGTCAGTACAATATCTCCAAAAAGCACACCATGAATTTCAATGAAAATTTGTGGAAGGATGCGAAATAGGTTACGAAAGAAGTGATTGAATTCCAGGCGGATCCATGCTATATTGCTTCTCCTGGCAATGGAGTACTTTCTAGTCTTACTGTATAGTTTTTCTTCTCGGATGTAAACAATCTCAGTGTCCCCATACTCATTTTCTTCTTCTTATTTCCCCTGAGTCTATATTGAAAAATTGAAAACTCGAAATGAATTGTCGGTAATTGTACGCTTATGCCATCACATTCTATAGTATGTGATAACCATGACGAATAATGAACATTATCAGTACAAAAAGATCACCAAAATTCTAGATATCTTGGCTAGTGAGTAAGTTCTTGAAGGAGGTAGTGACATCAACCATCAGCCTGTCACTGCCCTATGACAATCCTTTGTTAGTGAACGCAAACACATCAACCAAAGACGAAATCGACTATGCTAAGGACAAAAACTTTTCGTTTACATTCAATTTATTCAAACCTCGAGCGAGCAGAACTTTACAATTTACAATCGTTATTCAACACTATCAGTTATTTGCAAGGTTTGAGTTATGTCCCTTTGTTTTGCCTTTTTGTGTATCCGTAGTCGATTTCGGCAATGGTTAAAATGAAGGATAATAACGAAAACAAGAAAAAAAAAAAGAACCAAATTGTTACTATTTACCGCAAAACTTTTTGTATAAACCAATAATTTGGATCTAAATTTTGGTTTTATACTTATGGGATTAGCAAAGAAGTTCAAATCACATCTCGAGCGAAACAAAACAACAAACAAACAAACAAACGGGGAGGGCACTAGAACTATCTGGAGTTGGCCTTTTGAGGTGAGCGTTTAGGCGTCATCTGATTTGGCGTAAGCGAGAGACATTTCGGTTTAGGAAAAAAAATGTTGATTGATTCATCATCATTTAAAAAGCCTTAAACCCGTGAATTCAATTCTATTGAAAAATTTTGTACTGTAATTAAAAATTTCAGTTAAAAAAAATTGAACGACGATTTTTCAAAAAAAATTCTCAAAAAAGAATTTACTTATGATTTTCATGAACGTTCGATCGATTTTTAAAAATTTCACTTGAAAACAAAACAGATACAATTTTGTGCAATTTCATTTTACATGAAATAAAGCCTTACGTTTTGACATTCAATCATTATTGATAATAGACTTTAATTCAGTTATTGCATAAGACGTATTTACCTTGGAGATTTTTTTCAGTAATGTCTTTTAGAATTTTACGTCTATTTGAATTAATTCTATTTTGATTAGATAAACCTAAAATTTCCGTCGGATTTTACTCAGATTCATTCGACTTTTCAATTTATTACAAAAATTAGAATGATTAATTTCTATCCCAAACTTATCTACCTCTGTCAACAAAAATGGAAACCTACATAAATTCGGTCGCGTCTATCCACCTGGACATGATATTTCCAAAAGTACTGAACGAATTTCAATGAAAACCGGAGGAAGCGTAGGTAATTGGACAAGGAAGAGGTAGTTAAATTTTGGGGTGGATCCAGGAATTGAGAGATATTTTTCTGTTTAATAATGTATGAGGAAAAATGGAAAAAAATTGTGTGGCATACACTCATGTATGCGTTTCTGACTGTCGACATGATATCTCCAAAAGTTCCTTATGAATTTCTATGAAATCCTGTAGAGGAGTAGACAATGGACTCCTGAAGAACTGATCAAATCTTTTAGGGGATCAATGCGTAATTGCCTCCCCTATGTCGTAGTTATATGTCCACATCACATGATATCACCAAAATTCCATGTTTTGTAATAAATTAAAAAGTTCAGTGGATATTTTCAAAATCTGAAGAGAATCTAAAGTTAATTTAATTAGAATAGAATTGATTTAGATATAAGTAATGTAATATCTCTATTTCTTTTCCAGTAAAAATTAAGTAAGAAAATGTACAGAAATAAATATATAGCTTTAACTATGAAACTTGAAAGTTAGCAACATACTTAATGACTTTCTTTTATCTCCTGTCTATAAAAGCACTAACTTCTGTTAATCATCGCTCACTTCAGCCCTGGCTATCAGTCGGTCCCCTCCTCTTTTTCTCTAATCTTCTATGTCTTAAATTTGCTTAAGGGAGCGCGCATGGGTTAAAATCTCCATGTGTTTAAATAGTTATTCTGATGTGCGTTTTTCTGCATCCGAGGATGGTCCCCAAGTTAGCTCCTAGATGACTTTGAATATGTGTGTCTCATCACCTCACAAACTTGGCTGCTAGCATAACACTGATAACCCTGTTTCCATAATTACTCTTTGGTTTTTGAAATAACCAAACCTTAGGGATACAAAGCATTTCAGCTATCACTGCTTCATTTACCTATCACTATAACAAGACATAACACAAAGCTCCTCTCTATTTGCCTGAGCCTTTACCTTCAGTATATCTTTCTGTTCTACCTAGCAAATACCTTCACTCTATCTTAAGAATCATATCTCTCTCTCTCATAAACCTATTATCTTTCCTTTCAAGTTATCAGGCCTTAAAATGATTGCTCTTTGAATGTTCACTTTTTCCTTTGCAGCTTCAACTGTACTGTTTATGAAAGTTCTGTTGTTTATCAAATGTATGTTCTATTTGTTTTTTCAAAACAATTACTTCTGTTTTCATTCCTTGTTTCATGAAATTCCCTTGTCTGATCCTTTTGTGACCATACATTAAAAATTACTGCATATGCTTTTGCAAAGGCTTTATGGCAGTGGATGTTTACACCTGAACCAAACATGGTGGACTATCAACTTCTGTCTTTTTCTCCTCTTTGTGATGTCATACATTTAGCCTCAATTTTACCATGCAGTAACTCCACTCTCACTACTATCATCATTGCTCCTTACAATATAGGACTTTAATACCTATAACTAGTAATCCTATACGTGGTAATCACTGACCAGGATAAAATCCTATAATAAAATTATTATGAATATAACAAAGAAAATCCCAAGGTAAATATGTCTTCTGTCTTGTGTAAATAGAACTGAAACATCTATGAATGTCAAAATGTAAGATTTCATTTAATGTAAAATTGCTGAAAATTTATGTTTTATTTTTAATTAAAATGAAAAATCAATTGAATGTTACTAAAAATCAAAGGTGAATTATTTTTTTTTGAAAAAATTAAATTAGATTGTGAGCAAATTTTGAACATTCAGTTCATTATTTAATTTACACCAAATAAACTGAAATATGAGAGTAAATTTAAATAGAAAAACTGTTTTTAACTTGAGTTTTATTTACAGCACAAAAATAGTTTCAGCTTTGTTGAGGATGAATTATTCAACATTTTTTTTTAACACCTAAATATCAGCCAACAAATGGACTTATACCAAAATAGTTATGATGCCTAAGGGCCCACGTGGAATGGCTTTGCCATGTGGTACCAAACCCATTCATAGGCACATGCACAACATGCCGAGATGGCCACATTTCCAATAATCCATGGTTTCTCTGAGTTTGAAAGCCAGGTATTTATTTAATTCTCTTATTTTTCTTGGAATTATTGTATTAGCTCTGCCAATAGTAAAGATTTTGTTATTTTTATTCATTCATTTATTTTTTTACATTTCTTCCGAAGTTCAGGTTTCTTTTTTAGTGGAAAAAAATGTGTTCGGCACAATAACTTAATCCCTCTTAGAGTGACACTTATTGAATTATGAACATCTTACCTAAAGGTTTTATTGTAATTCCAGCAAAAGCTGATTCACAAATTCTTCCTGAAAATTTTTTAAATACAGCTTTAAGTTACTGTTTGAGAAAAAGGGTTCAGATTTAGGCAACCCTCTAACAGCGAATCAAAAATCATTCTCCTCAAGTCATGACTTCATATAGTATTGGTACAATTTTTAAAAATTAATGCCAAGGTCATATTTGATGATTGTTCTTCCTCAACTACTTGGGCAGTAGAACCAACAGACATATGTTAACACTGTTGAGAAAACCAAAGATAAATTTTGCCACTTAGTCAACCATAAAATGGCCATGCTCAAACTCCTGTGAATCCAAGCAAGCAGAACGCAGCTGGATGGTCTTCATTAGAGACATTAAGAAAAAGGTATGTATTCATGACTTCAACAACCATCCATACAGATAAGATAACTCGGTGAAAGTTGCTGCCATATTTAGAATGACTGATACATACCTTGAAAAGAAGGTTCTTGCAGATGACTCCTTCATAACCCTGAGAAAGCGGGGGTAGGCATGCGGAAGTGAAAATACAGTTTCAGGAATAGCCGAAACAGGAACAAACAAACTAACTTCAAAAACCACTCAAGTGAACACCATCAAGGATGATGCTTATTTAATTGAAAGGATTTTTTCATTTATGGTGTCAAAAATCATTTCCCCTGCTCACAAATATATCCTGGCAAGAAGGTTTGAAGGGTTGCTGATGACAGCGATACTGATGGAGCTGAAGACTACTGGGCCACAACCATGACAAACCTAAAATGAATCCAGCCTTTCCAATGGCTGGGTGTCTATCAAACAAAACTTCCCATCTGAACTTTATATCCAGGGTGAACAAAATCAGGAAACACTAAAACTGGTAGACATCCCTACTGGTAGTCTACCAAATTATACAGATACCGGCAACACATACACTAACATCCACCCAGGCATATTAGATCATCGTATGAGAAAGGTAGTAGCAGCAGACCTGAATCTCCATGCCTGGGGCTGCCATTTAAACCTGGATGTTGGGGGAATGATGCAAATAACGCTTTCCACTAACAGAGGGGTGAGAACAACAACAAAGGTTTACATTGTTGACAGATTTCTGCCAGAGTCATTACAATGACAATGATGCACAGAAATTAGGATTTATCTGCTTTTATCAAAAGAGCCATAACTCCACAGAAAGGCCAGCAGAACTCAATAAAGGCAGCCAGACCTAAAAACTTGAAGAAACAGCATTGAATTCCACAAAAGCTGTGTGGAGGATTAGGAGTTATTGAGCAAATAGATACAAACCCTGAAAAAATAGCCAAAGTAACCGAAAAATCTAGTCTTGGATATGACCCTTTCTTCCAACCTACTCCACCAGCATTCTGGAATGTGCCAATCCACTATCAACCTCAAGTAAGCGATCAACTAGACTTCCTGAGAAAAGAGGGCATCATCAAAGATGTAGATCTATGGACTCCTTATAACTGTGCAATAAATGTGGTCATACAGACCAACAAAATGGGAACATCCATATGAACTTGGACAACTCACCTACAAATCTTAGGATGAAACGGACCTGATTCCATGTACAGATGCCCCAAGAAATTAGACATTAACTGAAAGAGGCAAAAATATTCAGTGAAGTAGACATGGGTTGGGGATATCATCAGATCAAAATTGACAAAGAATCAAGAAATGGAGCAGCTTTCCAAATACATGGAGGACTCCACTGCAAAGTCCTTGCCAGTTTCCAGGGAACCACCAACCAACATGACAATATTCTTGTATGGGGGCAAAATCATAAAGAACATTTAAAAAAGTAAATCCACCTTCCCTGTGAATGATATCAGATGGTTTGGTAAATGGTTCACATTCCACGGCATGGCAACTGATGCCATATAGATCAACACCATTACAGAAACAGTCCAACCGTAAAATTTGCATTTGACCATCCAACAATTTAAAAGATCCTATGATGAAATCATACCTCCCTTGAGAGAAATGCCCTGGAAGATTGCCAAAGAACTATTTTATGTTTTAGAAAGGAAAAGCCTAGCCCAGTTGTGGAGAGTAGAAGAATTTATTCAATTATACTTAGTCAGCAATACTTTCAAGTACTGGACTGACGATAAACCACCTCTTCTGCGGAAAAATGTACTTGAATATCTATAGTTTTGTGACTTTTCTTCTGTTTTTGTGTGACTAATTGTATATATTTTCTTATTTGTATATATTTTATCTTGTATTAGTTTTTAATAATACATTTTTTAAAGATTTTATTGAATTATTTTATTGTCTGTTCAAAGTTTGTAAAATATATTCCCTTGGTCTAAAGATTGCACTTTGGATGGGGGGGCACCACGAAGCAGTTAGTCTTAGGGTTCCCAAATAGCCAGCAGTGGCCCTGACTGGATTTAAGCATCTTAAAAATATTACAAACTTGATTTTGCTAATATTTTAAAGCATTGAGGTCACCATCATGAAAAATTGCCTCAAATGGATTGGACATATCTCAAGGATGCTGGATACTAGTTTCCCCATAACCATCCTCTTCAGTGAACTTGTGGCGACTTAGCATACATTGTTATGAAAATTATATGGATCAGGCCTTAGAAATTACCTGATTGGCTGCAATGGAACCCGCCAAAAATTCTAGCAACAAAATGTTAAAAATTGTCATGTGATCATACATCTGATTTATAACCAATCAGAGGTCTGGGTAAACATCTTTAGGCATCCTTAGCTTGGAGTCCTTTTTTTTCTATAAATGAGTCACCAAACTATTTTTAGCAGTTGCAGATTTGTCCCTTTAAGGGATAGTTTGTCACTCATACAAGCATGTTTCTAACTAATTTTCCCACTTCACAATTGTGCCTTTCTTCACACCGATGTACACACAAACTACTGGGATTTGTGCATAGTCTTACTTCGAAGATCATTCTCTAAGCTTTATCACTTTAAAATGAAATTAATACTAGATGATTCTTAATTGAAAGTGTGTGTTTATTTGGGTGTGACGGACTGTTTAGAAACTGTAATGAAGATCATAAATAAATGCACAGTACTTTTTGTGAAGACGGGTCCAGCAAAGATAAATACCGCAAAGTAAGTTATCTCCCTTGAATCAGAATTTTTTTCAAAACTTGACTACCGTGACAATCTGTTAAGAGAGGAATTTGTTGAAAATATGTGTTCTTATTCATAAACTGGTGGAAATAAATCATTAATGAATAACCAGACAAAAATTTGGAAAACTGATAAAAAATATCAACCATAAATTCATTAAATAAACAACACTAGTAGTTGTTTGATGAGCTCAAAAATGAAATATCTCTGTGTAATGCAGTTATTGAAATTTGGATACTTTCTTATTGATATTTTTACACCAGAGTTTTTATCATTCTCTTCTGAATCAGTTTTCTTCACAATCGTCAGAATATTTTTCAGTGATTCATTTTCTCCAGTGATTTATTTTCTTCAAAAGAACATATATTCCTAACATATTCCTCTCTACTAAGATATTATCACAAATAACCATGTTTAAAAAAATAGCCTTATCAGAAGGGGATAACCTACTTCACAAATTAAACTAAGCTGGACCCATCTTTGCAAGAAGTACCCTAAGGCAACATCAAGATGAAGATAAATGATTTCCAAATTCAAGTAAAAATGTAAGTAACGTCGTATGAAAATTTAGAAGAGAAATGTGGCAATACAATTATAGATTTATGTCTCATCATGCCACAGGCTTCAATGTTTGAATTAGTCAAAGCATTGTCCATGAAGAATGGCTTCCCAGGATAGAGTATGCCAGTTCAGTTGGAAGATACTTGTTTATTACTACTTCATACTACTTGATTTAATGGTTGAAAGGTATTCGACCTAGACAGTTGTGCTAAAAAACAACAATTTAATTATAGTAAAAATAGAATTTTATGCTCTGATGATGTAGTAAAAATGCTGAATTTAAAAATGATAAAAATATAAAAAGTAATAAAAACAAAAATAAGAATAATAAAGATCTGTTTGTTGTTGACAGAACGCTATTCTCCAAGCTCACTGCAATGCAAATCTCTATTATCTGCGTATATAAAATTCAATGTGTATTCATATTTGCTGTCATTTTTGAGGCTTTGGTGAGCTAGTGAGTTAAAGAAAAGACACGTAAAAAATTATAATGAAAATACCTTATCTAAGAATATAAATATCAAGGAACATAATATGATTGCACGAGGCATTTGCATGAAAGCTGTTAGTATGTGGGTAAATGTTTGTATTTTTGTAAGTAAGATGAGTTAGTTGTAAGCCAAATTAGCAAATGAAATAGAAGAGCAGACAAGTTTACTTTGTACAGTTTAAAAGAAATTGACTTTGAGCAACGGTTAGTTGTGAAAAGACTTGCTTAAGTTGGAAATGTATATGTATTTGGATGTGTCCTTTTGTCTATCTGTCCCCATGATATCAATGAAAGTACTCAATGAATTTCGATAAGATTGTCTTGAACAGTGGACAATGGGATAAGGAAGGGTTAGTTAAATTTTGGGGTGGATCAAGGAATTATTTTTTGATTGAGAGAGATTTTTCCAGTTTTTTTTTCATACATTTATTTATAGGCGCATGGCTGTCCGCACAATATCTCTGAAAATTCACCACAAATCATTGCCATTTAATTGTATGGTGGACATTAGGCTACAAAAGAAGTGATTGAATTTTTTGGTGAATCCATGCTTAATTACTTCTTCAGCGTTGGCGGAGGTATTAGCTCTCAGAGTGCTTTTTAGTTCTAATTTTGTGTCTTAGTGCATTTCTCTGGTAAGGCAAGGGAGATAACTGCCTAATAAAAGGTTAGTTATCTACTCTGCTCCATTTAAAAAAAATTTGAAGTGATGAAATTGTTGGTATTTTCCAATGTTAAATACTCTTATTCACTTGCCCATTAACAAATACTTGTACCTGTATTTTTGTGTCATTTATCAAAAATAATCAAAACTTCTTTGGATTTTTTTTATACACGAAACATTCAGAACCAAAGTCTTGCAGAAATGATAAAATTAATTAATAATCGATAACTTCAACTCTTAGTTAAGAAGGTGCCGAGGAGGCCACATATTATGATCATGGAAATTGCCATGAAATGGTGATTGATTTAAAAATCAGTAAGTCCCGGACAGTTTCTTTGAAGTAATCGCAATAAGCGGCTTTCTCTATCTATCCATTGGTTTATGTTATCAGCTGGTTAGTGTTATCTAAAAGGCCTTATTCTAAAGTGATCACAATAAGCAGCTTCCTTTGATTTTTAACATTTTTTAATCATTTTCCTTGTTTTGAATGCATAATGTTTGTTCAAAACAAAATATTGAAAATGAAAAACAAGTCCCTGGAAAGGGTATAACCATCAGATGGAACTTCACCTGAAGAGGGCTGGAAAATTGCTCAAGCAAAATGCCAAGGTCAAGTAAAAGAAAAAAAAATGAAAATATCTGTCAGAAAAAACTATAGAGTATATTTAGTATGATTACAGTTGTGCAATCATACTGTTACTCTTCTATATCTTTAACATTTATTCATATTTATTCTGCTCAGTTTTCAAGATATCCACACCATTCCAATGCTAATTAATGTGTGTTAAGGATGTGTAGTGCACTTAAATACAGTCTTGAAAAAAGTTAATTTTTAAGGTTTTAGTGGAAGGTTTTATTTATAATGTATTTATAATGCTAAACTTGATCCTTACTTATCTGCCATGTGTTCAGTTTTGAAGTATATGGTTACTTCCTTTGTAAGGGTTGTAAAAAATTTTCTTTAGTAATTTTTTGTACTTTCATTAAAGATTTTTTGGGATGGGTAGGCTACGTTGCAACACAATCATACTTGTAGTTCATTTAGGAAATGCCGGCTTTCGTGGTTACATATTAATGTATCAGTTTTTGCATTTCTTTGATAACTAATATTATGATTTTTTCTTAGAATTCCGACTGGCCCTTATCCAATTGGCTGTGTCTGCCTCAAAACCAGATAATTTGGCAAATGCTACCTTGAAAATCAAAGAGGCAGCTAAAAAGGGAGCACAAGTTGTTGCATTGCCCGTAAGTTTATTTTTACCTGTTTAAAGTAATTTTTAAATCCATTCTATGATTTGTAAAGGATGAAGATCATTTAAATGCATGGTTAAATTTTTGAGATTCATTTGGTAGGGAAAAGTGACATCTTCAATACAAGGATACTTATATAGTACAGGCAATCCTTGAGATTCATTCGTTCAACTTTTGTTCACTTCGGACTGTATATATTGATACCCCTAAAATAATTTCCTTACCGTAAAAATTCAGACATTTGTATATTTCTTACTGAAGTGCATTAAACTTAAGAAATTTATGCTTTCATTTTGTTCATTTTCAACCTTATATTTTAGGGCATAATGTCATAAAATGCTTGAATTATAATATATTGTGTGCAAACATTGCTTTTATATATTGTAGGTTTGTCTAAAAGTGGCCAGAGAACCCGTTATTTACAAAAATTGATAAAAGGGAAATCATCTACGTACATGAAATATTGTCTCTGGCTTGTAATTAATGAGTGAACGCAATATTCTCTGAGACTGATCCACGAAAATTGATAAATCATTTTCATTATTTAAAATACATACTTTGAATAATATCTTATGTTCAAGTTTTCATGGGTTTGTATGAAGTGTTGCTTTGTGTCTTTCTGGAACTTTTTTCTGCTTATTTCCGTTCATAAACAAGCTGACATCATGGCCATTATGCATAATCTGTGTTTGAAAACCTTTTTAGTACATTATTTGAGACTTTTCAAGATATATTAAAATGAGTTCAAAACGTAAAAATGATAATGCTAATTCGAATGTGATAAAACGCAGACCCGCATAAAACAAACACAATAGAATTAAAGATGTATTTTATTAATTGTTCAAAATCTGGCCTCAATCTCAATCTTCAGTAAGCTGGGCTTTGAACGTGAGCAAATCAACTGTGCATTCAATTATTGAGGATAAAAATAGAATTAAAGGACATGTATGAAATACAAGAAATACGTCAGTGACAATCATACCCCAAAAGAGAGTTCATTAAAAGTATGGATTGGTAACCAGCTTAGAAAAAATGCTCCAGTGAATTTCTCATGTTTTGATAATCACGATTCCCAATGGAAATCTAGTTACTCACATGGAAATAGAACCCGATTAATATGTAATTCAATGCCTCAAGATTTGAACATTGGTACATTTTTAACTAGGTGAACAAAACAGCCTGATTGATAAATTATTCAGTGATTCAAGATTTGGAAAATCAACTTTTGTATGGTTGTTCAAGGATGTAACTGGTAAAAAATTAGGAGGACTGCCTGTACACACTAATTTTATCAATGCAACTCTTGTTGTTAAGTAAACTTTATTTTTTTTCTTTTTCAATGAATTTTTTTGTTCAACTACAGAGAGAAAAGCATTGGCTTTAAAAGTGAATGAAGTTTTGTCAGTTCATCTGCATGTATGTATGTTCCAAGTTGCAGGCTACAGTCTTGCACCTTGGAAGCTGGAATTTAGCACAAGGGCCCATCATTTTAAGGCAAAGATCATAGGCTATGTAACTTTTTCTGACTATGTTAGTGGATCAAAACGTGTTTTATTTCATATTTTATCAAATTTTTGCTCATTTTATTAAAACACATAATCAAAAGATTGAATTGATCTAAATTAAAATTGATCATGTCTAATCTAAAAAAAAACAGTGAATAATGATATCCAAATTTTTAAAGTGATATTTTTGTGGGGTATTTCGGTTATACAGGCCTGTTGGAGAATGATGAAAATGTGTTTCAATCTTCATGAGTTATGGCTAGATTATAAGATAGTTGATGAGCTGTCTTCCTAAACAGTACACAGGTATTTTAGACCACATTTACTTTACTGTATAATTTGCCAGTCACACTCTTAGATTTTAACAAATATAAAAATCTGCTTGTAAAAATGTTACATCTTTATATATACTATTAAGAGATAGATATATGATCTGACAGAATGATTATGAATTGCATTATATCATACAGAAACTCATATTTGAAATATTCCCTATCATTACACAGGAATGCATCATTTAGCCAAGACAATGTAAATGAAATGAACAATTAAAGAGGACAGCTGCAGGAATGGAACTTGTGACCAATAGAGTAGCCACTTCAACATAGTTTTGCTCTTACCATTGAGCTTAACAGTTGCTGGCAATGCAAAGGCTCAAATAACTGTTTTAACTCAAAATTCTCATTTTTGTTGATTCATGGTCTATATCTGCTCTATTTGTTTCTTTCAACGTGACAATTATGTTATGAAGAAATGGATATATGATCTGACAGAATGATTATAAATTGCATTATATCATATTGACACTCTTATTTGAAATGATCTCCCATTATTACATTGGGTATGTATCATCTGGCCCGGACAACGTTATTACTGGTGGCTGTTTAGCTCAATTGTATGAGCAATACTAGGTTGAAGTGGCTACCCCATTGCTGGCATGTTCAATTCCTGCAGCAGCCCCATTTTCTTTAATTGTTTATTCTACTCAAGTTGTCCATGCCAAATGATGAATTCCCTGTGTAATAATGGGATATCTTTCCAGATAAGAGTTTCAATATAATATAATGCAATATATAATCATCTTTATGTATGTATGTCTGTCTGTCTGTCTATCTGACTTGGATATATTCTTCAAAGTTCATTTTGAAATATCCTTTCAATATTTTCAGGTGTTCTCATTCAAGTCGAGTATTTTTAAATATTTTAGAATATTTATTAATTTTCTATGATATCTTTTATGTTTATATTTTTGCTATATTGGTAATTTATAGCTTCAAAAAGAAAACAACTTCTTTACAGCATGAGAAAAATATTAGTTGGCCTTATGGAGTCATATATATTTCATTTAAAAACCTTCCTCTAGGTCCATTGAGTATGTATGGTAAATTTAGTTAGGCATATCAAACTTTTAGTATTATATATAAATAGAAAGAAATCAGATTTTAATTATTGGTGTGAGAGTGAATGCTGACCTAACAATTTTTTTCAAAAAGGGAACTCATATTTGGATTTTGTACACATATACAAGCCATTCAGGGCCTACAGCACTGCATGAAGTCAAAAGTTGAAAAAGAAATAGTTCAACTGAAAATCGATCATTGTAAAATAATATTGCTAGATGGATATAAATGTATATCATGGACTTTAAATGGATGAATATATATTTTCATCATTTGTGCTTAATAATATTTTGATACATTTTGAAACTTTCTTTCATAATTTTTGTTTTATATTTACTCATTTTTAAAGCATCAATTCAATATTTTCAGGTGAGTTTTAAAAAAAAATCCATGATTAAAAAAAATGTTTTTACTTTAGCATAACATTTAAATATTTACCTACACCTGTTTAAATATGTCATTGTTACTGCAGATTTGCACGCTTTAAGGTTTGTTAGTGCATACATTTGCATATTTCCAAGTTTGTTACTGCGATATAATTGTGTATCTTGAAATTTGACTGCATATATTGGTACAATTTAAAAAAAAAAAATGTACATTTATTTTCTGTACTTATTACAATAAAATGTCTAAAGGGATAAGAAGAATTCGATGAAGACAATGAATAAGACAAGAAAACAAAATGTGAATCAAAGGATAAATTGTCTTCAGATAGATTCAAGCAGGTAGGCTACTTACAGATTGTCAGAATCTTTTTAAAGCAATTGATAAAAAGTTTAATGAACTCATGTAATTATATTTAGTTGAGGTATTTATAAACCTTTGCAAGGCTGGGTATTTCTGCTAGTATATACATTTTCATATATATCAATGGCATGTAAATTTTCATGATGCTTATGCTGCACTGTAAATAAATATTAAGTCATTTTTTTTCTTTTTTCCTTCCATTCAACCCAATGGTTTTATTTGTAATTGGTACCTTTTATATTATTAATTAGTGATTAAACATAGAAAACACCTTCATTTTATTTATCATTTGTTACAAATAAATGAATGGTTAGAACTCATTATCTTTCGTAATTAAGCTCTACATTTTTAACGTTACTTTCTTTTCTTAAAGGAATGCTTTAATTCTCCCTATGGAAATAGCTACTTTCCAGAATATGCTGAAAATATTCCGGGGAATTCTACAGAAGTGCTGAGTAAAGCTGCCAAGGAAAATAATATCTTTCTGATTGGAGGTTGATGCTTCTTTTCTTATAATTGACATAAAATCTCAACTGTTTAATTTCATAACCTTCAGCACTCTGCATTATTTTCCAAGGGCACTAAGATTTAGTGCTCTCAGTAATCTTAAAAGCCTGTAACTTGTCTGTCTTTTCATGCATAGATTAAAATTAACATGAAATTGACTTAACAACACAACTGCAAAATTTGATTGTTCAATGATCAGAGCCACCTGTAATGGCAGGACAAACCTTTTGCCCTGCAGAGTGCTAAAGGTTGAATAAATATAATTCTGGCATAAACAAATAATATTAATTTCCAACTCACTGTTTCATCTTTAAAACCTTTTTTTCTTCGAATAATTTTGAGATATAAAAGATGTAAATCACACAAACATACAAAGGTATATTGATAAGTCTGTAGCCTAATGATAAGAAGTCATTTAATTTACATAAAAATGTGTGCTTTTCAACATAATCTCTTCACTTGTCTATGCACCCAATTCAGAGGTGAATATCAATCACATAGGCTGGAAATTATACAGTGAATATTTTTAATAACACCCTACAGACTTATTGATCCACTATCATACTTGTACTATCGTACTATCTGATTAACAAATAAGATGTGTGATTGATTTTTAGAATGTTTTAATGTCTATTCTCCTCATTCTCAGAACCTTAAAATCATTGATTACCTGCAAGTATATTTTTGGAGATAGTGATACATAGTGGTGTAACAGTTACTGTCATAGAAGATGACATTAGCAGACACAGTTTCAAGAGTTTATGCTCGCTTCACACTAATATCTTTGAAGGAAGCATGAATCCACTTCTCCCTCAAGCTAAGGGTACATAGTAGGGTAGTTAGAGCCCTTTAGTCCATCTAAAATAAAGTTACTCTGACAGAAAGTAACCGCAGCCTTGCAGTCGCCATAGTTAGTCCCAAGTATAGGAGAGCTGGGAATGAGTCTAGCAAGAACATTTCATGGATATGGTTTTTAGACTAGTGAAAAAAAACAAAAAACAACTGAAAGAATGATCAAATTTCTTTCTCTCACAGTTTATGACAATTTTGAAATGAATGTTATGAAAATTATCAAGAATAAGATCCAATTGAAACATATACTCTCTTTTCTAATGATACAAGTTAGCAAATGCAAATTCAAGGAATCATAAAATCAACTAGATTTTTAATTGTTAACCAAATATCTATTACTGATTAGTATGGACAAATACCAGGATAGAATGGGCTCTCTAGCTATGATTGGCAACCAGTCTAGGGGATGGACAACTTATTCACAAATAGAAATTAATTAAAAAGTCCAATTGACAATCCGTTGTACTTTGGGTAACTTCGGAAAAATCTGAACATATTGATCAAGCTGTTCAGATTTCCCTAAAATATTTATTATCAACTCGATGTCATCTCCTTCAAAATAGTTCCCTGGTAAACCAAACATTGATGAAGACATTCCCACTCCTGGAAGCCTTCAACTGACCAAATGTTTGATGTATGGCTCCCCAAGGGAACTATTTTGAAGGAGATAAAGTTGATTTGTAATTCAGTTGATAAATATTTTTACACAATCAGTCTCATTACTTTGTAAAGAGATCTTGTGTATTTATGTATCTTGTTTTCATTTTTTTTCCTTTATTGTTGCAGGATCAATACCTGAATCTAAAAATGGCAAATTGTTTAATACGTGTCCTATATTTAACCCAGCTGGAGAAATCATTGCAACTCATCAAAAGGTAATTTGACTTATACGTATGTTGCAATACTGCTGTTATGCTATGATCTATTTTTATTACTTTAATATATTGAATAGAAGTTATTTTAGTGAATGACTTGTTATTTGATGTGTGGTGTTTTCACTATGTCAGCACCTGTGTGTTTATATACACAGGCCATTTGGAAATTATCAAATTTATTCAAATGATCTAGAACCTTTCAATCTGGGTCCCAACATCAACGATGCCGTAATATGACACTATTGAATTAATCAGAGAATACATGGTGAAAGATAGGAAATTAGAAGCTTTATATTATCAGAGGTGTGGGTTGGCCTAATGGTTACCAGCTTGAAAAATGGAATCTGCTGATTATACTTGAGATGCTTATTTTCATGTGACAATAATGTCCTTGAGAAAGGGATGAATTCTCTTTGCGCTACGCAATATTCCAAAATGTCCTGTCACCGGCGTGCCATGATGGTTGATGAAGAAGGAGGTGGGTGAGTGAGAACTTGGGCAAACCACTCTACCATAACTACCTTACCTGTCGGAACGATGGCAGCAAAAAGTTTTCATCTCACTAGTCAACATTGGCAGGGGTCAAACCAATATTATCTGAAAATTTTTTTTCAAAATCCTGATAATTTGGGAGAGGGTTTCTCTTCTGTGATATTGATATTTATCAACCTGGGATCAAATTACTCATGATTCATAAAAGGTGTTGATGTGAGCAGAATACAATGAGTTCTCATTACTTGACCAGGTTCACCTTGCTGTTATCGATGTCCCTGGTAAAATTCAATCCAAAGAGTCGGAAACATTGAGTCCTGGAAGCAAACTGACCTGCTTTGACACACGTAAGGTATTTTGCACATTTACATTGGCTTAAGTGAATATAAAATAAATCATACATCCTGTTCTTTCTTCTTCTTTCAACCTTGGGTATTTAAATATGTCACGGAACTAAATGTATCTATCTCTCAAAGTTTCATTTGTACCTTTAATATGATTTATTACACTGCTAAAGAAAAAACCCAAATCAGCGGAATATGATGACTATTCAGATTGGATGTAGGAGTATTGAAATGTTGTGTCATACAAAAATTGGCTTTCATTGGAAATGTTCAAAAGCAAATAGGAAAAGCTTGTCTGTATTTTTGTGTTATATTAACTCTTAAATTAAGAAAAAAAAATGAATATTATTCCGAAGGGGATTGACTACTGGTTAAAGTTACCTCCCTTCAACCTTTGAGTAAATTCTTAGATTTCCATTTAAAATTTTTTATTCCCTCTATCAATTAGAGTGGCATCAAGAAGTTCATTAAATTAAGAGTTTATTACAGATACTGTAAATTATCCGTAGAAGGTGTTGTGTGGTTTAACAGCTCCCAGGATGAGAAATAGAATTAGCAAACTGAGTTTGAACCGATAAGGCTGTTCGTGTTTACTTCATCCTGATACCCTTGGAAAGAACATGAATTCACTTTTGTGTTCTGTCCCATTGCTAGATATCTTGACGAACATATCTTGTCACTGGCATGTAATGATGGTCAATGCAGAACAGAATAGGTAGATGAGCCCTTGGGCAAACTGCTCTCCTAGGCAGCAAAAGTTATTGTCAATCACATAACGGATTAGGTCAGAATTCTGATTAAAAAATTGATGTTAATTCTCATTCTTCGTGTTGGAAGATTCAATTATTAACTTTCTAATGCAAGTCGATACAATTCAAAGACAAAGTTAATTTTTTTCTGCTTATATTTCATTAAAACTCAAAATCAAATCATTATAGCAAATCTAGTACATTCAAATCTCTATATAAAAGCCAGTATCTGTTCATTTGAAATGTGCAAAACATGTTGTACTATGTTTTTGTTCATGCCTAACAGTGTAGACCAGATACATTAAAACAGTGTCATGGCAGACAGCACTCTAGTATATGATAATGTATAGTATACAGCTAGAAACTGTCAACTTAATCTGTCACCAGAATTGTCAAAATAGGTTTTTTCAGTTCTCAAGTTGGTCAAGCTGGCTATGTTTATATATATCACGTGTTTTCGCCTCACCAATGGAGCTAGAAGGCTGAAAATTTAAGCATTTACTTCTTATTATGTCCAGTAGAAGAATTTTTTGTTTTTTGAAAATTCCCCATAAAATAGGTTTTTAGAAAGGGTTTAAATTTGCAATGTAATTTTATGCTTAAATAGTTTGTGCCTGCTGTTTTTTTTTTTAAATTTAGACTGTACAAGATACAAAAAAAGGCAAGAGAGAAGTAACTTAGTTATTGATCACCTCCTTTGCCAAGTTTTTAATTGATTGCACTAAAATTATATGCTATTGATCACATGAAGGTTTCTATTGAGTGACTAACCAGACCTGTTTCTGTTTTTGTCTTGTTTTTTTCAATTAAAGTCAGTAGATTATAATGGTGGTTGTGCTTCAGTCGCGGTGGTTACAATTGGCCAAAAGTGAACATTTCTCATACAGTAACACAGAGCTGGAGAAAATAGACCACTACATCTACCCAGGACAATGAATTTCCATGAAATCCTCAAAAGAAGAAGAAAACAAGCAAAGAATCATAATAGGTTGGCAAGATTTCGGTAGAGCAAGCTCAACTTTTGAGAACAAGAAAATCCCACTAGTCTTAAAAAAAAGGGTATACAATAAATGCATTCTACTGAGAGTCACCTATGGAGCTGAATCATGGAATCTAACTGGAAGATTGATTCCCAAACTGAAAACCATACAACATGCACAAGAGAGAATCATACTCAACCTTGCATGGAGAGATCAGAAGACAGCTCAGTATATTAGAGAAAAAACAGGAGTCCAAGATATGATAGTAACCATTAGAAAACTCAAATGGCAATGGGCTGAACATGTTGCAAGAATGGCAGACAACTGCTGGACATCACAACTCACAACATGGATGCAAAATTGTGGCCAACAGAATGTAAGATGGCGTGCCGAGTTAGACAAATTTTGAGGGTGTTGGCTCCGCGATGCCCATGATAGAAAGGTCTGGCGAATCTAGAAGAAGGAGAGAAATAAGGTGAAGCTACTCCTACTTGGTGAATTGCAACAGATTGCTTGCAGCCTACATCTGCCCACCAATATATTAATTCCAAAAGTTGAGGTAATGATATTGCATTCTAAAAATAGAAATAGATGTAACAAATGACAAAAATTAATTTATTGATAATAAAAGATTGTTTACATCAGATAATAGTGTCTAATCTAATGAATGAAATTCATAGACAAAATGTCAGCAAAAACTCAATGAAAAACCCTTGTAGATAAGTCATTCAATGTACCAAACATGTTCCGGTTCTTAGTCAAAATGTTGGATCAGTTGCCTTTTAATGGTGTTCATACACACAGTGGCATCATTGTATTAATAAAGCTGTTAAAATTTACTACAGCATGATTCTGTTGCTGATTGTATACTTTCCATACATTGGTAATTAGTTAATTCTTCTTTCTATGAGATAGAGACTTGTGTGAGAAATATTGTGAAAGTGGAAATGAATAATTCAAACAAATAATAAAAAAACTTTTGACAAAGTGAAAATAGTTCCCCCATATTTCTTGGATTTAATGACATTCAGTTTTTATTCTTTCCTTTTTAAGTTGTGAACTTGCACTTTGAGGAAACACTTTACAGCTTCTCTTTGACCTATCCGAATCGCCAGCATTGATAATCTTGTTTTGGGATCATTACCGGTTAAAAATTTTGAATTTTTCTTTTCTGAGGTTGACTCCAGGTATCTAAAACTAGGGAAGGTTGAACAGCAGATAAGGGGAGACCACTGTGTTATGTTTCACGTGAAAGATACTTTCCAGCTATTTCTAGTAAATTTATGTACAAAATAGTGGGACTATACATTAATTTAGATAAAAGTCTACAGTGAAATGTTATCATATAAAATTTCAAGAAAAATACCTGTCATTTTTTAGATATTTACTCTCTTCTGCTTAAACTTGTCCAAATTCATAAAATGCTTTTTTTCATATTTAGTATACACAGCTTATCTTTATCTAAAAAAATAATCATTCTCTGTCATAATCTTTATTTGGTAGCAAGAAAAATTTGATGTATTGATTCATTTTTGTCATGAAAATGATATTTTTGATTAAAATTCTTTTCAATTGTTATTGCAGCATTTTGCAAGATTGGCATTGGGATCTGTTATGATATCCGATTTGCTGAAATGGCACAAATTTACGCTCAAAATGGTAAGGAATCTATCACGATTGAAAGCACCAAAGGATTTCTTTCTTAAAATTGTTTATTTTCATTAAACTTTGTATTGGGAATATGCTTATCACAAAAAAATGATGAACAAAGCATCTTGATAATTTGTACAAAAGACATACTTACAATGTAAGACAGTTGAGAAAACAAAGAAAAATATATTTATATATACTAGGTAACTAGTATTAATCGTATTTGGCAGTTGTAGGGCAATATTGCTCTTTTTTCAAGTTGTACACATTTTAGCTTACTCTCCAGCTGCAATTCTTCACTATTTTAAAACTAAATAGATCAACCATGTAGAGTTCATTTCATCAGAAATTAAATGAAAACACATCTCATTAAATTGATTTTGCTATTGTTTACATAGAAAGAAGCTAAAAAGTCTTTTTTGAACCTGAATAAATTGATTCAAGTCCAAGTTTTGTTTTATATCTCATTCAGCAATAAAAAGCTGAATATCCATGATGGAAATCCAGCCTATAAACTGTAGTATCTACAAACTTGAAAAATGATTTAATACTTTGTATCCCCAAATGGTTTTTAACTCCACAATTTGTTTCTGTTAGTCATTGTGCTTAATTGTTGTATGCTAAATTGTTGATGCAGAATTGTCTTGCATGGAAATGTTGATGAACCAAATGAAATACAGTTTCTAAAAGTTTATAATGATTTGCTTTGCTTTGTGCAGGTTGTAAATTATTGATCTATCCAAGTGTGTTCAATATGATTACCGGCCCTGCACATTGGGAACTTCTACAACGGGCCAGAGCCATTGATAACCAATTGTACGTAGCCGGAATATGTTCTGCTCGATGTGAGACAGCCTCTTATATTTCTTGGGGACATAGCACAGTAATCAATCCTTGGTAAGTCAAATGAACTTCAGCCAATATTTTCTTCACTTCAGATCTGTAAAATTTTCACAGACAGTTTTACAAACTAGATGAGAATAACATTACTGTTTAAAGTTCTTCACTATGAATTCGTTATATTTTTTCATCAATTTAAAAAAAAAATGTCATAATGCTATTTAAGTAGTTACCGTACTTCTTTGTGCATTGCACGATTCTAGTATAATATAAGTGCTAGATTTAGAAGTTGAAAAAATGGTATGAAATTTTAGCCTCTTTTATTTCACAAGCACTTTGGCTACAATTCAACAGTTCCACGAGGTCTTCTCTTCCAAATTTCTGTACTGCAATAGCGCAGTGGTTAGAGAATCAGACAGAATTACTGCAAGTAATCTAATGGTTCTAGGTTCAATCCCAGTTTGAGACAACAATAATTCGAAAATACTACTACTGCTAAGAGGGGAGTGCAGTCTATATACCCCTGTCGGTTAAATAAAGGGTTTGGTCCGTTACTTCCCCCACACCTACCAGATGATACCTGATGAAGGCCGTAGAGTACAACGGCCGAAACGTTGTATGAAAAACAACCAAGATGAGGATAGTCCGAATAATAAGAGAAATAAATTGCAATAGTGCAGTTATACAATAAGTGCCCACTAACAATGATAATTATTTCAATTTCATCAAATAAATAGATACCCACCTTTGTACACCTTGTACATTCGGTTTGAAGCCCTTGTTTTTAAATCTAGGAGAAGTTCAAATTAATTGAAAAATAAAAAAGTTTTATTCCCTTACTACTGAAATGTTTTTGCCTAATTCAGTTAATTTTTACAGATGGTTAGATGGTTAGCTATGTCAGTCAAATATATTTCTTATTGGGTGTGGGGTAGGGAGTTGGATCATTTCTGTCATTAAATAGGCCTAGAAATAGGCCTAATTTAGGTAATGTATAAAACTTTTCTGTGTACTTTCGTGTATAGCATGACCGTCACCTATCTTTTCTCAGATTTGGGTACAGAATTTTCCGTGTGATACATGAAGAAATATGGTAACTTTTTTGTTTCAGTTATCTTCTGATATTATGAATTGTTAATATCCTCTCATCAATTTTTGACTATTCTCATAATTTTTGCTGTTTTTTTCACACTGTTTCAACAGGTCTTGAGGGATCCGCATTTGTGAGTCGCAATGTCCAGCAGTTGTCTGATATTCTTGTTAATGGCTTGTTTGCTCTCTAATATATTGTGCTGCTTTGTGATCTTTCCATGTAATGATTAGCATGATTTTTTTCCCTGTGCATATGTAATATTTTGAAGTAATTGGTTACAAGTTTTGATTTTTGATTAATACCACTAATAATGATATTTCTATTGTTGAGTCTTCGCATTGTTACCATCAGAGAAAATACAACAACAACAACAACAACAACAACAACAACAACAGCAATGATAATAATAATAATAATAATAATAATAATAATAATAATAGTAACAGTAACAGTAACAATAATAATAATAATAATAGTAACAGTAACAATAATAATAATAGTAACAGTAACAGTAACAGTAACAATAATAATAATAATAATAGTAACAGTAACAATAATAATAATAATAATAGTAACAGTAACAATAATAATAATAATAATAATAGTAACAATAACAATAATAATAATAATAATAGTAACAATAACAATAATAATAATAATAATAATTAAAAAAAAAAAATGAAGTGTTCCACTGGAAATACCTGCTCACATGGTACATTTGTGATCTGTCCCATGACTTTTAAGTCAGCCCCTGGCTCAAGTGCTCTAAACTAATCTGTGCAGTGTTGTTAATAACCTAGTCTAACCAATTTAAAAAAATTATCTGTTGCATGCCTGAGCACGTAAGTATTACTGTTTTCTAATTTACTTCCCTATCATAGTTAACTAATAACCTACCTAAACCTAAAAATCTACATCTAACTAATTCTAATGATCATGTACTGACATTCGACATATGTATATATTCATGTATAATTGATTATGTACTATGGTGAGTTCTTCAGACTTTATATATTATATCATATAGTAATTTGCCAATTGATATTTGTATATCTTGGTAGTACAATCTTGCCACTACTGCACGTTACATGATTCTTAGTTTAAGAGACGATTTCTTGGTCAAGTTCCATGTTTCTGCTCCATGATTATTGAGAGGATGCTCTATTTGTAGATCCTACTTTTTAAGACCAATGAGATCTTCTTGGTCTTGAAGATTGAATTTTCTCTGGCGAAAACTTGCCAACCTAAGGTCACTTTATTTCTTCTCTTTTTGAGGATTCAATAGAGATTCCTTGTCCCACGTGATCTACTTTCTTCAGCTCTTTGTTTCCAATTTTAATTGTTGTTTGTATCCTTATTCTTGACATATTTCTTGCACATGACATTGTTTTTTTTTACCAAGTTCATGTGCAGACTAACTTTTCGGCTTTCTTCATTCAGCTCGTTTCATATGCAAAATTGTGTCTGGCAAAAAATTAGATAGCGTGATGATTTGAACATGTTCAGAATGTTTGGCACAGTGAAGCTCGGGAGCCAAAACTACTAGCAGACGTTGGAGGAGGCCAATGTCCAAAAACAAAACTTCAAAAGGCTGATTAGTGATAATATTTCAACATGACCATTCTTCCTTGAAGTGATTATCAAGCTCAGAATCTCCTGTTGGTCTTGAATAAGAAAGATGAGGATAAAACAAAAAAATTATTGAATAAATGACTTTTACTTCAGATCTTATATCACTTTGATAATCAGCTCTGATAAAATAAATAACTCTGGTACAATTTATGAGTTATTACTAGCTAAACCATTGGAAATTCCACAGGTATAAAATTCAGACAAGTGAACAGAGAAATAACATACAAAAATATTTCATAATGTTTCATGAAAATATCATAGTTGTTCATTTTGTATGAAATGTGTTCATAAGAGGGTTTACTGCCATGTTATACAGCTTATGCAACCACATACAGATATAGAAAGCTCGTACTCAGTGGATTAGACAGTATTTTTAATTAGGAGGGGGTAGGTCACTGGTCAGATGAAGTTTGGCTGTAAAATGGTTTTCCAAGTTAATTATTTTCATACAATGCCAAGCTTTCCATTGTCAGATTTATCGTGGTACCTTGCAAAGTTGAGTTGGATTTGAAATTTTTCTCTTTTCTTGATAATATTTCAACTGTATTTCTCACATACTGATGTGTTTAACATATTTTTTTGCTTAATACAATTGTTTGCTACAAAGCATCTTTTCTGTGAGACGCAAGTTCAGTTTTGTGGAAGAACCAAATCTAAAGTAGAAAGGAATAAATGAGAAGAAAGGAATTTTGGGATGGTCAGATAAAGTTTGGCTGTAGAATGGTCTTCAAGTTTATTATTTTAGTAAAATTCTAGAATTTTCCACATATCAATCTGTTAGAAACTGCCAACCAGAACTGTTACCATAGGTTTCTTCAGTTTCCAAATTGATCTGGCTATGTAAATTGTTTATCCTTATTATATCAAGATTGAACATTTTTTTTTACCCCTTCCCCCCAATAATTTAATTCATAATGTAAGTTTATGCTAAATTGGCTCCTTAATTTATGTCTGGCAGCATTCACGCTTGTTTTTTTTGTTTTTTTTAATCCCATTTTTTTAATGATCAAAAGTGAGAGAAGTAATCTTTTCATTGATCACCCCCTTTTCTAAATTTTTGATTGGTGATTGCCAACACAGGATGCTCCCAGAAGAGCGACAGTTTCTATTGAGTGTTTAGCATATTTTCCCATAGTACAATTGTTTGTTGTCCTAGGGCCTTGAGCGATGGGCATTACCAGTGGTACAATCAGGTGCTAAAATTTCTGGATCATATTATGTCAACAACATTCAGCCCAGATATTGTTATTTTCCCTGATCCCTCAAAACAGGTAATCATATGGGAATCGACAGTGCCATGGGAGGGGAATCTGAAAAAAACACATGAGATGGTAGAGCAATTTACGTACTAAGGTTGGCAGGCTATGTGGTACTTTATTGAGTGATTGGTACTGGGGTTGTGCAGCTAGTTCATTATGTAAAACCCGATGGGTCTTAGGTTTACAGGTACAAAAAAAGAGGAAAGCAATTCAATCAATTACAGAATCAGCAGAAAGAGCAAGAAAGTGGCTGTGGATTAAAAGGACCTGTACATTGAATTTGGCTATTTAAAGTAGAAAGTGTTAGGTGGGGCTAATTACAAGAGACATTACTTGTTTATACTCATTTGTACTCATTTTCTTGTTTCTACTCATTTTCTTGTTTATACTCATTTTCTTGTTTCTACTCATTTTCTTGTATCTACTCATTTTCTTGTTTCTACTCATTTTCTTGTTTCTACTCATTTTCTTGTTTCTACTCATTTTCTTGTTTCTACTCATTTTCTTGTTTCTACTCATTTTCTTGTTTCTACTCATTTTCTTGTTTCTACTCATTTTCTTGTTTATACTCATTTTCTTGTTTATACTCATTTTCTTGTTTCTACTCATTTTCTTGTTTCTACTCATTTGTACTCATTTTCTTGTTTCTACTCATTTTATTTTATTTTTTCAATAGACAACCACTTGACTAAGACATTATTTCTGGGATTAATCAATTACTAATTGTTTTTTGTTTTATTTTGGAATCATTCCCTTATCTTCAATATAAAGGTTTTCCATTAAGTACTCACCAAGAATGTGGAGCCATCTTACATTGCTAGTGTCATGGTGAAAACTTGAATCACCTGCACAATCGACTGGAAGAAATAATTGAAAACCATTGTAATGGTATTATCTTAAATAATTGTTGTTACACTGTCAGAAGCAAGAAACAGCATCCCATTGGTTATTTGTGATGTCAAAGTTTGGAGGGAGACATATGAAAGATCAGAGTCTGAAAGTTACTTACAGTTTAAGTTGGAGAAGAAATTGGTAGTTTATTGCCATTGAAGTGCAAGTAGGGGGGTCGTCTGGGTTGATCAAAGCCTGTCTGATGTTGCAAGATCCCCAATGACCCTAAAAACATAACATCACTGAGGATGCATCTCTGCACATTCACAAAATATATATTCAATGGAATGTCTCAAAAAAAAAAAAAAAAAAAAAAAATTTTTGTCCCCTCCCCTGGTTTTTAGTGGGGGATTCAATTTGCAATGTAAATTCATGCTTAATTGATCCCCCACTTTGTGTTTGGCAGCATTCATGCTTGTTTTTTTCGAAATTCAGACTTTTTTTTATTGATCATCACCCAACAAAATGCAAGAGAATTAATTTATTCATTGATCAACCCTTTTTCCAATTTTTTCATTGATCATGCCCAACACAGCTTGCTGCCAAAAGACGTTGGTCATGTGACAGTTTCTATTTAACGCATTTTCTCTTATAGTACAATTTTTTGCTCAAGGAAATAAGAAAAAGGAATTGATGGTGTAGATCATTAAGAGGACAAAAAAACTTATTTAATGTTATGAATAATTCCTCTGAAGGGGCAAAAGACCTCTACAGCCAGCTCAAACATTTCCTTGAATTTTTGAAAAAAAATATTTAAAACATTGGAGAGGAAAGTTTCCAGGACCTGAGCTTCAATCTGAGTATGCCATACTTTTGGGTAATTCTCAAATAGGATTGACAGTCCCCTATGGCCAGCTTGGGCATCTTTTTACATTAGTGTGTCTCTAGCAATATTTCTACACAGGCAGCTGTTCTGTGGAGTACTCCTTCAATGGGGTAGTAGACCTGTACATCAAGAATGGTTATCTACCCACCGTGGAGTATCTAGGACCTGACCTTCAAATACCCTGGTCAGCAATACTAACGGAATACTCTCTCAAAGGGTCTGGCAGACCTCTACCGCTAACTTTGGTATCTGTCAGGAGAAGGAAAATCCAACAAAACTTATGACCTAGGAAGCTTGCTCCCATCTTTCCACTTCTGTGGACATGGCTTGCAAACCCTTGCTCACTTTAAAATTCCCAATTGTGCAGGGATTTTGGCTATTCACATACAAGCCTCACTGTCTGAGGTATGGAAAGCTCTCCTGGATCTTTGCTTGTTAAGCCAAGTCATCATACAGAGTGTCCATAAAGTCTCTGTCTCTATTATTACACTATTTAAACTATTTATCGACACCCTGTTTATTAGTCTCTTGATCAGCTTCTTTACAGCTGATTTTGTATGAAGAAAAAGCATTAATTATTCACTATGCAGAAATCCATGTTCTCTCTTTGACTTTATATTGTGTCAACTTACCATTTTGAAGAAAAACATTCAAGTAAGACTATAAAGCTGACATTATATTCCTGTTATCTTTTTTTAGGGGTGACGTGGTTTCTACTACAGAACATGCTGAAGACATTGTGTATGCAGATATTGGTAAGTTTCTTCTTCTTTAATAAATTCCTGATATTTTATTATACATTCCTGCTTGGACATATGTAGGTGCATCAATAAGTCTGTAGTTTAATGATGGAAAAAGTATCTATTTTATACAACATATACTTATGTTTCAACATAATTTCCTTCCTCGTCAGTGCGTTCAACTGAATAGCTCTCCACAGATCAAACAGTATACAGTGAAAATTTCTGGTCAAAATCTGGCTAATAACAGCGGATTCATTGATGTATGCTTGTAGATGATTATGTACAAGATATATTCAAAGTCTATATAATATGCAAATGGAAATATCTATTCAAGATACAGGTCTGGTTAGTCACTCAGTAGAAACTATCAGATGACCAATGTCTTTTGGATGCTTGTGTTTGGAGTGATCAATTAAAAGAATTGGAAAAAGAGGTGATCAATGAAAAAGTTACTTCTCTCTCTTACTTTGTTGGGCAGTGATCACCAAGAAATTAGAATTTTCAAAAACAAACTGAGGGACCAATTTAGCATAAACTTACATTGCAAGTTGAATCCCCTACTAAAAAACCTGTACAGGGGAAGTTTTTTCCAATACAAAAAAAGGAGTAAATGTTTAAATTTTCAGCCCTCTATCACTAGTTAGGGTGCTATGTATGCATGATGCATACATACATAGCCAGCCAGCCAGCCAGCCAGCCAGCCATCCTGACCTACTTGAAAACTGAAGAAACCTATGTTGACAGTTTTGGTTGAAGTTTCCTAACAGCACATTTGTGGCTACTAGAATAGTATCCTTAAAAAATGATGGGATTATTTACGTATGGATAAATTAAGCGAATTGATATTTTAATATAAATGCATTCATTGCAAACAAAAAAGTGCATAACTTGAATAAAATTATTTTTCTGTTGATTTTTACAATCCTTCATTTTTTTTTTTTTTTCGATATCTAAAAACAGTGCAACAGAATTGGGTTAAAAACAAATTTCTCTTTTGATATTAGAAAAACATTAATTACATTCATAAAACACCAGAGATGCTTATATTTAGTGATATTGTTTTCCATGTCGGTTCCGAAACAGCTGTAGCAATAGTAGTTATCATGTAGATGCGAACACACAAACACAGGAGAACATTGTTTGGCCTTTTCCCATTCTGATTGCTTCAGCATGACAGAAACTAACAAACAAATAAACAAAAGTGACAAAGGTTTATTATATATATAAAGTAGTCTAATTTTGTGGAAATTTACTGGAGTTCTTTCATCAATAAAGGGAAGCTACTCTCACAGATTTTTGAGAAAAAAAATATGTTTCAATGTAAAATTCAGTTTACAACAGTATTTTTAAAGAGGAAAATAGGCAAACAGAAATCACTACGTATTTTCCAAAGGATTACAATAACACTTAGGACTCCTGTCTCCCCCACCTCTCCCATGCACCAAGACCTACCCTTTTTTCTCTTCCATGCCCACTTAGTTTTCTTTGTTTTGAAAAAAAAAAATCTTCATCACCCTTTTTTGAAAAGATAATTAAAAACAGAAAAATTTTGTTCTCAAGTGTTATCTTCTTTTTACAGGAAAGTAATAATAATAATAATGATATATGCATTTATAGGAAGCACCCTTTTTGAGAATTTGGTTACTCAAGTCCCCACTAGACAAAAGTGATTGAAAATCTATGTAATCATTGCAGTTGATAAAAACAAAATCAAAGTCTATAAAAGAAAAATTAGAGGCAAGTGAAATTTGTCAATAAAGTTATGTAACACTGGACAGGAACGAAAATTACAAAAAGTATTAATTTACTGAGTTCATATAACAATGAAAGTCTCAAAACAAGAAATTTTATTTTTTTCAAAGTCTGGTTGCTAAATAACTGAAACTCTTGTGTCCGTGGATAGACCAAAGTTTTGTCAAAAAATAATGAAAAACAGATTTTCATTGATATCAACATAGAATCTAGCCATTTTGAAGTGAATTTTTGGCTGAAAAAGTAAATATACTTCTAGTATGATACTTAATTTGCATTAACAAAATTTTTGCATGTTTTTTTTCCACTTTTAAGGGTCAATATGGAGAGTTAATTCATTTTCCCACTTTTAGGGGTTGAAAAGGTGGGGGAATTTTATTTTGCACTTTTAGGTGTTCAAATAGGGATTTTCCACTTTTAAGGTTCAAAATTGAGGGGGAATTTTTTCACAAAAAAGGAGGAGAAATTTCTGTGCACCTTTAGGGAGCAAAATGGAGGGGTAATTTTTTCCCCCTTTTGGAGGTCAAAATAGAAGGGGATTTTCTTCATACTTTCAGAGCTCAAATTGAGGGTAAATTCTTCTTTCCACTTTAAGGGGTCAAATTGGAGAGGAATTCCTTTTTCACTTTTATTGGTTGTAATCTAGGGGAAGCTGTTTTTCATTTTCTGGAGTCAAAATTGAGAGGAAAATTTTCCCTTTAATAAGTCATAATTGATTCAAGCTATTCTTGCTTTCAAAGTGTCAAAGTGTGGTTGTATCTGATAGAGTAGAGAAGGGGAAAAAGTAAATTATTTTGATAAGAGGGTAGAAAGGGAGTGGACAGAAAAGGAAGTTAAGTAGTTTACTGGATGGGTAGGGAAATTTTTGTATGTGCAATTAATCCATGTTTGTGTGACAGATAAAATTACGGATTAGCGACAATGACTGGAAATGATAAGGGCGAAAATGAGAATATAGAGTGAGAGAAGGGTAGAGGCATTGGATAATGGATAATCGGTCAGCATCCATGGGATTGGCTAGTATTTATTAAAAGTTTCAAAAACTTGTATTTTAGATTTGAGAACAGGTAAAAAAAGGATATAGCTTTTGAATAAAGCTTAATTGTTGAATTTTTGATTTTTAATATGTATTTTTTTTGTTTTAGATACTGATTATGTGGATGAGGTCCGAAAGCAAATACCTCTTAGGCAGCAGAAGAGGAAGGACTTGTATGAAATAGTTAACCATTCCTTTTCTTAAGACTCATTACTTACTGGTTATAATTTTCCTTTTTCTTCAATTCTGGGGAATTTAAGAGCACTGTCATGTTACTGAAATACACAGAAGAAAAATGATAATTGAGTCATAAATTGTATTTCTTCTCTTTTTTTTTTTTTTCCATAATAAGAGGAAGAAATTACAGAGGAAACCACTTATTGTGATCACTTTGGGACTGGGTCTTTTAGATTACAATAACTTGCTGATAACAATGAGCAAAGGATGAAAAATATTGGAACAATTTACATTCATTGTTATAAATTTGTTATATTGTTAAATTTATTGTTATAAAGAACCACATTTTATAAAAAAATCACTATCAATTTTAATTTATTTTAAATGAAGTCTTTGGGACCAAATAAGTTATCTTGGTAAGGTGTTCAAGGGAAGAAAAGACGATTTTTTAACGCTTTTCTAAAGAAACAAATGCAAATAAACTGATCTCTCTCTATTTTTTGGTCTCTCTTTCTCTCTCTCTTTCTCTTTCTCTCTATTTAACAATGTGTGCGTATGATTTTGTCATTGTATATTTACTTATCATTCCAGACAAAGATACAATTTTTCAGGATACCATTTTATGTCATTTTCTTTTGTTTTTAGTTTAGAACTAGTATTTGTGACAGATTCTTGAAAAGACCCCTAATGTCCAACCAAACATTTATATACATCATAAGTATATATCACCCGTGGCCAAGTATGTATATCAATATCATAGTAAATACAGAGGTAGCTGCTTATTGTGATCAGTTTGGGACAATATCTCTTAGATAACAATAGAGCCATTCCATATCAAATCATCCAATTTCAGGAACTATCCCAAAGTCATCCTTTCAGATTCTCTTGAAGAAAAAAAATCATGGTTGTTCTTATACCAAACTTTTGGAGAAATCCAAAATATTAGGTCTGTATCTCTCATAGTTTTGAAATTTTACTCACTTTTATGAATTCTATCAAACAAGCCTTTTCGTCTAACTGCCAACATTTACAGCCACTTTGATACAGCAAGTACAAATTTTGTAATTTGAGCTGACTTTTTCGGTAGAATTAAAAAATATAATCAGATCAGGTGTATCTCATTTACTTTTCTTCCTATAAAGCTCCAAAAATGTCTGAAAGTCCAAAATGTAAAAAGATGACATCCACTCTTGAGACCTTCCAACTCAAACAGAATGCAAGATGAAGCACTCCTAATTTTTTTCCAGTCATTTAAAACATATTAGGTTGCGTGTGTTCTGTAAGCATACTTATTACTGTTATAAGAATGTTAGAATGATTGTTTGAAATGTGCTCAATTTTTGAATGTCCTTATTTGACTGTGTGGGCAGTTAACCATCACTTTCGTATTTTCACCATGTATTCTTACGTATCTGAAGATGATCTGACAAGGGTTTTTTTTCACTATTTCTTAGCTTCCTTGCACAAATATAATTTTGTAATTCATATGGGGGTAGTGAAAAGTTTTTGGCTCAAGAAACAATGTTAGTTCTTGGTCTGATTTCAATGGCCAAAATCTAAGCAATATTTTTCACTGGGAAGAATGTTTTTTTTAAAATTTTATGAAGTGACAATTTCCCTGACTGTTGCACTTGAAAAAAAAAATTGTTTCTAGATCATTCCCTTCTTGTTCAGGTCAATAACTTTTCAGCACAACCTCATCTTGAATATTCAAAGCTATATCAATCAAACAAAATGACTTATACAATGAGCAAAACCTACTGATTTGCTGAAATATTTACAAAATCAATTTTTGTCAAATTTATGCAACTCTTCAACATTCTGATGGTTCATATTTACTGGTGATGAACAAAAAATTTTGGCGTGAAATCAACGACTGGGAAAAAAAAAGCTTTAAGCTGTATGAAAAGATTATTTTGTTGTCAATTTATTACAGGAAGAATTTTTTTTATAAAAATTTTCCATTCCAAATTTTAAAGAACAATAATTTCTTTTTTATATGATTCTCACCCCATCCACCTTTCATCAATTTGATGATTTATTTCATTTATGCATGGATGCTTTAATTGAATTTTTTTCACACATTTTGCAGATAAATCCACTCAAAAATTATTCATGTTCACCTTTAAAATAAAAATATTTCAGAACTGCTTCAAAAGAACTCTTATTTTCTTATTCAAAAAACAGGAAAATCAAAAATATTCTTCTTAGTTTCGTTTGATTAATTATTGTTTAGGCTCTTGATCTGGAGGAAAAATTATTTTCATTGACTTTTAAAAAGAAAGATTTTTTTTACTTATTATTTCAATTAATTCAATATTTTTGAAATGTATATTTTTATAAATCATTTCTCAAAATAGATTTATGAAAAAAAATGTCCTTATGATATGTAATATTTATTGGGTGTATTTTTCTTATATTTTATCTTTTACTTCCTCTTTGTTTTTTTCCTCAATTGTAGTTCTTTTAATCTATGGTGACTTCATAGTGTAACTATTCCAGAGTTGGATAATGAAGTTTGCGAAAGCAGGAATCTTTTTTTCTTTTTCTCAAAGGGAAAATTGTTAATTTAGCAGATATTTGAAATATCCACAATGTAAAAAAACACTTTTTTCAGCAACAGTGACAAAATTATAGTGTGAGATACACCTAATCTGATTACATTTTTGAATTTTACAGAACCTAACCACAAAGCTGTACATGCCATATCTAAAGAGTTATAAACGTCAGAATTTGGATGAAAAGGCTTGTTTGGCAGAATGCATAAAACTGAGTGAAATTTTAAAGATTTCAAATTTCAAAACTACATGAGGTACAAACCTAATATTTGGGATTTCTCCATAAGTTTTGCATAGGAGCACCTGTAAGTTTTTTCCAAGGGAATCTTAGTGGGGGGGGGGGGTGACCCGGGGAAGTTCTGGCTGTTTTGATGACTCATTGTTATAAAAAATTTGGCTTGATAAAAAAAAAAAAAATTTTTTTGACCTTTCAAAATCTTCAATTCTTTTTGAACAAAGTCTTTAGGACCAACTGATTTTGATAACAAAATATGTACATGGAAAGTTTATAGACTGATGAGATAATTTAAGACAAAAAGAAGATCTAGATAAAATGATTAATAGGAATAAATATTTGCATTATGGTTTCAAAGAATTCCTCAATATTTAGCAATGATGATGGTGCTGGTGATGATGATAACAATGATAATTAAATATCACAACTTTAAATCTTTGTGGAGTCTCCTTGTGCTGAGCTTTAAGCATCTAAGTCAGCTAAACTCCTTTAAACCTACCCAGATCAGGCATACTCCCTGAAGGAGCAGCAGATCTCAATATCCAGCTTGGGCATTGCCCTAGGAGGAAGAAACTCCAACAGAAAACTCATTGGTTTGGGACCTTTTTCTTGCCATTCAATCTCCATGGACCGTGGCACGTAAACCCTTGGTTTAAGAGTGGGTTAAGTCATGTGCATTCTGCTCTTCACCTTAAAACTTCATTAGCGCAGATCAGAGTGCTATTTCATGAAATGCCTCTTAAGTCCACCTGAGAGCTTGTAGTGGACAGAAATGCCCTCCAAAAACTTTGTTGAAGGAGCCAATCCATGATATATATATATATATATATATATATATATATATATATATGAAATTTCTAAAATTCGGAAGAATACTTCACACAGTTGTTTAACAATATAGTGTAGTGGTGTCTATATAACCTTGAAGAATCAATGGTAGTAAATATGACAGAGAACGAAAACAATTGTTTCAGATAGCTGATATGGTTTTTATCTGCTCGATAAAATGCAAAAAATTACAGATGTTTTTTATTGTTTGAATTAAAGGATGTAACATTGGCCAAGCCAGATGGTACATCATTTCATTTTTCCTGACAACATCTTTCTTTTATTCTTAGAATAAAAGGAAGACGTCAACTCAAAAAAAAAAGAATGAAATAAAACTCACTAGTTATATAGTTTTAAGCAGACAAACATGCAAATATCGAACCGTGCAAAACTGAATTATTCCTCTACCATTACAACCAGTTGAATGTAACAATATAGCATTTCCTCTAAAATAGAACATTCAATCGTTGTCAATTCTGACATTCTACATGACTTTATAATGTACGTTTTGGTGATTTCTTGGATTGAATCTGGATTAATGGAAATTCTGTTGGGAAGAACAGCTTCAATATATATACTTTCCATGTAGGTGTTAAGCATATCATCCCAACGTATGGCCAGCTTTGTGCAGGACAACCGAAGCAAGCTCATATCCAACACCTCCCTTATATTTGTAGGTTTTTACATTGTCAAAATTCATGTCATCAGCCTGAGGATTTCCCGAAGGAAAGTATGTTTGGCTTACCACTCCACCTGAAATACGATGGTAATGAGTTTTAGTCTCATTAAATAGTAACACCCATTTTATATCATTTGAATGACTCTGTATCAATTTACTGAATCTCAGATTACCGGAAATTCATTAACTCGAATCTGGATGGGCAATTCAGGATTGCCAGCAAATCAAAGGGAGACAATTCGAGGGACTCTGTTTTATAGCTATTCATTTACCAAAAACACTGGTTGACTTCTGAAATCAGTAAGATGAGGGTAAGTTTACCATTTCACGATAAGATTCAGAATTGATATTTATCGTGTGAAGATAAGAGCGTACGAAAAGTAAAATTTAAATGATTGACGATTTTACTTTGAAACCTGAAGGAATTTCTGTAACGTTCCATCTGGCTACATTTGTTACGATAAGATATAGAAAAAGAGAATATCAAAAATATTACAGTTATCAAGATAACGCTATAGTTGTATGCATCACTTGCAAATTGATTGATGTATTAACCATGTAACGACGGGAAATCATTTCAGTCAAGTTTCTATGTAATATAACGCAATTCATAACTCACACTTACATGTAAGAAGTGTGCATACACTTACATATCGGACATATTAATGTACGCGTAGGGATTTTTTTGTCAAAATCGCTAGAAATTATCAATTCTGTTCCCTAAATTAAAATCAATATGGAAGTCCGTAAGTAGTCCCAGTGACGTCATTGCATATGAGTCCGAAAAGTAGTCCCCTCACTACAAGAAGCAACGTTCAGTCTTTCTAACCCTCTTTCATCCCTTTTCTGACTTTGGCCTCGTCGACAGTCTGACGTGTTGGTCCAGAGGGTTGACGACCCAAAAGTCAATACAATTCATTCACGGAGTCTTTGCATATCATTCATACAATTTTTGTAAACACACGTATCAGCCTGTAAGAATTTTCATACAATTTTACTTTACACACAGACACACTGAAATAATATAAAAACTCTTACACATACGAATACTTTTCACAAAATATGTATTTTTCCTGATTGAATGAATAAATGAATGTTTCCTTTGAAATACAGTGTGTTCCTATCTTTATTGACATCCTCACAGTCACGCCGTATTCGAAATTACCATGAGGTATCTGAATATATGGCTATCTCCTTTCTTCTTTACTCGAGACCTATTCTAAACGAAGTCTGATATTATGGAGAACGTTTGCATAACCATATACGCACCTTAGAACTTTACACTAGAATCATCGTCCAACAGTTTTTTCTTATATTTATTTCCACCCTGGAATTTGTAAATTTTCAAAATTTGCATAAAAAGAGCAGGTTGCAAAATTTAATTTTGAAATCGAATTTCTATTCCATTTTTCAAAAATATATAACTAAGTTTGTTTTGATCTTTTCACGAATATGAGAAATTTACAGGCTTTGTGGAGTAACTTATAATTATTTCTATCGGTTTATGTTCAGTGTGAAGATTAAATTTGAAAGCATCACTGACTCACCATTTGATAGTCTGTCTACTTGTATATCATTCATTTCAAAACGAGGCCGTAGCATTTGCTATCGAGTATCTTCGTCGGAAGATCCAGTATATGTAGACTGACGAACCTCTGAGACAACCCTGCAAAGAAAACAGACATCACAACGATTAATATTTCAATACTCGACTAGCGTAAATAAATGTAAGAAGATTTGTTGTCAAGTCGTCTTTGTGACACTCAGTCTCATGCATAATTGACATCAACGATAAAAATAACAAAGAAGAATTTCATAAAATAAAACGTTGCAAGTTCCGAATGACTTACTTAAGAGCGTCTGTTCTGCGTTGAGCGTAATCTTGTGAGAGTTTGTTCACATCATTCATGTAGCCGTATGTACGAAGATGTTGCTGAAACAACAATTTCATGTCAGAGAGATCCACCCACCAAAACGTAGGGACCGGTCAAGGAAGCTATTGATCAGAGGGGCAACAAAGAGACCAAGATAACCCTGAAGGAGCCGGGAAGCTCCACAGCTGATATTGTGGTTTCTGTTCACTGATTCCAGCCATATCATCATCATCAGCATCATCATCATCAGTCTTTCAACGTCTGTCGCTGGACATAGACCTTCCCCAGGATCCGCCGCATTTCTCTATCATGGGCGTCGCGGAGCCAGTATTTTCTGACTTTGTCTAGTTCATCTCTCCTTAATCTTGTATTTTGTCAGCCTCGGTTTCGCGTGTGGTCTCTGGGGATCCATGTTGTGAGTCGTGATGTCCATCGGTTGTCTTCCATTCTCGCAACATAACCGGCCCATTGCCATTTGAGTTTTCTAATGGATTCTATGATGTCTCTGACCCCTGTTTTCTTTCTGATATATTGTGCTGTCTTGTGATCTCTCCATATGAGGTTGAGATCAATACTGCGTTAAATGCCAGCCGCTACATAACAGAAGCATATTTTCAACTACGTATGAACAAGGCAAACTCGCATAGGGAAAAACGACAATACTTGCAGTGTATGAGAATGTGGTGAAGGTTTTTGACTTGCACGTTGTCAGCGAAGACAGCCTGCCCTCTGTCACTCCTGGCAGTATTCTTCAGAGATTAATCATGACGAAATTGCAGCAGCCAATTCTAGAAAATTCAAATGTTAGCAGAATGTATTCTGGGAAAATAAATATTTATATTATTGTCTGTGGTGCTTGACATAGAACGATAGTTGGCAATCGAATTTCGTTGAACATTGGTAATTCAGAGGAATCGATATTCCTCTCTTGGAACTCTGTCTGACTGATATAAATATCGTAAATTTTGAACACATCAGCTCATTCTAAATTGAAAGGAAGTGATACATTTTTAAAAGTCTCATTCTCTTTTTAGAATGTTGCATTTTTCAACGAACACCACACACACACGCACATATATATGATGATAAATTGCATTATATTATCCAGAAACTCTTCTTTGAAATGATCTCTCGTCGTTACACGGTTAACGTATCACTCGAACTAGAGGTCGTGAACAGAATGAACAAAGAAAGTGGAGCAAACATCCAGTGCTTTAAACAATAGGCAATTGCAATGAACAATACATCTGATACACATTATTGTTCTTTGCTCAGTTAAACCGCAGGAATCAAAGATAATTTGATATAAGCAAGACACATAAAAGCGTTTGTATAATTTGGCCTAACTTTTCTCCATGAAGAAAAGTTACCTCCTGTAGTTGTTAGAATTATGTTGGACGGTCATGATAGGCAGAGACGCGATTTCATTTGGGGATATTTTTTCTGTCGACAATCTCATTTTTGTATGTTGTAAGACTGATATCTTGTACGGAATAAAGAAGTTGAAAGATTGTATGAAACCTTCCATATTTAATTCAATGTTAAGGAGTATGGAAATGAAGAAGTTTTAGCGATCTAGTACACTTTACTTTCTTAGGAATCATACTTTTTGGTTTGGGGCCAGTTCTTATGAGTCCTTCCATTTTGCAATTTCGGAATACTGCTTGTTGCACAGTCACTGACTGTTCTTCTGTGGATATTTGAATAATCCTCGTCACCAATATTGTATCTTTTAGGTTTCTGCATGTCGTCGATGTTATATTGACGTAATCCTGGCTGACCGATTACTATGTTAGTGTCCTTCTTACTTCTGGTCTTATGTTTTTAACTATTGTTTGCAATATGACTGTCTTTTTGTTTCCAGAATGGGGATCACTTACAAATTTGCCTCTCACAAATGCGAGACTTGAGAGACACTAGGCAACATTTTTGCACTCTGCCAAATACGAAATGATAGGATGTGACGTCATTTACAAACATATTTATGTGTCTCGCTTATGTCCAATTATCTTTGATTCCTGTCGTTTATTGGGCAAAGAACAATATTGTGGATAAAATGTATTGTTTATTGTAATTTCCTATAATTTAAAACACAAGAACACGGTCAAAGAATAAACAATTTTGGTACCTTTTAGTTGTTGGAAGTGCTACCGGGAACAGTCACATCACCAACAGTAATATAATGAAACTCCAACCCCATTTTCGACTCCCAAAACGGAAAAAAATGTTTCCCCTTATTTTTGAAACCTGAATTACGATAAAATTTTTTGCTTTTGACTCGAAAAAGAGAGAATGAAGTCTCCTCTCAATCCTGAACCCTGAAGTGTGATTAGGATATGAAGCTAAAATAAAAACCGAATTTCAAAAAAGTGTGATCACTAAACGTGGCCAGGTAAAAAAAAGTCCAAACAGAAAATGAGAGAAGGGAAAAAACAACTTCAGAATGACCGGTCATTTAGGAAGTTACAACGTACTCTTTCCTCGTTGCAGACGGTGGATACACAACATGAATCTAGTTCTGCATTTGAGTTTCATCGTAAATAGAACACCCCTACGAAAATATAATGTAACAGTCGCAAATCGCCTGCGCTTCTTTTACAAGACTAAATATCTGCCCAACGAACAGAGTAAATTGCTGTCCAAAACAGGAATCTATGAAATAGAGAGATAGACAGGTAGGAATCAGGTACCGTTTAATTTAACTTGTTTTCATAATTAATTTGACACCATTCTTTCTTTGCACTGTTAGTAATAAATGGACGCAATTGTTGAACAGGAGTTGGGGTAATTACGAAAAAAAGGGATTAATATCAAACGAAAGGAGCATGGGGGTAAAGAAAGGGGGCATTTATGTTTAAAAGAAGTGTGGGTAATATCCAAAACGAGGGGGAATAAAGCTAAAAGATGTTTTTTTAACCTCTAGAAGAGAAAAAAAATGAAAGAAAAAGTTCCCGTCGATTTTCACCCTAAAAAGTGGAAAAGAAGTCCGTTCGATTGTGACCTCTGAAAGAAGAAAAAAGAATTTCCCCGGTTTTGATTCCTAAAAATGAAATAGTCTATTTTGACTCCTAAAAGCAAAATTTTTTTCTCCACGTACATCTGCAACACTCTCTGGTCGAGTTATGTAACTGAATTTATTACATCAGTTCAACATACACAAATAGCATAGAGTGTGTTACAATAGATTAAATTAGGTAAACTATCAAAATGCATAGTTGATAATTTTGTTGATAACTATTCAATATTTACCTTTAAATTCTATTCATAGAAAATTTACTTTTCTTCCATTAAAAAACTTTCATTGTGTAGCATGACTGGTGTTTTACAGATTCATGGCCGCCATTGGCCATGCGATAATTTCGAGATTTCTGTCTGAAGGAGGATTGAAATTAGCTTTAATGAAGAGTCCCTCTAGAATCACGTAGAAGGAATATTATCCAATAAAAGTTTCCCATCAGAATTCAGCTAATAACTACTTTTCAGGCTAAGGACTTTACATTAGGAGGGAAAGAGCATTTAGACACCTGCAAAATATCAATTTAATATACTTCCTATGTGTATATTTACTTTAAATTTACACAGGTGATGTCTGTTGATTAATAATTACAAAAAAAAAATGTTTCCAAACATAAGATGCAGAATGTAATATGTGTTCAGATACTTCTTCCTACCACTGTATCAATGCATTTTCACACACAGACACACACACACACAGACACACACAGACATACACAAACAGGCGAACACACACACATGCACAAGCTCTCTCTCACACACATGCACAAACTCACAAATACACCAGCGCACAAAGACACACACACACATGAACATGCACACAGATGTACACATACATGCAAACAAATACACACACACACACGAATGAACATACACATACATACACATCTACATTATAAAGTGTGTTTGTATGTAAATTTCTACTACCGAAAGTAGAAAACTTCACATCATGCAGAAAAAAAAGAAATATTTGGAATCGGCTGGTCAGATGGGATTTAATCTCTGACAGTATTTATTATTTGTGTCGATGCAACTGTCATCTTCATCTCCATCTACACACTTGACACCTACAAGTCAGAATGTATAGACAGCGGGGAAAGTAGATACAATAGGATAAACAACTACAATCTTCAGAAAAAATAGGAATTTGATTATATGAGTTCTACGATTTCGAGGAATCCTTAAGAAAAAATCAATGATATAGTATAGTGTTATTGATATCATCTGAGATCAACTGATCTACAGGCGGTAAATCTGTATTTGACAAATCAGAGACGATTATGTCAGATTGCTGAAAAGGGTTTTATTTGCTCAATAAAATATATGAAAATATTACAGGTAGATTTCAATTGTTCAAATTGAAGGATGTGACATTGGCCAAGTCGAATGGTACATCGTTTCACTGTGTCTGAAATAGAAAAAGAGGAAAATGTTACCAATTTGTCAACTATTAAATAATATGAATCAACTTTGACTGAAATATAATACAATTAATAAATCCCAATTGTGAATTCTGATGCATACATGCAAATATCATTCCAAGTAGAACTGAGTAGGCTATTAATTGTACCCCTTTAACCATGCAGCATCTTCTCCAAGATAAAATATTCAATTGCAGACGACTCAGACATTTGTTTATTAGTGGCCAAGAGAAGTTATTCTGACAAGACATTGAATCTAAAATGGTCAAACAGCATCAGTTGCATTCACCAAGCGTCTCCCAGCTCGTTTACAAAATATTTTCTGACAGATTTCTCCTCTGCCGCATTAAATTCTGTGTTTAGATAATTGACTGCCTTTATTTTACTTTTTACCGAAATCAGGGAATCTTCATTATCTGTGGCTTGTGACATCCATTCGGTCTTGTTATATTTGCATGAATATTTTCTAAAAAATCAATTCTACGGTTAAGGCGTGCAAAGATATGCAATCGACGTCAAAATCATACAGATAAATATGGGCTTTGATCAATACCTGAGCTCACTCGCTTCTCTTTGCTCACTCGGATAAAATTCAAGCAGAACAGGTCAAGGTTTTATCTAATGAATACTGAATAGAACAAAAAAGCTCAATGAATATAAATGAAAGTTGAAGATGATTTAAGCTTTATTTGTTGTATTTGTAACTAAGAAGTCGAGAAGGAAATGTTTTTCTTTAAATAAACAGAATAAAAACTCAATTAAAAATCAATAAACCTCGACAGCAGATTAACTCTGATGCTTCGATTGAATCTACGAGTCATGTATCCTTTGCTAGTAGTCTACACTTAGAAAGCTGGTCAGTCATATAGGTGAGGTCTTAACTGATTACAAATGCAGTTGTGAAACTGACGCTATGGTAAGTACCAAATATTCACTATGTTTCTGACTTGAGGCTACAATAGAAGAATATTGATTCCATTGCAGTAGCAATTCTTCGAGATTTGCTTGACAAGAGTTATTCTGTTGAAATAGAGAAAGTTTATTCACATCCACATTCAAATCGTTTGAAATTAGTTGGTGCAATTTTGGTGTTATTTTCTGAAGAAAACTGCCAGGAGTAGGTTCTTGAAAGGGAGGGTTGGCTGTCACTGGTGATAACGTAAGAGCCAATAATAACCACCACATTCTCACTCACTCAAAAAATCGTCTTTTTTCGGCTTCGAGGAGAGAGTTCTCAAATTGATACATGACTGTGGCAGCTTGCGCTTCTACATCTGTAATCTAATTTGACATCACTTTTCTTTAATGTCGATACAATTTCAAGTTTTAAAATCTGATATCATTCCAGCTGTCAAGAAGAGTCCATTTGCTGATTTGCTTTTAGATTCTGAATTATTGGAAACATTAATTCATTATTTTTGCTTATTTTAATCATTCATAATGGTATTTTTTGTATATTAATCAATAAATTGCGATATCTGGACCCTTATCAGGTAAGAAAAGGAGTAACAGCTTATCGCAGCTCCTAGTTTGGCAGGTAAAATAGTTATGGCAGAATGGTTTGCCCAAATATCCATTCCCTCGTTGTATTACCCTTCAATATTTGTGAAATTCCAGTGATTCGACATTTCGTCAAAATATCTGGTGATAGGACGGAAATGTAGGGAGAAGTTGATTCATGCCTCTTTGAAAAGCATTTTTGTCAAAAAAGAAACTAAGTCTTTTTTTCCGTTGAAATTCGAACTCGGTTCATTGACTCTGTTTCCCGTGCCGGTAATCATTACTCCACTGCTCAACTCCATACTGTATATATTTTTATTGGATTACTTTTCAATAAAATGAAGCCGTTTCAATACAAATAGTGATTTATATAGGGAACCTATTCAATGTAAAATAAGAGATATTTTATTTGGAAGCCCTTAATATAAACATGAATAGAAAGTGGCTTATTGCACATGGATTATTTAGACGAATTTCCCCGTCTTCTTTCTCGTCTCAAAACGTTTCAACCCTGTGCTCAGGAGACATCCGTGGCTGTCTATTGTATTTTTGGAGTTTTATCAAATGTAGTTTTGGGGGAACGTGTCCATTAATTCTCATACACGTCACGCCTGGTTCTTGTGTCTCTGTGTACTTCGGATTGTCTCCTCCTGACCCTTGCACTGACTTCGTGACCCCCAGTCGAGTTTTCCGCTAGCTCCCTTCTTTTGGGCCACCCTTTCGGGATCCTATGTTCACCGTTTGTACTTTCCTGATGAATAGTTTCCGCAAGTTAATAATGTCGATACGCAGTCCGCTGATTGAGTTTTCTGTGTATAGTATGTGAGCAGATTCTTTCATGATTCTTATTTCCCGATGCATCTCCTTGACTATTATTTTGATTTCGATTCATTTCAGAGTATCCCAACCCTTTCCTATGTGGTCAGCGATGTCAGATTTCAAAGTTTCTCCCTGTGACATAGCTTTTCAATGTTTCTCAAGTTCAGAATTCACAGAGATTTCTTTTTCACAATTTTCGATTGATTAATCACAAATCTTCGAATTTAGAATTTGATAATGACATGCTATGCAATGTCTGTTTCATATACAGGCTATTCTCTCAGACTGAGGGGAAAATATGCCGGTACAGATGTTCACACAATTTAGATTGACATACATACCAATATCCAATGTTTAACGAGCTCACCTTGCAGACTATATCGCTAACCTCACTGGGTGACTCACTACAATGACTTTGCTTTAAACTTGAAAAGAGAGAATTTATGATGACTAGCACAGCACAGCTTTTTACATGGGTTCAAACACTGACAATTGACACCAGTAAAATACACAAGTATCTCAGGAACTAAGAAGGACCCTTATGCTCTAACTCTAAGAATATCTGACAATTCCAGTCTTCATTCGCGTAGGTGTAGATGATCGATTTCAGGAAGATTTCCAGCTTTCAAGAACGTGTACAAAATTAAACTATTCACAAAGGACTTTTGAGAACAACATGACTGTTCATAAACAATTTTTGATTATCAAAATCCCTCAACCCCCCATATATATATATATATATGTATATGAGCACTCTTTAAGTGACGTAACTCATCCATTGTAAGCTTATGCAATGCTCTTCCATAGGAATAGAGCTCTCTGGTAGATGAGGAGTTTCTGCGTGAAATAAATATATCTTAAATTCAGCCAGTACCAGAGGTAGGATATCGGCCTCCGGGTCCGATGTGAGGGTTTCAATTCTGCCTCGCGGTACTGGATGGGATAATGTCTATAGCCACACTGAAAAGATGTAATATATCGAAACAGCTGTCTGTGGATGACACAATAATATATATATATATATATATATATATATATATATATATATATATATATATATATAAAATAACACACATTGTATGTATATATATATATATATATAAAATAACACACACACATATATATATATATGTATATATATATATATATATATATATATATATATATATATATATATATATATTGCGTTATATTAAATTGAAAGTCTTTCTAAATTATTCGGTGGATGTATCATTAGTCTTGGACGACATAAATTGAATAAACGGTTAAAGAAAACGATGATGCTGCAGGAATTAAATCTGCAAGTGATATGGTAGCTGTCTCAGCGTAGCGTTGCTCTCACCATTTTGGTAAAAAGTTGCCAGTGATGTAAAAGCCAACAAAAAAAAATTTCAACTCAAGAATCCTTATTCTCTTCCATACACATGGTGAATTGCTTTCTTTCAACGAGGCAATTATGTTATTAGGAAATAAACATATGATCCGACAGAATGATTATAAATTACATGATATTATATTAAAAGTCTTATTTGAAATGAACTCCTATTATTACATCTAATTTAATTGTTTATTTTATGTAGATATATATATATGTGTGTGTGTGTGTGTGTGTGTGAGAGAGAGAGAGAGAGAGAGAGAGAGAGAGAGTTTATATGAATAAATAATGGAATGAGAATTCGCCACTCAAACACGTTTATGTTTCTACCCTGTTTTTGTTTCATCTGGCAAATGATTCGATTATTTTTTTCTGTGTCAGAAAATTAGTAAAGGAATAGGAAAAATGTATACGTAACAAAGAATTAGGAAAAATAGTCCGTATCTCTATTTTATGCAATGATGGAATTTCTAGTATCAAAACAATTTCTTTTCTGCTAAACAAGTAGAATTTGCTTTTTGTTTCAGTTCATGATTTAGTGACGTGTGATCTGAGGAAATGTGAAATATTTCAACGCTTTTTCAATAAAAAGAATGATGAAAATTATATTATTACAAAAAGATTTCGGTTGATGTATCCGTAAGTGTGTTACTATAACCATTCAAACACGGCACAAAGTAGGCAGAATCTTCTTACCGTTACACTTAAAATCCTGTAACTTGGAAAATAGAACAAATCCTGCTGATTTACAACCCTTACATTACGTTTTAGAAGCTGGGTTCTAGTTACAATGAAACTATGATACTGAACTGACTTCTGGAATAAAGAGATGAATGAAAAAAAGCAAAAAATGAAATCAATATTTTCCATCAAAGTCAAAAATTATGATAAAAAAAAGCAAGTCTTCTTTAGATTGTCTAGATATAAAGGCCAAGCTTTTAGGAAGAATAATCCACTAATGTTATCATTTTGAGACTTTTAATAGTTTTATTGTTATCTTCTTTAATGACTGGTCATCCTTCAATGAGCAAGTGTGATAGACATCAAGGCTGCAAGAGTTAAATGCCAGCTGCTACAAAAGTATATTCTGAACACTGTATAAATAGAAGCAAGATTTGAGGCAAGGCATAATTCCGTTGGAGAAGCCTCTGTTTGCATCAGGAAAAGAGACGATATTTGCACTCTGTGAGAATGTGGTCGTTGATTTTGGCTCTGACGTGGTCAGCAGTGACAGCAAGCCCACTCCTCCAAGAAGCTACTCCTGAAAGTAATCTGCAGAAAATGACAACGGAATTGCCGCAACCAATTTCTGATAATCTAATTGTTGACGTGAGTAAATTGTATTCGAAAAGTATAAATATTTATACTCTTTTCTATGTGGCCTGACTTTCAACGATAGTTAGCTATCTAATTTCGTAGAACGTAGGTAATGTAGTGGAGACAATATTTCTCTATGGTAGCTCTGAGTCTGACTCATATGAACATAGCAAATTTCTATCATATTCCTGTGTGGAAACATATCTATCAATTAATATATCTATCACTGTCTATCACTAAAATCTTCTCTAGAGTAATGACTAAAATTTCTATTCATATGTATATACGTATATGCACATATCGTCGATAAAATGAAAATGTATGTATGTTATTTTGCAATCTCAGGTTTGGTTGAGATTTTGTTTCCACTGTTGTTGGCTGTTGATGGTGTCAGAAATCTGTGCTTATGTAGATTAGATGTTTGAGACGAACTCTTGGGGCGGGGGAGAGAATTGATTTTATTTAAGGCACATGTGTGCAGTTTGTAAGACAAATAAATGTCGGAAATCATGGTAAAAAATATTTTTTTTGAGGTTCAGAAACGAACATTTAGCTACAGTTCTCTTGACCTCGGATATCCTTCAATGTTGGCCTATGTGGAAAGTCGATTTTCATTGATTTTTTGTACCAAATATCAAGTCAATTGTCCTATTAGTTTTAGTGGACTAGAGGCACAAACCAACAAAAGACTCAAATATTACTATGGTTGAGAAGGATGATCATAAAAAACAACATTTGTAAAAGGAATAACTTTTTAAAAGAAACTTAGATGCTGCGTTTTTAACCAACACTTTCTCTCTATATGTCCCTCTCTCTATACCCTTCCTCTTTCTCTTCCTCATAATTATTTCATTATTCAATTACCAACTAGTACATATATTTCTGGATTAGGAACAGATGCCGCGTCGTTGGAAACAAATGTTAATCTGTGGAAAGTATTGTGAATATGAAACATTTCTTCCACCGACAATCCAGCGTAAGGAGGATTTCCTGGTTACTGTATCCCATAACTGACCCCGTTTTCTTCAATCACAGGGCTCGGACATCGAAAGTGGTGGAAGAAATAGGAGATTGTAAAATTTTCTCTCGTATAATGATTTGAATGAGTCTCTAATACTGTTAAAGTAAACAGATATGCTCTCTTTCTCTCCTTCCTAAAACAAGAACACAAATATATAAACACACGAATACTAGGAAGTATTACAAGTTTAATATCGTCGTAGCCTTGCAAGACTTTTACTAGCTACTGTATAGGATCCACGCGTTCTTCCGTTTCCTCCTATGTTATTATTATCCTTGATTCCAAAATGTTATTTTTGCAGCAATACCTTCGTACATACGGCTACATGAATGATGTAGATGAACTCTCACAAGACTACGCTCAACGCAGAACAGACGCTCTCAAGTAAGTCATTCGAAATGTGCAATGATGTATGAACGATATTATTAATCTTTCCGATTTTTATCGACACCAATTTTGCATGGAGCTGAATGTAACACAAGGGCAATTTGAAACCAAATCTTTCTATATTTATTCACACTTGTCGAGTACTGAAACGTTGATCATCAGAATTTCTGTTTTCTTCTGCAAGGTCATTTCAGAGGTTTGCTGGTGTGAAAGTAACCGGAGAAGTAGACGAAGATACTTGGCAACAAATGCTACGGCCTCGTTGTGGGATGAAAGATATACAAAAAGAAAGACCATCAAATGGTAAGTCAGTAACACTTTCAAAATAAATCTCCACAACGAACGTAAAATGGTGGAAATAATTATAAAACACCCCTAATTATGGTCTTCAAATCTTTAATTGCCCAAAGAATGAAACTAACTTCATACTATTAAATAAAATGGAGATTAATTTTTAAAATCAATTTTTGCTAACTGCTCTAGGAATGGTTGAAATGATTATGAGATGTATTTGACAGAAATTCAGTCAGGGACACGAGAAGCATTGTCCTCATTCATCTATTTATGTCCAGTTCACTCTATAGGAAATGCTTTGATATTTGTGTCCATTGATATATCGGCTATATGTGTGCAGTCATATTTCCTACATGGATCTATGTATGTATAATGAGAATACATTTTCTTGTACATTGATTGGTCGGATATGTAAGTGGATGCACCTTTCATATATTTATGTATGTATAATAAAGGCAGAACAACAAAAACAATCAAATGATATAGAAAACCTATCCATTTATCTTGATTACTGTCATACTTTTGACATTGTATCTTTGTTTTCTTTTTTCTCGAAACAAAAGTTGCCAAATGGAACGTTACAGAAATCACATACAGGTTCCGAAGTTTCACTGACGATATTAGTGAATGTAGTATCCGGTAAGTATTTATACTCTGTCCTTTCCTTCTCCCACAATACTGTATTAGAATTCATAAATAGCTAAATAATGTCTTTTTCTTTACTCTTAATTGAAATATTTGTCTGTTGCAGGAGTGCATTTGTTGATGGACTTAGTCCATGGGAAGTTCCCGCTAACCTGAAGTTTGAGAACATTGAAAGTGGCACACCCATTATGGAAATTGAATTTGTGAAAGGAAAACATCCACCCTGTGGCGCTAAAATGGATGGACCTGGTAAGTTGAAATTAGCCTTTGGATTTTCTTCATTGTCTCATTGCTAAAGTATTTTCTTATTTGTCTTCTGTAAATACAAGTATTTGATGATGATTTGTATATCTGTATAATTTGTTGCTTTATGTTTATCCTTAAGTCTGTATAAGAATAATTAGGATAATATATATGTCGATTTATCTATCTAAATATAAGCACGCAATTGTTGACTGTTTAAGTAATCAGTTATTGCATCCTTTCTTGTAGTTTTGTTTAGTAATGATATTCCCTTCAATTATTTTTGTATCTTACGCAATGGTAATGCATGATGCAAATGATATATAATGATGTTGCAATTTATAGAGATTGAAACTCATTGCCCCTTTATTTCAGGTGGAGTGATAGCCCATGCATACTATCCTTCAAGAAGACCTCTGGGTGGGGACATGCATTTTGACGGTGAAGAAACCTACAAATATAAGGAAGGTACTGGCTATGATCTTGTTTCGTTGGTCTTGCACGAAGCTGGCCATGCTTTGGGATTGAGTCACGACAACATGAAAGGATCAATTATGCTTCCTTGGTACACTGGACAAACAACTCTTGGGCCAAATGACATAAAGAGGATTAAACAGTTATATGCATAACACCTACCTGGAAGGTATGTATATTGAAATCGTTCTTTCCATAAAATCCACTTAAAAGAATCATTAAAACAAATATTGTAAAAGCACTTTGAGTTGTCTACGATTTAAAGGAAATGTCATATCATTCCTGGGTGCAATGCTAGGAAAATCATGTAGAACTTTTTTTCATTTTACTTGCTGTCATATTTACACGCAAGCCAACCTAAGACTACGTACTTGAAATGTGTTACTTGGTCTTTACCTATTTAAATCCAAGATGATTCATGTTTTTCAATAGTCAACAAGTATGTACCATCTTTTTTTTATGTTTCAGGCAAAGTGAAATTACATCCCGTTGACTTGGCCAGTGTCATATCCATTGGAGGAATTTAAACAAACTGTGAAAATATTCTTTGTATTTTATTGAACAAATAAAATATATATTAGCAATCTGACAAAATTGTTTTTGTTTTCTTTGATTCATTCTAACAACTTATACGCCCGTCGATGATTAAAGATGATACAATGAACGCTACACTCCGTTGCTGAAGAATTGTGTGTGAAGCATTCTTTCAAATCTACGACCCATATTATATAACAACTATCATTTGTTATTTATCCTATTCTATAGCTGATGAGAGCTATTTCAAAATGGCTGCCGGTGACAACGCTTTCAAAACAATTAACGTATCATCGATGAATATAATATGGTCTTGGAGATATGATTATTTTTTTTGTACCGTGCGTAGTTCTTGGGAATCGTAATTTCAATAATACATAGATGTCATTGAAAATCCAAGTTAGAAGCTATAACTGAAAATTGTAATTGCAATAAAGTTGTGTAGACTAAGCTGATAGTTGAACTCGATCATTCGTTTATTATGGAATCACCAAGAAGAACCAACAAATTTAGTAGAACTAAAAAGGCAGTAAGCGGCATTTCGTAACGATGTAAGAAGTTTCTCTTCTGTTTTGATTCTAACTTTTTAGGATTATCTCTTTCGCACATCTCCTTATGAATAAGTATTTCTTAATCGTATTGACTCGATTCGAACTGTGATTGTCCTTAAACACACACACACACACACACACACACACACACACACACACACACACACACACACCATTCAGTGTAAAACGAACGTACTCCTTTGGTATTGATGTTCACCGTTAACAAATGTTTGTTTTAAATGTGTGTCTATGAGAACAATATAAGACATAATGCCTCTCACAACATTGCCAAGACGATTTTCTTCCCACAATTCCCACTCCTGTCTCTTGTATTCTTTAACTGTATTAACTACTGACATATTGGAAGAAAGGGGGCTTTCATGTGGAAAGAAAAGCGAGTAATGTCCGAAACAAGTGTAGGGGTCTCGTGTAAAAAAAGAAAGGTTAATTAAAAAATGGCTGATAAGTATTGAAGGAGAATTCTAATGTTGAGAACAGTGTGATGTTGAAAAAGGAGACTGATGTTAAAAACTGAAAAGAGTTCCCTTCAATTCTATTTTCTACAAATAAAAAAATTAAACTTTTCCTCAGATTTCATTCCCTAAATTGTAAAAATGAAAAAAAATTACCTGCAATTTTGCTCCCCCAGAGCGAAAAAGAATTAAACGTTTCTTCCCGATTTTATTCTTTAGAGTGCAGAAATAAAGAAAAAAATATCCTCAATTTTGACCCCCAAAAGAAGAAAAAATCCTCTTCGATTTTGGAAGTTGAAAAATATCCTGCCGACGATTTTGACCACTAAAGGGTGGAAAGTTTACTAATCATTTGAAATCTTGAAAGTTAAAAGAAATCATACCCTTTCATTTCGAACCTCTTAGTGAATAAAAAACAATTATTTCTCGATTTTGACCAAAATAGTGAAAGAACTCCCTCTTGATTGCTTCCTCGAGAAATGTTAAAAAAATTTTCCCTCAATTTCAATCACTAAATGTCTAAAAAATGTTTTTCTTCCAGATGAAGAAAATCAACGATTCCCACTCGACTTTGGCACTTAGAAGAAAATAAGCGCCCTCAATCTGTTTTGACACCAAAGAATGAAAGAAACATCTTCGATTTTGAGGACTAAAAGTGAAAATATTTTCCCCTCAATTTGGGTCCCAATGAGTGAAGAAACCTTCCCAAATGCTTTGGAACCTAAAAGTGTAAAATAATTTCCCGTAGACTTTAACCCCCGACGCAAAAATATCTTAATTACTTCACAATTATGAATTTAACAGACCCACCCCCCACCAAGAAAACAGTACCATGTTTACCCCTGAAAGTCTAATGCAATACCCCCATCTATTTTGACCCTAATCATCATCATCATCATCATCATCATCATCATCATCATCATCATCATCATCAGTCTTTTAGGGTCCGTCGTTGGACATAGATCCTTCCCAGGATTCGCCATGTGGGCGTCGCTGAGCTAGTATTTTCTGAATTTGTTAAGCTTTTCTCTTCATCTAATTCCCTGCCGGTCTCCGTTGCGCATGTGATGTCTGGGGATCCATGTCATGAGTCGTGATGTCCATCGGTCGTCTGTAATTCTCTTGACATGGCCAGCCCATTGCCATTTAGGTTTATTAACGGATTCTATGATGTCCCTGACTCCTGTCTTCACCCAGATGTAGTGTGCTGTCTTGCAGTCCCACCACGTGGGGTTGGGCATAATTCTTTCATGTGCACGTTCTATGGTTCTCAATTTGCAGATCTGTCTCGGATTTCTTTCAAGTTTTACTTTTTAAAAAATCCATCTTTCATGTCGACCCTTAACAGAGAAAAAGAATTCTTCTTTCGAAATCCGACTTCAAAAAGTGGAGAAAATCTTTCTCTACGAAGTTGATTGTAGAGACAGAAAACAATTTTCCCCCAGATTTTAGTACCAAAAAGTAATGAATTATTCCTTTTGATGGAAGAATAAACGTTTTCTTTCGATTTCAAGCCTTGAAATAGAAAAAAAAAACGGAAGTAAAAAATTCCTTTCAATTTTGATCAACAGAATTGCCAAAAACACCGCAATATATCACATACAGAGATCCTATAATTGCAATACAGATTTTCCTGATGGAAGCCACGTAATGCTTATTTATACATAAGTCACATGACTCATATATGAGCTTCACTTTCCTTCAACCACATGTGATATTATCGTGTCCTTTTGAATATACATCTACAACACTCTCTGGTCAAGTTATGCTGATAAATACATTACAATATAATATCAGTCTAACGTACACAATAAGCATAAAGTGTATTACAATGGATTAAATTGAATGAACTATCTAAATGCAGAATAAATGATTTTGTTGAAAACTATTCAATATTCGCCGAGAAATTCTATTCATAATGAAATTGCTTTTCTTCCACAAAAAACCTTTATTTTGTAGCATGGCTTGTGTTCTATAGATTCATGGCTGCAATTGGCGATATGATGATTTTCCGTCTGAAGGAGGATTGATATTTGCTTTAATGAAGAATCTATCTAGAATCACATTGAAGGAGTATTATGCAATGAAAGTTTCCCATCAGAGTTCAGCTAATAACTACTTTTCAGACTAAGGGCTTATATTGGGAGGGGAAGAGCATTTGGACACATGTGAACACACACACACACATGCACACACTCACGCACATGCTCACACATACACACACTTCGGTATTATAAAGTAGTAAAATGTACGTAAGTAAATACAAATATAAGTAGAGAACTTCAATCCATAGAGGAAAAACACAGACATATTCGAAGTCAGCGGATCAGATGGGATTTTATCTCTGAAAGTATTTATTACTTGTGTCGATGTAAGCGTCAGATTTATCCCGATCTACACACCTGACACCCACAAGCCACAGTGTATCGACACGGTGGGGAGTGGAACCATAACCAATAAAACAGGATAAACAACAACAATCTCTTGAAGAAACATTGTACTTTGATTAGATGAGTTCTACGATTTCGAAGAATCCTTTAGAAAAACTCAATCATATAGCGTAGCGTTATCAATATCATCTGAGATCATCAACTGATTTACAGGCAGTGAATATGTATTTGACAAAACAGAGACAATTATGTCAGATTGCTGATGAAGTTTTTATTTGCACAATGAAATATATAAAAAATATTACAGGTAGATTTCAATAGTTCAAAATTAAAGGATGTGACACTGGCCAAGTCAGACGGTACATTGGTTCATTGTGTCTGAAATAGAAAAAAGACAAAGATGTAACTAACTTGTCAACTGATGAATAACATGAATCATCTCTGACTGATTTATAATTCAGTCAATAAATCACATACATGCAAATATCATCCCAAACAGAAGCAAACAAGCTACTGATTGTACCGCTCAAACGCTGTAGCATCTTCTCGAAGATAAAACATTCAATTTAGACAAAGAAAACTTTGTATTTGACTTTACATTATGTGATTTAATGATTTCTAAATGGAAATTCTATTGAGAAGAACGATTTCAATATACATGCCTTCGTGGAAGTCGTTATGAATATAACTTTCTGATTCTCCTTATGTCATTTGGTCCAAGAGTTGTTTGCCCAGCTAAGGTACCATAATTGATCCTCTTGTACGGTCGTGTCTAAATCTCAAAGCATGGCCAGCTTCGTGCAAGACCACTGAAGCCAGCTTTAGGCCTCGACCTCTCTTATATTTGTAGGTTTCTGCATCGTCAAAATGGATGTCACCAGCAATAGGACTCCGTGAAGGATAATATGCGTGGGCTAACACTCCTCCTGAAATCAAGTTACAATGCATTTCAGTCTCATTAAATAGCAACATTCAGTTTATATCATTCGAATCATTCATTAACATAACCAAAGCAGGTGATTATTATTATTCAACAAAACTACGTTAACAGCTACACGTAATGCTTACTTACATATTCACCAACTCCAACCATAGATTAAGACAAAGTCATGAACAAATACATTTGCATAACAAATAACATTTGCAAGGATTTAAGGATTATCAACAATCATACGAATCTAAAAATCACAATCAAATAAATATGTTTTCAGAAAAGACAAATAAGAAAATACGTTAGCAACCAGGCTGTGAAAAATAGTAAAAGGCTTTTAATAACTCACCACGTCCATCCATATCAGAACGACAGGGAAGACGTTTTCCATGTACAAATCTAATTTCCATAATGGGCGTTCCTCTTTCAATTTTTCAAAACTTCAATCTTGTTGGACCTTCCCACGAACGGAGTCCATTAACGAACGCTCTCCTGCAACGGGCAAATATTTCAATGAAGAGAAAGGTCTCTTTTAGCAAGATATCTTTCAATTATGATAATACATTGTGCGAAATGAAAAACAAAACAAATGATGAATAGTTACCGAACACTGCTTCTACTCATATCCTGATGTTTGTCACGTTCGATTTGCTTACTTTTGATAAAAAAAAGAAAAGAAAAAGAAATTTAGAAATATACAAGTGATCAAGATAACGTTCAAGTTTTTAAAACCTCATTACAATACTGGTGGAGGGGGATACAAAAAATCCTTTCTCTTGGTATGACAAAGAGTAAATATTTGAATATCCAACCCTCTGGCCTCATCGTTGTGACCTTTACATGGGATGCATATGTACATAACCAGCCAACCATCTATCCATACATCAATTGATCCACACAGCTAAACCAATTCAGAAACTCTAGAAACTTATGTTTACAGTTTTGATGGAAGATTTGCTTGCTGCTTTCGAAAAAGAAAATGTGTATCAATCTCGAACCAATAAGCAAAATCACAAGCTATATTTGGGGGATATCTTCTAATGATTTCTCCCACTTCATGGTTGATGGGATGATTTAATTTGAAAGTGTCGTTGATCTACTATTTGATGGTCTGTCAACGTAAATATCTTGAATTCCACGACAAGGACGTAGCATTTGTTGCAAAGTACCTTCGTCAGCTTCTCCGGTCACTTGCAGTCCAGCAAACCTTTGAAATAACCTAAAAGAAAAAAAAGCACGAATAGCAATGATTAAAATCTCAGTACTTGACTAGTGCAAATAAATCCAGGAAGATTTATTGTCAAGAAGCCCTTGTGACACACTCAGCTCAATAGGTATCAGAAATTGATATTAACAATAATAAAGAAGAATTATATAGAATAAAACGTTGCACGTTCCGAATGACTTACTTAAGAGCGTCTGTTCTGCGTTGAGTGTAATCTGGTGAGAGCTTGTTCACATCATTCATGTCGCCGTATGTACGGAGGTATTGCTGCAAATACATAATTTTAGCATGTTTGATAATTACATAATGGAAACCAAAAGGACGAGTGAATACTACACCGTAAAATGTACATACAATACTGACATGGAGTGATGCGTGACAAGCTAGTCTCTAAACAAGTTTTATTGATGTTGAAAGAATGTTAAATTTCAGTTACATTAAATAAACTTCATGTATCTATCTTTGATGTTTAATAATTAAGTAAGGCTCAACTGTATTCTATGAGCTATATTTGTAAATGACCAAGAGGAATTTTTCCAAGACTTCGATTTTAAAACGGTTTAACATTATTAACTGCATACCCCAGACGTAGCCCAGCTCGTTTAAAAAGTATTCTCTGGCATATTCTCCACTGATGCATTGCATTCTGTGTTTAGATTTTCAATCGTAACAGAATAAGGGAATCCTGAATTCTGGGGTCTCTGATATCTGTACGTTTTGTTATATTTGCATGAATATTTTAAAACATTCTAATTCTATCTTTTAGGCGTGCACAGACTTGCAACAGACGTCAAAATCATACAGAAAAGTATGGGCTTTGAACAATACACGAGCTCACTCGCTTCTCTTTGCTCACTCGGATAAAATTCAAGCCGAACAGGTCAAGGTTTTATTTAATGAATACTGAATAGAACAAAAAAGTTCAATGAATATAAATGAAAGTTGAAGATGATTTAAGCTTTATTTGTTGTTTTTGTAACTAAAATAAATGAGAAGTTGAGAAGGTAATGTTTTCTTTTATACAAATAGAATAAGATGTCGATTAAACATTTATAAAGCTCGATGGTAGGTTAACTGTGATGCTTAGTTCGAATCTACAAGTCATGTATCCTTTGCTAGTAGTCTACACTTAGTAAGCTGGTCAGTGGGGTAAGTGAGGTCCTAACTGACTACAAATACAGCAGTGAAGCTGACGCTATGGTAGTACCAAATATTTACTATGATTCTGACTTGAGGCTACAATAGAAGAGTACTGATTTCACTGCAGTAGCAATTCTTTGAGATTTGTTTGACAAGAGTTATGCTGTTGAAATAGGGAGAGTTTACTAACATCCACATTTAAATCGTTTGAAATTGTTTGGTGAGATTCTGGTGTTATTCTCTGAAGAAAACTGCCAAGAGGGGTTTTTGAAAGGGAGGGCTAGCTGTCACTTTGGACAATGTCAGAGCCAATAGTAACCACCACATTCTCACACACTCTAAATACCGTCTTTTTTCAGCTTCGATGAGAGAGTTTCCTAATGAAATAGTGGCTTGTACTGAATTTTGCTTCTACTTATACAATGTTGAAAATACATTTCTGTAGCAGCTGGCACTTTGACATCAGTAATCTAGTTTGATATCACATTTCTACATCTTTAATGTCTATGCAGTTTCAAGTTTTAAAATCTGATATCATTCCAGCTGTCGATAAAGGTTAATTTGTTGTTATGCTTTTAGATTATAAATTATTGGAAATATTAATTCATTAGTTTTTCTTATTATAATCATTCATTGATGGAAAATGATTTGTGTATATTAATCATCAAACAGGGATTTTGGTCCCTATCAGGGTTGAAAAAAGGAGTAACAGCTTTTTACAGCTCCTCGTTGAGCAGGTAAGATAGTTATGGGAGAACAGTTTCTCCAAATATCCAATACTTCGTTACACTACCCTTCAATAACAATGCGAAATTCCAGTGATTTGACATGTCGTCAAACATCTGGTTACAGAATAAAAACGCATGGGGAAGTGGAATCATGCCTCTTCGAAAAGCTTTTTTTGCCAAAAACGAAACAAAGTCATTCTTCCGTTGAAATTCGAACTCGGTTCTCTGACTCTGTTTTCCGTGTTGGTGATTGTCACTCCACTCCTCACCTTTTTATAGTATTATGTATATCTTTATTGAAATACTATTCAAGAAAATGAAATGTTTCAATACAAATAATAATTTATCAAGGGAACCCATTAAAAGTAAAAGAAGAGATACTTTTTTATTGCACATGGTTCATTTCGACTAATTTGCTCGTCTTTTTTCTCATCTCAAAACGTTTTGACCCTGTGCCCAGGGGACATCCATGGCTGTCTGTTGTATTTCTGGTGTTTTATCAAATGTTGTTCTTGGGTAATATGTCCAGTAATTCTCACACACGTCACGTCTGCTTTTTTGTGTCTCTGTGCACTTTGGATCGTCCCCTCCTGACCCTTGCACTGACTTTGTGATCCCCAGTTGAGTTTTTCACTTTGTTTCCTTCTTTTGGGCTATCTTTTCAAGATCTGAGGTTCACCCTTTGTACTTTCTTGGTCATTAGTTACCACAAGCTACTAATGTCAATACACAGTCTGCTGATTGAGTTTTCCGTAGATAGCATGTAGGCAGATTCTTCCAACATTCTTATCTTCAAATGTACACTCTTGCCAATTATTTTGACTTCAATCCATTTCAGTTTTAGTATCCCTATCCTTCCCTATATGATCATCAATGCCAGATTTTGAGGTTTCTCCATGTGATACAACTTTTAGGTGTTTCTTAGGTTTCAGAATACGCAGAGATTTCCTTTCCACCCTTTTCGATTGATTAATAACAAATCTTCGAATTTAGAATTTACAATGACATGCTATGTAATGTCTGTTTTATGTACACGCTATTCTCTCAGACCAAGGGGAAAATGTGCCGGAACCGATGTTTAGATTGACATAGATACCCACCCAATGTCTAGCCAGATTACCTTGCAAACCATATCGCACTGCTATGGATTTGCTTCAAATTTAGTGAAAGTCTGTTAAAAACTAACACAGCACAGCTTCTTACATGGGTACAAACACTGACAATTGACACCAGTAAAATACACAATTATCTCAGCTACCAAGAAACGACCCTTATGCTCAAATCATAAGAATTTTTGATAACTCCAGCCTTTATTCGCGTCGGGGTTGAATGATCAATTTCGGGAAGAGCTTCAGCTTTTAAGAACGTGTACAAAAATGAAACTATTCACTAAAGAATTTTGAGAACGACAAGACTGTATGTAAACATTTTTCAAGAATTAAATATATACATATATATATATATATGTATAATCATAAATTACGTTATGATGTATTGAAACTCTTTCCCTTTATTTCTAATGAACTCCCGTTATTACTCGTTGAATTTATCATTTTGCTTAGACAATATAAATAGAATAAACAATTAAAGAAAATTGGGCTACTGCAAGAATCGAACCAGCAACTGCCTGTATGCAAAGGCCTAAAAAAAACTTTTTTCAACTCTAAATTCTCATTCTTTTCTGTGAATATGTCCAATTTCTTTCATTCAACGAGGCAAATACGTTATTAAGGAATAGATATATGATCCGACAGAACAATAATAAATTACACTATATTATATTGAAAGTCCTATCTGAAATGAACACCTGTCATTACACGGTAAATGTATCATTTGGCTTAGACAGGGTAAATAAATAAACAATTAAAGAAATTCCTGTAGCAGCTCCATTTTCTTTAATTGTTTATTATATATATGTGTATATATATATATATATGTGTGTGTGTGTGTGTGTGTGTGTGTGTGTGCAATGGAATTATCGTTCGCCACTAAAATATGTTTATGTTTCTGCTTGGGCTTCTTTAGGCAAATGAGTCGATTATTTTTTCGTTATTTTATTATTTGCTCAGATTATAACAGTGTCTTTTGTCAGTGAATAACTTTTCGAATCCATTTGTGAGTCAGAAAATTAGAAAAGAAATCGAAAAAAAATGTATATGTAACAAAGAGTTAGAAAGAAATAGTCCGTATCTCAATTTTATGCAATTTTGGAATTTCGAATACCAAAACAATATCTCTTCTGTTTAACAAGTAGAATTTGCCTTTTGTTTCAGTTCATAATTTAGTGACGTGTGATCTGAGGAAATGTGAAATCTTTCAACACCTTCGTAAAAAAAAGAATGATAAGAATTACAGAGCGATAAAAAGATTCCTGTCCGCGTATCTGTAAGGGTGTTACTGTTACCACCCAAACACGGCACATCGTAGGCCGAATCTTCTAAATATTACACGTTAAAATCCTCTAAATTGAAGAATAAAACAAATCTTTGTAACTCTTACCCGGTGATTTGCAGTAGTTCTATTACGATGTTACTATAATGCTGATATGACTCTTATTTGGGGGGGGGGGGCTGCCTTTCTGTTACTTTCCATCATTTATTGATCACACATTTTTAACATTTTTTTCATCCTGCTTCATTTTCACATGAAAAAAAATGACTTTAACCTGAGATCATATTCTGTTCACAACTTTGAATGTTGAGATCAGAACTAAGGGAGATATTTTTGTCTTTAGTGAGCTAAAACGTATTTTCCCTTTCAGGGGTCAAAAGTGTAGAGAATCCTCTTTCTCTTTTGAGGAACCCAAGGTGACGGACCAAGTTTTTCTCTTTTAAAGGTTCAATGTTATGGGAAATTTAATTCTATTTAGGGTTCATAAGGTTGGGGAAAGTTTTGCTCTTTTATTTATTTATGCAAATAATTATAATCTAATTTTGATCCAAAGGAAGTAATAAACATCAAGTTCGTGGCCGGTGAAGGCAGCCTATAAGCGACGTCTTGAATAAAAAGATGAATAAAAATAGCAAAAAAAAAAAACAAATGATATTTTCCATTGAAGCCAAGAATTATTATAAAAAAAACAGCAAGTGAGGTTTCTTTAAAATCTTTAGATTCGATAGATATACAGAGGAAGCTTTTAGAAAAAAAATACTCTGCAAATATTATCACTTTTAGATCAGATTTTAATGATTTTAATATTGTTTTCTTTAATGACTGGTCATCCTTCAATGAGCAAGTGTGATAGACATCAGGGCTGCAAGAGTTAAATGCCAGCTGCTACAGAAGTCTATTCTGAACACTGTATAAATAGAAGCAAGATTTGAGGCAAGGCATAATTCCGTTGGAGAAGCCTCTGTTTGCATCAGGAAAAGAGACGATATTTGCACTCTGTGAGAATGTGGTCGTTAATTTTGGCTCTAACGTGGTCAGCAGTGACAGCAAGCCCACTCCTCCAAGAAGCCACTACTGAAAGTAATCTGCAGAAAATGACAACGGAATTGCCGCAACCAATTTCAGACAATCTAATTGTTGACGTGAGTAGATTGTATTCCAAAAGTATAAATATTTATACTCTTTTCTATGTGGCCTGACTTTCAACGATAGTTAGCTATCTAATCTCGTAGAGTGTAGGTAATGTAGTGGAGTCGATATTTCTCTATGGTAGCTCTGAGTCTGACTAACATAAACATAGCAAATTTCTATTATATTCCTGTGTGGGAACACACACGCACACACACACACATGCATACATACACACATACACACACATACAAACACATACACACACATGCACACACACACATACACACATACGCACACACACATACACACACATACATATCGTCAATAACAACATTTGGTTCAGGTTTTATTTCCACAGTTGTTGGCAGTTGATGGTACCAAAAATCCGTGCTCATCTAGATTCGATGCTTTCAGACGGACCCTTTTAAGGGGAATTGATTTCATTGTAAAGAGTATGTGTGCAATTCGTAAGACGAATGAATGTCGGAAATCATGGTAAAAAAATTAACAACCGAACATTGGCTGAAGAATGAGTTCTTTTGACTTCAAATATCCTCAAATGTTAGCTTATGTGGACAGTCGATTTTTATTGATTTTCTTTGCCAATCAAATCAATTTCCTTGTAGCTTTAGTGGACAAGAGGCAGAAACGAACAAAAGACTCAAATATTACTATGGATAAGTATGGTGATTGTAAAGAAAAGAAACGCAACATTTGAAAAGGGAATAACTTTTTAAAAGAAACTTAAATGCTGCATTTTCAACAAACACTTTCTCTCTATATTTCTCTCTCTCTATCCCCTTCCTCTTTCTCTTCCCCATAATTATTTCATTATTCAATTACCAACTAGTACATGTATTTCTGAATGAGAAACATATTTTCTTGGACTTCATGCAAATGCTGCATCGATTGAAACAAATGATAATCCGTGGAAAGTATTGTGAATATGAAACATTTCTTTCACCGACAATCCAGCGTAAAGAGGATTTTCTGGTAACTGTATCCCGTGAATGACCCATTCCCTTTCAATCACAGGGCCCGGACATCGAAAGTGATGGAAGAAATAGGACTCTATAAAATTTTCACTCGTATAATGATTTGAATAGTCCAAAAAAAACTGTTCAAGCATTTGGATAGGCTCCCTCTCTCCTTTTTCCTAAAACAGATAAAAATATATGAACACACAAATACAGAGAAAGATTATAATAATAATATTGTCGTAACCTAACATAGTTTTACAAGCAACAGTATAGGATCCACGCGTTCTTTCCATTCTTCCTGTTATCATTAACCTTGATACCAAAATGTTATTTTGCAGCAATACCTTCGTACATACGGCTACATGAATGATGTAGATGAACTCTCACAAGATTACGCTCAACGCAGAACAGACGCTCTCAAGTAAGTCATTCGAAATGTGCAATAATGTATGAACGATATTATTAATCTTTCCGATTTTTATCGACACCAATTCTGCATGGAGCTGAATGTAACACAAGGGCGATTTGAAACCAAATCTTTGTGTATCTATTCACACTTGTCGAGTACTGAAACGTTGATCATCAGAATTTCTGTTTTCTTCTGCAAGGTCATTTCAGAGGTTTGCTGGTGTGAAAGTAACCGGAGAAGTAGACGAAGATACTTGGCGACAAATGCTACGGCCTCGTTGTGGAATGAAAGATATACAAATAGAAAGACCATCAAATGGTAAGTCAGTAACACTTTTAAAATAAATCATCACAACAAACGTAAAATGGTGGAAATAATTATAAAACAACCATAATTATGGTCTTCAAATCTTTAATTGCCAAAAGAATGAAATTAACTTCATACTATTAAATAAAATGGAAATTCAATTTAAAGATCAATTTTTGCTACCTGCCCTAGGAAAGGTGAAAATAAGTATGAGATATATTTGACAGAAATTCAGTCAAGGACACGAGAAGCATCGTCCTCATTTATCTATCTATGTCCAGTTCACTCCATAGGAAATGCTTTGATATTTGTGTCCATTGATATATCTACTATGTGAGTGCAGTCATAATTCCTACATGGATCTATGTATGTATAATGAGAATATATTTTCTTGTACATTGATTGGTCGGATATGTACGTGGATGCATATTACTTATATTTATGTATGTATAATAAAGGCAGAACTACAAAAACAATCAAATGATGTAGAAAAACTATTCATTTATCTTGATTACTGTCATACTTTTGACATTGTGTCTTTGTTTTCTTTTTCTCGAAACAAAAGTTGCCAAATGGAACGTTACAGAAATCACATACAGGTTCCGAAGTTTCACTGACGATATTAGTGAATGTAGTATCCGGTAAGTATTTATACTCTGTCCCTTCTTCCTCCCACAATACTGTATTAGAATTCATAAACAGCTAAATAATGTCTTTCTCTTTACTCTTAATTGAAATATTTGTCCGTTGCAGGAGTGCATTTGTCGATGGACTTAGTCCGTGGGAAGTTCCTGCTAACCTGAAGTTTGAGAACATTGAAAGTGGCACACCCATCATGGAAATTGAATTTGTGAAAGGAAAACATCCACCCTGTGGCGCTAAAATGGATGGACCTGGTAAGTTGAAATTAGCCTTTGGATTTTCTTCATTGTCTCATTGCTAAAGTATTTTCTTGTTTGTCTTCTGTAAATATGTGCATTTGATGATGATTTGTATATCTGTATAATTTGTTGCTTGATGTTTATCCTTAAGTCTGTATAAGAATAATTATGATAATATATATGTCGATTTATTTATCTAAATATAAGCACGCAATTGTCAACTGTTTAAGTAATCAGTTATTGCATCCTTTCTTGTAGTTTTGTCTAGTAATGATATTCCCTTCTATTATTTTTGTATCTTACGCAATGGTAATGCATGATACGAATGATATATAATGATGTTGCAATTTATAGAGATTGAAACTCATTGCCCCTTTATTTCAGGTGGAGTGATAGCCCATGCATACTATCCTTCAAGAAGTCCTCTGGGTGGGGACATGCATTTTGACGGTGAAGAAACCTACAAATATAAGGAAGGTACTGGCTATGATCTTGTTTCGTTGGTCTTGCACGAAGCTGGCCATGCTTTGGGATTGAGTCACGACAACATGAAAGGATCAATTATGCTTCCTTGGTATACTGGACAAACAACTCTTGGGCCAAATGACATAAAGAGGATTAAACAGTTATATGCATAACACCTACCTGGAAGGTATGTATATTGAAACCCTTCTTCTCATAAAAACATAATCAAAAGAAAATTGGAAAATCATATAGAGTAGTGTATGATCTAAAAGTGATGCTATATCATTACACGTTGCTGGTTATTATGCTTGAGGCATTCAGCTGGATGCTTTTTCATTTTGCTCAAGATTATATTTACATGTGAGCCTACCTAAAACTACCTACTCAAAATGTGTTACTCGGTTTTTACCTATTCAAATCGAAGATGATTCATGTTTTCAATAGTTGACTTGTATGTAACATTTTTCTCTTTTATGTTTCAGACAAAGTGAAATTACGCCCCATTGACTTGGCCAGTGACATATCATTTAACCGGAACTATTGAAACAACCAGTAAAATATTTGTTTGTATTTTATTGAACAAATAAAACATGTATCAGCTATCTGACAAAATTGTCTCTGTTTTCTCTTATTCATATTCATAAATCATAAATCAGTTTATGATTTGAGATGTTATTGTCAATGCTACGCTTCATCGTTAAATAATTATGTGTGAAGCATTCTTTCCGATTCAGAACCCACATAATCAAACTACAATCATTTTTAAAAGATCTTCATCATTATCCATCCTGTTGTATACGTTATGTTTCCTCTTTGCTCACTGTCTATACATTTTGGCTTCTATTGTGGGCCTGCTGAGCTGAAAACCTCAAAGTAATTGTACATTTTTTAGCTTAGCCAAATGATTCTGGATTTTGTGATAAAAACACATTTTCATATATTCATAGCAAAGGACCTTCATAAATAATTGGATTTTGAAAAAGCATAAATTTTTTATACATTGCTCATGGCAGTTATTTTCAAAATGACTGCTTATGACAACGGTTTTCACAACAATTTTTGTGTCAGTGATGAATAAATGATATTGAAGATATAATTATTTTTTTTGCACCATTTGTACTTCTTTGGATAATACATACAAGTTATTGGCAGATTCGGTGAGGTTCCGTTGGCTAGCTTGATGGTTGAACTTGGAGTCAAATCATGCGTTTTTCACGGAATCACCAAGAAAAACAAACGTATCCTGTAAATCTAAAAGTGCAGCTAACTGGTATCAAAGTCACATCATACCACTCACAACACTGCCACGACGGCTTTTGACGCTTATAATTTTTTGATTCTCATTCCATAATTCTTTTCTCCTATTTCTTGTATTCTTTATTCGTATTGACTACTGACATGTTATCAGATTTTTGTACTATAGAGATGTCGAGTTCCCAGTTACTTAATCGTTCACAAGTGCATCTCTCTCAAATGCGATACTTAAAGACTCTGGGTGACACTTGGCACTTCGCCAAATAAGAAATGGTTGGAAGTGAGTTCATACACACATTTTATGTGTCTCGCTTGTATCCAATTATCTTTGATTCCTGTTGTTCATAGAACAAAAAAAAAGATAATAGGGATCAAATGTATTGTTTAATGTAATTGCCTGTTATACGAGCTACGAATATTACATAATTTGAAGTATTAGATTACAGTGAAATAATGAGCATTTTTGATACCTCTGGTTGTTTCGAGTGCTACCAGGAATAGTCACATCACCAATTGTAATATGAAGAAATTTCCCTTGACTTTTGACTCCTAAAGTGGAAAAAAATATATCCTGTCACTTTCGGAACCTAAAACTAAAAGAGATTTTTCCACTTTTAACTCGGGAAAGAGAGAAACAAGTCTACTCTATCTATTGAGCCCTAAAGTGTGATCAGGATCTGAAGCTAGATTTTAAAATGACTTCCCCCAAAAGTGTGATCTCTATACGAGGTCAGGTGAAAAAAAAATAACAACTTGAAAAAATATTCTATGAGAAAATGATATAAGGTAAAAAAAATAATTCCCCCGAAAGTAGGATCAGAATAAACGGTCAATAATGAAATCACAACGAAATCTTTCCATGTTACACAATCTAGTTTGCATCAGAGTTGCACCGTAAATGAAGCAACCCTACGAGAATATAATGTAACAGTCATAAATAATTTCGAAGAATCCTTGAGAAAACCTCAATGATATAGCATAGCTTTATCAATATCATCTGAGATCATCTGAGATCATCAACTCATTTACAGACAGTAAATATATATCTGACAAAACAGAAACGATTGTGTCTGATAGCTGATAAAGGTTTTATTTGCTCAGTAAAATGTATAAAAAATATTACAGGTAGATTTCGATTGTTCAAACTAAAGGATGTGACACTGGCCAAGTCGAATGATACATCGATTCATTGTATCTGAAATATAAAAAAGAGGAAGATGTTACCAATTTGTCAACTATTAAATAACAAGAATCAACTTTGACTGAAATATGATACAATTAATAAAACACACTGGTTAATTCTACTGCATAAAAGCAAATATCATCCCAAGCAGAACCGAGGAAGCTACCAATCGTACCTTTCTAACGATGCAGCAAGATAAAATATTCAATTACAGAGGATTTCTCAAGGCGATATTAATGAAAATTCTATTGAGAAGAACGATTTCAATATACATACCTTCGTGGAAGTCGTTATGAACATAACTTTCTGATTCTCCTTATGTCATTCGGTCCAAGAGTTGTTTGTCCAGAGTACCAAGGTACCATAATTGATCCTCTTGCACGGTCATGTCTTAATCCCAAAGCATGGCCAGCTTCGTGCAAGACCACTGTAGCCAGCTTTAGGCCTCGACCTCTCTTATATTTGTAGGTTTCTGCATCCTCAAAATGGATGTCACCACCAATAGGACTCCATGGAGGATAATATGCGTGGGCTAACACTCCTCCTGAAATCAAGTTAGAATGCATTTCAGTCTCATTAAATAGCAACATTCAGTTTATATCATTCGAATCATTCATTAACATTGCGTAAAGATACAAAAAACCGTAAGATGTGAATATCATCATTCAACAAAACTAGTTTAACAGCAACACTTAATGACTACTTTCATAATTTTCGTAATTACAACCATAGATTAAGACAAATACATCAATAAATACATTTGCATAACTATTGTAGGAAGGATTTAAGGATAATCAACAAGTGATTAAACGTACAAATCTACAAATCACAATCAAATTAACACGTATCTAGAGAAAACAGGTATGAAAATACGTTAGTAATCAGGCTGTGAAAAATAGTAAAAGGCTCTCAACTCACCACCTCCATCCATATTATAACAAAAGGGTGGATGTTTTCCATTCATGAATTTAATTTCCATAATGGCCGTTCCTCTCTCAATTTTATAATAACCAAGGGTGTCTCAGTTTTAGACCGATGAGTGATATTACTTGCTATATTTGCAGGATGTCTTATAATGATTTCTACCACTTCATGGTTGTTGAAGATTCAATTTGAAAGTGTTACTGACTTAATATTCGATGGTCTGTCTACGTAATTATCTTCTATTCCACAATGAGGCCGTAGCATTTGTTGCCAAGTATCTTTGTGTACTTCTCCGGTCACTTGCAGACTAGCAAGCCTCTGAAATAACCTTAAAAAAGGGAAATACAAATCTCGACGATTAAAATTCCTGTCCTCGAAAAAAATTGAGGAAGATTTGTTGTTCAGCTTCCCTTTTGACATACTCTGTCCAATGCATAAGTAACATTGACAATAAAAAGGATACAGGGTAATTATATTGAATAAAACATTGTACTTTCTAGTTTGAGTGTAATCTTGTAAGAGTTTGTTCCATCATCCATGTGATCTTATGTACGGAGGTATTGCTGCAAATACTCAATTGTAGCAGCATGTTCAAAGTTCACATAGTCAGAAACAAAAGAATGGGTTAATAACAGACGATAAAATGTGCATACAATACTGCCATAGAATAATGCTTGACAAACTAGTCCACAAGACATTGGCTTCGATTTTTGTCGTGTGTCCAAATATTGCGGCCTTGAGCCAGTCAGAAATAAGTTTATAGAATAACTATTTATCCACCTATATGCTATGAGAATGATTAAAGGACATCAACAAAGAAAATATCTCTTAGATTCAAGAGGTTCTCTACAAAAAATAGGCTTCAAATAAAAAATATTTCCAATTCTAAATTTCAGAGATGTATTAGACAGGATTTATTACAGTGTAGAGGTAAGGAGTTGTGTGACGATTACCATCACGAAAAACGGAATCAGTGAACCTAGTACGAATTGGTTTTTATTTCTATTGATATTCGGACCATCCTCATCTTGGTTGATTTTCATGCAACGTTTCGGCCGTTGCACTCGACGGCCATCGTCAGGTATCATCTAGTAGGTGTGGGGAAGTAACGAATCGATCACTTTATTTATCCGACGGGGGTATATTGACCGTACTCCCCTCTTAGCATTAGTAGTATTGTTATATTGTCTCACACTAGGATTGAACCTAGAACCATCAGATTATTTTACAGTAATTTGTCTGATGCTGTAACCACTGCGCTATGTGTCCATGTGAGTGCAACGGCCGAAACGTTGTATGAAAAACAACCAAGATGAGGATGGTCCGAATATCAGTAGAAATAATAATAATACCTCATCTCAATAATTCAGAAATATACTAAAGTGGTTTTTGTTTTGTTTTATTGAGTGAGGAATGAATCCACTTCTCCCTGTGCTCTGTCATATTACCAGATAGCTTGACTAAAATGTCGAATCACTGGAATCTCGCTATACTTGCCTGGGGGCATAATGGATGGGTGGAAATTAGGGCAAAACATTCTCCCATGAGTACCTTACTGGCCCAAGTAGGAGCAGAGCAAAGCTGTTACTCCTTTTTTCAACCTTCAAACACCACAGTTTACTGATCGATCCACAATAACAACAACAAACGACATAAAAAAACAAACAAACAAAACATTTAACCTCAATGAAAGATTAAAATACCCTAAATTTCCGAATGAATATTTCCAATGATTTACCATCTAAAAGCAATTTGGCAAAAGCACGTTCATCGACAGCTGGATTGAAAATTTGGACAATTAGTAGACACGTGAGCTTATCGAGTTTATGCTACTATGTAATGAACGAAGGAAGATGATATCAAATTAGATTAGTGTCGACTGCCACAGATGTATCATCATCATCATCATCATCATCATCATCATCATCATCATCAGTCTTTTAAAGTCTGTTGTTGGACATAGACCTTCCTCAGGATTCGTCACACTTCGCTATCGTAGGCGTCGCGAAGCCAGCATTTTCTGAATTTGTCTAGTTCATCTCTCCATCTTGTATTCTGTCGGCCTCGGTTGCGTATGTGAGTCATGATTTCCCAAGGGTAGTCTGTCATTCTTGAAACATGGCCTGCCCATTGCCGTTTAAGTTTTCAAATAGTTTCTATGATGTCTCGAACTCCCGTTTTCTTCCTGATATACTGTGATGTCTTGTGATCTCTTCATGTAAGGTTGAGCATGGTTATCTCATGTGCGCGTTCAGCACTAATTCAATAGAAGCAAAATTTGAAGCAAGCCATAATTACATTGGAGAACTCACTTCTCGCAGCAGAAAAAAAAGACGATGTCTGTAGTGTATGACAATGTGGTGTTTATTTTTGCTCTCACGTTGTCAGCAGTGGAAGAAAGTCCTCTTTTCCGAGAACCCACTCTTGGTAGTTTTTCTACAGGAGATATTGTCGGAATTGCAGCAATCAATATCACGAGATTTGAATGTTGACATGAGTAGGCTTTACAACAACATAACTCTCGTCTGACTTACTGTAAAGACAGTAAGTAAGCTAATCTCGACGAACTTCTACAGTAATGAAATCGATAACTCTCATTTGTTGCTATGCGTTACAAACAGTAAATAGTTGGTGCTACCATAACGTGCGGTTTACTGCAGTATCTTCTAAGACCTTATCTAACCTGACTGACCAGATTACTAAGTGTACACGACTTGCAAAGGACTCATGGCTTGTATATTCAAAGTAAACATTAAAGTCGATAAACTTACCTTCGAGCTTTATTAATATTTAACAGACTTTTCATTATATCTATATCAAATTAAACATATACCTACATTACCTACATTCCTCTACTTCTCAACCATTCAAGTAACAAATACAATAAATAAACCTTACATTATTTTGACTTTTATTTATATTCATTGATTTTTTTTTTAGTTCTTTTCAGAAATTAACTATTTATGTGACAAGTTTTGTAATTATTTTAGATTGATAAAATATTTGATAGAATTTTGGTTATTTTTAGTAAATAAAACATAATGTTATTGCAGTCGATTTTTCTTGATATTTAATAAACTTTTCCAGTTGAATTCATATTCAAAAATCTTTCCATGATTACATTTTAGTTCTATTTACATTCAGTTACATAAAATTATATTAGATAGAAGCGAGTGAACTTGACTACTGATCAAATCCCTTACATTTCCATATAATTTTGATGACCATTGCAAGTCTTTGCACACCTACATTGTAATATTGAATTACAGAAATATTCATGCAAATATAACAAAACCCTACGGATGTCGCAGACTAGAAAAATGAAGATTTCCCCCGTTTCGTCAAAAACTCAAACGCTGAATTCAGTGCGGCTATAGAGGAATCCGTTTGAAAACCTTTTTGTAAATTGATCGGGCGACGCTTCGGGATAGCAGTTGATTGTGTAAAACCATTCCAATCTCGATGTATTGTCAGAAGAATTTCACTTGACCACTTACAAATACCAGTTCAACTGCACATCTACTTTACTGAATTAATAAACATCAAGTTTATTTGATGCATCTAAGACGAAACATTCTTTTGAATATTAAATAAAACTCGAAGACGAGCAAATAATTTTCTGTTTCAAGTAAATACAAGAGAAATCCGAATAGACATTATTTGGTGATAATTGGATTAGGTTTTATTCAATTTTGATAGGAAATTAAATGAATCTGGAGATAAATACACATAGTTTTATTTAGTGTTAATCTATACACTCATCAAGTTGGTATATATTGTTTTATTCATGCTGTGTAAATATTCTTGGTGGACCACATTCTATAGTATTAAATGTCCCAATAGACTGTACTCTATAGTATTACCAAACATTTTGTAGCTTTGAACATCCATCAATCTGTCTATTAACGAACGCTTCTTTATGAAATAGTGGTTACTGAAGTCGTCTTGCATCAATTACTTCTGGGGATATCTTACATTTGTGAAATGGGTCATAGCAATCTAACAATAAATATGCATATCTACTCATATTTTAAACTATTTACACGCATATGATGATGTGTTGATAGACTTTTATAACCATATATATACCTATACATATGCATATACGAGGGAGGATTAACAAATCCGTAGCTGGATACATAGCTTAGATCAGAAAATAAAAAGGTGTCATAGTATTATAATTATACGAACAAGCTAAAAAAATGAACTGCCCTACGAGAGACATTTCCAGAAGTAAGAATATCTGATAGGTGGCATATACGTGTATAAGTTGTTATTCAATGAACTTATTTCACACTAGCACAAGGCCACAATGTTAGGACACGCGGCAAAAATCGAAGCCAATGTCTTGTGGACTAGTTTGTCAAGCATTATTCTATGGCAGTATTGTATGCACATTTTATCGTCTGTTATTAACCCATTCTTTTGTTTCCGACTATGTGAACATTGAACGTGCTGCTACAATTGTGTATTTGCAGCAATACCTCCGTACATAAGATCACATTGACGATGGAACAAACTCTTACAAGATTACACTCAACATCAGTCGTCTACAATTGAATATTTTATCTTGCAGAAGATGCTGCATCATTAGAGAGGTTGAATCGATAGCTTCCTTGGTTCTGCTTGGGATGATATTTGCGTTTACGCAGTAGAATTAACCAGTATGTTTTATTAATTGTATTATATTTCAGTCAAAGTTGATTAATGCTATTTAATAGTTGACAAGTTAGTAACATCTTTCTCTTTTTTATATCTAAGGCACAATGAACCAATGTACCGTCTGACTTGGCCAGTGTCACATCCTTCAATTTGAAATATTTTTATATATCTTATTGAACAAATAAAAACTCTATCAGCAATCTGACATAATTGTCTCTGTTTTGTCAAATACATATTTACTGCCTGTACATCAGTTGATGATCTCAGATGATATTGATAACGCTACGCTATATCATTTTAGCTACCATCTAAATCTTAAAACACAAATAATCAATCTGCAACCTTTTTTTTGAAGATTGTGGTTGTTCAACCTATTGTAATGGTTATGGTTCCTCTTTCCCCAGTGTTTAAACTTTCTGGCTTCGAGGAGTCAGGTGTCCAAATTGGGATAAATCTGACGGCCACAATGACACAAGTAATGATTACTTTCATTTTATTAATTTCCATCTGACCAGCTGATTTCAAATATGTCTTTATTTTTCTTCTGTAAAGTGAAGTTTCCTACTTTTAAAAATACTGACTTACAAGCACATTTTACTACTTTATGATATAGATGTTAGTAAACGCATGAGTATGCGCGTACGAGTACGCGTATGTATATGTGTGTGCAAACTTCAGTCTTTTTTCTGATGGAAATTTCGAAATTATTGTATTACCTATGCCTACTCGTGACAGCCCTGTTTCTCGAGAACACAAGCCATGCTACTTCATAAAACTTGAAAAAGTTTTTCAAAATGAAAGAAAAGCAAATTTTCTATAAATAGAATTTATAGGTGAATATTGGATAGTTTTCAACCAAATTATTTAATAAGGATTTTGATAGTTTATCTAATTTGATCTATTTTAACACACTCTGTGCTAATTGTGCATGTTTGACTGATATCATATATTCAGTAATATAATTTGAACAGAGTGTGTAGTAGATGTGTATTCAAAAGGACTATATAGTATCACATGTGGTTGAATAAAGGTATACCACATAGTTTAGTTATGTAACACATGTTCATAAGGTTTACGTGGCTTTCATCATGAAAATCTGTATCAAAATGATAGGATTTTGTATGTGACAATCTACAGCAAAACCTACTCAAAATAAGCCTAGATCAAGAAGTAATTTGTTTTGTTTTTTTTCACTTTAGGTGGTCAAAATCAAGGGGGATTTTTTTTTCACTCCAGAGATTTAAAATCGGAGGGTATTTTTTTCTTTCGTTTTCCTCTATTTCAGGGGTTAAAATCGAGAGAGAACGTTTATTTCTCTTCAAAAGGAATATTTTCAAAAATCTTTTTTTATGACAAAATTGTTTTCCACTTTTACAGTCAGCGTTTTGAGGGAACATTTTTTTTCACTTTTTGGGGTCAAAATCGAAGGGAAAATTCTTTTTCACTTTTCGGGGTCAAAATTGTGAATTGTTTCTCGCAGGGGGGGGGGGCAAAATCTAGGGGAATTCTTTGAATTCAAAGCATTGAGGAAGTTTTTTTTTTACTTATAGGGGTCAAAGTCGAGGGATCTTTTTTAATTGTTTGGTGTTAAAACCAATTGGGAAGCTTTTTTTTTCTTTTAAGGGCTAAAATCGACGGGTTATCGTCCATTTCTTTTATTTTCAGGGGCCAAATGTAGGGGAGATTTTTTTCAATCGAGGGGAAAATTGGTTACCACTTCCAGGGGCCGACGTTCAAAGGGAACACTTTCTCTTTTGTGGTCGAAATCAGGAGGTAATTATTTTGTTTTTTTCACTATAGTGGTTTTAAATCTAGGGGGTGATTTTCCTTTCATTTTTAGGGTTCAAAGCATAATAAAAGGAATCTTTTCAACTTTTACCGGTCAAAATCGAATGGGAATCTTTTTCAACTTTAGTTTTTTGGGGTTAAAATCAAGGATAATTTTTTTATTTTCATGAGTTAAAATTTGAGGGAATGGAGAACTTTTATCCCCTTTTCAACATTATTCCCCTTTTTTTAGCATTACACCCTTCTCAGCATTAGAGCTCTCCTTTTGAAATTTGACTGCCTTTTTTTTTCATTCCCCCTCCTCTTTTGCATTAACCCCCCCATCCACTCGTTTCGGACATTGCTGGTATACATTTTAACATGAACTCCTGCTCCCATGCACCTTGGTTTAATGTTAAACCGTTTTTGTCATAATTACCCCACTTTTTACATTAACCTCTCTCATATGAAACTTTAAATTCCTTTTATTACTAACAGTGCCAAGAAAAATGAATATTCGAAACAAGTTAAATTAAAAGCTATCTGATGTCCATCTATCAATATTTCTATTCTATAGATTCCCATTTTGGACAGCAATCTACCTGCATGTTGTCGGCTATTTAGTCTGGTGATTTACAACTCCCACACTATATTTCCGTAGGGTTTCCATATATTCATCACTGACACAAGAATTGTTGTGAAAACCGTTGTCACTATCAGTCATTTTGAAATAACTGCCATGAGCAATGTATATTCATGCTTTTTCGAAAACAAATCATTTACGAAGGTCCTTCGCTATAAGTATGGGGAAATGTGTTTTTATCACTAAATCCACGATTATTTGGCTAAGCTGACCCATTATATGTGGTCTCTGTAGATTCAAAGTGGAAGGGGAGAATGCTTTTGTCAAAAAATGGACAATGAGCCTGAGGTTTTCAGCTCAGTAGGCCCACAATAGAAGCCAAAATGTGTAGATAGTGAGCAAAGAGGAAACGTAACGTATACAACAGGATGGATAATGATGAATATCTCTTAAAAATGATTGTAGTTTGATTATATGGGTTCTGAATTGGAAAGAATGCTTCACTCATAATCATTTAACGATGAAGCGTAGCGTTGACAATATCATCTCAAATCATAAACTGATTTATGATTTATGAATATGAATAAGAGAAAACGGAGACAATTTTGTCAGATAGCTGATACATGTTTTATTTTTTCAATAAAATACAAAAGAATATTTTACTGGTTGTTTCAATAGTTCCGGTTAAATGATATGTCACTGGCCAGGTCAATGGGGCGTAATTTCACTTTGTCTGAAACATAGAAGAGAAAAATGTTACATACATGTCAACTATTAAAAACATGAATCATCTTCGATTTAAATAGGTAAAAACCGAGTAACACATTTTGAGTAGGTAGTTTTAGGTAGGCTCACATGTCAATATAATCTTGAGCAAAATGACAAAGCATCCAGCTGAATGCCTCAAGCATAATAACCAGCGACATGTAATGATATAGCATCACTTTTAGATCATAGACTACTCTATATGATTTTCCAATTTGCGTTTAATTATGTTTTTAGGGAAAGAACGATTTCAATATACATACCTTCCAGGTAGGTGTTATGCATATAACTGTTTAATCCTCTTTATGTCATTTGGCCCAAGAGTTGTTTGTCCAGTGTACCAAGGAAGCATAATTGATCCTTTCATATTGTCGTGACTCAATCCCAAAGCATGGCCAGCTTCGTGCAAGACCAACGAAACAAGATCATAGCCAGTACCTTCCTTATATTTGTAGGTTTCTTCACCGTCAAAATGCATGTCCCCACCCAGAGGACTTCTTGAAGGATAGTATGCATGGGCTATCACTCCACCTGAAATAAAGTGGCAATGAGTTTCAATCTGTATAAATTGCAACGTCATTATATATCATTCGTATCATGCATTACCATTGCGTAAGATACAAAAATGATAGAAGGGAATATCATTACTAAACAAAACTACAAGAAAGGATGCAATAACTGATTACTTAAACAGTCAACAATTGTGTGCTTATATTTAGATAGATAAATCGACATATATATTATCATAATTATTCTTATACAGACTTAACGATAAACATCAAGCAACAAATTATACAGATATAAAAATCATCATCAAATACACGTATTTACAGAAGATAAATAAGAAAATACTTTAGCATTGAGACAATGAAGAAAATCCAAAGGCTAATTTCAACTTACCAGGTCCATCCATTTTAACGCCACAGGGTGGATGTTTTCCTTTCACAAATTCAATTTCCATAATGGGTGTGCCACTTTCAATGTTCTCAAACTTCAGGTTAGCGGGAACTTCCCACGGACTAAGTCCATCGACAAATGCACTCCTGCAACAGAAAAATATTTCAATTAAGAGTAAAGAGAAAGACATTATTTAGCTATCTATGAATTTTAATATAGTAGTGTGGGAGAAGGAAAGGACAGAGTATAAATACTTACCGGATACTACATTCACTAATATCGTCAGTGAAACTTCGGAACCTGTACGTGATTTCTGTAACGTTCCATTTGGCAACTTTTGTTTCGAGAAAAAAGAAAACAAAGACACAATGTCAAAAGTATGACAGTAATCAAGATAAATGAATAGTTTTTCGATATCATTTGATTGTTTTTGTTGTTCTGTCTTTATTATACATACATAAATATATGAAAGGTGCATCCACTTACATATCCGACCAATCAATGTACAAGAAAATATATTTTCATTATACATACATACATCCACGTATGAAATATGACTGCACTCATATAATAGCCGATATATCAATGGGCACAAATATCAAAGCATTTCCTATAGAGTGAACTGGACATAAATAGAAAAATGAGGACGATGCTTCTCGTGTCCCTGACTGAATTTCTGTCAAATACATCTCATAATTATTTCCACCTTTCCTAGAGAAGGTAGCAAAAATTGATTTTTAAAATTAATTTTCATTTTATTTAATAGTATGAAGTTAATTTCATTCTTTGGGCAATTAAAGATTTGAAGACCATAATTATGGTTGTTTTATAATTATTTCCACCATTTTACGTTTGTTGTGAAGATTTAATTTGAAAGTGTTACTGACTTACCATTTGATGGTTTTTCTCTTTGTATATCTTTCATTCCACAACGAGGCCGTAGCATTTGTTGCCAAGTATCTTCGTCTACTTCTCCGGTTACTTTCACACCAGCAAACCTCTGAAATGACCTTGCAGAAGAAAACAGAAATTCTGATGATCAACGTTTCAGTACTCGACAAGTGTGAATAAATATAGAAAGATTTAGTTTCAAACTACCCTTGTGTTACATTCAGCTCCATGCAAAATTGGTGTCGATAAAAATCGGAAAGATTAATAATATCGTTCATACATTATTGCACATTTCGAATGACTTACTTGAGAGCGTCTGTTCTGCGTTGAGCGTAATCTTGTGAGAGTTCGTTCACATCATTCATGTAGCCGTATGTACGAAGGTATTGCTGCAAAAATAACATTTTGGTATCAAGGTTAATGATAACAGGAAGAATGGAAAGAACGCGTGGATCCTATACTGTTGCTCGTAAAACTATGTTAGGTTACGACAATATTATTATTATAATCTTTCTCTGTATTTGTGTGTTCATATATTTTTATCTGTTTTAGGAAAAAGGAGAGAGGGAGCCTATCCAATTGCTTGAACAGTTTTTTTTTGACTATTCAAATCATTATACGAGTGAATATTTTATAGAGTCCTATTTCTTCCATCACTTTCGATGTTTTCCGGGCCCTGTGATTGAAGGGAAAGGGGTCATTCACGGGATACAGTAACCAGAAAAATCCTCCTTACGCTGGATTGCCGGTGAAAGAAATGTTTCATATTCACAATACTTTCCACGGATTATCATTTGTTTCAATCGATGCAGCATTTGCTTGAAGTTCGAGAAAATATGTTCGCCATTCAGAAATACATGTAGTAGTTGGTAATTGAATGATGAAATAATTATGGGGAAGAGAAAGAGGGAGGGGATAGAGAGAGGGACATATAGAGAGAAAGTGTTCGTTAAAAATACAGCATTTAAGTTTCTTTTAAAAAGTTATTCCCTTTTCAAATGTTGCGTTTTTTTTCTTTACAATCACCATACTTATCCATAGTAATATTTGAGTCTTTTGTTCGTTTCTGCCTTTTGTCCACTAAAGCTACGGGAAAATTGATTTGATATCTGGCAAAGAAAATCAATAAAAATCGACTGTCCACATAGGCTAACATTTGAGGATATTTGAAGTCAAAAGAACTCATTCTTCAGCCAATCTTCAGTTGTTAATTTTTTTACCATGATTTTCGACATTCATTCGTCTTACGAATTGCTCACATACTCTTTACAATGAAACCAATTCCCCTTAAAAGGGTCCGTCTGAAAGCATCAAATCTAGATGAGCACGGATTTTTGGCACCATCAACTGCTAACAACTGTGGAAACAACATCTGATCCAAATGATGTTATTGACGATATGTGTGTGTGTGTGTGTGTGTGTGTGTATGTGTGTGT
>OY735207.1:33934815-33944815 GCA_963457665.1 Thysanoteuthis rhombus
GTCGTCGAATCGACTCTTGAAAAAGGTCGGGGCTTCAAAGCTCTAAACAAAGGCCTCAACTCAGAACGAAGGGAAATAACTAGCATACTCGACGAAAATGGAAACCTAACAACAGACAGAGACAGGATTGTCGAACGTGCCAAAGAATTCTACCAAAAGCTTTATTCGTCCAAACAAGGACTACAAAACAATCAACAGAATACGCAAGACGTGAGCAATCAACTCGAGGACTTCCCAAAAGTAACCCCGTAGGAGGTGAAAGAAGCCATTAAACAGACGAAGAGAGGAACTGCCCCTGGACCAGACAACATCACCATCGACCTACTCCGAAAAGCGGGTAAAATCATCTCTGGGAAACCGGCTGTCCTCTTCAACTTGTGCCTAAATTACAGTAAAGTCCCAGACACTGCTATCATAAAGCTTTTATATAAAAAAAGGAACCCCGAAACACCTCAACAACTATTGGCCTATAAGACTACTCCACTGTGTATATAAACTTTTCACAAAGATCATCACCAACCAAATCACAAAAACACTCAATGAAAACTAACCACGTGAACAAGCTGGCTTTAGAAGAAGCTACTCGGCCATGGACCACCTGCATTGGATAAATCACCAACACGGAAAACAGAGTCAGAGAACCAAGTTCGAATTTCAACGGAGAAATAACTTAGTTTCGTTTTTGGCAAAAAAAGCTTTTCGAAGAGGCATGATTCCACTCCCCCCTGCGTTTTTATTCTGTAACCAGATGTTTGACGACATGTCGAATCACTGGAATTTCGCAATTGTTATTGAAGGGTAATGCAACAAAGTATTTGATATTTGGACAAACCATTCTCCCATAACTAACTTATCTGCTCAACTAGGAGCTGTTAAAAAGCTGTTACTCCTTTTTTCAACCCTGATAGGGACGAAAATCACTGTTTAATGATTAATATACCAAAAAGATTTTCCATCAATGAATGATTAAAATAAGAAAAACTAATGAATAAATATTTCCAATAATCTATAATCTAAAAGCATAACAGCAAATTAACCTTTATCGACAGCTGGAATGATATCAGATTTTAAAACTTGAAATTGTATAGACATTAAAGATGTAGAAATGTGATATCAAACTAGATTACTGATGTCAAAGTGCCAGCTGCTACAGAAATGTATTTTCAACACTGTATAAGTAGAAGCAAAATTCAGTACAAGCCACTATTTCATTAGGAAACTCTCTCATCGAAGCTGAAAAAAGACGGTATTTAGAGTGTGTGAGAATGTGGTGGTTACTATTGGCTCTGACATTGTCCACAGTGACAGCTAGCCCTCCCTTTCAAAAACCCTTCTTGGCAGTTTTCTTCAGAGAATAACACCAGAATCTCACCAAACAATTTCAAACGATTTAAATGTGGATGTTAGTAAACTTTCCCTATTTCAACAGCATAACTCTTGTCAAGCAAATCTCAAAGAATTGCTACTGCAGTGAAATCAGTACTCTTCTATTGTAGCCTCAAGTTAGAAACATAGTAAATATTTGGTACTACCATAGCGTCAGCTTCACTGCTGTATTTGTAGTCAGTTAAGACCTCACTTACCCCACTGATCAGGTTACTAAGTGTAAACTACTAGCAAAGGATACATGACTTGTAGATTCGAACTAAGCATCAAAGTTAACCTACCATCGAGCTTTATAAATGTTTAATCGACATCTTATTCTATTTGTATAAAAGAAAACATTACCTTCTAAACTTCTCATTTATTTTAGTTACAAAAACAACAAATAAAGCGTGAATCATCTTCAACTTTCATTTATATTCATTGAATTTTTTTGTTCTATTCAGTATTCATTAAATAAAACCTTGACCTGTTCTGCTTGAATTTTATCCGAGTGAGCAAAGAGAAGCGAGTGAGCTCGTGTATTGTTCAAAGCCCATACTTTTCTGTATGATTTTGACGTCTGTTGCAAGTCTGTGCACGCCTAAAAGATAGAATTAGAATTTAAAAAAATATTCATGCAAATATAACAAAACGTACAGATATCAGAGACCTCCAAATTCAGGATTCCCTTATTTCGTTACAATGGAAAAAGCAATTGAAAATCTAAACACAGAATTCAATGCATCAGTGGAGAATATGCCAGAGAATACTTTGTAAACGAGCTGGGCTACGTCTTGGGCATGCAGTTAATAGTGTTAAACCGTTTTAAATTCGATGTCTTGGAAAAATTCCTCTTGGTCATTTACAAATATAGTTCATAGAATACAGTTGAGTCTTACTTAATTATTAAACATCAAAGATAGATACATGAAGTTTATTTAATGTAACTGAAATTTAACATTCTTGCAACATCAATAAAACTTGTTTGGAGACTAGCTTGTCACGCATCACTCCATGTCAGTATAGTAAGTACATTTTACGGTTCAGTATTTACTCCTCCTTTTGCTTTCCATTATGTAATAATCAGACATGCTGAAATTATGTATTTGCAGCAATGCCTCCGTACATACGGCTACATGAATGATGAGAACAAACTCTCACAAGATTACGCTCAACGCAGAACAGACGCTCTTAAGTAAGTCATTCGGAACGTGCAACGTTTTATTCTATATAATTCTTCTTTATTATTGTTAATATCAATTTCTGTTATGTATTGAGCTGAGTGTGTCACAAGGGCTTTTTGACAATAAATCTTCCTGGATTTAATTGCACTAGTCAAGTACTGAGATTTTAATCATTGCTATTCGTGCTTTTTTTCTTTTAGGTTATTTCAAAGGTTTGCTGGACTGCAAGTGACTGGAGAGGCTGACGAAGATACTTTGCAACAAATGCTACGGCCTCGTTGTGGAATTCAAGATATTTACGTTGACAGACCATCAAATAGTAGGTCAACGACTCTTTCAAATTAAATCATCCCATCAACCATGAAGTGGGGGAAATCATTAGAAGATATCCCCCATATATAGCTTGTGATTTTGCTTATTGGTTCGAGACTGATACACACTTTCTTTTTCGAAAGCAACAAGCAAATCTTCCATCAAAACTGTAAACATAAGTTTCTTGAGTTTTTGAATTGGTTTAGCTGCGTGGATCAATTGATGCATGGATAGATGGTTGGCTAGTTATGTACATATGCATCCCATGTAAAGGTCACACCGATGAGGCCAGAGGGTCAGATATTCAAATATTCACTCCTTGTCATACCAAGAGAAAGGATTTTTTGTATCTCCCTCCACCAGATTTTAATGAGATTTTAAAAACTTGAGCGTTATATTGATCACCTTTATATTTTCAACTTGCTTTTTCTTTTCTCTTTTTTTATCAGAAGTACGCAAATGGAACGTGACAAACATCAGGATATGAGTAGAAGCAGTGTTCGGTAACTATTCATCATTTGTTTTGTTTTTCAATTGCACGATGTATTATCATAATTGAAAGATATTTGGCTAAAAGAGACCTTTCTCTTCATTGAAATATTTGCCCGTTGCAGGAGAGTGTTCGTTGATGGACTTCGTCTGTGGGAAGGTCCAACAAGATTGAAGTTTAGAAAAATTGAAAGAGGAACGCCCATTATGGAAATTAGATTTGTACATGGAAAACATCCTCCCTGTGGTTCTGATATGGATGGACGTGGTGAGTTATTAAAAGCCTTTTACTATTTTTCACAGCCTGGTTGCTAACGTATTTTCTTATTTGTCTTTTCTGAATACATATTTATTTGCTTGTGATTTGTAGATTCGTATGATTGTTGATAATCCTTAAATCCTTGCAAATGTTATTTGTTATGCAAATGTATTTGTTCATGAATTTGTCATAATCTATGGTTGGAGTTGGTGAATATGTAAGTAAGCATTACGTGTAGCTGTTAACGTTGTTTTGTTGAATAATAATAATCACCTCCTTTGGTTATGTTAATGAATGATTCAAATGATATAAAATGAATGTTGCTATTCAATGAGACTGAAATGCATTGTAACATGATTTCAGGGGGAGTGTTAGTCCACGCATATTATCCTTCACGGAGTCTTATTGGTGGTGACATCCATTTTGACGACGGAGAAACCTACAAATATAAGAGAGGTCGAGGCCTAAAGCTGGCTTCAGTGGTCTTGCACGAAGCTTGACATGGTTTGGGATTAAGACATGACCGTACAAGAGGATCAACTATGGAACCTTGGTACTCTGGACAAACAACTCTTGGGACCAAATGACATAAGGAGAATTAGAAAGTTATATTCATAACGACTTCCACGAAGGTATGTATATTGAAATCGTTCTTCTCAATAGAATTTTCATTTAGAAATCATTAAATCACATAATGTAAAGTCAAATACAAAGTTTTCTTCGTCTAAATTGAATGTTTTATCTTTGAGAAGATGCTACGGCGTTTGAGCGGTACAATCAGTAGCTTGTTTGGTTCTGTTTGGGATGATATTTGCATGTATGTGATTTATTGACTGAATTATAAATCAGTCAGAGATGATTCATGTTATTCATCAGTTGACAAGTTAGTTACATCTTTGCCTTTTTTCTATTTCAGACACAATGAACCAATGTAACGTCTGACTTGGCCAGTGTCACATCCTATTATTTTGAACTATTGAAATATACCTGTAATATTTTTTTATATATTTCATTGTGCAAATAAAAACTTCTTCAGCAATCTGACATAATTGTCACTGTTTTGTCAAATACATATTCACTGCCTGTAAATCAGTTGATGATCTCAGATGATATTGATAACGCTACGCTATATGATTGAGTTTTTCTTAAGGATTCTTCGAAATCGTAGAACCCATATAATCAAACTACAATGTTTCTTCAAGAGATTGTTGTTATTTATCCTGTTTTATTGGTTATGGCTCCACTCCCCACCGTGTCGATACACTCTGGCTTGTGGGTGTCAGGTGTATAGATCGGGATAAATGTAACGCTTACATCGACACAAGTAATAAATACTTTCAGAGATAAAATCCCATCTGATCCGCTGACTTCGAATATGTCTGTGTTTTTCCTCTGTAGATTGAAGTTCTCTACTTATATTTGTATTTACTTACGTACATTTTACTACTTTATAATACCTATGTGTGTGTATGTGTGAGCATGTTTGTGAGTGTGTGCATGTGTGTGTGTGTTCACATGTGTCCAAATGCTCTTTCCCTCCCAACATAAGCCCTTAGTCTAACTCTGATCGGAAACTTTCATCGCATAATACTCCTTCAATGTGATTCTAGAGAGATTCTTCATTAAAGCAAATTTCAATCCATCTTCAGACGGAAATTTCAAAATCATCATATCGCCAATTGCTGCCATGAATCTATAGAACACGAGCCATGCTACACAATAAAGGTTTCTTTTTGTGGAAGGAAAGCAATTTTATTATGAATAGAATTTCTCGGCGAATATTGAATAGATCATGTATTCTGCATTTAGATAGTTCATTTGATTTAATCCATTGTAAAACACTTTATGCTTATTGTGTACGTTAGACTGATATCATATTGTAATGTATTTATCAGCATAACTTGACCAAAGAGTGCTGTAGATGTATATTCAAAAGGACACGATAATATCACATGTGGTTGAAGGAAAGTAAAGCTCATGATTGAGTCATGTGACTTATGTATACATAAAGATTATGTGGCTTCCATCAGGAAAATCTGTATTACAATTATAGGATCTCTGTATGGGGTGTTTTTGGCAATTCTGTTGATCAAAATTGAAAGGAATTTTCTTCCTCCGTTTTTTTTTCTATTTCAAGGCTTGAAATCGAAAGAAAACGTGTATTCTTTCATCAAAAGGAATAATTCAACACTTTTTGGTACCAAAATCGGGGGGAAATTGTTTTCTGTCTCTACGGTCAACATCGTAGAGAAAGATTTTTTCCACTTTTCGAAGTTAGATTTCGAAAAAAGAATTCTTTTTCACTGTTAAGGGTCGACGTGAAAGATGGATTTTTTAAAAAGTAAAACTTGAAAGAAATCCGAGACAGATCTGCGAATTGAGAACCATAGAACGTGCACATGAAGGAATCATGCCCAACCTCACGTGGTGGGACTGCAAGACAGCACACCACATCTGGGTGAAGACAGGAGTCAGGGACATCATAGAATCCGTTAATAAACCTAAATGGCAATGGGCTGGCCATGTCAAGAGAATTACAGACAACTGATGGACATCACGACTCATGACATGGATCCCCAGATATCACATGTGCAACAGAGACCGGTAGGGTATTAGATGGAGAGAAAAGCTTGATAAATTCAGAAAATACTAGCTCAGCGACGCCCACGTGGCGAATCCTGAGAAGGATCTATGTCCAACGACGGACCCTAAAAGACTGATTATGATGATGATGATGATGATGATGATGATGATGATGATAAAAATTGGGGTCAAAATAGATGGGGGTATTGCATTAGACTTTCAGGGAAGGTTTCTTCACTCATTGGGCCCCAAATTGAGGAGAAAATATTTTCACTTTTAGTCCTCAAAATCGACGATGTTTCTTTCATTCTTTGGTGTCAAAACAGACTAAGGGCAAAATCGAGTGAGAATTGTTGATTTTTTCCATCTGGAAGAGAAACATTTTTTGGACATTTAGTGATCGAAATCGAGGGAAAAATTTTTTAATATTTCTCGTTGAAGTAATCAAGAGGGAGCTCTTTCACTATTTTGGTCAAAATCGAGAAATAATTGATTTTTATTCACTTAGAAGTTCGAAATGAAAGGGTATGATTTCTTTTAACTTTCAAGATTTCAAATGATTGGTGAACTTTCCCCCCCTTTAGTGGTCAAAATTGTCGGCGGGATATTTTTCGACTTCGAAAATCGAACAGGATTTTTTCTCCTTTTGAGGATATTTTTTCTTTATTTCTGCACTTTTAAAGAATAAAATCGGGAAGAAACGTTTAATTTTTTTTCGCTCTGGGGGAGCAAAATTGCAGGTAATTTTTTCTCATTTTTACAATTTAGGATCGAATCGAGTCAATACAATTAAGAAATACTTATTCATAAGGAGATGTGCGAAAGAGATATCCCTAAAATGTTAGAATAAAAACAGGAGAGAAGCTTCTTACATCGTTACGAAATGCCGCTTACTGCCTTTTTAGTTCTACTAAATTTGTTGGTTCTTCTTGGTGATTCCATAATAAACGAATGATTTGACATCGAGTTCAACTATCAGCCTAGTCTACACAACTTTATTGCAATTACAATTTTCAGTTATAGCTTTTATCTTGGATTTTCTATGACTTCTATGTATTATTGAAATTACGGTCCCCAAGAACTACGCACGGTACAAAAAAAAATTAATCATATCTCCAACATCATATTATATTCATCGCTGATACGTAAATTGTTTTGAAAGCGTTGTCACAAGCAGCCATTTTGAAATAGCTCTCATCAGCTATAGAGTAGGATAAATAACAAATGATAGTAGTTATATAATTTGGGTCCTAGATTTGAAAGAATGCTTCACACACAATTCTTCAGCAACGGAGTGTAGTGTTCATTGTATCATTTTTAATCATTGACGGGCGTATAAGTTGTCAGAATGAATTAAAGAAAACAAAAACAATTTTGTCAGATTGCTAATATATATTTTATTTGTTCAATAAAATACAAAGAATATTTTCACAGTTTGTTTAAATTCTTCCAATGGATATAACACTGTCCAAATCAATGGGACGTAATTTCACTTTGCCTGAAACATAAAAAAAAGATGGTACATACTTGTTGACTATTGAAAAACATGGATCATCTTCGATTTAAATAGGTAAAGACCAAGTAACACATTTCAAGTACGTAGTCTTAGGTTGGCTTGCGTGTAAATATGACAGCAAGTAAAATGAAAAAAGTTCTACATGATTTTCCAAGCATTGCACCCGGCAAGCATAATGATATGACATTTCCTTTAAATCGTAGACAACTCAAAGTGCTTTTACAATGTTCGTTTTAATGATTCTTTTAAGGAGATTTTATGGAAAGAACAATTTCAATATACATACCTTCCAGGTAGGTGTTATGCATATAACTGTTTAATCCTCTTTATGTCATTTGGCCCAAGAGTTGTTTGTCCAGTATACCAAGGAAGCATAATTGATCCTTTCATGTTGTCGTGACTCAATCCCAAAGCATGGCCAGCTTCGTGCAAGACCAACGAAACAAGATCATAGCCAGTACCTTCCTTATATTTGTAGGTTTCTTCACCGTCAAAATGCATGTCCCCACCCAGGGGACTTCTTGAAGGATAGTATGCATGGGCTATCACTCCACCTGAAATAAAGTGGCAATGAGTTTCAATCTCTATAAATTGCAACGTCATTATATATCATTCGTATCATGCATTACCATTGCGTAAGATACAAAAATAATTGAAGGGAATATCATTACTAAACAAAACTACAAGAAAGGATGCAATAACTGATTACTTAAACAGTTGACAATTGCGTGCTTTTATTTAGATAGATAAATCGACATCTATATTATCATAATTATTCTTATACAGACTTAACGATAAACATCAAGCAACAAATTATACAGATATACAAATCATCATCAAATACACGTATTTACAGAAGACAAACAAGAAAATACTTTAGCAATGAGACAATGAATAAAATCTAAAGGCTTATTTCAACTTACCAGGTCCATCCATTTTAACGCCACAGGGTGGATGTTTTCCTTTCACAAATTCAATTTCCATGATGGGTGTGCCACTTTCAATGTTCTCAAACTTCAGGTTAGCGGGAACTTCCCACGGACTAAGTCCATCAACAAATGCACTCCTGCAACAGACAAATATTTCAATTAAGAGTAAAGAGAAAGACATTATTTAGCTATTTATGAATTCTAATACAGTATTGTGGGAGAAGGAAAGGACAGAGTATAAATACTTACCGGATACTACATTCACTAATATCGTCAGTGAAACTTCGGAACCTGTACGTGATTTCTGTAACGTTCCATTTGGCAACTTTTGTTTCGAGAAAAAAGAAAACAAAGACACAATGTCAAAAGTATGACAGTAATCAAGATAAATGAATAGTTTTTCTATATCATTTGATTGTTTTTGTTGTTCTGTCTTTATTATACATACATAAATATATGAAAGGTGCATCCACTTACATATCCGACCAATCAATGTACAAGAAAATATATTTTCATTATACATACATACATCCACGTATGAAATATGACTGCACTCATATAATAGCCGATATATCAATGGTCACAAATATCAAAGCATTTCCTATGGAGTGAACTGGACATAAATAGAAAAATGAGGACGATGCTTCTCGTGTCCCTGACTGAATTTCTGTCAAATACATCTCATAATTATTTCCACCTTTCCTAGAGCAGGTAGCAAAAATTGATTTTTAAAATTAATTTTCATTTTTTTAATAGTATGAAGTTAATTTCATTCTTTGGGCAATTAAAGATTTGAAGACCATAATTATGGTTGTTTTATAATTATTTCCACCATTTTACGTTTGTTGTGAAGATTTAATTTGAAAGTGTTACTGACTTACCATTTGATGGTCTTTCTATTTGTATATCTTTCATTCCACAACGAGGCCGTAGCATTTGTCGCCAAGTGTCTTCGTCTACTTCTCCGGTTACTTTCACACCAGCAAACCTCTGAAATGACCTTGCAGAAGAAAACAGAAATTCTGATGATCAACGTTTCAGTACTCGACAAGTGTGAATAGATATAGAAAGATTTAGTTTCAAACTACCCTTGTGTTACATTCAGCTTCATGCAAAATTGGTGTCGATGAAAATCGGAAAGATTAATAATATCGTTCATACATCATTGCACATTTCGAATGACTTACTTGAGAGCGTCTGTTCTGCGTTGAGCGTAATCTTGTGAGAGTTCGTTCACATCATTCATGTAGCCGTATGTACGAAGGTATTGCTGCAAAAATAACATTTTGGTATCAAGGTTAATGATAACAGGAAGAATGGAAAGAACGCGTGGATCCTATACTGTTGCTCGTAAAACTATGTT
>OY735207.1:33949815-33977315 GCA_963457665.1 Thysanoteuthis rhombus
ATTGGACATCATAGGCTTTAGCAAGGTAAGATCTGGAGAAGAACTAATCGAACTGAGAAGCAGACATCTTCTTCACAACTACGGAAAAGAGAAAGTAAAACAAAGTGGAGTTGGCTTTCTCATCAATAAGGACCTTACAGACAATGTAACCGGCTTCAAAGCCGTCTCTGACCGAGTAGCCAGCGTCACAATACAACTTTCAAAACGATACAAACTCAATATAATCCATGTCTATGCTCCCACTTCGCAATCAACCCAACAGGAAATAGACAACTTCTATGATGACTTGAACTCCCTACTCCAAGACACCAGAAAACACTTCAATGTCATAATGGGAGACTTCAACGCACAGGTAGGACAAGGAAATGAAAATTTCGTCGGCAAATATGGATACAAAGTACGGAACGAGAGAGGAGAAGATCTTGGTAACTTTGCAACGGCAAATGGATTCAAAATTATGAACACCTTCTTCAAGAAGGAACCCAATAGGAAATGGACTTGGAAGAGCCCCAATCACGAAACAAAGAACGAAATAGACCACATCCTAACGGATAAAAATGATATCGTCAAGGACATCCAAGTCTTGAATCAAGTCAATGTAGGCAGCGACCACTAAATGGTACGATGTAAAATACAAGTAAACACCAGCAAAGAACGCAGGAAAATGTGCCACACAAAACCACAGCCTCTAAGCATACCAAAAGAGCACGCTCAATCTTTCAAGCTCGAATTGAAAAACAGGTTCAGAATTCTTACTGAACAAGACAACACCAACATCAACGAACTAAGAAACAAAATGACAGCGTCAATAATTGAAGTAGCCTCTACATTCAAGCCAATGAGCAAACAACCCATTAGCAAAATCTCAGATGAAACTAGAAATCTCATAAAAAAACGCAGGAGCCTCAAGCCACCGACAACAACGAGAGAGAAAATTGAAGAGGCTGAATTAAATAAATTGATAAAAAAAAAACGAAGGGAAGACAGAAGGAGACACACGACGGCAGTCATCGAATCGACTCTTGAAAAAGGTCGGGGCTTCAAAGCTCTAAACAAAGGCCTCAACTCAGAACGAAGGGAAATAACTAGCATACTCGACGAAAATGGAAACCTAACAACAGACAGAGACAGGATTGTCGAACGTGCCAAAGAATTCTACCAAAAGCTTTATTCGTCCAAACAAGGACTACAAAACAATCAACAGAATACGCAAGACGTGAGCAATCAACTCGAGGACTTCCCAAAAGTAACCCCGTAGGAGGTGAAAGAAGCCATTAAACAGACGAAGAGAGGAACTGCCCCTGGACCAGACAACATCACCATCGACCTACTCCGAAAAGCGGGTAAAATCATCTCTAGGAAACCGGCTGTCCTCTTCAACTTGTGCCTAAATTACAGTAAAGTCCCAGACACTGCTATCATAAAGCTTTTATATAAAAAAAGGAACCCCGAAACACCTCAACAACTATAGGCCTATAAGACTACTCCACTGTGTATATAAACTTTTCACAAAGATCATCACCAACCAAATCACAAAAACACTCAATGAAAACTAACCACGTGAACAAGCTGGCTTTAGAAGAAGCTACTCGGCCATGGACCACCTGCATTGGATAAATCACCAACACGGAAAACAGAGTCAGAGAACCAAGTTCGAATTTCAACGGAGAAATAACTTAGTTTCGTTTTTGGCAAAAAAAAAGCTTTTCGAAGAGGCATGATTCCACTTCCCCCTGCGTTTTTATTCTGTAACCAGATGTTTGACGACATGTCGAATCACTGGAATTTCGCAATTGTTATTGAAGGGTAATGCAACAAAGTATTTGATATTTGGACAAACCATTCTCCCATAACTAACTTATCTGCTCAACTAGGAGCTGTTAAAAAGCTGTTACTCCTTTTTTCAACCCTGATAGGGACGAAAATCACTGTTTAATGATTAATATACCAAAAAGATTTTCCATCAATGAATGATTAAAATGAGAAAAACTAATGAATAAATATTTCCAATAATCTATAATCTAAAAGCATAACAGCAAATTAACCTTTATCGACAGCTGGAATGATATCAGATTTTAAAACTTGAAACTGCATAGACATTAAAGATGTAGAAATGTGATATCAAACTAGATTACGGATGTTAAAGTGCCAGCTGCTACAGAAATGTATTTTCAACACTGTATAAATAGAAGCAAATTTCAGTACAAGCCACTATTTCATTAGGAAACTCTCTCATCGAAGCTGAAAAAAGACGATATTTAGAGTGTGTGAGAATGTGGTGGTTACTATTGGCTCTGACATTGTCCACAGTGACAGCTAGCCCTCCCTTTCAAAAACCCCTCTTGGCAGTTTTCTTCAGAGAATAACACCAGAATCTCACCAAACAATTTCAAACGATTTAAATGTGGATGTTAGTAAACTTTCCCTATTTCAACAGCATAACTCTTGTCAAGCAAATCTCAAAGAATTGCTACTGCAGTGAAATCAGTACTCTTCTATTGTAGCCTCAAGTTAGAAACATAGTATATATTTGGTACTACCATAGCGTCAGCTTCACTGCTGTATTTGTAGTCAGTTAAGACCTCACTTACCCCACTGATCAGGTTACTAAGTGTAGACTACTAGCAAAGGATACATGACTTGTAGATTCGAACTAAGCATCAAAGTTAACCTACCATCGAGCTTTATAAATGTTTAATCGACATCTTATTCTATTTGTATAAAAGAAAACATTACCTTCTCAACTTCTCATTTATTTTAGTTACAAAAACAACAAATAAAGCTTAAATCATCTTCAACTTTCATTTATATTCATTGAGCTTTTTTGTTCTATTCAGTATTCATTAAATAAAACCTTGACCTGTTCTGCTTGAATTTTATCCGAGTGAGCAAAGAGAAGCGAGTGAGCTCGTGTATTGTTCAAAGCCCATACTTTTCTGTATGATTTTGACGTCTGTTGCAAGTCTGTGCACGCCTAAAAGATAGAATTAGAATTTAAAAAAATATTCATGCAAATATAACAAAACGTACAGATATCAGAGACCTCCAAATTCAGGATTCCCTTATTTCGTTACAATGGAAAAAGCAATTGAAAATCTAAACTCAGAATTCAATGCATCAGTGGAGAATATGCCAGAGAATACTTTGTAAACGAGCTGGGCTACGTCTGAGGCATGCAGTTAATAGTGTTAAACCGTTTTAAATTCGATGTCTTGGAAAAATTCCTCTTGGTCATTTACAAATATAGTTCATAGAATACAGTTGAGTCTTACTTAATTATTAAACATCAAAGATAGATACATGAAGTTTATTTAATGTAACTGAAATTTAACATTCTTGCAACATCAATAAAACTTGTTTGAAGACTAGCTTGTCACGCATCACTCCATGTCAGTATAGTAAGTACATTTTACGGTTCAGTATTTACTCCTCCTTTTGCTTTCCATTATGTAATAATCAGACATGCTGAAATTATGTATTTGCAGCAATACCTCCGTACATACGGCTACATGAATGATATGAACAAACTCTCACAAGATTACACTCAATGCAGAACAGACGCTCTTAAGTAAGTCATTCGGAACGTGCAACGTTTTATTTTATATAATTCTTCTTTATTATTGTTAATATCAATTACTGCTATGTATTGAGCTGAGTGTGTCACAAGGGCTTCTTGACAATAAATCTTCCTGGATTTATTTGCACTAGTCAAGTACTGAGATTTTAATCATTGCTATTCGTGCTTTTTTTCTTTTAGGTTATTTCAAAGGTTTGCTCGACTGCAAGTGACCGGAGAAGCTGACGAAGATACTTTGCAACAAATGCTACGGCCTCGTTGTGGAATTCAAGATATTTACGTTGACAGACCATCAAATAGTAGGTCAACGACACTTTCAAATTAAATCATCCCATCAACCATGAAGTGGGGGAAATCATTAGAAGATATCCCCCATATATAGCTTGTGATTTTGCTTATTGGTTCGAGACTGATACACACTTTCTTTTTCGAAAGCAACAAGCAAATCTTCCATCAAAACTGTAAACATAAGTTTCTTGAGTTTTTGAATTGGTTTAGCTGCGTGGATCAATTGATGCATGGATAGATGGTTGGCTAGTTATGTACATATGCATCCCATGTAAAGGTCACACCGATGAGGCCAGAGGGTCAGATATTCAAATATTCACTCCTTGTCATACCAAGAGAAAGGATTTTTTGTATCCCCCTCCACCAGTATTTTAATGAGATTTTAAAAACTTGAGCGTTATATTGATCACCTTTATATTTTCAACTTTCTTTTTTTTCCTTTTTTTTAAAAATCAAAATTACGCAAATGGAACGTGACAAACATCAGGATATGAGTAGAAGCAGTGTTCGGTAACTATTCATCATTTGTTTTGTTTTTCAATTGCACAATGTATTATCATAATTGAAAGATATTTGGCTAAAAGAGACCTTTCTCTTCATTGAAATATTTGCCCGTTGCAGGAGAGTGTTCGTTGATGGACTTCGTCTGTGGGAAGGTCCAACAAGATTGAAGTTTAGAAAAATTGAAAGAGGAACGCCCATTATGGAAATTAGATTTGTACATGGAAAACATCCTCCCTGTGGTTCTGATATGGATGGACGTGGTGAGTTATTAAGAGCCTCTTACTATTTTTCACAGCCTGGTTGCTAACGTATTTTCTTATTTGTCTTTTCTGAATACATATTTATTTGCTTGTGATTTGTAGATTCGTATGATTGTTGATAATCCTTAAATCCTTGCAAATGTTATTTGTTATGCAAATGTATTTGTTCATGAATTTGTCTTAATCTATGGTTGGAGTTGGTGAATATGTAAGTAAGCATTACGTGTAGCTGTTAACGTTGTTTTGTTGAATAATAATAATCACCTCCTTTGGTTATGTTAATGAATGATTCGAATGATATAAAATGAATGTTGCTATTCAATGAGACTGAAATGCATTGTAACATGATTTCAGGGGGAGTGTTAGTCCACGCATATTATCCTTCACGGAGTCTTATTGGTGGTGACATCCATTTTGACGACGGAGAAACCTACAAATATAAGAGAGGTCGAGGCCTAAAGCTGGTTTCAGTGGTCTTGCACGAAGCTTGACATGGTTTGGGATTAAGACATGACCGTACAAGAGGATCAACTATGGAACCTTGGTACTCTGGACAAACAACTCTTGGGACCAAATGACATAAGGAGAATTAGAAAGTTATATTCATAACGACTTCCACGAAGGCATGTATATTGAAATCGTTCTTCTCAATAGAATTTTCATTTAGAAATCATTAAATCACATAATGTAAAGTCAAATACAAAGTTTTCTTCGTCTAAATTGAATGTTTTATCTTTGAGAAGATGCTACGGCGTTTGAGCGGTACAATCAGTAGCTTGTTTGGTTCTGTTTGGGATGATATTTGCATGTATGTGATTTATTGACTGAATTATAAATCAGTCAGAGATGATTCATGTTATTCATCAGTTGACAAGTTAGTTACATCTTTGCCTTTTTTCTATTTCAGACACAATGAACCAATGTAACGTCTGACTTGGCCAGTGTCACATCCTATTATTTTGAACTATTGATATATACCTGTAATATTTTTTTTATATATTTCATTGTGCAAATAAAAACTTCATCAGCAATCTGACATAATTGTCTCTGTTTTGTCAAATACATATTCACTGCCTGTAAATCAGTTGATGATCTCAGATGATATTGATAACGCTACGCTATATGATTGAGTTTTTCTTAAGGATTCTTCGAAATCGTAGAACCCATATAATCAAACTACAATGTTTCTTCAAGAGATTGTTGTTATTTATCCTGTTTTATTGGTTATGGCTCCACTCCCCACCGTGTCGATACACTGTGGCTTGTGGGTGTCAGGTGTGTAGATCGGGATAAATCTGACGCTTACATCGACACAAGTAATAAATACTTTCAGAGATAAAATCCCATCTGATCTGCTGACTTCGAATATGTCCGTGTTTTTCCTCTGTGGATTGAAGTTCTCTACTTATATTTGTATTTACTTACGTACATTTTACGACTTTATAATACCGATGTGTGTGTATGTGTGAGCATGTGCATGAGTGTGTGCATGTGTGTGTGTTCACGTGTGTCCAAATGCTCTTTCCCTCCAAATATAAGCCCTTAGTCTAAAAAGTAGTTATTAGCTGAATTCTGATGGGAAACTTTCATTGCATAATACTCCTTCAATGTGATTCTAGAGAGATTCTTCATTAAAGCAAATTTCAATCCATCTCCAGACGGAAATTTCAAAATCATCATATCGCCAATTGCAGCCACGAATCTATAGAACACGAGCCATGCTACACAATAAAGGTTTCTTTTTTGTGGAAGAAAAGCAATTTTATTATGAATAGAATTTCTCGGCGAATATTGAATAGTTTTCAACAAAATCATGTATTATGCATTTAGATAGTTCATTTAATTTAATCCATTTTAAAACACTTTATGTTTATTGTGTACGTTAGACTAATATCATATGGTAATGTATTCATCAGCATAACTTGACCAGAGAGTGTTATAGATGTATATTCAAAAGGACACGATAATATCACATATGGTTGAAGGAAAGTGAAGCTCATATATGAGTCATGTGACTTATGTATAAATAAGCATTACGTGGCTTCCATCAGGAAAATCTGTATTGCAATTATAGGATCTCTGTATGTGATACATTGGGGGTGTTTTTGGCAATTCTGTTGATCAAAATTGAAAGGAATTTTTTCTCCGTTTTTTTTTTCTATTTCAAGGCTTGAAATCGAAAGAAAACGTGTATTCTTTCATCAAAAGGAATAATTCATTACTTTTTGATACCAAAATCTGGGGGGAAATTGATTTTTGTCTCTACGGTCAACATCGTAGAGAAAGATTTTCTCCACTTTTCGAAGTAGGATTTCGAAAGAAGAATTCTTTTTCTCTGTTAAGGGTCAACGTGAAAGATGGATTTTTAAAAAATTAAAACTTGAAAGAAATCCCAGACAGATCTGCAAATTGAGAACCATAGAACGTGCACATGAAGGAATTATGCCCAACCTCACGTGGTGGGACTGCAAGACAGCACACTACATCTGGGTGAAGACAAGAGTCAGGGACATCATAGAATCCGTTAATAAACATAAATGGCAATGGGCTGGCCATGTCAAGAGAATTACAGACAACCGATGGACTCATGACATGGATCCCCAGATATCAGATGCGCAACGGAGACCGGCAGGGTATTAGATGGAGAGAAAAGCTTGACAAATTCAGAAAATACTAGCTCAGTGACGCTCACGTGGCGAATCCTGGGAAGGATCTATGTCCAACGACGGATGTTAAGGGACTGATGATGATGATGATGATGATGATGATGATGATGATGATGAAAATTAGGGTCAAAATAGATAGGGGTATTGCATTATTGAAATATTGAAGTATTGCAGGTTTCTTCACTCATTGGGCCTCAAATTGAGGGGAAAATATTTTCACTTTTAGTCCTCAAAATCAACGACGTTTCTTTCATTCTTTGGTGTCAAAACAGATTGAAGGCGCTTATTTTCGTGTAAGTACCAAAATCGAGTGGGAATTGTTGATTTTCTTCATCTGGAAGAAAAACATTTTTTGGACATTTAGTGATTGAAATCGAGGGAAAATTTTTTTAGCATTTCTCGGGGAAGCAATCAAGAGGGAGCTCTTTCACTATTTTGGTCAAAATCGAGAAATAATTGTTTTTTTATTCACTTAGAGGTTCGAAATCAAAGGGTATGATTTTAACTTTCAAGATTTCAAATGATTGGTGCACTTTCCCCCCTTTAGTGGTCAAAATCGTCGACGGGATGTTTTTCGACTTCGAAAATCGAACAGGATTTTTTCTTCTTTTGGGGGTCAAAATTGAGGATATTTTTTCTTTATTTCTGCACTTTTAAAGAATAAAATCGGGAAGAAACGTTTAATTTTTTTTCGCTCTGAGGGAGCAAAATTGCAGGTAATTTTTTCTCATTTTTACAATTTAGGGAATGAAATCAGAGGAAAAGTTTAATTTTTTTATTTGTAGAAAATAAAATTGAAGGGAACTTTTTTCAGTTTTTAACATCAGTCCCCTTTTTCAACATCACACTATTCTCAACATTAGAATTCTCCTTCAATACTTATCAGCCATTTTTTAATTACCCTTTCTTTTTTACGCAAGACCCCTACACTTGTTTCGGACATTACTCGCCTTTCTTTCAACATGAAAGCCCCCTTTCTTCTAGCATGTCAGTAGTCAATACAGTTAAAGAATACAAGAGAAAGGAGTGGGAATTGAGGGAAGAAAATCGTCTTGGCAATGTTATGAGTGGCATTATGCCTTATATTGTTCTCATAGACACACATTTAAAACAAACATTTGTTAACGGTGAACATCAATACCAAAGGAGTACGTTCGTTTTACACTGAATGGTGAGTGTGTGTGTGTTTAAGGACAATCACAGTTCGAATCGAGTCAATACAATTAAGAAATACTTATTCATAAGGAGATGTGCGAAAGAGATAGTCCTAAAAAGTTAGAATAAAAACAGAAGAGAAACTTCTTACATCGTTACGAAATGCCGCTTGCTGCCTTTTTAGCTTTACTAAATTTGTTGGTTCTTCTTAGTGATTCCATAATCAACGAATGATTTGACATCGAGTTCAACTATCTGCCTCGTCTACACAACTTTATCGCAATTACAATTTTCAGTTATAGCTTCTACCTTGGATTTTCAATGACATCTATGTATTATTGAAATTACGGTTCCCAAGAACTACGCACGGTACAAAAAAAATTAATCATATCTCAAACATCATATTATATTCATCGCTGATACGTTAATTGTTTTGAAAGCGTTGTCACCGGCAGCCATTTTGAAATAGCTCTCATCAGCTATAGAATAAGATAAACAACAAATGATAGTAGTTATATAATATGGGTCCTAGATTTGAAAGAATGCTTCACACACAATTCTTCAGCAACGGAGTGTAGTGTTCATTGTATCATCTTTAATCATTGACAGGCGTATAAGTTGTCAGAATGAATTAAAAAAAACAAAAACAATTTTGTCACATTGCTAATATATATTTTATTTGTTCAATAAAATACAAAGAATATTTTCACGGATTGTTTAAATTCCTCCAATGGATATGACACTGGCCAAGTCAATGGGACGTAATTTCACTTTGCCTGAAACATAAAAAAGGATGGTACATAATTGTTCACTATTGAAAAACATGAATCATCTTGGATTTAAATAGGTAAAGACCAAGTAACACATTTCAAGTACGTAGTCTTAGGTAGGCTTGCGTGTAAATATGACAGCAAGTAAAATGAAAAAAAGTTCTACATGATTTTCCTAGCATTGCACCCGGCAAGCATAATGATATGACATTTCCTTTAAATCATAGACAACTCAAAGTGCTTTTACAATGTTCGTTTTAATGATTCTTTTAAGTAGATTTTATGGAAAGAACGATTTCAATATACATACCTTCCAGGTAGGTCTTATGCATATAACTGTTTAATCCTCTTTATGTCATTTGGCCCAAGAGTTGTTTGTCCAGTGTACCAAGGAAGCATAATTGATCCTTTCATGTTGTCGTGACTCAATCCCAAAGCATGGCCAGCTTCGTGTAAGACCAACGAAACAAGATCATAGCCAGTACCTTCCTTATATTTGTAGGTTTCTTCACCGTCAAAATGCATGTCCCCACCCAGAGGACTTCTTGAAGGATAGTATGCATGGGCTATCACTCCACCTGAAATAAAGTGGCAATGAGTTTCAATCTCTATAAATTGCAACGTCATTATATATCATTCTTATCATGCATTACCATTGCGTAAGATACACAAATAATAGAAGGGAATATCATTACTAAACAAAACTACAAGAAAGGATGCAATAACTGATTACTTAAACAGTCAACAATTGCGTGCTTATATTTAGATAGATAAATCGACATATATATTATCATAATTATTCTTATACGGACTTAAGGATAAACATCAAGCAACAAATTATACAGATATACAAATCATCATCAAATACATGTATTTACAGAAGACAAATGAGAAAATACTTTAGCAATGAGACAATGAAGAAAATCCAAAGGCTAATTTCAACTTACCAGGTCCATCCATTTTAACGCCACAGGGTGGATGTTTTCCTTTCGCAAATTCAATTTCCATAATGGGTGTGCCACTTTCAATGTTCTCAAACTTCAGGTTAGCGGGAACTTCCCACGGACTAAGTCCATCAACAAATGCACTCCTGCAACAGACAAATATTTCAATGAAGAGTAAAGAGAAAGACATTATTTAGCTGTTTATGAATTCTAATATATATGCGAGAAAGAAAGGACAGAGTATAAATACTTACCGGATATCACATTCACTAATATCGTCAGTGAAACTTCGGAACCTGTACGTGATTTCTGTAACGTTCCATTTGGCTACTTTTGTTTCAAGAAAAAAGAAACAAAGACACAATATCAGAAGAGTGACAGTGATCACGATTAAGCTTTCAACATCATTTGAGCGTTTGTGTACTTGTGCATTTATCATACATACATAAATACATGCATGCACATGAAATGTGCTTGGACTTATAAATCAGAGATATTGATGGACACAAAAATATAAATGGAGCGACATGATAGTTATAGATAATTGAGGACGATGCTTTCAGTGTCCGTTATCATAAAGCAATTACTGAGGCCAAAATCAACAATTCCATTCAGGTATCATCATCAAACAGTTTTTCCTTCTAAAGATTCAATTTTTGTCTATCATACCTCATACCTATTTCCATTTCCACCATTGAAATTTGCATGAAAAAGAGCAAGTAGCAAAGAATTGATTTTAAAAATGATTTTCCATTCCATTTCTATAGAACGAAGTTGGTTTCAGTTTTCCAGCAATTTGCAAAATTTACAGACTACTTTACGATCGATGAGAAGATTTAATTTGAAAGTGTTACTGACTTACCATTTGATGGTCTTTCTATTTGTATATCTTTCATCCCACAACGAGGCCGTAGCATTTGTTGCCAAGTGTCTTCGTCTACTTCTCCGGTCACTTTCAGACCAGCAAACCTCTGAAATGAACTTGCAAAAGAAAACAGAAATTCTCACGCTTAATATTTCACTATTCAACGGGCGTTAATGAAATTTAGAAAGATTTGGTCTCAAACTCCTCTTTTGACTAACTCATGCATAACTGATGTCGAAAGAATTGATAAAGGGAAATGATATCGTTGATAAATCATTGCATGTTCTGAATGACTTACCTGATAGCGTCTGTTCTGCGTTGAGCGTAATCTTGTGAGAGTTCGTTCATATCATTCATGTAGCCGTATGTACGGAGGTATTGCTACAAAAACAAAATTGTCAGCAAGGTTAATGATTACAAGAGACGAAGCAAGCGAGAGAGAGAGAGAGAGAGAGAGAGAGAGAGAGAGAGAGAGAGAGAGAGAGAGAGAGAGAGAGAGAGAGAGAGAGAGCGTCTATGTGTTTATGCGTGCATACCCGATTGCTTTAAGAGCATTTTTCCTGTTTTGAGATATTAAATTGTTAACTATCGTTGAAAGTCAGGCCACACAGTCAGGAGTATAAATATAAATACTTTTGGAATACAATCTACTCACGTCAACAATTAGATTGTCTGAAATTGGTTGCGGCAATTCCGTTGTCATTTTCTGTAGAATACTTTCAGGAGTGGCTTCTTGGAAGAGTGGGCTTGCTGTCACTGCTGACCACGTTAGAGCCAAAATTAACGACCACATTCTCACAGACTGCAAATATCGTCTCTTTTCCTGATGCAAACAGAGGCTTCTCCAACGGAATTATGCCTTGCCTCAAATCTTGCTTCTATTTATACAGTGTTCAGAATAGACTTCTGTAGCAGCTGGCATTTAACTCTTGCAGCCCTGATGTCTATCACACTTGCTCATTGGAGGATGACCAGTCATTAAAGAAAACAATATCAAAATCATTAAAATCTGATCTAAAAGTGATAATATTTGCGGAGTATTTTTTTCTAAAAGCTTTCTCTGTATATCTATCGAATCTAAAGATTTTGAAGAAACCTCACTTGCTGTTTTTTTTTATTATAATTCTTGGCTTTAATGGAAAATATTATTTGTTTTTTGCTATTTTCATTCATCTTTTTATTCAAGACGTCGCTTATAGGCTGCCTTCACCAGCCACGAACTTGATGTTTATTACTCCCTTTGGATCAAAATTAGATTATAATTATTTGCATAAATAAATAAAAGAGCAAAACTTTCCCCAACCTTATGAACCCTAAATTGAATAGAATTTCCCATAACATTTAACCTTTAAAAGAGAAAAACTTGGTCCCTCACCATGGGTTCCTCAAAAGAGAAAGGGGATTCTCTATACTTTTGACCCCTGAAAGGGAAAATACATTTTAGCTCACTAAAGAGAAAAATATTTCCCTTAGTTCTGATCTCAACATTCAAAGTTGTGAACAGAATATGATCTCAGGTTAAAGTCATTTTTTTTCATGTGAAAATGAAGCAGGATGAAAAAAATGTTCAAAAATGTGTATATATATATATATGGAAAGTAACAGAAAGGTACCCCCCCCCAAATAAGAGTCATTTCAGCATTATAGTAACATTGTAATAGAACTGCGGCAAATCACCGGGTAAGAGTTACAAAGATTCGTTTTATTCTTCAATTTAGAGGATTTTAACGTGTAATAATTAGAAGATTCGGCCTACGATGTGCCGTATTTGGATGCTAACAGTAACACCCTTACAGATACACAGACAGGAATCTTTTTAACGCTATGTAATTTTTATCATTCTTATTTTTGCGGAGGTGTTGTGAGATTTCATATTTCCTCAGATCACAGATCACTAGAATATGAACTGAAACAAAAGGCAAATTCTACTTGTTAAACAGAAGAGAAATTGTTTTGGTATTCGAAATTCCAAGATTGCATAAAATAGAGATACGGACTATTTCTTTCTAACTCTTTGTTACATATACATTTTTTTCGATTTCTTTTTTAATTTTCTGACTCACAAATGGATTCGAAAAGTTATTCACTGACAAAAGACACTGTTATAATCTGAGCAAATAATAAAATAACGAAAAAATAATCGACTCATTCGCCTAAAGAAGCCCAAGCAGAAACATAAACATATTTTAGTGGCGAACGATAATTCCATTGTACACACACACACACACACACATATCTATCTATCTATCTATCTATCTATATATATATATATATATATATATATATATATATATATATATAACAAAAAATTAAAGAAAATGGGGCTGCTACATGAATTTCTTTAATTGTTTAATTCATTTACCCTGTCTAAGCCAAATGATATATTTACCGTGTAAAGACAGAGGGTCATTTCTGATAGGACTTTTAATATAATATAGTGTAATTTATAATCATTCTTTCGGATCATACATTTATTCCTTCAAAACGTATTTGCCTCGTTGAATGAAAGAAATTGACCATCTTTACAGAAAAGAATGAGAATTTAGAGTTGAAAGAAGTTTTTTTAGGTCTTTGTATACAGGCAGTTGCAGGTTCGATTCCTGCAGCAGCCCCATTTTTTAAAATCTGTTTATTCTATTTATGTTGTGTAGGCAAAATGATGCATTCAACGAGTAATAACGGGAGTTCATAGCAAATAAAGGGAAAGAGTTTCAATATATTATAACGGAATTTATGATTATATATATATAATCATAATGTGTGTATATATATATATATATATATATATATATATATATATATATATATATATATATATATATATATATATATATATATATATATATATATGTTTGATTCTCAAAAAATGTTTACAAACAATATTGTCGCTCTCAAAAGTCCTTAGTGAATAGCTCCATTTTTGTACACGTTCTTAAAAGCTGAAAATCTTCCAGAAATCGATCATTTTACACCTGCGCAAATAAAGGCTGGAGTTGTCAGAAATGCTTTGAGTTTGAGCATAAGGGTCGTTCTCATTAGCTGAGATACTTGTATATTTAACTGGTATCAATTCTTGCTGGGAGACAGACATGAATTTTTTAGCAACGAAAGGTGAAAAATTCAAACTTTTTCAAATGCTAAAATGAAGTCCCCAGGACAAGTATGCTGCTGCAAATTTGGATGAGTACTATTGAATTTTCTGAATTTATTTATTCATTTTCTCATTGTTTATGATATTCTCCACCATATTCTTCAATGGCTTGCTCATTCATCCAACTTTATATTGCTGATTGTAACGTCCCCTGCCCTCAATCTTTAGTCAAAACACAAACCAAAATGTAGCTCCAAAATCTCTGAATGTGCACCAATTTCGTATAATATTTCAATGAACCCCCAAATAGACCCCCCAAAGGCCCCCCCCAAAAAACCCAAAATTGAAAAAAAAACTCTGAAAACAAAACACACCCATCTACTGCCTCGATCGGGGCTTGACAGGCCATAAAAACAATTTGGAATTTGCATCCAACTTTCTCGAAAAATGAGATCGAATCGTGTTGGTAATTTATTCATTTATTATTTTTTTTTTTTGTCGGTCCTCCGAACATCCATTCTTAACTTATAAGAACAGTTTGGATGGGTATGAAGAGCCGGTGGAGCTTTTAGGCCACTGACCTGCAGTGGACAATCCACCAGACCCCCTTTCAACACGTCATGGGCCAGCGTGACAGGGCATGGCCAATCACTCCCCATGGTTTGCACACCAAAACTTATATCGCTGGGACCTCGGTACCAAAAGGCCCAGCCACATCACTTGCTTTGGGTGGGCGTGATGTGCTCCAAGGGCGACCACCCAAACACTACACCAAGAGAGCGTTCGTTCCTGCTGGGTCATCGGCCCCAAAAGATTCAGCCACATCACTTACTTTGGGTGGGGGTGATGTGCTCCAAAAGCGACTACCCAAATCCTTCACCAAGGGAACACCTGTTCCTACTGAGTCACCGATCCAACAGCGACCATTTAAACACAGCCCCAAGACTGTCAACAAAAGGAAAAATTTATACATAGGCACCTACAACGTCAGAACACTGTCAACTGACATGCACCTAAGCGATCTAGAAAGTGAAAAAAAAATGTCAAATTGGACATCATAGGCATTAGCAAGGTAAGATCTGGAGAAGAACTAATCGAACTGAGAAGCAGACATCTTCTTTACAACTACGGAAAAGAGAAAGTAAAACAAAGTGGAGTTGGCTTTCTCATCAATAAGGACCTCACAGACAATGTAACCGGCTTCAAAGCCGTCTCTGACCGAGTAGCCAGCGTCACAATACAACTTTCAAAACTATACAAACTCAATATAATCCATGTCTATGCTCCCACTTCGCAATCAACCCAACAGGAAATAGACAACTTCTATGATGACTTGAACTCCCTACTCCAAGACACCAGAAAACACTTCAATGTCATAATGGGAGACTTCAACGCACAGGTAGGACAAGGAAATGAAAATTTCGTCGGCAAATATGGATACAAAGTACGAAACGAGAGAGGAGAAGATCTTGGTAACTTTGCAACGGCAAATGGATTCAAAATTATGAACACCTTCTTCAAGAAGGGACCCAATAGGAAATGGACTTGGAAGAGCTCTAATCACGAAACAAAGAACGAAATAGACCACATCCTAACGGACAAAAACGATATCGTCAAGGACATCCAAGTCTTGAATCAAGTCAATGTATAGAGCGACCACTGAATGGTACGATGTAAAATACAAGTAAACACCAGCAAAGAACGCAGGAAAATGTGCCATACAAAAACACAGCCTCTAAACATACCAAAAGAGCACGTTCAATCTTTCAAGCTCGAATTGAAAAACAGGTTCAGAATTCTTACTGAACAAGACGACACCAACATCAACGAACTAAGCAACAAAATGACAGCGTCAATAATTGAAGTAGCCTCTACATTCAAGCCAATGAGCAAACAACCCATTAGCAAAATCTCAGATGAAACTAAAAATCTCATGAAAAAACGCAGGAGCCTCAAGCCACCGACAACAACGAGAGAGAAAATTGAAGAGGCTGAATTAAATAAATTGATAAAGAAAAAACGAAGGGAAGACAGAAGGAGATATACGACGGCAGTCATCGAATCGACTCTTGAAAAAGGTCGGGGCTTCAAAGCTCTAAACAAAGGCCTCAACTCAGGACGAAGGGAAATAACTAGCATACTCGACGAAAATGGAAACCTAACAACGGACAGAGACAGGATTGTCGAACGTGCCAAAGAATTCTACCAAAAGCTTTACTCGTCCAAACAAGGACTACAAAACAATCAACAGAATACGCAAGACGTGAGCAATCAACTCGAGGACTTCCCAAAAGTAACCCCGTAGGAGGTGAAAGAAGCCATTAAACAGACGAAGAGAGGAACTGCCCCTGGACCAGACAACATCACCATCGACCTACTCCGAAAAGCGGGTAAAATCATCTCTAGGAAACCGGCTGTCCTCTTCAACTTGTGCCTAAATTACAGTAAAGTCCCAGACACTGCTATCATAAAGCTTTTATATAAAAAAAGGAACCCCGAACGACCTCAACAACTATAGGCCTATAAGCCTACTCAACTGTGTATATAAACTTTTCACAAAGATCATCACCAACCAAATCACAAAAACACTCGATGAAAACTAACCACGTGAACAAGCTGGCTTTAGAAGAAGCTACTCGGCCATGGACCACCTGCATTGGATAAATCACCAACACGGAAAACACAGTCAGAGAACCAAGTTCGAATTTCAACGGAGAAATAACTTAGTTTCGTTTTTGGCAAAAAAAGCTTTTCGAAGAGGCATGATTCCACTTCCCCCTGCGTTTTTATTCTGTAACCAGATGTTTGACGACACGTCGAATCACTGGAATTTCGCAATTGTTATTAAAGGGTAATGCAACAATATTTGATATTTGGACAAACCATTCTCCCATAACTATCTTATCTGCTCAACTAGGAGCTGTTAAAAAGCTGTTACTCCTTTTTTCAACCCTGATAGGGACCAAAATCACTGTTTAATGATTAATATACCAAAAAGATTTTCCATCAATGAATGATTAAAATAAGAAAAACTAATGAATTAATATTTCCAATAATTTATAATCTAAAAGCATAACAGCAAACTTTTATCGACAGCTGGAATGATATCAGATTTTAAAACTTGAAATTGTATAGACATTAAAGATGTAGAAATGTGATATCAAACTAGATTACAGATGTCAAAGTGCCAGCTGCTACAGAAATGTATTTTCAACACTGTATAAATAGAAGCAAATTTCAGTACAAGCCACTATTTCATTAGGAAACTCTCTCATCGAAGCTGAAAAAAGACGATATTTGGAGTGTGTGAGAATGTGGTGGTTACTATTGGCTCTGACATTGTCCACAGTGACAGCTAGCCCTCCCTTTCAAAAACCCCTCTTGGCAGTTTTCTTCAGAGAATAACGCCAGAATCTCACCAAACAATTTCAAACGATTTAAATGTGGATGTTAGTAAACTTTCCCTATTTCAACAGCATAACTCTCGTCAAGCAAATCTCAAAGAATTACTACTGCAGTGAAATCAGTACTCTTCTATTGTAGCCTCAAGTTAGAAACATAGTAAATATTTGGTACTACCATAGCGTCAGCTTCACTGCCGTATTTGTAGTCAGTTAAGACCTCACTTACCCCACTGATCAGGTTACTAAGTGTAGACTACTAGCAAAGGATACATGACTCGTAGATTCGAACTAAGCATCAAAGTTAACCTACCATCGAGCTTTATAAATGTTTAATCGACATCTTATTCTATTTGTATAAAAGAAAACATTACCTTCTCAACTTCTCATTTATTTTAGTTACAAAAACAACAAATAAAGCTTAAATCATCTTCAACTTTCATTCATATTCATTGAACTTTTTTGTTCTATTCAGTATTCATTAAATAAAACCTTGACCTGTTCTGCTTGAATTTTATCCGAGTGAGCACAGAGAAGCGAGTGAGCTCGTATATTGTTCAAAGCCCATACTTTTCTGTATGATTTTGACGTCTGTTGCAAGTCTGTGCACGCCTAAAAGATAGAATTAGAATTTAAAAAAATATTCATGCAAATATAACAAAACGTACAGATATCAGAGACCTCCAAATTCATGATTCCCTTATTTCGTTACAATGGAAAAAGCAATTGAAAATCTAAACACAGAATTCAATGCATCAGTGGAGAATATGCCAGAGAATACTTTGTAAACGAGCTGGGCTACGTCTTGGGCATGCAGTTAATAGTGTTAAACCGTTTTAAATTCGATGTCTTGGAAAAATTCCTCTTGGTCATTTACAAATATAGTTCATAGAATACAGTTGAGTCTTACTTAATTATTAAACATCAAAGATAGATACATCAAGTTTATTTAATGTAACTGAAATTTAACATTCTTGCAACATCAATAAAACTTGTTTGGAGACTAGCTTGTCACGCATCACTCCATGTCAATATAGTATTTACATTTTACGATTCAGTATTTACTCCTCCTTTTGCTTTCCATTATGTAATAATCAGACATGCTGAAATTATGTATTTGCAGTAATACCTCCGTACATACGGCTACATGAATGATATGAACAAACTCTCACAAGATTACACTCAACGCAGAACAGACGCTCTTACTTAAGTCATTCGGAACGTGCAACGTTTTATTTTATATAATTCTTCTTTATTATTGTTAATATCAATTTCTGTTATGTATTGAGCTGAGTGTGTCACAAGGGCTTTTTGACAATAAATCTTCCTGAATTTATTTGCACTAGTCAAGTACTGAGATTTTAATCATTGCTATTCGTGCTTTTTTTCTTTTAGGTTATTTCAAAGGTTTGCTGGACTGCAAGTGACTGGAGAGGCTGACGAAGATACTTTGCAACAAATGCTCCGGCCTCGATGTGGAATTCAAGATATTTACATTGACAGACCATCAAATAGTAGGTCAAAGACACTTTCAAATTAAATCATCCCATCAACCATGAAGTGGGGGAAATCATTAGAAGATATCCCCCAAATATAGTTTATGATTATGCTTATTGGTTCGAGACTGATACACACTTTCCTTTTCGAAAGCAGCAAGCAAATCTTCCATCAAAACTGTAAACATAAGTTTCTAGAGTTTTTGAATTGGTTTAGCTGTGTGGATCAATCGATGTATAGATAGATGGTTTGATGGTTATGTACATATGCATCCCATGTAAAGGTCACACCGATGAGGCCAGAGGGTCGGATATTCAAATATTTACTCCTTGTCATACCAAGAGAAAGGATTTTTTGTATCCCTCCCCACCAGTATTTTAATGAGGTTTTAAAAACTTGAACGTTATGTTGATCTCTTGTATATTTTTAACTTTCTTTTTCTTTTCTCTTTTTTATCAAAAGTACGCAAATGGAACGTGACAAACATCAGGATATGAGTAGAAGCAGTGTTCGGTAACTATTCATCATTTGTTTTGTTTTTCATTTCGCACAATGTATTATCATAATTGAAAGATATCTTGCTAAAAGAGACCTTTCTCTTCATTGAAATATTTGCCCGTTGCAGGAGAGCGTTCGTTAATGGACTCCGTTCGTGGGAAGGTCCAACAAGATTGAAGTTTTGAAAAATTGAAAGAGGAACGCCCATTATGGAAATTAGATTTGTACATGGAAAACGTCTTCCCTGTCGTTCTGATATGGATGGACGTGGTGAGTTATTAAAAGCCTTTTACTATTTTTCACAGCCTGGTTGCTAACGTATTTTCTTATTTGTCTTTTCTGAATACATATTTATTTGCTTGTGATTTGTAGATTCGTATGATTGTTGATAATCCTTAAATCCTTGCAAATGTTATTTGTTATGCAAATGTATTTGTTTGAGACTTTGTCTTAATCTATGGTTGGAGTTGGTGAATATGTAAGTAAGCATTACGTGTAGCCGTTTACGTAGTTTTGTAGAATAATAATAATCACCTCCTTTGGTTATGTTAATGAATGATTCAAATGATATAAAATTAATGTTGTTATTTAATGAGACTGAAATGCATTGTAAGTTGATATCAGGAGGAGTGTTAGCCCACGCATATTATCCTTCACGGAGTCCTATTGGTGGTGACATCCATTTTGACGATGCAGAAACCTACAAATATAAGAGAGGTCGAGGCTTAAAGCTGGTTTCAGTGGTCTTGCACGAAGTTGGACATGCTTTGGGATTAAGACACGACCGTACAAGAGGATCAATTATGGTACCTTGGTACTCTGGACAAACGAATCTAGGGACCAAATGACATAAGGAGAATCAGAAAGTTATATTCATAACGACTTCCACGAAGGTATGTATATTGAAATTGTTCTTCTCAATAGAATTTCCATTTAGAAATCAATAAATCACATAATGTAAAGTCAAATATAATGTTTTCTTCGTCTAAAATGAATGTTTTATCTTCGAGAAGATGCTACAGCGTTTGAGCGGTACAATCAGCAGCTTGTTTAGTTCTGTTTGGGATGATATTTGCATGTATGTGATTTATTGACTGAATTATAAATCAGTCAGAGATGATTCATGTTATTCATCAGTTGACAAGTTAGTTACATCTTTGTCTTTTTTCTATTTCAGACACAATGAACCAATGTACCGTCTGACTTGGCCAGAGTCACATCCATTTTGAACCATTGAAATCTACCTGTAATATTTTTTAAATATTTCATTGAACAAATAAAACCTTTATCAGCAATCTGATATAATTGTCTCTGTTTTGTCAAATACATATTCACTGCCTGTAAATCAGTTGATGATCTCAGATGATAGTGATAACGCTACATTATATGATTGAGTTTTTCTAAAGGATTCTTCGAAATCGTAGAACTCATATAATCAAACTACAATGTTTCTTCAAGAGATTGTTGTTGTTTATCCTGTTTTATTGGTTATGGCTCCACTCCCCACCATGTCGGTACACTCTGGCTTGTGGGTGTCAGGTGTGTAGATCGGGATAAATCTGACGCTTACATCGACACAAGTAATAAATACTTTCAGAGATAAAATCCCATCTGATCTGCTGACTTCAAATATGTCTGTATTTTTCCTCTGTGGATTGAAGTTCTCTACTTATATTTGTATTTACTTACGTACATTTTACGACTTTATAATACCGATGTGTGTGTATGTGTGAGCATGTGCGTGAGTGTGTGCATGTGTGTGTGTGTTCACGTGTGTCCAAATGCTCTTTCCCTCCAAATATAAGCCCTTAGTCTAAAAAGTAGTTATTAGCTGAACTCTGATGGGAAACTTTCATTGCAAAATACTCCTTCAATGTGATTCAAGAGAGATTCTTCATTAAAGCAAATATCAATCCTTCTTCAGACGGGAATTTCGAAATCATCATATCGCCAATTGCTGCCATGAATCTATAGAAAACGAGCCATGCTACACAATAAAGGTTTCTTTTTGTGGAAGAAAAGCAATTTTATTATGAATAGAATTTGTCGGCGAATATTGAATTGTTTTCAACAATATCATGTATTATGCATTTAGATAGTTCATTTAATTTAATCCATTGTAAAACACTTTATGCTTATTGTGTACATTAGACTGATATTATATTGTAATGTATTCATTAGCATAACTTGACCAGAGAGTGTTGTAGATGTATATTCAAAAGGACACGATTATATCACATGTGGTTGATGGAAAGTAAAGCTCATGATTGAGTCATGTGACTTATGTATACATAAAGATTATGTGGCTTCCATCAGGAAAATCTGTATTGCAATTATAGGATCTCTGTATGTGATACCTTGGGGTGTTTTTGGCTATTCTATTGATCAAAATTGAAAGGAATTTTTTTTCTTCCGTTTTTTTTTTCTATTTCAAGGCTTGAAATCGAAAGAAAACGTGTATTCTTTCATCAAAAGGAATAATTCATTACTTTTTGGTACCAAAATCTGGGGGGGAATTGTTTTCTGTCTCTACGGTCAACATCGTAGAGAAAGATTTTCTCTACTTTTCGAAGTAGGATTTCGAAAGAAGAATTCTTTTTCGACGTGAAAGATGGATTTTTTGAAAAGCAAAACCGAGACAGATCTGCGAATTGAGAACCATAGAACGTGCACCTGAAGGAATTATGCCCAACCTCACGTGGTGGGACTGCAAGACATCACACTACATCTGGGTGAAGACAGTAGTCAGGGACATCATAGAATCCGTTAATAAACCTAAATGGCAATGGGCTGGCCATGTCAAGAGAATTACAGACAACTGATGGACATCACGACTCATGACATGGATCCCCAGATATCAGATGCGCAACGGAGACCGGCAGGGTATTAGACGGAGGGAAAAGCTTGACAAATTCAGAAAATACTTGCTCAGCGACGCCCACGTGGCGAATCCTCGGAAGGATCTATGTCCAACGATGGACGCTAAAAGACTGATGATGATGATGATGATGATGATGATGATGATGATGATGATGATGATGATGATGATGATTAGGGTCAAAATAGATGGGGGTATTGCATAAGACTTTCAGGGGTAAACATGGTACTGTTTTCTTGGGGGAGGGGGGTCTGTTAAATTCGTAATTGTGAAGTAATTAAGATATTTTTTGCGTCGGGGGTTAAAGTCTACGGGAAATTGTTTTACACTTTTAGGTTCCAAAGCATTTGGGAAGGTTTCTTCACTCATTGGGCCCCAAATTGAGGGGAAAATATTTTCTCTTTTAGTCCTCAAAATCGACGATGTTTCTTTCATTCTTTGGTGTCAAAACAGATTGAGGGCATTTATTTTCTTTTAAGTGCCAAAATCGAGTGGGAATTGTTGATTTTCTTTATCTGGAAAAAAAAACATTTCTTGGACATTTAGTGATCGAAATCGAGGGAAAAATTTTTTAACATTTCTCGGGGAAGCAATCAAGAGGGAGCTCTTTCACTATTTTGGTCAAAATCGAGAAATAATTGTTTTATATTCACCTAGAGGTTCGAAATCAAAGAGTATGATTTATTTTAACTTTCAAGATTTCAAATGATTGGTGAACTTTCCCCCCTAAGTGGTCAACATCGTCGACGGGATATTTTTCGACTTCGAAAATCGAACAGGATTTTTTCTTCTTTTGGGGGTCAAAATTGAGGATTTTTTTTCTTTATTTCTGCACTTTTAAAGAATAAAATCGGGAAGAAACGTTTAATTTTTTTTCGCTCTGGGGAAGCAAAATTGCAGGTAATTTTTCCTCATTTTTACAATTCAGGGAATGAAATCAGGGGAAAAGTTTAATTTTTTTATTTGTAGAAAATGAAATTGAAGGGAACTTTTTTCTGTTTTTAACATCAGTCCCCTTTTTCAACATCACACTGTTCTCAACATTAGAATTCTCCTTCAATACTTATCAGCCATTTTTTTACACGAGACCCCTACACTTGTTTCGGACATTACTCGCTTTTCTTTCAACATGAAAGACCCCTTTCTTCTAGCATGTCAGTAGTCAATATAGTTAAAGAATACAAGAGACAGGAGTGGGAATTGTGGGAAGAAAATTGCCTTGGCAATGTTGTGAGTGGCATTATGTCTTATATTGTTCTCATAGACAGACATTTAAAACAAACATTTGATAACGGTGAACATCAATGCAAAAGGAATACGTTCGTTTTACACTGAAGAGGAAGGTTATTTAAGGACAATCACAGTTCGAATCGAGTCAATACGATTAAGAAAAACTTATTCATGACGAGATGTGCGAAAGAAATAGCCCTAAAGAGTTAGAATCAAAACAGAAGAGAAACTTCTTACATCGTTACGAAATGCCGCTTGCTGCCTTTTTAGTTCTACTAAATTTTTTGGTTCTTCTTGGTGATTCCATAATAAACGAATGATTTGACATCGAGTTCAACTATCAGCCTAGTCTACACAACTTTATTGCAATTACAATTTTCAGTTATAGCTTCTACCTTGGATTTTCAATGACTTCGATGTATTATTGAAATTACGGTTCCCAAGAACTACACACGGTACAAAAAAAATTAATCATATCTCCAACATCATATTATATTCATCGCTGATACATAAATTGTTTTGAAAGTGTTGTCACCAGCAGCCATTTTGAAATAACTCTCATCAGCTATAGAATAGGATAAATAACAAATGATAGTAGTTATATAATATGGGTCCTAGATTTGAAAGAATGCTTCACACACAATTCTTCAGCAACGGAGTGTAGCGTTCATTGTATCATCTTTAATCATTGATGGGCGTATAAGTTGTCAGAATGAATTAAAGAAAACAAAAACAATTTTGTTAGATTGCTAATATATATTTTATTTGTTCAATAAAATACAAAGAATATTTTCACAGATTGTTTAAATTCCTCCAATGGATATGACACTGGCCAAATCAATGGGACGTAATTTCACTTTGCCTGAAACATAAAAAAAAGATGGTACATACTTGTTGACTATTGAAAAACATGAATCATCTTCGATTTAAATAGGTAAAGACCAAGTAACGCATTTCAAGTACGTAGTCTTAGGTTGGCTTGCGTGTAAATATGACAGCAAGTAAAATGAAAAAAGTTCTACATGATTTTCCAAGCATTGCACCCGGCAAGCATAATGGTATGACATTTCCTTTAAATCGTGGACAACTCAAAGTGCTTTTACAATGTTCGTTTTAATGATTCTTTTAAGTGGATTTTATGGAAAGAACAATTTCAATATACATACCTTCCAGGTAGGTCTTATGCATATAACTGTTTAATCCTCTTTATGTCATTTGGCCCAAGAGTTGTTTGTCCAGTGTACCAAGGAAGCATAATTGATCCTTTCATGTTGTCGTGACTCAATCCCAAAGCATGGCCAGCTTCGTGCAAGACCAACGAAACAAGATCATAGCCAGTACCTTCCTTATATTTGTAGGTTTCTTCACCGTCAAAATGCATGTCCCCACCCAGAGGACTTCTTGAAGGATAGTATGCATGGGCTATCACTCCACCTGAAATAAAGGGGCAATGAGTTTCAATCTCTATAAATTGCAACATCATTATATATCATTCGTATCATGCATTACCATTGCGTAAGATACAAAAATAATAGAAGAGAATATCATTACTAAACAAAACTACAAGAAAGGATGCAATAACTGATTACTTAAACAGTCAACAATTGCGTGCTTATATTTAGATAGATAAATCGACATATATATTATCATGATTATTCTTATAGAGACTTGAGGATAAACATCAAGCAACAAATTATACAGATATACAAATCATCATCAAATACACGTATTTACAGAAGACAAACAAGAAAATACTTTAGCAATGAGACAATGAATAAAATCCAAAGGCTAATTTCAACTTACCAGGTCCATCCATTTTAACGCCACAGGGTGGATGTTTTCCTTTCACAAATTCAATTTCCATAATGGGCGTGCCACTTTCAATGTTCTCAAACTTCAGATTAGCTGGAACTTCCCACGGACTAAGTCCATCAACAAATGCACTCCTGCAACAGACAAATATTTCAATTAAGAGTAAAGAGAAAGACATTATTTAGCTATTTATGAATTCTAATACAGTATTGTGGGAGAAGGAAAGGACAGAGTATAAATACTTACCGGATACTACATTCACTAATATCGTCAGTGAAACTTCGGAACCTGTACGTGATTTCTGTAACGTTCCATTTGGCAACTTTTGTTTCGAGAAAAAAGAAAACAAAGACACAATGTCAAAAGTATGACAGTAATCAAGATAAATGAATAGTTTTTCTATATCATTTGATTGTTTTTGTTGTTCTGTCTTTATTATACATACATAAATATATGAAAGGTGCATCCACTTACATATCCGACCAATCAATGTACAAGAAAATATATTTTCATTATACATACATACATCCACGTATGAAATATGACTGCACTCATATAATAGCCGATATATCAATGGTCACAAATATCAAAGCATTTCCTATGGAGTGAACTGGACATAAATAGAAAAATGAGGACGATGCTTCTCGTGTCCCTGACTGAATTTCTGTCAAATACATCTCATAATTATTTCCACCTTTCCTAGAGCAGGTAGCAAAAATTGATTTTAAAAATTAATTTTCATTTTATTTAATAGTATGAAGTTAATTTCATTCTTTGGGCAATTAAAGATTTGAAGACCATAATTATGGTTGCTTTATAATTATTTCCACCATTTTACGTTTGTTGTGAAGATTCAATTTGAAAGTGTTACTGACATACCATTTGATGGTCTTTCTATTTGTATATCTTTCATTCCACAACGAGGCCGTAGCATTTGTTGCCAAGTATCTTCGTCTACTTCTCCGGTCACTTTCACACCAGCAAACCTCTGAAATGACCTTGTAGAAGAAAACAGAAATTCTGATGATCAACGTTTCAGTACTCGACAAGTGTGAATAAATATAGAAAGATTTAGTTTCAAACTACCCTTGTGTTACATTCAGCTCCATGCAAAATTGGTGTCGATAAAAATCGGAAAGATTAATAATATCGTTCATACATCATTGCACATTTCGAATGACTTACTTGAGAGCGTCTGTTCTGCGTTGAGCGTAATCTTGTGAGAGTTCATCTACATCATTCATGTAGCCGTATGTACGAAGGTATTGCTGCAAAAATAACATTTTGGTATCAAGGTTAATGATAACAGGAAGAATAGAAGGAACGCGTGGATCCTGTACTGTTGCTCGTAAAACTATGTTAGGTTACGACAATATTATTCTTATAATCTTTCTCTGTATTTGTGTGTTCATATATTTTTTATCTGTTTTAGGAAAAAGGAGAGAGGGAGCCTATCCAATTGCTTGAACAGTTTTTTTTTGACTATTCAAATCATTATACGAGTGAATATTTTATAGAGTCCTATTTCTTCCATCACTTTCGATGTTGTCCGGGCCCTGTGATTGAAGGGAAAGGGGTCATTCACGGGATACAGTAACCAGAAAAATCCTCCTTACGCTGGATTGCCGGTGAAAGAAATACTTTCCACGGATTATCATTTGTTTCAATCGATGCAGCATTTGCTTGAAGTCCGAGAAAATATGTTCGTCATTCAGAAATACATGTAGTAGTTGGTAATTGAATGATGAAATAATTATGGGGAAGAGAAAGAGGGAGGGGATAGAGAGAGGGACATATAGAGAGAAAGTGTTCGTTAAAAATACAGCATTTAAGTTTCTTTTAAAAAGTTATTCCCTTTTCAAATGTTGCGTTTTTTTTCTTTACAATCACCATACTTATCCATAGTAATATTTGAGTCTTTTGTTCGTTTCTGCCTCTTGTCCACTAAAGCTACAAGGAAATTGATTTGATTGGCAAAGAAAATCAATGAAAATCGACTGTCCACATAGGCTAACATTTGAGGATATTTGAAGTCAAAAGAACTCATTCTTCAGCCAATGTTCG
>OY735207.1:33982315-34039815 GCA_963457665.1 Thysanoteuthis rhombus
CTTTCAAGCTCGAATTGAAAAACAGGTTCAGAATTCTTACTGAACAAGACAACACCAACATCAACGAACTAAGAAACAAAATGACAGCGTCAATAATTGAAGTAGCCTCTACATTCAAGCCAATGAGCAAACAACCCATTAGCAAAATCTCAGATGAAACTAGAAATCTCATAAAAAAACGCAGGAGCCTCAAGCCACCGACAACAACGAGAGAGAAAATTGAAGAGGCTGAAATAAATTGATAAAGAAAAAACGAAGGGAAGACAGAAGGAGACACACGACCGCAGTCATCGAATCGACTCTTGAAAAAGGTCGGGGCTTCAAAGCTCTAAACAAAGGCCTCAACTCAGAACGAAGGGAAATAACTAGCATACTCGACGAAAATGGAAACCTAACAACAGACAGAGACAGGATTGTCGAACGTGCCAAAGAATTCTACCAAAAGCTTTATTCGTCCAAACAAGGACTACAAAACAATCAACAGAATACGCAAGACGTGAGCAATCAACTCGAGGACTTCCCAAAAGTAACCCCGTAGGAGGTGAAAGAAGCCATTAAACAGACGAAGAGAGGAACTGCCCCTGGACCAGACAACATCACCATCGACCTACTCCGAAAAGCGGGTAAAATCATCTCTAGGAAACCGGCTGTCCTCTTCAACTTGTGCCTAAATTACAGTAAAGTCCCAGACACTGCTATCATAAAGCTTTTATATAAAAAAAGGAACCCCGAAACACCTCAACAACTATAGGCCTATAAGACTACTCCACTGTGTATATAAACTTTTCACAAAGATCATCACCAACCAAATCACAAAAACACTCAATGAAAACTAACCACGTGAACAAGCTGGCTTTAGAAGAAGCTACTCGGCCATGGACCACCTGCATTGGATAAATCACCAACACGGAAAACAGAGTCAGAGAACCAAGTTCGAATTTCAACGGAGAAATAACTTAGTTTCGTTTTTGGCAAAAAAAGCTTTTCGAAGAGGCATGATTCCACTTCCCCCTGCGTTTTTATTCTGTAACCAGATGTTTGACGACATGTCGAATCACTGGAATTTCGCAATTGTTATTGAAGGGTAATGCAACAAAGTATTTGATATTTGGACAAACCATTCTCCCATAACTAACTTATCTGCTCAACTAGGAGCTGTTAAAAAGCTGTTACTCCTTTTTTCAACCCTGATAGGGACGAAAATCCCTGTTTAATGATTAATATACCAAAAAGATTTTCCATCAATGAATGATTATAATAAGAAAAACTAATGAATAAATATTTCCAATAATCTATAATCTAAAAGCATAACAGCAAATTAACCTTTATCGACAGCTGGAATGATATCAGATTTTAAAACTTGAAATTGTATAGACATTAAAGATGTAGAAATGAGATATCAAACTATATTACTGATGTCAAAGTGCCAGCTGCTACAGAAATGTATTTTCAACACTGTATAAGTAGAAGCAAATTTCAGTACAAGCCACTATTTCATTAGGAAACTCTCTCATCGAAGCTGAAAAAAGACGATATTTGAAGTGTGTGAGAATGTGGTGGTTACTATTGGCTCTGACATTGTCCACAGTGACAGCTAGCACTCCCTTTCAAGAACCCCTTCTTGGCAGTTTTCTTCAGAGAATAACACCAGAATATCATCAAACAATTTCAAACGATTTAAATGTGGATGTTAGTAAACTTTCCCTATTTCAACAGCATAACTCTTGTCAAGCAAATCTCAAAGAATTGCTACTGCAGTGAAATCAGTACTCTTCTATTGTAGCCTCAAGTTAGAAACATAGTAAATATTTGGTACTACCATAGCGTCAGCTTCACTGCTGTATTTGTAGTCAGTTAAGACCTCACTTACCCCACTGACCAGTTTACGAAGTGTAGACTACTAGCAAAGGATACATGACTTGTAGATTCGAACTAAGCATCAAAGTTAACCTACCATCGAGCTTTATAAATGTTTAATCGACATCTTATTCTATTTGTATAAAAAAAAACATTACCTTCTCAACTTCTCATTTATTTTAGTTACAAAAACAACAAATAAAGCTTAAATCATCTTCAACTTCAACATTTATATTCATTGAACTTTTTTGTTCTATTCAGTATTCATTAAATAAAACCTTGACCTGTTCTGCTTGAATTTTATCCGAGTGAGCAAAGAGAAGCGAGTGAGCTCGTGTATTGTTCAAAGCCCATACTTTTCTGTATGATTTTGACGTCTGTTGCAAGTCTGTGCACGCCTAAAAGATAGAATTAGAATTTAAAAAAATATTCATGCAAATATAACAAAACGTACAGATATCAGAGACCTCCAAATTCAGGATTCCCTTATTTCGTTACAATGGAAAAAGCAATTGAAAATCTAAACACAGAATTCAATGCATCAGTGCAGAATATGCCAGAAAATACTTTGTAAACGAGCTGGGCTACGTCTTGGGCATGCAGTTAATAGTGTTAAACCGTTTAAAATTCGATGTCTTGGAAAAATTCCTCTTGGTCATTTACAAATATAGCTCACAGAATACAGTTGAGTCTTACTTAATTATTAAACATCAAAGATAGATACATGAAGTTTATTTAATGTAACTGAAATTTAACATTCTTGCAACATCAATAAAACTTGTTTGGAGACTAGCTTGTCACGCATCACTCCATGTCAGTATAGTAAGTACATTTTACGTTTCAGTATTTACTCCCCCTTTTGCTTTCCATTATGTATTTATCAAACATGCTGAAATTGTGTATTTGCAGCAATACCTCCGTACATACGGCTACATGAATGATGTGAACAAACTCTCACAAGATTACACTCAACGCAGAACAGACGCTCTTAAGTAAGTCATTCGGAACCTGCAACGTTTTATTCTATATAATTCTTCTTTATTATTGTTAATATCAATTTCTGTTACGTATTGAGCTGAGTGTGTCACAAGGGGTTCTTGACAATAAATCTTCTTGAATTTATTTGCACTAGTCAAGTACTGAGATTTTAATCATTGCTGTTCGTGCTTTCTTCTTTTAGGTTATTTCAAAGGTTTGCTGGACTGCAAGTGACCGGAGAAGCTGACGAAGATACTTTGCAACAAATGCTACGGCCTCGTTGTGGAATTCAAGATATTTACGTTGACAGACCATCAAATAGTAGGTCAACGACTCTTTCAAATTAAATCATCCCATCAACCATGAAGTGGGGGAAATCATTAGAAGATATCCCCCATATATAGCTTGTGATTTTGCTTATTGGTTCGAGACTGATACACACTTTCTTTTTCGAAAGCAACAAGCAAATCTTCCATCAAAACTGTAAACATAAGTTTCTTGAGTTTTTGAATTGGTTTAGCTGCGTGGATCAATTGATGCATGGATAGATGGTTGGCTAGTTATGTACATATGCATCCCATGTAAAGGTCACACCGATGAGGCCAGAGGGTCAGATATTCGAATATTCACTCCTTGTCATACCAAGAGAAAGGATTTTTTGTATCTCCCTCCACCAGTATTTTAATGAGATTTTAAAAACTTGAGCGTTATATTGATCACCTTTATATTTTCAACTTGCTTTTTCTTTTCTCTTTTTTTATCAGAAGTACGCAAATGGAACGTGACAAACATCAGGATATGAGTAGAAGCAGTGTTCGGTAACTATTCATCATTTGTTTTGTTTTTCAATTGCACGATGTATTATCATAATTGAAAGATATTTGGCTAAAAGAGACCTTTCTCTTCATTGAAATATTTGCCCGTTGCAGGAGAGTGTTCGTTGATGGACTTCGTCTGTGGGAAGGTCCAACAAGATTGAAGTTTAGAAAAATTGAAAGAGGAACGCCCATTATGGAAATTAGATTTGTACATGGAAAACATCCTCCCTGTGGTTCTGATATGGATGGACGTGGTGAGTTATTAAGAGCCTCTTACTATTTTTCACAGCCTGGTTGCTAACGTATTTTCTTATTTGTCTTTTCTGAATACATATTTATTTGCTTGTGATTTGTAGATTCGTATGATTGTTGATAATCCTTAAATCCTTGCAAATGTTATTTGTTATGCAAATGTATTTGTTCATGAATTTGTCATAATCTATGGTTGGAGTTGGTGAATATGTAAGTAAGCATTACGTGTAGCTGTTAACGTTGTTTTGTTGAATAATAATAATCACCTCCTTTGGTTATGTTAATGAATGATTCGAATGATATAAAATGAATGTTGCTATTCAATGAGACTGAAATGCATTGTAACATGATTTCAGGGGGAGTGTTAGTCCACGCATATTATCCTTCACGGAGTCTTATTGGTGGTGACATCCATTTTGACGACGGAGAAACCTACAAATATAAGAGAGGTCGAGGCCTAAAGCTGGCTTCAGTGGTCTTGCACGAAGCTTGACATGGTTTGGGATTAAGACATGACCGTACAAGAGGATCAACTATGGAACCTTGGTACTCTGGACAAACAACTCTTGGGACCAAATGACATAAGGAGAATTAGAAAGTTATATTCATAACGACTTCCACGAAGGTATGTATATTGAAATCGTTCTTCTCAATAGAATTTTCATTTAGAAATCATTAAATCACATAATGTAAAGTCAAATACAAAGTTTTCTTCGTCTAAATTGAATGTTTTATCTTTGAGAAGATGCTACGGCGTTTGAGCGGTACAATCAGTAGCTTGTTTGGTTCTGTTTGGGATGATATTTGCATGTATGTGATTTATTGACTGAATTATAAATCAGTCAGAGATGATTCATGTTATTCATCAGTTGACAAGTTAGTTACATCTTTGCCTTTTTTCTATTTCAGACACAATGAACCAATGTAACGTCTGACTTGGCCAGTGTCACATCCTATTATTTTGAACTATTGAAATATACCTGTAATATTTTTTTTATATATTTCATTGTGCAAATAAAAACTTCTTCAGCAATCTGACATAATTGTCTCTGTTTTGTCAAATACATATTCACTGCCTGTAAATCAGTTGATGATCTCAGATGATATTGATAACGCTACGCTATATGATTGAGTTTTTCTTAAGGATTCTTCGAAATCGTAGAACCCATATAATCAAACTACAATGTTTCTTCAAGAGATTGTTGTTATTTATCCTGTTTTATTGGTTATGGCTCCACTCCCCACCGTGTCGATACACTGTGGCTTGTGGGTGTCAGGTGTGTAGATCGGGATAAATCTGACGCTTACATCGACACAAGTAATAAATACTTTCAGAGATAAAATCCCATCTGATCTGCTGACTTCGAATATGTCCGTGTTTTTCCTCTGTGGATTGAAGTTCTCTACTTATATTTGTATTTACTTACGTACATTTTACGACTTTATAATACCGATGTGTGTGTATGTGTGAGCATGTGCATGAGTGTGTGCATGTGTGTGTGTTCACGTGTGTCCAAATGCTCTTTCCCTCCCAATATAAGCCCTTAGTCTGAAAAGTAGTTATTAGCTGAACTCTGATGGGAAACTTTCATTGCATAATACTCCTTCAATGTGATTCTAGAGAGATTCTTCATTAAAGCAAATTTCAATCCATCTTCAGACGGAAATTTCAAAATCATCATATCGCCAATTGCAGCCACGAATCTATAGAACACGAGCCATGCTACACAATAAAGGTTTCTTTTTTGTGGAAGAAAAGCAATTTTATTATGAATAGAATTTCTCAGCGAATATTGAATAGTTTTCAACAAAATCATGTATTATGCATTTAGATAGTTCATTTAATTTAATCCATTTTAAAACACTTTATGTTTATTGTGTACGTTAGACTAATATCATATGGTAATGTATTCATCAGCATAACTTGACCAGAGAGTGTTATAGATGTATATTCAAAAGGACACGATGATATCACATATGGTTGAAGGAAAGTGAAGCTCATATATGAGTCATGTGACTTATGTATAAATAAGCATTACGTGGCTTCCATCAGGAAAATCTGTATTGCAATTATAGGATCTCTGTATGTGATACATTGCTGTGTTTTTGGCAATTCTGTTGATCAAAATTGAAAAGAATTTTTTTCTCCGTTTTTTTTTTCTATTTCAAGGCTTGAAATCGAAAGAAAACGTGTATTCTTTCATCAAAAGGAATAATTCATTACTTTTTGATACCAAAATCTGGGGGGAAATTGATTTTTGTCTCTACGGTCAACATCGTAGAGAAAGATTTTCTCCACTTTTCGAAGTAGGATTTCGAAAGAAGAATTCTTTTTCTCTGTTAAGGGTCAACGTGAAAGATGGATTTTTAAAAAATTAAAACTTGAAAGAAATCCCAGACAGATCTGCAAATTGAGAACCATAGAACGTGCACATGAAGGAATTATGCCCAACCTCACGTGGTGGGACTGCAAGACAGCACACTACATCTGGGTGAAGACAAGAGTCAGGGACATCATAGAATCCGTTAATAAACATAAATGGCAATGGGCTGGCCATGTCAAGAGAATTACAGACAACCGATGGACTCATGACATGGATCCCCAGATATCAGATGCGCAACGGAGACCGGCAGGGTATTAGATGGAGAGAAAAGCTTGACAAATTCAGAAAATACTAGCTCAGTGACGCTCACGTGGCGAATCCTGGGAAGGATCTAGGTCCAACGACGGATGTTAAGGGACTGATGATGATGATGATGATGATGATGATGATGATGATGATGATGATGATGATGAAAATTAGGGTCAAAATAGATGGGGGTATTGCATTATTGAAATATTGAAGTATTGCAGGTTTCTTCACTCATTGGGCCCCAAATTGAGGGGAAAATATTTTCACTTTTAGTCCTCAAAATCAACGACGTTTCTATCATTCTTTGGTGTCAAAACAGATTGAAGGCGCTTATTTTCGTGTAAGTACCAAAATCGAGTGGGAATTGTTGATTTTCTTCATCTGGAAGAAAAACATTTTTTGGACATTTAGTGATTGAAATCGAGGGAAAATTTTTTTAGCATTTCTCGGGGAAGCAATCAAGAGGGAGCTCTTTCACTATTTTGGTCAAAATCGAGAAATAATTGTTTTTTTATTCACTTAGAGGTTCGAAATCAAAGGGTATGATTTTAACTTTCAAGATTTCAAATGATTGGTGCACTTTCCCCCCTTTAGTGGTCAAAATCGTCGACGGGATGTTTTTCGACTTCGAAAATCGAACAGGATTTTTTCTTCTTTTGGGGGTCAAAATTGAGGATATTTTTTCTTTATTTCTGCACTTTTAAAGAATAAAATCGGGAAGAAACGTTTAATTTTTTTTCGCTCTGGGGGAGCAAAATTGCAGGTAATTTTTTCTCATTTTTACAATTTAGGGAATGAAATCAGAGGAAAAGTTTAATTTTTTTATTTGTAGAAAATAAAATTGAAGGGAACTTTTTTCAGTTTTTAACATCAGTCCCCTTTTTCAACATCACACTATTCTCAACATTAGAATTCTCCTTCAATACTTATCAGCCATTTTTTAATTACCCTTTCTTTTTTACGCAAGACCCCTACACTTGTTTCGGACATTACTCGCCTTTCTTTCAACATGAAAGCCCCCTTTCTTCTAGCATGTCAGTAGTCAATACAGTTAAAGAATACAAGAGAAAGGAGTGGGAATTGAGGGAAGAAAATCGTCTTGGCAATGTTATGAGTGGCATTATGCCTTATATTGTTCTCATAGACACACATTTAAAACAAACATTTGTTAACGGTGAACATCAATACCAAAGGAGTACGTTCGTTTTACACTGAATGGTGTGTGTGTGTGTGTGTGTGTGTGTGTGTGTGTGTGTGTGTGTGTGTTTAAGGACAATCACAGTTCGAATCGAGTCAATACAATTAAGAAATACTTATTCATAAGGAGATGTGCGAAAGAGATAGTCCTAAAAAGTTAGAATAAAAACAGAAGAGAAACTTCTTACATCGTTACGAAATGCCGCTTGCTGCCTTTTTAGCTTTACTAAATTTGTTGGTTCTTCTTAGTGATTCCATAATCAACGAATGATTTGACATCGAGTTCAACTATCTGCCTCGTCTACACAACTTTATCGCAATTACAATTTTCAGTTATAGCTTCTACCTTGGATTTTCAATGACATCTATGTATTATTGAAATTACGGTTCCCAAGAACTACGCACGGTACAAAAAAAATTAATCATATCTCAAACATCATATTATATTCATCGCTGATACGTTAATTGTTTTGAAAGCGTTGTCACCGGCAGCCATTTTGAAATAGCTTTCATCAGCTATAGAATAAGATAAACAACAAATGATAGTAGTTATATAATATGGGTCCTAGATTTGAAAGAATGCTTCACACACAATTCTTCAGCAACGGAGTGTAGTGTTCATTGTATCATCTTTAATCATTGACAGGCGTATAAGTTGTCAGAATGAATTAAAAAAAACAAAAACAATTTTGTCACATTGCTAATATATATTTTATTTGTTCAATAAAATACAAAGAATATTTTCACGGATTGTTTAAATTCCTCCAATGGATATGACACTGGCCAAGTCAATGGGACGTAATTTCACTTTGCCTGAAACATAAAAAAGGATGGTACATAATTGTTCACTATTGAAAAACATGAATCATCTTGGATTTAAATAGGTAAAGACCAAGTAACACATTTCAAGTACGTAGTCTTAGGTAGGCTTGCGTGTAAATATGACAGCAAGTAAAATGAAAAAAAGTTCTACATGATTTTCCTAGCATTGCACCCGGCAAGCATAATGATATGACATTTCCTTTAAATCATAGACAACTCAAAGTGCTTTTACAATGTTCGTTTTAATGATTCTTTTAAGTAGATTTTATGGAAAGAACGATTTCAATATACATACCTTCCAGGTAGGTCTTATGCATATAACTGTTTAATCCTCTTTATGTCATTTGGCCCAAGAGTTGTTTGTCCAGTGTACCAAGGAAGCATAATTGATCCTTTCATGTTGTCGTGACTCAATCCCAAAGCATGGCCAGCTTCGTGTAAGACCAACGAAACAAGATCATAGCCAGTACCTTCCTTATATTTGTAGGTTTCTTCACCGTCAAAATGCATGTCCCCACCCAGAGGACTTCTTGAAGGATAGTATGCATGGGCTATCACTCCACCTGAAATAAAGTGGCAATGAGTTTCAATCTCTATAAATTGCAACGTCATTATATATCATTCTTATCATGCATTACCATTGCGTAAGATACACAAATAATAGAAGGGAATATCATTACTAAACAAAACTACAAGAAAGGATGCAATAACTGATTACTTAAACAGTCAACAATTGCGTGCTTATATTTAGATAGATAAATCGACATATATATTATCATAATTATTCTTATACGGACTTAAGGATAAACATCAAGCAACAAATTATACAGATATACAAATCATCATCAAATACATGTATTTACAGAAGACAAATGAGAAAATACTTTAGCAATGAGACAATGAAGAAAATCCAAAGGCTAATTTCAACTTACCAGGTCCATCCATTTTAACGCCACAGGGTGGATGTTTTCCTTTCGCAAATTCAATTTCCATAATGGGTGTGCCACTTTCAATGTTCTCAAACTTCAGGTTAGCGGGAACTTCCCACGGACTAAGTCCATCGACAAATGCACTCCTGCAACAGACAAATATTTCAATTAAGAGTAAAGAGAAAGACATTATTTAGCTGTTTATGAATTCTAATATATGTGCGAGAAAGAAAGGACAGAGTATAAATACTTACCGGATATCACATTCACTAATATCGTCAGTGAAACTTCGGAACCTGTACGTGATTTCTGTAACGTTCCATTTGGCTACTTTTGTTTCAAGGAAAAAGAAACAAAGACACAATATCAGAAGTGTGACAGTGATCACGATTAAGCTTTCAACATCATTTGAGCGTTTGTGTACTTGTGCATTTATCATACATACATAAATACATGCATGCACATGAAATGTGCTTGGACTTATAAATCAGAGGTATTGATGGATACAAAAATATAAATGGAGCGACATGATAGTTATAGATAATTGAGGACGATGCTTTCAGTGTCCGTTATCATAAAGCAATTACTGAGGCCAAAATCAACAATTTAAAAAATGATAATGTTAAACAAAGAACAAAATTCCATCCAGGTATCATCATCAAACAGTTTTTCCTTCTAAAGATTCAATTTTTGTCTATCATACCTCATACCTATTTCCATTTCCACCATTGAAATTTGCATGAAAAAGAGCTTGTAGCAAAGAATTGATTTTAAAAATGATTTTCCATTCCATTTCTATAGAACGAAGTTGGTTTCAGTTTTCCAGCAATTTGCAAAATTTACAGACTACTTTACGATCGATGAGAAGATTTAATTTGAAAGTGTTACTGACTTACCATTTGATGGTTTTTCTATTTGTATATCCTTCATTCCACAACGAGGCCGTAGCATTTGTTGCCAAGTGTCTTCGTCTACTTCTCCGGTCACTTTCACACCAGCAAACCTCTGAAATGAACTTGCAGAAGAAAACAGAAATTCTCACAATTAATATTTCAGTATTCAACGGGCGTTAATGAATTTAGAAAGATTTGGTCTCAAACTCCTCTTTTGACTAACTCATGCATAACTGATGTCGAAAGAATTGTTAAAGGGAAATGATATCGTTGATAAATCATTGCATGTTCTGAATGACTTACCTGATAGCGTCTGTTCTGCGTTGAGCGTAATCTTGTGAGAGTTCGTTCATATCATTCATGTAGCCGTATGTACGAAGGTATTGCTACGAAAACAAAATTGTCAGCAAGGTTAATGATTACAAGAGACGAAGCAAACGAGAGAGAGAGAGAGAGAGAGAGAGAGAGAGAGAGAGAGAGAGAGAGAGAGAGCGAGAGAGCGTCTATGTGTTTATGCGTGCATACCCGATTGCTTTAAGAGCATTTTTCCTGTTTTGAGATATTAAATCGCTAACTATCGTTCAAAGTCAGGCCACACAGACAAGAGTATAAATATTGATACTTTTCGAATACAATCTACTCACATCAACAATTAGATTGTCTGAAATTGGTTGCGGCAATTCCGTTGTCATTTTCTGTAGATTACTTTCAGGAGTGGCTTCTTGGAAGAGTGGACTTGCTGTCACTGCTGACCACGTTAGAGCCAAAATTAACGACCACATTCTCACAGAGTGCAAATATCGTGTCTTTTCCTGATGCAAACAGAGGCTTCTCCAACGGAATTATGCCTTGCCTCAAATCTTGCTTCTATTTATACAGTGTTCAGAATATACTTCTGTAGCAGCTGGCATTTAACTCTTGCAGCCTTGATGTCTATCACACTTGCTCATTGAAGGATGACCAGTCATTTGAGAAAACATCATTAAAGCTATTTAAATTCTCAAAATGATAACATTTGTGCATTTCTCTTTTTGAAAGCTCCCTCACCATATCTAAGGAATCTAAAAAATTCACTTGATTTTTTTAATGATAACTTTGGCCTTTAATAGGAAATAATAATTTATCTTTTGCTTTTTCTATTCATCTCTTTATTCCAGATGTCGCTTAAAGGCGGCCTCCACCGGCAATGAAACTCAATGTTATTCACTTCATTTGGATCGAATTTAGATCATAATTATCTGCAAATGGATAGATAAATATAACTACTCTATTATTAGCATTTTCCTCTCAAATAAACAAAAAAAGAAAGAAAAGAGAAAGTTTCCCCTCACTTTTGAACCTGAAAATGAATAGAAAAATTGAAAAGCGTTTTCCCTCACTTCTCACTTATGATCTCTAAAGGGGTAATACATTTCCGCACACCTTCGATCCACTAAAGAGATAAATATTTCCCTCATTTTTACATCCCAACTTTAAAATTTAAGATCAAAATATGACCTCTGGTGAAACTCATTTTTTTTCAGTGAAAATGCACCGTCACTGTAGTCGTACACAAAATAAGGGTCTAGTTCAGCATTATAGTTAAATCGGAAATAGAACCCCGCTCGTAAAACAAAATGTAAGACCTACTAATCACAAGGATCTGTTTTTTTCTTTTTATTCCTATTTATTCTTTTATTCCTTAGATATGGGGGCTGAGGGTTAAGAAAGAACCATGCACAAATGTAATCATTTTGAGACTTGAAATAGCTTTGATGTTATTTTCTTGAGTTGAAAGATTTTAAAGGTATAGCACCAATTAAATTCTTCCTACGATGTGCTTTGTTTGCATAGTTCCAGTTACACACTCACAGACAAACTTACAAATAATTCCTTTTATCATAATTTTTTTATTCAATTATTTTTATCATTACGGAACTGTTGAAAGACTTCGTATTTCCTCAGACTGAATGGTGCTCTGTGGAATGCTCAAAGTTTTGTATATTCCTATAGCCTCACCCTAATCTGTATCTCCCCATGACTTTGAGCCTGACCTGTGTGGAGGATTTCTTGATCTTAATGGCACCCCTCAGTTGGTGTTGGCCCCCAGTTGATACAGACTCTGGAGCCTTGGATATCATGTGAAAGACCATTGATTACATAACGGTTGGAATTTAACCAATTATTTGAGATCAAAAGGCAATTGCTTGCACCAGCAACACGCATACACGCCCCACTTTTCAGTTTTTATTCTTTAAAATCGTTAAAAAAATATTCACTTTGGACTCTTGTAGTTCCATTACATAAAATCAAAATAATTTACCATACAGGTTGTAAAACAACAAAATTGGAAAACACTAATGGATCAAATACTCTTGACATATATATATATATATATATATATATATATATATATATATATATATATATATATATATATATATTGTATCATCCACAGACAGTTGTTTCGATGTATTACATCTCTTCAGTGTGGCTATAGACTTTCCATTATCCCATCCAGTACCACGAGGAAGGATTGAAACCTTAGCTTCAGACCCGGAGACCGATATCCTACCTCTGGGCTACGGAACTGGACGGTCAGCGATATATTTGTTTACGCAGAAATTCCCCATCAACCAGAGTGCGGAAGAGCATTGTGTAAGCTTACAATGGATGAGTTATACAGTGTTTATGCCCATGTGAAAGCCGTGCTATGCTGATTGTAATAAATCTTAGCTAAGTTCAGCATGAAGTGAGGATTTAAATCATCTTAAACTAAACTGAGTAAACATCGGAACCGGCTCATTTTCCTCCCAGGCTGAGAGAATATTTGGAAGAGAAAATCAGCAGAAAAAAATGGCGTACACAGACATTGCATAGAACGTTATTGTCAAATTCTAAACTTGAAGATTCGGGACAAAACAATCTAGAATAGTGAAAGCGAAAACTCTGCAAATCCTGAACTTGAGAAACACCGGAAATTGGTATTACGCAGAGAAACTTTAAAATCTGGTATGGCTGATCACATGGAAAGAGGCAAGGGATACATAAATTTTAATCGAATGAAGCCAAAATAAAAGGCAGGGAGATGCATCAAATAATAAGAATGTTCCAACAATTTGTCCTCATAGTATTCACAGATAAGCTGGCCGAGTATCAACTTTAATAGGAAACTGTTGATCTGAGAAGAACAAACGATCATCAAAAGATCCCGAAAGCAAAATCTGGGGGAAGAGAGCGATTGCATAACTCCACTGGAGGTCATGACGTCAGTGCAGGGATCAGGAGGAGACAATCCGAAATACAAATTTGAAAACGTTGTAGGAAAAAAAACATGACGGGAAAATTAGTCTAAATAAACTAAATGCAAAGAGCCATCTTCTATTTATTTTTATGCAAAAGGTTTCCAAAGAGGAAATATCTTCTATTTTACATTTAAATGGCCCCATCCCACCCAAAATATTGTTCTTTAAACTACTTCATTTTCTTTAAAAGGCTTCAAATGAAAAACACCTCGAATCCTAAATGAATTTGTACGGCGTCTGTATCGTTAGATTTATTTTAATATATATTATAAATTTCAAATGATTTGATAAAAGTCATGAGACAAAAGTTGTTTTTGTGTTCAGATGCAAGCGTCAAAAAAGTCTTTTTCTGGAATATTTTGAGTGATGTATAGACAGAATGTATTACAGTATAGAGGTAAGGAAATGAGAACGATTAATGGACAACAAAAAGCAACAGACAAATAAGATTCAACGTCAATAAAGGATCAACATTATCAAAATTAGAGAATGAATATTTCCAATAATTTACAATCTGAGAGCAAATCAGCAAATTGACATTTATCGACAGCTGGAATTATATCAGATTTTTAAAATTGAAATCGTATAGATATCTAAAGTGAAGAAAATTGACATCAAATTAGATTATAGATGTAAAAGTGCCAGCTGCCACTGAAATATATTTTTAACACTGTATAAATAGAAGCAAGATTTGAGGCAAGCCACAATTCCATTAGAAAACTTCCACTTCGAAGCCGAAAAAAGACGATGTCAGTAGAGTGTGAGAATGTGGTTGTTATTATCGTCTCTTACGTTGTCAGCAGTGGCAGAAGGTCCTCTCTTCCAAGAACCCACTCCTGGCAGTTTTCGGCCAAAAAGATAACACCGGAATTGCAACAGCAATTTTCATACGGGTTAAACGTTTATTAGAGTAAGCTGTATTTCAACAGCATAAGTCACATCAAAGCAGCTTAACTTATTAGGATGGTTAGCAAACTAATCTAGAAGAAGTTTTACTGTAATGAAATCGATAATCTTCTATTGTAGCCCTACGTAAGAAACACGGTAAATATTTGGTGCTATCAGAGGTTTACTGCAGTATCTGTAGTCTATTAAGAATTCACCTGATCCGACCGACCAGATTACTCTGGGAAGACCACTAGCAAAGGACACACGATTTATATAGTCAAACTAAGCATTAAAGTCTATAAACCTACCACCAAGCTTTAATATTTTATTGACTCGTTTTTCTATTTATATCAAATATTACAAATTTTGGAATTCATCATCATCATCATCATGATCATCATCATCAGTCTTTCAACGTCCGTCGTTGGACATGGACCTTCCCCAGGATTCGCCACACTTCACTTCTCTATCTTGGGCGTTGCAGAGCCAGTACTTTCTGAATTTGTCAAGCTTGTCTCTCCATCTAATATTCTGCCGGCCTCGGTTGCGCATGTAATCTCGGGGGATCCATGTTATTGATAAAATATTTGATAGATTTTCAGTCATTTTTATTGAATAAAACATTACGTTATTGCTTTCGATTTGTTTTTCATATTTGATAGACTTTTCCAGTTGAATTCACATTTTGAAATCTTTCCATGATTATATTTTATTTCTATTTGCATTCAATAAAACTTGACGCATTTTGCTTGATTTTTATCCAAGCTAGCGAAGAGAAGATTGTAATCGAGCCTAAACGTTTATATTTAGCAGTCTTATTTTCAGGTATCAAAATCAAAGAGGGAAATATTTCTAACTTTCAGGTGTCAAAATCGAGAGGAAAATTATTTTCCACTCCCAGGGATCGATATCAACAAAAACATTTTGTCACAGTCAGGGTCAGAATCAAATAATTTTTTATTTTATTACTTCTAGGTGTCATGATTGAAAGGAATTCTTTTCCGCTTCTGAGGGTCTAAATCGAAGGGATTTTTCTTTCGTTTTTGTCTCTTTAAGGGGTTAAAAATCAAGAGTGAACATTCATTTTTCCATTTTTAGGGGACACAGAGGAATATTTTTTTTCATTTGTAGGATCAAAATCAGTGGTAAAAACTGCTTTCCATTCAACGTGGTGGTCAACATCGAGAATGAACATTTTTTTTTCACTCAAAATCGAAAGGAAAATTCTTTTTCACCATTTGAGGTCAAATTCAAGGGGATTTTTTTTTTCATTTTTAGGGGTCAAAATTGAGGGAAAAATTTTTTTTTATCACTTTGAGTGTTCAAGTTGAAAGAATTTTTTTTCCCAATTTGTGATGAAAACATTCAAAGAGGAAATTCTTTCTAACTATTATGATTACAGTCAACAGGGAAAAGAATTCTCAATGTTCTGGGATCAACATGGAGGAAATTTTTCTTTTGATTTTAGGGTCAAGATTGTGAAGTAATTGGGTTTTATCTTCATTTCGGGATGACAAACTCTAGGAATCTAGAAAGATTATATTAACATTGGTCCTTCCTCAATTTTTGAACTTTAACTCTTTTCTTTGTTAAGGAGTTGAAAAGTTCGATATTTGAAGTGATATCAAAACAGAAACATTGCATTGTTTTTAATGAAGCCCATCCATTGTTGATTTTCATACAATGCAAAATTACTGAATATGCATGCCTCCCAATCAAGAATTCATGGATACAACTCCAAATTTACCCAACTCTTGATGATGTGGGTTCCTTGTCTGACAGAAGAAGAAACTTCATCTTTAATTCCAAATCTCATTCTCTCAAAGAAGATCGCTGGCTGTGTCAAGCTGATTATATCACAGTTGGTGCCGTGACTGTTTTTGGTAGCACCCATCGGCCCCAAGAAACTCAGCCACATCACTTACTTTGGGTGGGGGTGATGTGCTCCGAAAGCAACTACCCAAACCCTTCACCAAGAGAACACCCGTTCGTACTGAGTCATTGTTCCAACAGTGACCATTTAAACATAGCCTTAAAACTGTCACCAAAAGGACAACATTTTACATAGGCGCTTACAACGTTAGATCACCGTCAACTGACATGCACCTCACCGCTCTAGGAAGTGAAATCAAAAATGTCAAATGGGACATCATAGGCATTAGCAAGAAGACCTGGAGAAGAACTAATCAAACTGAGGAGCAGACATCTTCTTTACAGCTACAAAAAGAGGCAGTAAAACAAAGTGGTGTAGGCCTTCTCATCAATAAGGACCTGAAAGACAATGTAACCAGCTTCAAAGCTGTCTCTGACCGAATAGCTAACGTCACCATACGACTTTCAAAATGATACAAACTCAATATAATCCAAGTCTATGCTCACACTTCACAATCGACCCAGCAGGAAATAGACAACTTCTATGATGACTTGAACTCCCTACTCCAAGACACCAGAAAACACTTCAATGTCATCATGGGAGACTTCAACGCACAGGTAGGACAAGGAAATGAAGATTGCATTGGCAAATTCGGATACAAAGTACGGATCGAGAGAGGAGAAGATCTTGTGAACTTGGCAACAACTAATGGATTCAAAATCATGAACACCTTCTTCAAGAAGGAACCCAATAGGAAATTGACCTAAGTCAATTTCCTATTGGGTCCCTTCCCCAATTACAAAACAGACAACATCCTAACAGACAAAAGTGATATCATCAAGGACATCCAAGTTCTGAATCAAGTCAATGTAGAAAGAATTAATTAGTAATAAATATTGTATTTGAGTCCATTAAAGATAATAAAAAATAATTTTCTGTTTGGAAATCTGTTGTTTACCTCACACATTTTGAACAATAAGTAGTGCCCTGGGATGATTTTGTAGTGATCCTTGTATGGTTTTTTTGAGATATTTTTACTATATTTCTGTCGTCTATGGATCTGGTCAGTAAAAAATACACCAAGCCTTTTAAAAAGATTCCCCATCACCAGAATTAGCTGAATACTAGGTGATCAATGAAGTGAATGAAAGTTTGCGAACATCTGTTCAACAAATTCTATCCCTGATCTCACAATTAGCTTATAGAATAATGACAACGCTTTGTGAGAGAATTTTTGGGCAAAATTGCCATACGAAATGTGTTATGACAAGTACCTCAGTGAAAAAAGAAACAAACATTGAGCAATACTTTGAAATTAAAAAGCGAATCTTTATTTTCATGATTTTTATGGATCATTTCTTAAAAAATAAAAGAATTATCACATCAGTCATTAATTTTTCTTATAATTTCTTCCTCTTCTTTTTGCAAAGAAAAGAAGAGGAAATGCAATTTATCACACAAATATAAATTCCTTCAGCGCAGTTTAATCACATAACTCTTTTCTTGAAAAGATAAGAAAATCACAATCGGTAAGTGATGAGTCTTAAGGCATGGAATGGTTGACTATTTCATACAAGTCCTTCCTCTTCTGCTGCCTAAGAGGTATTTGGTTTCGTATCTCATCCACATAACCAGTCTCTAGAAGAAAAAGAAAAAAAAAAAAAATTAAAATTAAAAAAAGAAAATTATAAAAATTCAACAATGTTCCTGGGGTTCTTTTTTTGCCAGTTCTTATATTTCTAATACTGATTTTTAAAACTCATCGAATGTTTTTCAGGTCACTGCTACTTATAGCAGTGATAGTGCAAGTATCCCTTAACAACTGATTTCAAATGTAGATGGTGCTAAAATACAACTGGGATTCATATTTCATCCCCCCCTCAACACATACACATACACACACACACACACACACCCCAACCCTGACCACTGGAATTTGCTGAACCACTTAGAGTGAAGAAAAGTTTTGATGCATTCCTATAATAAATCCTACCTTTCATATTATGGGTTTTATAAACAAGTTAAAAAGAAATTTTTATTAGATATCTATTATTTTTTTCTTGTTTATATCATCCTTCATCTTGTTTGGAAAACATTCTATAAGCAACAATCTAATAATACAATTTATTTTGAGCAATCACATCACAAAATGAAAAGTCAACAATTATTCAGATGTTCATTTAAAAGTTTCATGAAAGTCTATTAATACAGAAGGTTGACAATCAAATTGACAAAAGCATGTCTAATAAAATAACCTCATCACTCGAACTTGTATAATCCTAATTCCTGTCACTGAATTCATACTTCAACTTCAACACTATTTTTCTAAAAGATAGAACATAAATTGTCTGAGAACTTCACATATTCTGTTTCTTGTTCAATGAATAAGTCTGCAATTATGAAAATTAGGCAAGTAAAAGCAGTCGAAAGGACAGATCAATGACTAAAGTGAACAAAATAAGAGGATAAAATGAATGAGGAAAGATAAGCATAAATGGTTTTCAGCTGAAATAGATTGGGATGATGAAAAATTAGACAACTATGATTATGAAGAAGAAAGAGTCTTTATTCAAGAAAATAACATACATTTAAAATACATGCACTGTAGGGAGAGCGTGATTTCACTTTAATGATATCTTTCTGCCCAACTCCCCATAAAATATTACCAGTAGAAGTCGACTCACATACTTTAATACTCACTACATATATGACCCCCGCAAAACCGAATGCATAAAAAAAAAAAAATTAAGATCATAAACTTTAAGTAAAACACAATTAGCTTCAATTTGTGGTACAGAGTTTCCCAATAAAAGTATTAATTCACAAATAGCTTAATGAATAACCCTTTAAGTCAGAAAAAAATATCAGGAAGGTTACATCAATATTTCAACCAGAATTGAGAAGCACTCAGTCTACTGGTAAGATAATGGATAATTTCTGTCTTCATTTAAAAAATGCCTACTGAAATATTTATATCAAAAGTTTTTTGAAATTTCATCGATTTTTTTTACTTATAAAATAAAAGAAGACCTAAACATTAATTTAGTTCTAGAAAATGGAGGATCAATATCGATTTCTAGTAAACAAAATTGAATTTCATTGAGAGCTCTAATGTGGCTATATAGATAAATTGGGGCTTCGTGATTTTTTATTCACACGAGATTGTTTTTCCTATTTAAAATCTTTTTACTCTTTGTAAAAGCACTTGAGTGATCATATTTATGCAGATTGAAAGTAAAACTAATACATCTATTTTGTATCTTTTGAATTACATTTTTGAATTGCTGATAAATTTGTAAAATGATATCACCATAGTTAAATTGAGAGAGAATGCAGGTAATGTAAATATGTAAGTACATGAAATACTACTTAAACGTACAGAGAACTTATGGTGTGAAATGACTTGCTGGAGGATAGAAAAACAGAGAAAATGAGGTTCTTTATTTTCTGGTAAAGTGTGATTTCAAGAGATGCAGGAAATATCTGGCAAGACATAAAAAATGCTGGGTAACTTGGCAAATAAACAGATGCTTCAAATACCCTGAACTTTTGGATAGCACCTCCCTCAAGCTAACCCCAGGTTTTGGGGATTGTAGTATGACAAATTACAATAAGGAGCTATATTTTATAGGACATGAAACAAGTTTCAGGTAAATCTCAACAGTTACTAGCTGAAAATAGCCAACCTCTGGTCAGTTATCCCCAGCTGTATGGGGCCTACTGTCGTAAAACCTTGAATTATCATCATCAGTCTTTTAATATCTGTCGTTGGACATAGACCTTCTCCTGGATTTGCCAGGCCTCTCTTTCATTGGTGTCGCTGAGCCAATACTTTCTGAACTTGTCCGTCTCCATTCTGTCTCTCCATCTTGTATTTTTCCGACCCTCATTATGCAGGTAATCTCTGGGGGGTCAATGTTGAGAGTTGTGATGTCCATTGGTTGTCTGCCATTCTTGCAACATGACCAGCCGATTACCATTTGAGTTTTTTAATAGATTCTTTAATGTTTTGGACTCCTGTTTTGCCTCTGATATATTGTGCTGTCTTGTGATTTTTCCATGTGAGGTTGAGCATGATTCTTTCACTTGCAAATTGCATATTTCTCAATTTGAGGGTCAGGCTCTTGGTTAGGTTCCATGTTTCAGCTCCATAGGTGACTGTTGGGAGGATGCATTGGTTGTATACCCTTCTTTTTAGGACTAATGATATTTTCTTGTTTTTTAGGGTTGAGCTTGCTCTGCTGAAGGCTTGCCATCCTAGAGTGATTCTTTGTTTGATTTCTTCTTTTGAGGTTTTCATGGAGAATCATGGTCTTAGGTAGATGTAGTGGTCTAGTTTCCCCAGTTTAGCATTTTCAATATTTGATCGTTGTGTGTTTATTTCCAACATGATTGTTATATATGACCTTTGTTTTGTCAGAGTTCATGTGAAGCCTGACATTCTTGTTTTCTTCATTTAGTTCATCTAGCATTTGTTGGAGTTCGTGGAGGTTCTCTGCATGAAAAGTAATGTTGTCTGCAAATCTGAGGTTACTCAAGTATTCCCTGTCTATTCTGATCCCTTCATTTTCCCAGTCTAGGTTTTGGAAGATCATCTCAAGGCAGGCTGTGAAGAGTTTACATGAGCTGGTATCACCTTGGCATACCCATTTTGGAGCTGAAAGGGCTCTGAGTCTTTATGTAGCCTGATTGCTGCATATAGCAAGTGAAATCAATGTGGCCGATTTTTTAGAAAAAATAACAATTACGATCAGGTTTAAACTATCTTTCATCTGACTGTTGAATCTTTAATGACAAGCATCCAAATATTTGAATAGCAAGTAAGTAATGTCATTGTGCATGGATAATAAACTATTGAAACTATTATATATGTGTAAGTCAACCTACTTGGACTGAGAAAATTAGTCTTGAAACATACACAATTATATTCAGTACTAATTTTAGAAAAATTACAATATTGCTTCATAAAAAAAGTGTATATGCTTGGTAACTATTGAGCTCTTTTACAGTTGAGATTTTTAATAATACATTCTCAAAATGAGATATAAATACCTGCTCAGCAAAGCCGCACCTCTTTAAAAGATCTTCCAGTTTGTATAACGAATGCAACTCGTTTTATAACTCATCAACATCTGCAGAATGTGTTTGTTGACTTTGAAAAACGTACTGACCTTTGCATACAAAAAGGAGGTGGATATATGGAGAGTTAGCACTTACAACTATATAAACATGCTTTATCTTGAATATCTGTATCTTACGGGAGTTTGAGTCAATTTCCTGAATCTCAAATCACTGAAAGTTCTGTTGCTCAAAGCTGATTGGTTGACTCAGAATTAGCACCAAATCAGAGGTAAACAATTAGTGGGGCTTTCATTTACATAAACAATGGCTGACTTTTTTCTTCTTAAAATCAGTGTGATGAAGGTATGTTTACAATTTATGAAAATAAAAGCATCTATTGTATAAAGAACTATGTATTTACAATATATATCATGTAATATTCATGAAGAGAAAAGATTTTTATAAACGATAATCAATTAACAAACTAGTGCATCGCCTGTAAATATATGATTGTACATAAAAATCAAATTTGGATGATTGGTAATTTTTTGCCATGGAGAACCATAAATGTAAACATCTGGTTTAGAAACCATATTCTTTCTGCTTATATATTTTCTTTGAAAAATATCTATCAACACAACTTAAATCATGTATTAACTTTTTTTCTAACAAGAAAAAAAAATAATAAAAGTTTGGAATTTGAAAGAAGAATTTAATTAAAATTTCACATAATTTTCATGTAAACCTCTGGTTGTTAAATTCATAAGGATATAACGTGCTTTACTGGTAATGGGAAGAAAAACACAAACAAATCTTAAAACTACAAAAGCTGATATTTCAAACTCACCAAACATTAATCAAGGTAATCATAGAAGTCAAAAATGACACAATGGTTTCAATACTTCATCAGATAAAGAAAATAAATAACTTTTAAGATTATAGGATTTTGGAAATTAATTGAAAGCTGTTATGAATTGATTGAACTAAGTGTAGTGCCCCCCCCCATTCTTTTAGTTAGGAATTAAATACAAAACTCTTCTTTTAGTTAGATATCGAAAAAGTCACTTCCTCCGATGACCCCTATAAAACCCCTAAACGCACATGGTCCAATGCTCATTGGCACCAGGACCCCTAGCTGGTCATGCCTCTGGTCCCAGCCTTTGCGGCCGGCTACTTTTCCTTTCTCTTTCCTTCTCCCTAAGATCGTTATCGTTTCGTCGACCCACTGGCTGATCCGATCACAACCAATCTTCCTCTGTGACCTATCTCTGTACTAACTTTTCCTATTTCACTTCACCGATATCAAGCCTCACACATACGCGCAGCTATGCCACCATGTCTTCACCACATGCTCCATACGCGTATCACCTCTCACTCTCGTGAATGAAATGGCAAGGCTTTTTACTATCTGATAGTCATATTCTTTCCTAAACTTCTTTACTTCGGGAAACACGCATGGATAACACTCCATGTTCTGTCTGTCAGGGTCTGTTCGTCAAGAGTCTATCAGCATCAGAGAATAGCCCCCAAGTTAACTCACTTACTTGGCAGTATGGCTCACACACTGAACCCGGATTCCACGTATCATCTTGGAGTGATCCAAGCTGTACAGAATCCAAGCAGTTCAGACAAACTCCACTTCGACACCGATGCCAGTACCATCAAGACAAAAAAGCTCCCACCTTTCGTTATCTCTTATTACTTCTCACGATCGATCGTATTTATGTTATCCTTACATGTACCTCATCTTCATTCTTGTATTAAACGTTTTTGTCTGGCTAAAACTATTGCATATGTTCCTTCTTACTTTGTTTTAATGCACGTCCAACTTCATACTTGGCGTGCATTCTCTTCACTTTGTACATCTCCCTTTCTCCTACTTATCTACAGGACTGCATGCATGCTACAGTCAAATGACGAGGATCCAAAATCCTTGTCTCTCTCAACAACATTCATTTTGCTGTTTGTTTCCTCAACCACATAAGGTCTACCGAAATAAGTATAAATGTAAGTATAACATAATAGAAAAGGGCCAGAAAAATATCGAGTTTGTCTATAACCTTTATTGATTCTATTCCATCTTTCCTTAATCTTTTAAAAGAATGGTTGTGAAAAAGAAAATTATGCCTCAGAATTTGAGTCATTCAAAATCCATTTCAAACTAAAACTGTCTATCAAAATAGAGCCGATAATTTTTTCATGAATTTTATTTTTTTGAGATCTCATTATTATCCACTGTAGTAGTAATAATATAATATCAAATAGTAGGCAATTGTTACCTTTTCTGAGTGAAACTAAATTCAGCAAACATTTTCATTATTATGTGCTTCTGGAGATTGGTGATAGTCAAAGGGTTATAAATCAAGTAAGTACCCCTAACCACAACACCAATCCCAGAAACACCAACCCTAACTTATATCCTTTGTTTTTGGTTAAATTCAAATAGTGCTGCCAAAAAGAATCCTGTAAATGAGAATTGGTTTGAGTATGCAACAATCATCAGATACTTTGGTTTTAATCTCAAACCATTTGCATTCAATGTTCTTTTTTCTAATTACATTTTTCTCTTCAATAGAAATTCATATGAATGAATATATCTTAATAATTTTCAATCAAAAAAAAAAAAAATGGGAAAAAAAAATCACGCATGATTTTTTTATAAATAGAAAAAAATAAAAAAACAAGTAAATACATGAAACTATGTATCTGTTTATATTTACCTATTCAAAAATGATTTAAATGTTTACGTTAATTCAAGAAGTGGAATCAGACATAGTTTAAATGGATTTGAAAGATTTTTGTAAAAAAAAAATAAATAAAAAAAATAATAGAAAAGAAGGAGCATCAGATACATGTCTTTTTTTACAAATTCAAAACATGTCTGCTGGAAATATTTTTACATAAATTTGAAAAAAAAAACAAAAAACAAACTTGAAACAATAACCAGAAGTCTGGACGAAAATCAAATGAAATTTGAATTAGAGTTTCAAAAAGATCAATCTTTTCTTTTAAAAAAACAAAACAAGAAAACAAATTAAGTTAATATGTAAGCAGAAAAGAATTTGTTTTTTTAAAGCAGATGTTTAAACTTATGGTCCTCCGTGTTGAAAAAAAAATTCGATAAAAATCACCAAAAGTTTAAATAGGATTTTTATGTGCACAGGCAAACTTTATATATACATACATTGTAAAAAAAAAATGGTAATTTTATGATTGATGCTTTTCATAAATCATACATCTCATTGCACAGATTTGAGAAAAAAAAAAAAGGAAAATCAACCAGTGTTTTTGTAAAACTATCGAACAAAGGCGTTTGAATTGTCTTTCTTTGACTTGCTGACAAGTCTGATTTGGCCGATTAACTTTGAGCAAACGAAATGTTGCTAGTCTGAGATTTGGGAATAGAATGCTACCCACTCGAAAGATGCTTAGTATATTAATATCTACAAGAGAAGACAATTTAGTCCAGAGCCCAACATTTACTAAGTGAATTTTGATCAATGTGATTAGCTGAGGAGAACTGGTTTAAATGCAATGACAAAGATGGGGATCATGTTGAATAAATAAGTATAAGTTGTATAAAATAGATACTTTTTTCAACATTACTCAACAGAATCATTGATGATCCTACATACATTCAAGCCAGAATGTATAATAGAATATCAGGAATTTATTAAAGAAGAAGAAACTTACCAATATCTGCATATACAATGTCTTCAGCATGTTCTGTAGTAGAAACCACGTCACCCCTAAAAAAAGATAACAGGAATATAACAATATAAGGTCAAACATAAAACAAATACTTTTTCTTCATATGAAAACAGCTGTAAAGAAGCAGATCAACTGGAGCAAATGAGAATTATAATTTCACTCACTAGGTACAAACTCCCTATATATGTGTGTAATTACATAAAACATGGAAGTAAATTTTCTCATAAACACATTATAAATAAAATAGACAAATGAAATGACAAATAAGGATATTTTGAAACATTTCAAAATCCATTTGTACATAATTTTTTCATTCACGTTAGAATTTTAGCTGTAAGTTTGGAGCTCATTAATATAATAATGAATGTAGTGATAAGTCAACTGTACGAGAGTTATTTATGTCATTAGAGATAATTGTTGTAGTAATGGAGGATCTGAAGTGAAAGAGTCATTTATTCAATGATTTTTTTAATTTCCTCAACAAAAGACCGAGCTGGACATATTCACTTGAAGGAAGAATGGACCTGAAGAAACAATGTGAAAAAAAAACAGCAGAAAATATGTGAATAGTCAAAAAAGATCAAAGGATATTGACTTCATGATATCAGAAGATAGCTAAAACAAAAAGAGGTGAGGACTTAAATAACATTATGAGAGTTGAAAAGAGTTCAATGAAAAAAATGTAGGGAATTTATTGTGAAGAAACTCAAGGATTAATGCTTCATAGAACTGGAGTGAGTAAAACACAGTTCATTTGACTTACCAAGGACTGATTACTGTGCTATGTCCCCAAGCAATGTAAGAGGCTGTCTCACAACGAGCAGGAGATACGGCAGCCACATACAATTGGTTATCAATGGCTCTGGCACGTTGAAGAAGTTCCCAATGGGCAGGGCCGGTTGTCATATTGAATGCCCCAGGGTAGAGCAATAACTTACAGCCTGCATTAAAGAAAGCAAATCACTAAGAAATTTTGGAAACATTACTATACATCAAATTCTTTCTTTTTAAAAAACAAAAAGTCTCGTGGTAAATATGACTTTGTTACAATTGACTAAAATTCTTTTGTGCATTATTTAAAAAAATTCTTTATAATCAACATATCTGTCAAACAAAGTACAATGAAAAAACAAAACAAAAACAATATCAAGATAGAGACTTTTCATGCTTTTAATCATCGTAGATTCCTCACCATCTTTGGCATATATTTGTGCCATTTCAGCGAATCGGATGTCATAACAGATCCCAACGCCAATCTTGCAAAATGCTACAAAAAAAATTGAAAAAGTTTTAGTAAAAAAATGTCTTTATTTTATCATAAAAATAAAACATGAAATTTTTCAAATTATTTACTACCAAACGAAGATTATGATAGAGAATAATTCTTTAATTAAATAAAGTCAAGCTGTATATATTAATCATAAAAATAGCATTTAGCGCAAGCAGAAGAGAGTAAAAATCTCAGAAATGACAAGTATTTTCTTGAAATTTTACATATAAACATTTTACTGTAAATTCTTAAGCACATTATACATTTATAAGTCACACTGGTTTGTACCCAAATTTACTTGGGAAACTTTCACATTGAGTTAAAGTAGTGGTCTCCCCTTATCAGCTTTTTTTGCTTCCAGCAGTTTCAGTCATTCACGGTCAACCCTTAAGATAAATTAGTCATAAGTTTTACTTGATAGTGATCCCAAAGTGCAAGGATAATGATGCGATGATTCGTGTACATATATATTTACCAAAGAGAAGCTGTAAAGTATTTCCTTTAAAGTAAAAAGATGAAAGTTATGACAAAGAAGAAAGAAAAAAAGTATGCTTAGATAGCTGAACTAAGACTGAACCTTCTGTCACATAACTTTTATTACATTATATCGTAATTGTTCTATTCTACCATTTGTAATTGTTAATAATCTTTTATTATGACTAATTAACAAACTAAACCTTCTCATACATAAGTATATAAAGGAAAAAAGTGAAAATAGCGTCCGCCACTATCCGCAGTTTCAGACATCTGCTGGGGATCTTGAAACCTATCAATCACCTCCTTGCCGATAAGGGGAGACTACTGTACAAGAAATATTTACTGGGAGCCTATAGAAACCACCATGACTGAAGCAGAGACAGTACACTATAATACGCATCACTTTCGAGTTTTTCAGAGTAGTTTGTTCCAGTGATCCAACCTTGTACCTCCTATGGATAATATACCCTATTTGTTATGAAGATGACTCAAAAATACAGACAACCTTTTCTAAACTGTCTTTCAGAATTTATTATAAGAGCCTACTCTAATATGAGTAAACAATTCAAAATTCGTACAGTTGATCTGAATAATCATATTAAATTGATTTAGGGGTTCTTTAGCTGTGCATCACACTTTGTTACAGGGATATGTGAAACTGAGAGATAGAGACAATAAGTTCAGTGATGTATTTTATATACCCAAGATGCATAATTCATTTTATAATTACTTAAGCCAGCGTAAACATGCAAAATACATACGGGTGTCAAAGCTGGTCAGTTTGCTTCCAGGACTCAAAGTTTCAGACTCTTTGAATCGAATTTTGCCTGGGACATCAATATCAAAAAGGTGAACCTGGTCAAGAAATGAGAACATAAGTCATATCAATACCTATATGAATCAGATAACATCCAATATAACTTTATCCTATCTCTATTACTGTTTGGACTATCCTCATCTTGGTTGTTTTCCATACAACGTTTCGGCCGTTGTACTCTACGGCCTTCATCAGGTATCATCTGGTAGGTGTGGGGGAAGTAACAAACAGAAACCTTTTATTTAACAGATGGGGGTATATAGACAGCACTCCCCTCTTAGCAGTAGTAGTAGATGATGCCTGATGAAGGCCGTGGAGTACAACGGCCGAAACGTTTGATGGAAAACAACCAAGATGAGGATAGTCCAAACAATAATAGAGATAATAATAATACCTCATCTCGAAAATTCAGAGAAACACTAACTTTATCCTAAGTTGATAAATAAATATCTAATAGATATTATTTTAACCGTCACAACTGGAACAACAGAAGCACCCATCCCCAATTATTAGAATTCAAAAAAAAAAAAAAAAAAATAACATTTTCAGATAATACAGATTTGACACCTACCAAGGATGACTATTGAAGTAACAGACTTTTGTTTCTACTGCCTGTGCAGGCAAGATAGTTATGGGAGATTGGTTAGCCCAAGTAATCACTCATCTACCCACTTCTTCATCAGCTATCATGGCATCCCAGTGACAAGACATACTGGGATAAAGTACAGTGCAATGTAGATTCATGCCTTTCTTGAAGACATTAGTGCTATGTGAAGATAAACAGCATCAGCAGGAGTAGATTCCATTTTCTATACTGGTAACCATTAGGCCACCCAACACATCTGATAATATAAAGATTTTATTTTCCCATTTTTCAACATCTACTTTATGATTCATTTAATAGTGTCATATTACGGTATCACTGATGCCAGGACTCAAAAGTGATTGAAAGGTTCTAGATCATTTGAATAAATATGATAATTTCCAAATGGCCTGTGTATATAACCACACTGGTGCTGACATAGTGAAAACACTACACATCAAATAACAAGTCATTCACTAAAATAACTTCTATTCAATATATTAAAGTAATAAAAATAGATCATAGCATAACAGCAGTATTGCAACATACGTATAAGTCAAATTACCTTTTGATGAGTTGCAATGATTTCTCCAGCTGGGTTAAATATAGGACACGTATTAAACAATTTGCCATTTTTAGATTCAGGTATTGATCCTGTAACAATAAAGGAAAAAAAATGAAAATAAGATACATAAATACACAAGATCTCTTGTAAAGTAATGAGACTGATTGTGTAAAAATATTTATCAACTTAATTACAAATCAACTTTATCTCCTTCAAAATAGTTCCCTTGGGGAGCCATACATCAAACATTTGGTCAATTGAAGGCTTCCAGGAGTGGGAATGTCTTCATTAGTGTTTGGTTGACCAGGGAACTATCTTAAAGATGATATTGAGTTGATAATAAATATTTCTACACAGTCTCATTACTTTCTAAGCAGACCATGTATATGTACGTGAGAGAATAAGTTTATAGCCTAGTCTATACAAGATGCTACCTAAACTTTCAGGGATTTGAACAGACTGATCAATCTATTCATCTGTCAGCATTTCCCCCAAATCTTTACAGCCTTTTCAAACTCTCGAAATCACTCCATCATTTTTTTCTTTCTTAGAGGATGCAATTATGTGCCTTAGAGTATCCAAACTCTTGTGTAGCAGCTCATATATGTAGGATGTAATAATGATTTCTTCACTAAATTGACTTTTATATGATATGTATATTCATACATATGTATATTTGACTTCACTTTGTCAATGAAAATTGTTAATCTGGGATTGCTTTGACATCTTGTACGCAAGAAAGTCATTGGTGTAATGAATGCAGTCTTTACTGTTAATATCTTCGAAATTGTTCCAACAATGAATCTAATCTTAGTAGATAAAAAGATCACAAATTGCATCACCATCATTCTTGAATAGGAAATGTCTACATATTTAAATTCAACTCATTTCCACCGAATAGATCATGTTTGACCTTCGTGGATGAAGATGGACATAGAGTCCATTCTAAGTGGTGCAGCAGTTTTAGTGGCACTTCAGGGTCTGAAGTTATGACTTGAGCTTGATTTGCATTATAGCGAGGGAGGGTTGCACATGTTGCCAGTCTATCCATGTTTGCCTTGGTCCAGCAGCAAGACATAGTGACGACAATTGGATGACCAGGGCACTCAGTGTATCACACCATGCTCTTTGCACTACACAATGTGTTGTGGCCTCAGGGGGTCCCTCCACTCTTTGGTCTGGAATAAGGGTTGTCCATTCCCTACCAAGTGGGGCTAGAGCCTAGTCAACCCTTCTATTTACCCATACTGATAGCTAATGAATATTGGGTTAACAAAAATAAGCGCAGTTGATTTTATTAATGCTTGTTTAAAAACTTCTATCAGAAAATAGAGTAGGTTTTATTTTAAGCATATCTTCAATAATGTTCATTTCAAGATTGAGATAAACTTGGGAAAAAAGAAATATGCTTATCAATTTGATCATTCATTTAAAAGAATTGTTTTCTCTTTTCATTTGACTGAAAATTATCTCAATCAAACTATATTAGAAGGATCAAAGTATCCCCAGGAATATACTTGAAAAGTAATCAACAATTTTATGGTCCTGAGAATGATTTGAATAAGCATGAAAATACATTAAAAATCAATTACTCAACTCATCTTTTAATCAGATATTGATTATCTGCATATATGATGAGGGATCAACAGGTCCAGAGGGTTACGTGGAGCTATTAGCTGAATTTTGATCTGAAATTTGTACTGTAATTTTCAATCTGTATAATTATTTATTTGCCACTGGATAGAATGCATTGACAGGGGAGGAGATTATATTGAAAAACAGTAATTCATTTTGTAAAATAAATGCTTTTTTCATCTTTAGGCTATGGACTTATTGATGTACCTTTGCATGTTCATAGGAGTTCCTTCATCTTTTAAAATTATTAAATGAAAAAAATAAGTTGGAAATCAATAATCTTAGTTTTTATTGCAAAAAGTTGTACTAACCTCCAATCAGAAAGATATTATTTTCCTTGGCAGCTTTACTCAACACCTCTGTAGAATTCCCAGGAATATTTTCAGCATATTCTGGAAAGTAACCAGTTCCATAGGGGGAATTAAAGCATTCCTTTAGAGATAAAAAAAAAAAGCAATGCTATTTATTTTACAGCTTAATTACAAAAGATAAACACGTCTAGCCATTCATTTATTTTTAACAAAATAGAAAAAGAAATTTGCAGAAGTTCTCCGTGTTTAATCATTAATAATACAGGTCAGGCTAGTCACTCAAAAGTAGCATGCTGTGTTGGGGGTGATCAATTAAAAGAATGGGGACCAATGAATTAGTTACTTCTCTTGCCATCTGTTGGATCACTAAGAAGTCCAAATTTTCAACTAACAAGCAATACAAATTTACATTGTACATTGCAATAGGAAAGGCAGGCAGTATATTCTGTATCATAATGACCAAAATGGATCCATATTACAAAAGCTTTAATTTATGCATCAATAGCCTCCAATTCAGCTTAATTAAAAGATGACAAAACTGCAAGGTGTTGCTATTAAATAACAAAAAAAGTATGGCTGAGTATGTGCACTAATTTGCTAAGCTTGGTGGAGAACTTCAGAATGTATAATGTGGATGAGGTTACTTTGTATTGGTGATGTACACCCAAGAGAATCTTTGATTGATATATCTGTACCTGGGTCATTCATATCAATAAACTGTATCATTTACATTAATATATTGCATTTAACCTTTTAATCTATATTCAATATTTGTTAGATTTAAATTTCTAACAGTCCAAATGCTTTACATAATTAGCGGGTGTTGTGTTATTGAATTGTAATTATATAACCTCTGTAGGTCTGACAAAGCGGATAATTCAGATGCAGTTCTAAAATTGAGGATTCCAGAAAATTGGAGGTGCACGTTTACTGGAGATGCCATTTCCCCTGCCAAATAAATCTCAAAAATTTAACCATGCATTTAAATGATCTTCATCCTTTACAAATCATAGAATGGATTTAAAAATAACTTTAAACAGGTAGAAATAGACTTACAGGCAATGCTACAACTTGTGCTCCTTTTTTAGCTGCCTCTTTTATTTTCAAAGTAGCATTTGCCAAATTATCTGGTTTTGAGGCAGACACAGCCAATTGGATAAGGGCCAGTCGGAATTCTAAGAAAAAAAAAAAAAGAAAGAATTTTAGTTATGAAAGAAAGGCAAAAATTGAACCCTCAATATGTGACGAATGTCTCCAAAGTTTTTTGACAGGTATTTTTTTTTCCACCTGTTCTTAGCATTTTGCCTGGCTTATTCTCTAGCCTCACTCAAGTGAATTTTCATCTGGTGATTATACTTTTTGCAGGTTTGGTTCATGGGTTGGCTCAGTCCAGTCATTGCATGGAATGCTGTCATTTGTTGTGAAGAATTTTTTTCCCCGTCACATAGAAATGGACTGTTTTTGTTGTACAAAAAGGAGCACAGACCAGACTTTGTAATGGCAAATTTATGACGGTCAACGTTTAATTCTTCTTCAATCTCATGTGTCATTTTGAGTGAGTCCGCTTCGATAATGACCCTCAATTGAATGTTGTCAATCACGGAAGGATGTCGACAACCATCCTGATCCTCAAGGCACCCATCTCTGTTGATGGTTCCCTGGCCAAATACTTGGTTGATATTGTGAGCAGTTTCTGCTATTTTATGTCTGATTTGAACTCCTATGACAAAATTACTCGAAATTGCTTTTTTTCCATCTTTAATTTGACAGCCTCAAATTAATCAGAATAAATAGAGAAAAGAAAACATTCAACTCAAATAAATATAGTGAAATTCACATTTTGAAATGGTACATTCTATGAGTATAGTTAAATGGTAGCTTATTCCAAAATAAGCATCAATAGTTTGAAATAACAAAAAATGCAATTATTTTTGCACCAACCTAAGACTAAGCCTTTCAATTTCATTTTTAATATTTTGTTTTGAATCAATGTCATGCATTCAAAATGAGGAAAATGATAAAAAATTTCTGATTATCCCCTTGATCAAGAGTTTTGATTATCATTTCATCATCAGTAGTTTTTTAGCCTTAGTTGTTGGACAGACTATCCCAAGATTCCTAGATCTCTCCAGCATGGGCATCGCAGAGCCAATATTTTAATTTTTGGGGCCACAGTTCTGCATATGATCTCACTGAGTCCATGTTGTGAGTCGTGTTGTCAAGCTATTTTCTGCCATTCTTACAACATATATACCAAAATATTTTTCAAAATGAATAAAATATAGAAAAAATATAAATATAAAGAAAAAATTCAAGGGATCTTTCTTACAGAGTTATCAAACGATTGGAACAAATTAATAGATCAAGATCGAAGAAAATAGAAGCTGAAACAGCAAACTGCTCTAAAAATGAATATAACAATTATACAATCAACAAAGAAATCAAAAGATTTTGAAAGAATAGAAAGGAACAAAACTCTCAAATAAGCAGTGAAGAGTTTGAGAGACCTGGCATCACCCTGTCTTAACACGTTTTTCAAGATGTATCTCAAGCTACTTTGATATATCATTTTTTAATTATAGTGATCCTGTACAAAAGTACAAAAAGAAGATATTTTCCTCCAAGAAAGTAGGATATCAAAACTAACTTCAAATCTGTTCATGGAAAATCTAAATAATCAAAATTTTGTAGAAAAACACATTAAAAGAATATAGCCTCTAATTCTGGTTGATATAAACCCAGCAGAAAAAGTTATCATACCAGTCAGTGGATAGAGTTCTTTTGCTTGTTGGTAATGATTATTAGTTGCTGGTTCATTGGTAGATTCAGAGAATAGCTGAATTTATAGGTAACCATATAAATAATTCTTGTCTTTTCTCTTTCTAATCCAATTTTTATTATCATAAAAGCAGTACATGTTAAAATCAGTTTCAGTATAACAAGGAAAAGTTATTTAAATGATAAGTAAGTATAATGTAGAGACTGAGGACGTTACAATTGTAGTATATGTATTATAGTGTTTCAAGCCATAAAAAATTAAGAGTCGTTTCCCTTTGATCGTCTTGGATATATCTTATCTTGAGACTCGTTTTTAGGAAGGAAAGATTACACAATTAAAAAACTATTACAATAACTAGTATTACGAATGAAGTATAACATTCTAATAACTGTACTTTGAGTGGAGGGAATTATATCTTAAAAAGGAATAAGAACCAACAGCATTTTTGAAAGGAAAGTCTAAATATTTAAAACACAAAACAAAACAACAGGATTTCAAATGTTTATTTTTCAAGTAAATATGCCTTCCTCCACTTGAAATATTGGTGCAAAACAATTTTGCTACCTACATTCAATCTAACACTTTACTAGGCTTTATTTTATCATTAGCCTTTTAGCGTCCATTATTGGACATAGACCTTCTCCAAGATTCGCCAGACCTCTCTATTGTGGCCGTCACAGAGCCAGTGCTTTCAGAACTTATCTAGTTCATCAGAATATCTTATATTCTGACGGCCCAAATTTTGCATGTGATCTCTAGGGATCAACGTTTTGAGTCATGATGTCCAGCAGTTATCAGACCAAACTGATCACCCACTAAATCACCAAAGCACAAAATGAAAAGCAACCACAGGAACTGACTCTCAGAAGAAGCCAACCAACCATTGATCTTCTCCGTATGATAAATTAACTAAATAGAAAGCAGAATATAATGCCACTCACTATAGCATTTGTTGACTTTAAGAGGGCTATCAACTAAATCTAAGTTTTTGATGCTAACATTCAACAAGGTGTAGACCCAGTATATGGCAGAGTACAGCAACATATCTACCGACAAAGCAGTTTCACCATTGTAAAGACTTGGACCCCTTCCAGCTTGAAAAAGGGGGAAGACGAGGTAATACCAGCTCAACTAAACTCTTCACAGCTTAAAGTGATCTTCAGAGACCTAGACTGGGAAAATGAAGGAATCAGAATAGATAGTGAATACCTAAGCAACCTTAGATTTGCGGAAGACATCAGAATTTTTGCCAAGAACATCCATGACCCCCAAGTAATGCTAGACTGACTGAATGGAGAAAGTAAGAAAGTTGGTCTCCAAATGAACTTCAGAAGAACAAATGCCACGGAAAACGAACAAGTTGAAGACAAATACACGATGATCAAAATAAAAAATGCAGAACTGGGGAAAGTAGACCACTACATCAACCTAGGACAATGAATCTATATGAAATCCTCAAAAGAAGAAGAAATCAAGCAAAGAATCACTCTAGGATGGCTAGCTTTACAGGCTCAACCTTCAAGAAAAAGAAAATCCCGTTAGTCTTAAAAATAAGGGCTATGAAACCTATGAAACATTGAACCTAACCAAATGATTGATCCTCAAACTAAGAACCATGCAACATACATATGAGAGAAGTCACAAGACAGCACAATATAAAAAGAGGAAAAACAAGAGTCTGAATAGATAGAATCCAATAGAAGACTCAAATGCAACCACAATACAACTTTATTCGTCAGTTGGAAAAAAAATTTCAATTTCTTTTATTTTATTCATTTTTTTTTCACATTGGATGTTCGAGAAGACCATGTTTATGGTGTAGAAGATGGAGTAACTCGATAGTATAAAATCAATTGTGTATTTTCAAAAAGTTGAATATAATTATCTTTGAATTATTGACAAAATTGTTGTCTCTCACATCATTGCTTGATTTGAAGCTCATGTGTGGATTTTGATGGGGCCTTCATAATTTGTTCAAAAAGAGGCTCCAAATGTCTGTGGAAAAACGTGCAATTTTCCAGCCTATACGAAAGAAAAATCAGCAGCAATGGGACAGTACTAAGCAGTCGCGTGATAAAAAAATTACCTCCCACCTTTTTTTTTAGCCAACCCAAGACCCTTTATAACAGATGCTTGTTCGCTTGAGCCTCCTTGAAGAGAGGGACCATCCTTATAATCATATCCCTCGCCAAAATTCTTCAGTCAGACACAGGCAAAGTCTCGCTTACACTTGCCTTCCTTTCAGCCCCGGCTGGTCTGGTCTGGCCAACATGACAGTCTCTCTGACCCCGTTGTTGATAGAATTTGATCTTGATTCCCCTTGTGACACACGCACACACACTCAACAGCAATTTTAAAAAACTGTTATCTAGAATCACTTTGGCTTCCTGCTTACACATGAAATTTTTCACGCACAAATCGACCGTAACCCCCTTACTTTTCCATTCTTTACTTCTCAACTCAACATGCACAAAAAAATATGCTTTCCATAAATACATCTTTTCTTGGAAAAAAAATAAAACAAAAAAAAACAAAAAACAGTCAAGATTCACTAAATCATGATTGATGAAATCGCTAAAAAGACATTTTTCTGATGCAGAACTGATCAAATTAAATCTTATTTCTTCAAGAGATATTTATATCGAAAATTGAAATTAGTGTTGCAGAAAGAGACATAAAATCATGGTTCATTTCTTTATGATGCATACATTGTACATCGATAATCCACTTTAGAGCCAATTCACTCGCTTCATATAAAAAAGCTACTTTCTCTAAAAAAAATGAGAGAAGTATCCAAGAAACTTAAGACACATCCAATTAGATCAGTTAATTCTGCATAAGAATTTTTTTTTTTTTTGAGACGATTTCGTCAATTCTGATTCAACGAATCTTGACCAAAAAAATCACTTCAAAGAACAAATGGTAAATATTTGTTCCAAGAAAGATTCAACAATTTGCCGATATTCAGCAAGGAAGATGCTATGGCTGCTATCACTTACGGGCCAAATCTTTAAACTAGCGATTTCTAAAAGTGGATAGATTTTCAATTTTACGGAAGAAAAGAAAACAAAAAACTAAGAACATTTGAAATTGTATTTTATTAAATTCAACCGGAGAGGATATGGTTTAGGGTTAGTTACTTCCCTTGCATAATTTGGCAAAAACGTATATACCAACTAATCCTAATTCCAAGCATACCTACTAAAAGGTTATTCAGACCCTAACCTCTGCTTAACCCTAATTTCAAGCCTACCTACTAACCCTATCAAAAATAACCTTATCTGAATATCAGTAAAATTCTAGTCACTTTTAGCCATCCAAAAAATTGCCAATTCAAAAGTTTCTCAAAAGTTTCTCAGCAGTCCGAGCATAATCGTCGATTATCTCCCTTGCCAAATATCGGCATTTTATTAAATCTTACCTAGTAATAAAAAAAATAACCAGAAGTTTTACTTGTATGATCTTCAACTAATGGTTTAAAAGCTGATTAAAGCGTTATGGGAACCTCACAAAAGGTTGTCAGACTTGAAATCTTCCCATTTGTTTTTTTTCCTAACAAAATACCCTGGCCGTTTCATAATAAAATTCAAAAGTTACACCGATTCTGGTTTTTAAAAGTGTAAACATTGTTTGCACGAACTTCCGAAGAGAAAAAACGAATAAAAAAGTCGATAAAATGTCAAAAAAATTACCACTCTTTTCAATACGGTATAAACTGGCCGTACTACTTGTAATTGCAGTCAAGAAAAAAAGAAAATCAGCGGAAAAGCGTGATTTTTTTTCCCTATGTTAATTTCTATACATTCTGGAACCAGATGTAGGCAGATGACGTCACCGCTTCATTTGGCCACTCAGTTTTTAATGCCATGAGCACCGAGAGTGGGAGAAATTAAATCTGCAGTTCCGTGCGAATGATGGAAGTGAATGTCCAGTTCAGCATTATTTGTTAGTTGTATTGTAGAAGAAACCACCTCCAAAAATTTAAAAAATTACTTGATAAATTTCATGAGAAAACTCGAACGAAAGTCATGAACAGAAAACACAAAAAGTTGTTTTTTCCCCCCTATTTACAAAGAGGCCAGGCCTTTCTTGTTCAGTAGTGCCTTAAACCTTTTTCTCCGCTTGAAAAGAAAAAAAAAATGAGCGACTTGAAAACTTTGGATAATGATAAATGAATATAAATAGATAGAGAAAACTGAAACAATAATTCCTAGAAAAATGAAAAAACAAAACAAAAAAAAAAACAAAAACAACAAACAAACATTAACTAACAGCTGTGTGTCAAAACTCTGGAAAACTAGACATAGATTAGAAATTATCAGGCTTATTATAATTTTTGAGATCGAATTTCTACCATATTTCTTCTTCTTCGTCTTACAATTAAGATATAAGTTGGAAAATTAGTGAGACGATAATACCCCATAGACTAATGTACTTTACAGGCTACGATTATTATTAGAACAAGAAAGTAAGATCTGCTTCACGTGTGTAAAGTGTAGAGGTGAACGAACAAAAACAAGTGTAATCCTTTCGTGGTTGAGAGTTCACGGCGAGGAGGTCAAACATGTAAAACGATGTAATGTAAAGGCCAAGAGGGACTCAAACGAGAAAAACCCTCTTTGCAGTGATAAAGGATAATAATTAGTCAAGATAATCGTCGAAAACAAAAAATTAAGATCAATATATCTGTAACAATATCTTTAAGAGAGAAAGGAAAATAAAATCACACGTACTTGAAGCCATCTTTCTTCAGTCGCACCGGTGGCTCTGTTCGTGATGTAATTCCCGTATTCGTTTTCTTCCGTTTGTCGATAAAACAACAGAATAAAGAATAGACACATTTTTTCTTTCACTCTGTTTCTCTCCCTTTCTTTCTTTCTTTTCTTCCTTTCACCCTTCTCACGTTTTTCTTCTTTTTCTTTTTCTTCCATTCTTTCCTTCTCTCTGCTGGTTTATTGAAGCTAAAAAAAAAAAAAAAAAAGAAAAAGAAAAGAGATAACTGACGATGTCCTGCGAAAAATATTCACATCATTTATTCAACTGTTTACGGAACGTGGATAGGACTGGTTTTTTTTAAATTTTTATCTAAGTGAGACATCAACCAATACGTACTAATTAGGCATTGACGGGTGTTGTCAAAATACTTTCAAATTCAATTACAACCATTTGGTATTGTCTTTCTGTCCACCATCCAACAGTAGCCTTAGACAATACCTATTGGCAGTAATTGAATCTCAAAGTTTTTTCTTGAAGAAAAAATACCGAAACAAACCGTTGGGGGAGTATTTAAGTTTCTGACAAGATTCGGAGACAGAAATATTTTTTGTTGAGTTCAAAGAGTAAACGAATTTCGCCACAAGCTCTGGAAAAATTTGGAGGTTTTGAGTGTGCACGCGCGAATTGTAATTGTTTTAATGGTGAGTTCAGATGGCGGCTAACACTTCTAGTTTGTTAAAACCCGGCCTGCAACTCTTTATTTACTCTGCTAGCAGAGCAAAATGTGACACAAGGTCGGGGCTTTACGTGGGGGAAATAGGAGACACCCATCGAAAAATAGCTCCAGCCGACGCGACTTTGGTTGCTAGGCAACCAAAGCAACCGCTGACACGAAAGCGCCAGGACAATCTCGACCTGTTCCTTAAAGTGCAATGGAACAGTGCTACTCCGGGGCAATGGAACTCCCGCAAAGGGCTGAGTAATAGTAATAGTGGGAGAGCCCAAGGACGAGTCCAAAGGCTCCCAATGCGCGTTGCAATGTGCAGCCTCAGTATAACCTCATTGGCTAAGGCATTGCACCAGTGCACTCGGTCTTTGATGCTCACCAACACGGTATCTCCGACCCATTCAAAGTGTCAGTACCGGCGCCTTGCTTTCTGCCGGGGGAACAGGTACTTCACTTTAATCCATGCGGGAAAGGCCAGCTGCGACTATAGAATTCGGGTGCGGGACACAATATATTGACTTTTCTCTTCTCCAACCAAACTCAAGCTAAATATGTGTCTAAACGGTCCACGATTGGCCAAAAATAGATTGCAAATTGTCACACGACCATTCCCTACGATGTTCGCTCTTTACTCAGCTGCTGCTGATTTTTCTTGTCTTTTTTTCATTTATTACGAAAGCTCCAAACGAAGACACAAAAAATCAACACACAAGTTGTAAATCAATTAACAATGCAAATGTCGACAATTTTATTTACAATGAACAATTTAAAGATTAATTTGAAGATAATTGATGTATAAATTAGATTGAATTTTAAATTTAAACTCTTTAAAAATTTTTATCACGTAAAAGCGATGATGAAAAATCAGAACAACATTTGTTTTTGTAAATTGAGACAGAATTTTGCAAAATTGATTACAATTCAATGAAGATACTCGGATCAAATAAGGATTCTAGGAAATATTATGAAATAAAAATCAAATTCCGAATTGGGAATGGTGTGTCATCTTTTTACAATTCGCAAAAAGTTCATCTGTCTGTCCGTCTGTATGTATAACTACTCTGTGGGTACAGATGTGACCTCTGGTAAAGTTTGTGACAAACAAGTATTTGGAAAAATATCTTTTGCGGGCAGGGAGTAAAAGCAAAGATTTTGACTTGAAGAATTCACCCAGAAAACAGAAAACGACAGCACTGGTTTCTCGGATCGCAGACTTGAACTCACATTACCCCTGGTATTGAACAAACTAACGAGTTGTGTGGTTCCTGCTTTCAACTTTTTCAAAAAGAAAATTGGTCGAGTTCTAATTTAGATGAATTTTTTTTCACTCTTGAAAGGCAAAATCAAGAGGATTTCATCAAATTCCTCATGCTTTAGAAAATTGAATTGATAATTTATAATTTGATTGTCTATAAAATAAAACAAAATTAAGGGCGTCAATCTTTTTGTACACCAATTGTGAAATAATGGAAAAAAATTCAAAATATTCAGGCGTTTCATCTTCACTTTTTTCTTATTACTGCCTTCCTTCTTTTCCTTCTTCCTCTATTTTCACGCTCTGCTCAGTTTCTTTTCATAGCATGTAATGCCTAGTATCTTTTTTTTCCCCCCATTCCTTTTCTCCTTCCTTTCTTTCCTCCCTTTTTCCCCCCACTGTCATCACTTTTGTATACGTGACCCCGATAAACGAGGCGTTCAGCAGTGGTAGTTACGCAGCTTTATCATAAGATGTTAACAGCGATTTTCAATGTCAACGTGTCTATCCCTTTCTGGGAAAAATATTACGTCTTGTTACCTGGTCAATTTTTTTCTGTATTTCATTGCGGTTGATGCTTTCTATTCTGCATATTAAGTGTTCCTGTCCTCGTCTGACTAGTTTTTAGTTTCTCGAGAACTTATTATTATCCACGGGCCTGTTAAGAGGGTGCGTCACTATCTCAACCATATAATTTATAACGTTGCATTCTTTAGATACCCTATATCGCAGTGTTAAATGGTTGTTTTTGAATATCTCAAATAGTACTATTTTGATTAATGTGTTTTAAGGTAGTACGGTTAAGGAATATCATTTTTCATATTTCAAAATTTTTGGATCGGAGTTCATGTAGATTATAGGGAGAAAACGTTTGTTTTTTTCTTCACTTTCATGGATTAACCCATGGGGATTTTTTCCACTTTAAAGGATCAAAATCCAAGGGAATATTTTTTTACCTTCAAAATCGAGGAGGAAGATTTCTTTTCACTTTCAGGGTCAAAATTGAGAGGAAGATTTTTTTCCAATTTGGGGTGACAAAATCAGAAGGAAACTTTTTTCTCTTTTAAAGTTCAAGGGACATTTATCTTCATTTTGGGGGGTCAAAATTAAGGATTGCGACTGTTTTCCGCTTTTAGGGGGCGAAATCGACAGACGTTGTTTAATTTCTTATTTTAAAAGTTAAAATTTTGGAATTCTTTTCCAGTTTTAGATGATTTTCCTTTTCACGCTTAGGGATCGGAATCCCGGAGAACATTTTTTCACAGTAAGGATTCAAACTCGAGGAGGGGATTTTTTCCCCCCACTTTTATGTGTCATTGTTGAGGGGAACATTGTCTTACCACTTATCGGCGTTAAAATCGAGAGGAAGACATTTTTCAATTTTGGGAGATAAAATCGAGCAGGAAGTTTTACTTTTCACTGTTAGGTGACAAAATTGCATGAGAACTTTTTTTTTCACCTTTAAGTGTCAAAATCCATGGGAATTCTTTGGGGGTTTTCAGGGGTCAAAATTATAGATGGAAATTTTTCTCTCTCTCTCTAAGAGGGCAACTTTGGTGCAGATATTGTTTTGGATAACAAACGGGTCGATTGAATTGAATTTAAATTTTAGATTTTGGAAGAATTTTAAAAGAAAAAATATGAAATTGAAATCGGGAATGCTGTATCATTATTCTAATATGACGGAATTCTTCGGCGCAGTTATTTCTCGGGTTATACCGATGTACTATTTCATAACGGATTTTTTTGTATTTGTCACAACCCACGAAATCGCAGAGTACCGATCTTCCTTCTTATTTACTACACGACAGGCAACCGTCGGGTATAAGGAACTTTTGACTTGAACGACAACCCCTTCCCCAATTAGTTTGTGATATCGAGGGTTTACAGTGATTTTTTTTCATCTCAAAATGTGTCTACCCATCTCTATAAGTCACTTTTCGGTCGGCCGGTCAGTCCCCAGGCAAGAACGAGAACTCAATACACTCCTGTTAGTATAGTGAATTAGGTAAACATCGTTTAGAACTCGATAAAGGTGTAAAAATGTGCGTACTAGATGTTTCATGTTCTTTCATATGAAAAAATACGATTCATGCAATCAGACAACCAATGCAGCCACCATTTCATTTTCAAATTAGCCGGTAAAAATGTAATACTGCATCTTCTAGAGCATATACAAGCTTGATATAATTCCCTATTCCAAGTCTCTAGAAGGCACATATTCTACGAGATAGAAAACTGATGGGAAAACTCACTGAGAGTGAGATGGATTAAATACAAAGTATCGACTCACTTTATTTAGCTTCTCTGACAAAATTGCATTTGGAGACAATACTAAGCAGAAGAAGGATGACCAGAAAAGTAAAGTAGAAAGTCTTGGGTTGGCTGATCGCATTTCCTACATAGACGATTTCCGTCACGAAATTTGTGGTCGTTTCTACATTGACTTGGCTAAGGACCTGAATATTAACGAAACTAACAGATCACATGTTTTCTTATTAATATGAGCAAGAATCATTCTCTAGCGGATCAATGGAAAACGATGTTTGGGATAGCGTGTGGAGCGTGTGGAGCATGTGGCGGCGACCGGGATCCCACTGCTGCACACCGCCATAAACTGCTGATTAGATAAAGCTAGTTGATCAAATAAGTTATCGTTAGAAAGAAATGCCAAATTGTTGAATTAATAAAATCATCGAGTGACTTATTTTTAAAGGTTATCAGAGTTCAATTCTCCGTCTACTTGTGTATTATCTCGATATACTACAAACATCATTTCAAACAATTTTCGTATCATGTGTAATTGTAAAACACTTAGATTCTTTTTTCTGGGCAAAGAGAAGGTGGGGGTAATGCTTTAGGGCTGGGCAAAGGCGTAGGTTCGAAGGAGCCGAACTTTATAATGTGTTGAGCAGCCTACCATTATCGCTATGTAAAATAAATTTCCGTCTGTCGTACGAAACTGTCGCCTCGCAGTATTTCTGTTACTTTTAGTCGTTTCCAATTCAAATATTTTACATATGAATTTAGATAATTCTAAAGAGTGAGAGTCAAAGGAGATAATTAATACCGTTGATTTAGATAACTTCAAACTCGACACTGCAATGTCTTCTGTGCTGACAAATAAATCTATATTCGTAAAATCGTCAGTTGTCGAGTAATCACGATGCACTTGGTCAGATAGTTCTTCAATTGTCATCAGATAAACCAAGTCATTTGATCTTGGCTTGAAATCAAACTGCTGCTGCTACTTGAGGTACAATTACAAAAAAGAAAGTAGGGTCCGATTTTGATTCAACGAAGAAAATGTGACTTATCTCATCGCCAAAGGAGGTCAAAGAAATTTTTGCGTCGCAAAATAAAAATGTTTGCATATATTCAAGTAGATAAAGTCAGAGAGACTAATGGGAGGGGCATCAGGAAGAAAAAAAACTTTGCTCTCCCAATAGTGTCCGAGGTGAACATCGCCACGTTGAAATGAGTAAAATCACTTTTTTTCGCATTTGACGTAAGTTCCAAGTAACAAGAGAATAGTTCCTGCCTTAATTGAAATAAAAAATCTCAAATAATCAGGAAAAATTGAATAACATTTATCGGCCAATAAAAAAGAAGAAATCATATTTCAAACAGCTCTTCCCTGGGGCTACCTCGGTTTCATCGTCAGCAATTGCCTTTTAGCGTCTGTCGTTGGACATAGACCTTCCCCCAAATTCCATAGACCTCTTTAGCTTGGGCCTCACGGAGCCAATATCTTCTGAACCTGTTCTCTTTGTCACGTCATTTTTTGCCGGCCAAAGTTTCACCAATGACCTTTGACGATTGCTTTCTTGCAACATAACCGGCCTATTCCCATTTGAGGTTTCTAATAATTTGCGTGATATCTTTGACTCCCATTTTTTTCTGTAATATATAGTGCAGTCTTCTGATCTCTCCATGTGACGTTGATCATGATTCTCTCCAATGCACGTTGCATGGTTATAATTTTGAGGGTTAATCTTTTGGTTAGATTCCATGTTTCGGCTCCATCGGTGACCATCGAGAGGATGCTTGGGTTGCATACACTTCTTTCTAGTACTAATGGGATGCTCTTGATATTGAATGTTATATCTGCTCTACCGAAAGTATTTACAAATTCAGTCAAAGCACAACTTACGGCTTCCCTATTATTGAATCTTTTATTACGAATTTGAAGTTCAAAATGCTTGAAAAGAAGATAATCTCTCCGAGATATATCAGGAGAATACAGAGGATAATGGAACTATACATTGAGTTTAATTTTATGCGAGGCCCATTTGTCTAACCTTTATCCATTTGTCTAACCTTTTATCCTTTTCTTATTGCCTTGAGATGACATAATATGGTTGGTGTTGCAGTACTAAATTCCCCGGATAGAGCTCAAACCGTAGCTCATTGGTCTGTGGCTACTGCAATACCATATTTCCTCATCATTTGGAACAGTTTTCAGCTACCTTCGAGATTTACTGTTGGCACCTTAATTTATCCCGATAAAGTCTGATTAGCATGAGAACCATTTGTCTCTGATAACTGAGTATGTCGCTGATATTCTCTGTATTCATGGAAAGGAAAAGATTGTAGATGATTGTCTTTCAAGGCCAGCATATGCAGTAACTGCATAACCAGGCGATCTATCAGCTATTATTAAACAACGAGGGTGACATAGAGATTAAAACGTGTACGGACAGATTGAAAGCATATTCTGTGAGTGATAAGACATCATTGTGTGACATAACTTTTCCGGGACCATTAATTCTACAGACGTCACGTAAAGCAAGTCATGAAATTTCCACATGTCACATCCAAGATCCACAGCTACATTAAAATTAAAAAGTTCTGCTACTTTTGGCAGGACATGAAGAAAAAATCTGCTCATGGACTAGAAAGTGCCTCAGTTGTATACAGAGTAAAATTAATCACCATACTAAATCGCATGTAGCTCATTTCTCACTACCATCTAGCCGATTTCAAACGACGCGTATTGACAATGTTGGATCCTTCCGCCAATTAAATCTCAGAACAGTGTCTATTCTTCCCAGCCAGATATTTTCTAACATGCATTGACAGAGCCACTAGATGGATTAAAGCCATACCAATGCAAGATACTTCGTTTACGGATACATGGATCTCTCGTTACGGAGTTCCCCCTAATGTATTCACAAACAGAGGGACTCAGTTCGAAAGTGAACCCTTCAATAAAGTGTCTACCTTAATAGGGTTTCATGGACACCGGACAATAGCCTAATCGACTGGTCTAAAGGCAACATAGATTCATTAAAACTGCAATAATGGCTGGGAAAACGTATTGGTTCGATGCTTTTCCCTTGGTTCCCCAGGGGGTACTCAACGAATCATAAGATTTTCCCAGCGAGAAAATTCGTCAACTGTCACAGGAGATGCTGGAACTGGACTCTGAACTCCTTAATGAGGGACATCTTCATGCTGTTCCAACACCATTTATTCTCCAAGACTTGAAACAGTTTACGCACTTATGTCAAACCCTTCAAGGTGATACAAAGATTTTATGAAAAGTATTTTACCATTGAGATTCACTCTGGAGACAGAAAAATGTGTCATTGGACTGATTGAAACCTGATCATGAATTAACATATATTATGAATTAATATAGTAACCAACCTTTTGGGGCTACGACCCCGAACATAGGAATTTTTTTTTTCGGCCGGGAGGTGGGGGGTCTGACGATCCTCAGGACAAAAATGTAATTTCAGTGTTTCTTCATTCGGTTTTATCTTATGAATTTTTTCTGGACAGGGGTGGGGTGCTCTGCAAGTCTGTGCCAATGAAGCAACAGGGAGCTTGGAACAGATGGGAAAGTGTGGCCGAGAGAAAAGTGACCGGGGCTGAGCTCTGGTAAACCGGATCTCATTGCATTAAATTCCTTATCCAGGCAATACATGACGTAAATCCAAACCCACCCGATTTGCACACACGGGGCAAAGCAGAAACACCATCATGCCCACTGTGCTCCAAGCGAGGAACCCTAAAACATATCCTTAGCTGTTGTTGCACAAGGGCACTTGAAGTGGGACTGTACCGCTAGAGACATGACCAGGTACTGAAGACCATCGCTGAAGACATACAAACCGGACTATAATGGATAAAAAAAGTGCCGGCTCTCCATGAGGACAATTGCCTATCGTTAGACCTGGAGGGCAGCCTAATTCCGCCAAACAGCAGAAAGATCCTCGCCCGGAGAAGGATTTATGAAGTTTGAAGACCCGAAACACCCGATGATCATCTAGATGTGAATATATGTGTTTGCAAAACTTGAAAAAAACTTGTGCGTAAGTATGAATACGTGTGCGAATATTGGAGTATGAACACTCATTGATAAGAGTCTCTGTGGTGTGATGCCAGTGTCAGTTTACAGATAATTCAAGCCATTAAGAAAGATAGGAGCTGGGTCAATTGACGGTCAATAGGAACTTCTGTAGTTTCGTAAATTCATTAAAAATGCATTAGGAGATTAGAGTTGCTTGCTAAGCATTATTATACGAAAAAGAGAAGCAGAAAGACATGAATAAAAGAGGTGTAAAAGACATAGATGAATTTGATCGAAATTGACGAAAAGAAAAATAGTAAAATTTCCTAAACTATCAATGTTGAAACTCGCTTCAACCGACAATAAGCCGACGCTCCATCTCAGTTAAGTGCGATTTTCTGAAATTAATTTGTCCCCTTCTGTAGTTTTTCCTCTTATCTTTTCAAAATTCATCCGTCTCTTATTGTAAAATCGCCTTCATTTCTAAAAAAAAAAAAACCGTCATGAAACAAACAAACAAACAAACAAACAAACAACGCCCTCCAGGATTTCCAAGATTAGAAGGTTCTTTTTTGTATCGAAATTTATCACTAACTTCATATTTATTGAATGAAAGATGTTTAAAAGTGAGTAAATTTAAAACCTAATCAGGACTACCTTCTCTATGAACTGACTCCACACCCTCCCCAAACACCAGCCCAGCGAACGGACCATAAACACCGGCTTGCATAGATAATCCTGGCTATTGGCTGGACATTCCGTAGATTTTTCAGAAAAACGTCATGAACAACACGTCATGTGCCAGTGTAGCATGGTATGGCCCAACACTCCCCATGGTACGCACAATCAAAATTACACTGGCCGTTCCTACTGGGTCATCGGTCCGAAAAGGCCCTGTCATATCACTTGCTCTGGATGGGGTTGATGTACTCCAATAGTGACTACCCAAACCCAATCCCAAACCCAAACAAAACCCCCAAACCATCACCAGAAAAACAACCCTTCACATTTGTACCGACAACGTCAGAACACACTTAAAGGACATGAACCTAACCGATCTTGAAAATGAAATCAAGAACATCGAATGGGACAAAATCAGTAACAGCGAAATGAGAAGACCCAGAGAAATATTCGAACTATGGAGTGAATATTTGCAACTATGGAAAACAGAAAGCAAAACGAAGCGGAGTGGGTTTCCTCATCAATAAGGAACTCAAAGACAACGTAGCCAGCTTTAAAAAATCGAAAAGAAGGAAAGGCCCCTGGACCAGATAACATCACTGTCGACCTACTCAAAAAAAGCTGGTAAAGTCATCACTAGGAAACTAGCCATTTTACTCAATTTATGCCTAAAACAGAGTAAAGTCTCCAAAAATTGGAACACAGCAATCATAATGCTGTTACATAAAAAAAGAAAACCGAAAAGACTTCAACAACTACGCACCAATGAGTCTATTCAATCGAATCAAAAAACTTTTCGCCAAAGTTATCACCAACCAAATCATAAAAATGCTGGACGAAAAACAACCACGGGAACAAGCTAGCTTTAGGAGAATCTACTCAACCATGGACTATCCTCATTCGATAAATCAACTAAAAGAGAAAGCAGCAGGATATAGAATGCCACTTGCAGTAGCACTTACAGACTTCAATGAGGCCGTCGTCTCAGTAGGAATTCCCAATGTCATTGATGCTATCGCCCAACAAGCTATAGACCCCGTAAATGTCAGAGTATTGCAACATATATACAGTCATAGCAGCTCCTTTATCAGATTACACAAACACCCAGAACCCTTTCAACTCCAAAGAGGGGTAAGACAAGATGATACCAGCGCATCCAAACTCTTAACAGCCTGCCTCGAGATGATCTTCATAAACCTTGACTGGGGAAACAAAGGAATTAGAATAGGCGGCGAAATACCTGATTAACCCCAGATTTGCAGATTACATTGGACCTTTTGCAAAAATCGGAAACGCAAAACTGGAGAAAGTAAATCACTACATCTACTCAAGGCAACAAGTCTCCACGAAATCTTCAAAAGAAAAAGAAACCAAGCGAAGAATCACTCTAAGATGGCAAGACTTCGGTAGAGCAAGCTCAACTTTCAAGAACGCAAAAATCCCATTCGTCCATAAAAGAAGAGCGTGCAACCTATGTATTCTCCCGATAGTCATTTATGGAGCTGAACATGGAAGCTAACGAAGAGATTGACCCTCAAACTGAGAACCATGCAACGTGCACATGAGAGAATCATGTTCAACATCACATAGAGAGATCACAGGACAGCACAGTATATAAGGGGAAAACAGGAGTCTGAGACATAATAGAAACCATTAAGAAACTCATATGACATTGGGTTGGTCATGTTGCAAGAAGGGCAGACAACCGATAGACATCACGACTCACAACATGGATCGCATACGAAAATGAAGCTGGCAGAATACAAAATGGAGAGAAGAACTGGACAAGTTCAGAAAGTATTGATCCCACCACGCCCATGATAGATAGTCTGGCGAATCGTGAGAAGGTCCCAGTTCAATATACTGTTTGGTATTTACACTGATCAATTATTATTATTTATTATTGGTTAGAAAACAAAGAAAACATATTTGTATAATTCAATCCAAAACTGATATTAGTTTTCACAAAAATATTCACCAACGAAGCATAAAAATTCTTTAGGAAAAATAATGAATGATGAGACTCAGAGGAACAATAATTTCGAGAATATTCGAAAGTTTTGTGCTACGATTTTGTGCGATATTCATTGTCTTGACTTTTCAGCATATTATTTACCTTTATTCCACGGAAAATGAAGAAAATATGTTTAAAAGATACCTATATTTTGTAGGGGGAGATAATTTAAATAAATACTTTAGTTGCTACTTCTGCCAAACTATCACGGAGCAAATTTTTTAATTGTGCATTTTGAAAGCTAAAATTGGCTAGATTTCTTTACCGATGTTCAAATAATGTTATTTTCGATTATATTTTAAATAGGGATAGAGTGTATGTATAGAGTTGGGGTTTGGGCACGAATAATCAATTAATTATCTTATGTTGGTAGCTGCAATCCTAACCCTAAAAACTAACCTTGAACCGTTCCTTGTTAAATCTGATAAAATTGTTTCAAAAGTTCATAGTTTGATGCTTTCATTTATTCCATAAAACTTCTTTAAAATCAATCCAATTTTAGCCTTTTAAAATTGTCCAATATAAAAAAATTTGCTCCGTAATAGTTTAACAGTGGTAGCAGTTAATCACACATAGCGTCTCGATTACCTCGCCCGCAAAAGATCGGCATATGGTTCTATCCGACCTATTCCAAACAATTTCAAGACAGCTTCCAAGTTTATAGTGCTGTTCCTTTGGGGGAATTGTCATCAGCTCCATCATTAGAGTTGGAGTAAAACAATCTGTATAGCTTCCACAATCTGGATTTACAAAAGTCTTCATAAGTCAGAAAATTTGAAGATCTGTCTATACATTTAATTGGCGACTGTTCAAGTAAGTACCCCCTTTAGTCGTCTGTTTTTCTTTTGTTCAATAATGGCACTCACTTGTGTTTATTTTTGTATTTTTTTTTCATTGTTGATGCATGAGTCGAATGATGTAATGTATCTGTTTGTATAGACTAACACTTATTGCCTCCCCATTTCAAGGGTAGTGTTAGTCCACGCACGCATTTGTTATGTAACTTACTCTTGGTGGTGACCTGCATATTCATGGTGCGGAAACCTGCAAATATAAAGAAAGACCTGGCCTAGAATTTACTGCAGTGGTCTTCAACGAAGCTGGCTATGCTTTCGGATTAAGAGACGACCGCAACAAAGAATCAATCATGGTGACTTGGTGCTATGGACAAACAACTCTTAGACCAAATGAAATAAAGGGAATTGAAGGTGTGGAAGGTATGTACGTAGAAGCCGTTCTTCCAAATCGAATATTCATTAATTGCGATTCAATTTGAGAGAGCGCCAAAACGCACATTGTAAAGTCACGGAGACCCTCAGAGCCGTCAACGACTGAAAGTTCTTTATCAAAGGAGATGCCATATCGTTACGTATGACTGGTTGTAATGGTGGAAGGATTCGGTGAGTAGATTATTCAATTTTGTTCCAGACGATATTCGCATGTATACATTAAAACTAGATATCTAATGCATGTGTAATTTAGTTCTAACATATTTTATTCGAAGACGGTTCATGTATTTTAATTGCTAACAAGTGTGTAACATATTTCGTTTTTTCAAAAAATATTTGAGGTACACGGAAATACCATATGACTTGGTCAGTATCATATTAATTCAAAATATTTAAGAACACCTGTGAGAATGCATTTTATTGAGCAAATAAAAACTATTTCTGAAATCTGAAATAATCATATTTATTCTTTTCATAGTCATATTTACTGCTTAATGATCAATTTACTGCCAAGTGATTAGTTGATGTTTTAAGATTATATAGACAATGCTACGCGATATTATCATAACATTGTGAGTGAAATAGTATTGAAATTCTTAGAATCCATATAATGAAACTACAATCTTTTTGTCTCGAAGATATTAGTTGTTTATCCTGTTGAAGAAGTTATACTACCTCTTCGTTCGGTGTCCTCATTCTTGCTTCTAGCTATCAAGTTTATATCATCGTCATCATCAGTTTTTTTTATCGTCCTTCATTGGACATAGACCCTCCCCAGAATTCGCCACATCTATTTATCGTGGGCGTCGCAGAGCCAATATTTTCTGAACCTGTCCAGATCGTCTCTCCATCTCATATTCTGTGTATGTATGTGTGCCGAGAAATGCTGTAAGGAAACAGTAAGCAGGGGAAAATAGATTGCAAGACAGAGGGGTAGAGAGACAGTGAGAGAGTGGTTATATCAGTAAAGAAGGGAACAGTGACAGGGGATAGTAATAATAGGGAAAGGAGAAAGCTTGTATTGACCAACAGATATAAGCTTCAAACAGAACTAAAGAAGGGCACCAACATTGTTAACATCGTCGAACTTGACAAAAAAATCCTTCTAATTGGAGACACCAACTTGTTAAAGTCGAGAAAACCACTCGAATCAACAATAAATTCTCAGAATAGCAGGAATCTCATGAAAAAACGCAGAAATCCAAATTCATCGTGCCACAATAGAAGATAAAGATAATGGTAATATAATGAAACTAATATTTTTGCTTTAATTGTGCACTGAGGGAGGTATTGTTTTCTTTACTATGAGGCTATCAACGTTCCATTGGCTGAATGACAAGGAAGTTCCGCCCAGAAATACTGAATGAACGCACCCGGATATTCGTTTGATGTTAAAAGTGGAAACTGTAATTGATATAAAAGCAGATTCTTACTTGTGAGCAAACCATAGTCACTATAAGTGTACGGTCGAACTGACACAGAATTGTGACAAAAATCTTGTTCTGCCGAAAGTATTTTTTTCTTATCGCAAAAACTTCTGAGTCCTGTTAAACAACTTGTCTCACATGAAAAAAAACTCCTGTGTCAGCTTTGTGTTAACGTGCTCGGCTTCGGACTTTTTTCTTGATTCTCCGAAACAAAATTCTGGATTTTATACAGGTGAGTGAAAAAGATTTACAAGAAAAAAAAAAAAAAAAAAAATCAATATTTACTAATAACTGCAAAGCATCGGACAAAGAAATTTGTACTCCAGATTTGTATTTCAGTTTACATTCAACACTACACAGATATACATATACACGTGCATACGGATTCATACATACACACGAATATGCCATCACGAACATATATATGCATTAATGTAATCTCATACGAGCACACATATGTGTATGTATATATATATATATATATATATATATATATATATACATACACATACACGGATATATTAGTGTAAATAAGGTTTGTAATATAACATAATTTATTAAAGCAATGCCTGATATGTGATGGATTTATTTCATTGAGTGATTGGTACATTCAACTTAGAACTATAATTGTTGAGTTGGTTTTGAGTAGAGCTTGGAAATATAGTAAGAAGATTCGCTATACGAACTCGTTAACGTGTTTTGTAGCGAATCTACTTTCAACTGATATCTCTCTCTCTCTCTCTCTCTCTCTCTCTCTCTCTCTCTCTCTCTCTCTCTCTCTCTCTCTCTCTCTATATATATATATATATATATATATATATATATATATATATATATATATATATATATATATATTTAATATAAAACACATGGTAACTGACACGAGGCTATTTTTATCAGACGGAACATTAAAAGCTTAAACCTCTCCACCAACGTTTCGAAACTGTCCCCATTCATCTGCAGGAGCGAAAAATTATTCCAAGTCGTACTTGGCTATCTTGTTTACATATTTGATTGAGTTCGTTTTTGTTGTCATTACCCCCCTGCATTATTCCCGAGGAAGCACGAGATTCCAAGATCAGAGGTTTTGGAAGGAGTGCCCCTCCTCCTCTGGCTGGTGTGAGCAAGATATTGGAGGGGTTGGGGGGTCTGCCGCTCCCTTCCAAGTGTATTTCGATAGTACGGCTGACCTGTGGTTGGTTCACAAGACGTGAACAATCCGCTGTTGTTAAAAGCCCAACTATAGATGCGACTCCCCTTCTGAGTGGTGACCCGATATCGTAGTTGTCAGGTTCGAGTCCTATTCCTGGAAAAAAAAGGGGTGGCGTGCTATCTTATCAGGTTTCAGCTCAGATTTCCTTTCCCTGCAAAACTCCCAAGTACTTCTTTTACAGGGCAGGGAATTAGTTAAGAAAAGAAAACCTGATGGAGATGATGTGTGCTCCCTGAGTTACGTTGTCACCACGAACAGACGGACATCCGGTGAATTATTGTGGGATTTTTAGGAACAAATTTGCATCATAAAAAAATCATATGAGATTTATTTTTTATTTAAAAAAAAAATCTTGAATAAAGTGTTTTGGACCGACTGATTTCGATAACAATAACAGTTTGATTACATTATCCATGATTATGTTGAATAAATGGCTTGCAACCCTTGATTGGTTGAGTTTAAATTTTATTCACACATTTTATTCTATGTCTAACGGTTAGAAGTGACTCAATAATTTTAGGGATATGTTATCGGAGTAGTAATACTCAACAAAGCCATGGTGCGTTGACTTGTCACACAAAGAACACTTTGTGTTCATAGAATGTACGAATGGAGTTTATCACAATTTAATCTTTAGAATATTCAAGGATACGGTGCGTAGATATTTACCGAACTTACCCAGGTTTTGTATAGGGTCGCAGTAGTGGAAAAACCCCAAAGGAACAGAACTTATAAACAATGGCTTGCGAAACGAGCCTGCTGACCAAAAACACAACAGCATTCTGTGTGTAGATAATTCAGAAGCTTATCTAAGTCTGTAACAAGGTTAGGTACTAGTTAAGTAGTGTAATTCCTAAAAAAAAAAAAGGACTGCAGTCGCCGCCCCCCGCCCCGAGCCGCATTTTCGGGGGGGGGGGGGCAAAAGGAGCCATATCCCGGGACCCCGCCCTACAAAAAGTCTTTAGAAAAATTAGTTTCTCTAATAACAAAATAAATTAATAATCATTGATTGAAATTCTTATTGGAATTCATTTCATTCATTTTAGAAAAAAAAAAAATCAAATTACTGCTTATAGTTAGGGTTTTCAGTAATACATGTTGCAAGTTTTTCTTTAGTTGGCAATACTTACAGCAGAAAAGCTTTTGCGTATTTACTTCAGATATAATACCCACTTATGTGTTACGCCGAACCAGTGAAATTGCTTATTTCGCAAGGTTTACACATTAAAAAAAAAAAAAAAATTTGCAAAAAAAGTTTCCCTTTGATTACTTACATACACTTTTGATTATAAAAACATAGTTGTTTTATGTCCCTGTTTTGATTATTCAACCTTTTGATCAGATAAAAACTAAGCATTTGTTTTTTGTTTTTGTGGAAAAAGTTATTGTTATGTATTCATTTTTTGTTAAAAAAAAAAGAAAAAAGTTCGATTCTATTTTGATAACATTATCTTCTGATTGTAAAAAAAAAAGTAGTTTCTATCATTTTTTGATTTGAAAAAGAAAATTAAAACAACGAATTTGTTTATTTTTTTAAAATGATATATGTATAACTTGTCAATTCCAGTTACTTACAATGAACGGACTTAGTTATGCAAATTTTGCCGTGTATTTTAATTTCAGTGAATGAGGAGGCCCTCTGGACCTGTTCTGCCCAGACCCCAGGGTCTATATCCGAACCTGATCCCTCCTACAGAGCTAGTAGGGTTATTTTATTTCCACATCTCGTACTCTAACGTTGCTGCCATTCCTGTTGCACTGCGTTAGGATCAAGGGTAGGGTTAGGTGTAGGGTTAAGGGTAGGTAATTTAAGATGCGAATATAAAGCAGTTCATCTCTCCTTGTAAGATGGACTGCAATTCTTTTTAAAACCTCACTATTCAACTGGTACCGAAGGTAATAATAGTGGCATACTCAACCGGAATTGGACCCACTATCGATGGCTTGCAAGATGAGTTAGCTAACCTGTACACCACCGCAGGATCCTATAATTGTGCGTGTGTGTGCGCACGCGCGTGTACGTACGTACGTACGTACCTTAAACTTTCAACTTTTGCAAGTGCCCTTATCTTAAGCCAAATAAAGGAAAGGGTGTAGGAAAAGATTGTGTGACGCCAGCCTCCCAAGGAGAGTAAGCTTGTCTGCTTCGGAAATTGGCATTCCATATCTCGCGTCTGTCCACACAATATATCCAAAAGCTCTCAATAATTTTCAATGAAATTCTGGGAAACGGTGGACAATGGTTCATGGAATAAGTGATTAAACTTTGGGATGGATCCATGCACAATCACCCCCCCCGGACAATGTCGTTGGCAGAAGTATGTTCTTTCGGAGCGCTATGACAAATGCATCAAGTTTTTTTTTGTTGTTTTTTTTTGCATCTTGGTTATTTCAGTAGTGCAACCTCGACTTTTAAGAACATAGAAGTCTCACGAGACCTAAAAATAAAGGTTTCTAACCAATTCACCCTCCCGATAGTCACCTACTGAGCTGAATCATGGAACCTAACCAAAAGATTGACCCTCAAGCTGATGACCATGCAACATGTACATTTCGGTAGAGTAAGCTCGACTTTCAAGAACACAAAAATCCCCCTAGTTTTAAATGGAAAGTTATACAACCTATGCATCCTCCTGGTAATCATCTATGGAGCTGAGATATGGAACCTAACCGAAAGATTGACCTTCAAACTGACAACTATACATCGTGTACTCGTTAGAATCGTGCTCAATCTCACATGGAGAGATCACAAATCAGCACAGGAGTCCGAGATATCATAGGAACCATTAGAAAACTCAAATGGCAATGGGCTGGACATGTTGCAAGAATGTTAGACAACCACTGGTCATCACGACTCATTACGTGATTCCACAGAGATCATATGCGAAATTGTAGTCGACAGAAAGTAAAATGGCGTGACGAGCTAGATAAATCCAGAAAGTACTGGCTTCGCGATGTCCATGATAGAGAGGTCTGGCGAATCCTGGGAAAAGTCCATGTCCAACGACTGACGCTAAAAGGCTGATAATATTTACATTTCATATTAGAAGTAATTATTTTGATTTTAATGTCTTCCAGGATATCCCAATAGCAGTATAGGTATATTTCATATTAGATGTTTCTTTTTACACATTCATATATCTTTTTTTTTCTTCAGAAAGATTTTTATCAATTGAGAAGTGATTGTAGCATGCATTCTATCGTTTAATAAATAATTTGTGGGTCCAAAATCAAAAAATAAATTCTTTTTTAATATAGAAACAAATTACAAGACAATATTAAATCATAATTTTGTTTAGTAACCTGTTTCTACTGCTACTATTACTACTACTGTTATCGGTACCTTATACTTGAATGTAAACTGACCACTTTTATCGATTTTTGACATGTTTTTGTTTTTTACCTCACCCCAGGTCACAGTCCCAGAATATACTCAACATGCGTAAAAGAGAACCAGTTTTAAACGCCGTGGAATTACAACAAGTTCATGTCAATCATGCCTACCTACCAGAAAACAACACAGGCAATGGCCAATCTGCCTTTCCCAAACCTGATATTAGCGTCATTGACACGACACGGCCCTCTCAACAGAACTCCACTGAAAGCCCGAAGCCAAACGATAATATCCAACTCAAAAAATCAATTAGTCTAATTTCCTGTGCAACCATCATGGTGGCCGTGACTGGTCACGTCTCCATCTTTGTATCCCCATCGGCTATTCTCGTCGCGTCCGGCTCGGTAGGGGCTTCTTTGATAATCTGGTTGTTAGGGGGCATCATAAACTTAACGCAGGCGCTCTGTTTTGCAGAATTTGGTACCGTGTTTCCCAAAGCTGGAGGACCATACGCTTATGTGTTAAAAACATTTGGGCCGCTTCCGGCTTTTTTGATACTTTGGGGTTACTTAGTTCTAATTGCCGGACCGTTTTGGGCATTTTTGGCCCACACTGCGGCCTTGTATCTTTTAAAACCTGCTTTTACCAACTGCAATCCACCTGAAATTGGCGTTAGACTTCTGGCTGGCTGGATTATATGTAAGTTCATGAATTTTTTTTGCCATTATTTGTAATCTATATATAATTATTATCATTATAATTAAAGCTCCCTTATTCAGGGTAGAGCACTCTTTAAGTAAGGTAACTCGTTCATTCTAAGCTACATGAAATACTCTTCCAACTCTGGAAAAGAGCATTTTAGTGGATGGGGAATCATGCGTAAAGTAAATATATCGCTTAAATTCAGTCTTACTGACCGTCCAGTTCTGCGTAGGGGGTCTGAAGCGATGGTTTCGATCCTACTGGATGGTAT
>OY735207.1:34044815-34127315 GCA_963457665.1 Thysanoteuthis rhombus
CATAAACACAAGTGTACAATATTCTTGCTTCGAAGCTAACCTCTTTAATTGCACATCCATCTCTAATTTCAGTATGCTTTTTACACTAACTTTATCACTCTTAACATTGCCTTGAAATACGTTACATCACTTTTATTCTGCAATTGACATGCATGTATATTCTTTTGTATATAAATCAATATGTATATTTTATTCCTGCTTTGCTTGTATTTCTCTCCAAACAATAAATTCCAAACAGTAAAATATCGGCTAGTATTTGGAGAAATGATATTTGTTTCGAGCAGTCTTTTAAGAAAAATTATCTGTCCGTTAAAACTCTGTCAGAAATTCATCGAATTCAAACAAATATCCCAATGAATAAAGAGCTGTTTTTTTTTCCCTAAATTTTCTGTAGGAAACGATGAAAATTTCGAAGAACCATTTGAAACGACAAGTCGTGAAGCGGGCGAAATAGCTATGGCGATATTTTACTCTATTTTCTCATACGGAGGATGGTAAGTAATTAAAAAAATTATCCAGTGATAGAGCCGTATATACTCGTATACAAAACGAGATATTAAGATCAAATTTGAAAGCAAAAAAGCTATGGATGAACCTCATTACATGGGTAATAGTTTGCTTTTGTTGAAATTAATGTACGGTTGGAAATTCCTCACTTACAAAATCGAAATCTTGTATTTTGATAATGTTCTTGGTTAATTGATTTGAATAAATGCTTGATTGGAAACAATATTTTGATATGTATAAATATGAATACGTTACATTACATTGAAACTATGTTTGAAATGATATCCCATTATACCATGGAGAATTTATCATTTGGTCTAGATAATGTGAATAAAATAAACAATTAAAGAAAATAGGGCTACTGCAGGAATTGAACCTGTGATTGATAGGGTAGCTGCTTCATATACTATTGAGCTATACAGCAGCCGGTGATGCAAAGACAAATAATCGTTTTAACTCCAAATTCTCATTTTGTTTATTCACAGTTTATACCTATTCTATTTGTTTCTTCCAACACGACAAAAATGTTATCAGGAAATGAATGTATAATCCGACAGAATGATTATAGATTGAATTGTATAATGTAACGCAATTTATAATCATTCTGTCGGATTATATATCCATTTTTTTTTCAAAGTATATACATATGTTATAATAAATTGTGTTGTATTAGATAAAAACTTATTTAAAATGATCTCCCGTCATTACAAGGCTAATACATCACTCACCCTAGACAATATAAATAGAATAATCGATTAGAGAAAACGCAGCTGGAATCGAACCCGCAACCAATTGGGTAGCTGCTTCAAAGTAGCGATGCTCTTACCATTGAGCTAACGTTGATAATTATATCATAGACAAATGGATATTTAATCCGACTGAATAATGGTAGAGACGTTATCTTTCAGTGGGAACTCTTTTTGAACCAATACCTCTTTTTCACAAGGTGAAAATATACCGATCGGCCTAGACAACGTAAATAGACGAACAATAAAGAAATGGGCTGCTGCAGGGATCGAACCTGCGTCCAACCAAGGAAGCTATCTAAACGCGATACCGTTCTACCAACTGAACAAAGCAGCCGACCGGTAACTAGGCTCAGATTACTGCCACATACCCACCTCGTATTTCCATAATTGCTCTATGTAATTTCAACAATTGTATTCTAAACAAATGCATATATATATATATATATATATATATATATATATATATATATATATATATATATGGGTGAATTTGTATCATGATCATGTATAAATACTTATAAATATGTATTATATTTGTATTGATATCAGCATTAAACCTTTTTTCACAGGCAAGTAATGACAAGCCTCGTGGAAGAAATGAAAAACCCTGGAAGGTCAGTATTCATACTTATCGTTCAATCTACTTGTCTTAACACGGGTGGTCATTATCCAGAATAAGCAAATGCAACGGAATTAAAATGTCATTGCATATTCTTTAAAAACATTTGGAGCGTATCCTATAATTTATACGAGGTCTGTCTTGAAAGTATTCAGCCATTCTATATTAATAGGAAAAGCATACCTAGGGCAACGAACTCTTAATCCTCTTCAAAGTAACACACTTCGGAACCTCAGACATTCATACAAGCGCCCCATCCAGATTTCAAAACAGTCTGCGAATCCCTCTTTCAGGATCACTCTCAGCTCGTTTCGTTCTGCTTAATCTCATCGACGGTCTGAAATCTCTTCTCTTCTAAAAGGGAGAGATTTCTGACCGTGGATTTCAAATCTGGACTGTAGGGTACTTGGGGCTGGCTGATGTGGAAACCTTATACGAGACGTGAAGACTGACTCGCTTGGTCATGGTAAATGCGACGATCACGTAATTCACAAACTCATTCAATGGGATGTTACTGCCGACTTAGTAACACCACAGTAGTGCGTCTGTTCATGCATGCGTAGTTAGGCCGCACAACCGGTCCTCGAGATACTCCCAAAGGCTCGATACTTTCCTGACAGACCTTGTATAACTTTTTGATATCATCTTTGGTATTTAATGATTTACAATCTTTGATGATGTTTAATCTTCACTTAGCTTGAATTGTCTAGAATATCTTGAGAAAAAACAAATTCTGTCCGTCGACTTGGATACAAAAATACATTGAACAATAAATATTGAATTAACTCTTGTAAATATTATAGATTAATATTATTTTGCCAGGTTTCGTAAATTCTCTCCTTGTTTGCCACTTGTGCAGTACCAATACGGTGAAATTTTCACAGAAAAATAATTTTCACCTAAATAGATTCCCCGAAGGTTAAGCGCGCATGCGTAACCATCAAATTCAAATTTCCAAGATTCATTTATATCAAAGTTCTGAAAGTCAGGGTGGGGATATATCACTATTGTTATATCAATAAAATCCTTTAATCCAGTGAACCATGATTCAATCATAGATTTCGGAACCATTGAGTAAAATTTGCCGCGGTTGACTATAGGATAACCGCTTTTCACTGATACGACCTGGGTAGATAAGGCAGTTCGGAGAAAAAAACGTTATCATAGTATTCTCCAACTATACGTACAATTTATTGGGCGCCTGCCGTAGAGTGGTGGTGGTGGTTGGGCTTTTTCAGTAATCTATGCCAAAAGTTGACGCCCATTATTTCAAAGTACGGAAGCCTGAAAGATAAAAATGTGATTGAGTTGTCTTTTCTTTTCTTTTTTTTTTTTTTTTTTTTTTTTTTTTTTCGATGAAAAAAACAAATCAAAATGCTGGGTCCTTATGTCAGTTCTCACCACAAAAACGAAAATTCCCTAACACTAACCCTTACTCTTACCCTAAGTCTAACCCCGACCATGAATTAAACTTAACATATTGTAGTGCCCACCTTTTCCAGCAAAAGAAAATCATACATATACGGAGTTATCTGCCCTTAGGAAAGGATCTACTTCTAGCCCCTACATCTCTGTAGAAATGGTAAATTCCTTGTCGCTTCCCTTTTTGACGTCACACAGAACTGCCAATCAGATAGCTGATTGTTATTTTTACGATATTTAAACTGTGGCGGTAAAATCTCTCCCTTTTTCTGTGTTCCGACGGCCTCGAGGTAAGCTCGTCTCTTCCCTTCTCTTCTCTTTCTCTTTCTCTTTAGTTAGGATAGTTAGTATAGTTTTTATATACACTTTCTTTCTACACACGCATCATCACATATTCATCTCAAGAACACATCCTATCTAAGTTAAACACTCTCATCGTAGTTAGGTCGGACTTCTTAAGATAACTTCATCATAGTGGCTACAACTAGGATGACCAAACTGACGGACATTCTACAGACTCTATCTCACGTTTACTTAGTGACATTCCTTTCCCTTCATTTTCCTATCTTTACATCTTTTATCCTGGTAGATCCTTCCACAAATCCGTGTCGGCAGAAACTCCAGTTCTCATTTAATTTGATTCATTAATGAAACCTGGCACTGTTGTTTACTACTTCGGTTGACCTTATTTCCGCGTTTTGTTAACAATCCAACTAACTGTATACTAACCTTGTTTTGTGCTTAAGCAGTGAACACGCTACTTACCTGGATTTATCTCCTCAGATCAATTCTGGTAATTTATATTTTAGGGGGCTAATATATCTAGCGGCCCTAGAATATCAATTTCGATTAGTTGTGAACATTTGTATCCGATGGGGGATTAGCTAATCCTGCATTTACTAATGTGCTGGGTTTAATAAAGACCAAGTTGAACTCAGTAGATATATAGGATGCTTCCAGTTGCGTGATCGCTCGCTAGCTGATCAAGAAGATCCCTTCGCTTGTGTAGGGAGTTTGATGTTTAATGCTGGACCTACTACAGGTGTCTTTTACCAACAAAGCAAAGCTTCAATAACTATGCACACTATTTGTTTTAGATGTAGAGATTTTCGAACATTATACCGAAATGTCCTGTTCGTTTTTTTTTTTCTCAATTCTTTGACCTGTTCTTTCTCTGTTAAGTTTTAAATGTAAAAAAAAAATAACAATTGCAATAATTCTCTTTACAATGGCACCATACGTATTTGAGAAAAATTTACTGAGCTCCAATGACTAATCATTTGATATTAAAATAAATGGAAGTTCGTTCTTGACGGATAACGAGAAGCGTGTGAGATATTATCCTTCGCAGCTTCCATACTACGTTCAATTTCAGCTAAGCCCGAACATTTCACAATTCGCTGTTCTTCAAAGACGAGGCGCGTCAATGTTTAATCAGTTCAGACACTAGATGCCGTCATTGAGTTGACACAGCTGTGGTGGAATTGTTTTTTGTTTACTTCTGTTTTCTCATCTTTGTGTATGACTTTACGTAGTTTTTATTTATTTTTTTTAAAAGATTTTTTTTATTTGCATCGTTGATTGAAGAGTAGGTTCTTGATAACCGTGCAATGTTAGTACTCTCCATAAAGCATTTGACTTAAAAATTGGTGTTTAGCTATAGAACAAAAAAAAACCCCAGTTGACTCACATTTACCAAGCAGGTTGACGAATTGGTCTAAGGATCGAATCAGTTTGCCAAACAAATAATTCGATTGGGCTATAGACAGATTGACTGATTGATACTATCTGATCAGCTGGGGAAATACACGACGTGCTGTGCTAGCCATGCACCGATTTGACTGCGTAATTGTAATACGAACTTACTCAGAGTGATCCTTACCGACTCAGACGCCAAAACATTATATTAGATAAAAAGATAGTTGGGGCAGCTAGATATGAGCCGAATAACTAGATATAGAAATTGATAGCTTAATCGATATGGCAGATTGGAATATACAAGCAGGTTTCTTTCTTTTCCTATCTAACTATTCATCCATGTTTTAATAACCTCAAATAAACACTCTTCCTTCAAATTGCACACTCACTGTCCTTGACTTCGATCAGCTCAGAGTCCGATTTCAGCAAAATACAAACTCCTCTCCTCCTCGAACACGTGATTACATCCAACATGGAAGATAAACGCTGACTTAAAGGCAAGACGAGAAGGATGGTTGATATAAGTTGTGGGCGGGGGTACTCAGAAGTGAGTCAAACCAGCATTTAGGTGCAATCCTTGGCTCATCAACTCAAGTATCTGGGTGGACATGAAGGAGATGGGTTCAGTATTGTATCTCATAAAAATCACACCTGTCGTATTTTATACTACCTGCTTACCTTACAAGATACAATTTCGTCTGAAGTATTCTCTAATAACACGGTGTAAACTAATTCGGATTTTGGAACGGGTTGGCTTTATAATAAGATTTTCAGTACCCATTCAGTTTTTACACCTTCAAATTTTCAATTATTATTCTAATGTTGAAGTTATGTATGGATATAGTAATATGTCAATTGGGGGCGATCAACGGCATTGCTCTAGCTTGATAACTATTACCCACTTACAGGTGATCTAACAAACCAAGAAAATATGATTGATCATATCTCGGAATTTTTGAGATGAGGTATTATTATTATTTCCATCAATATTCAGACCATCCTCATCTTTGTTGTTTTTCATACAACTCTACGGCCTTCGTCAGGTACCATCTGGGAGGTTTTTGGGAAGTAACGAACCGATCATGTTCGTGATTTTAATGTTAATTCACAATATATTCATAATATTACTTGGGTGGTGTAAACAATTCTGTATTTTGGATTTTTTTATAGTTATCTTTGAATCCTATTCAGTCAAAGCATACTTCGCCTTCTAAGTCATTCCTGGTTCGTTCGTCTCTGTATTTTATTTCGCATTATTTTATTCATTGTCTCTTCGTATAAAAAAAATGATATATTGCTTTCTAGCCATATTGTTCTGACGCTAGAAACAACGATTTTGTCTCCATTTATTGCAAGATCCATGGGGACTAAATCATTGTGGCGATTGCAGAGTTTTACGGGACTGGGGTGCTCCTCCGACGCCCCAAATTGACTGCCTTACAATTGGTCTGTTATTTAACCAAGAACGGAAGTCCAAGACCTCATACAAATCGTTAGGAAATTCAAATGGCAATGGGCTGGCCATGTTGCAAGAATGATAGAAAACCAACGGATACCACGACTAACAACATGAATTCCCAGAGATCAAAAGTGGAACCGAGGCCAACAGAATATGAGATGGCTAGACAAACTGAACAGGTTCACAAAATATTGGCCCCGCGACGCCCATGGCTGAGAGATGTGATAAATCCTGGGGAAAGTCTATCTCCAAAGACTGATGATGATGGTGGATGGAGAGAAGTGGATTCATCCCTTTCTCAAGGGCATCAGCGCGTAGTGAACACAAACTGTCCCAGCAGAAGTTCGCCGATTCCATACTGTTGACCGTAATATCGATATTCCAGTATAGTGAGAAAAACCATTAAAACTTACACCGGTCCAATTAATTGATTTATCGTTTATCTATTACGTATTTATTATGTATAGGTTTGTTATTCAGAGTTACTTCGATCAATATTAAAGTTAACAAAATCACTGCAAATATTTGCAACAATCTGAATATAAACAAGGATAAAGATTGGAAAAAAAATGCGATTTTAATCCCAATTTCAATATAACGACACGTTTTACAAATTATGATTGTATTATTTTCATTTTTCATTTATCGATTTTTGCAGGGATTTGCCTCTTGCAGTCTACTTGACATTTTTCATTGTCATCGTCAAGTACATCTTAACGAATACTGCATATTACGTGCTGTTAAACCCCATGGATGTCACCAAGTCTAAATCAGTTGCTATGGTGAGTACATTATGATATGAATCAGCTCCGGCTATCGATAGATCGAATATCTGTTGCTGCTGTGTGAGGGTAGTAATAATAAAAAAAACAAAAACCTCAGACATACCCTATTTCCTCGTTGTCGAATCGGTTGCCACTAATATGCCAAGTCAAAATGATAAGCAGCAGGACTGATTGCACAGATACAATTCTTCCCAGGTTTCGGTCTTCAGCTATATTTGAACCAATTTGTCACAACCCTATAAAGTATTTATGCCAAAGAATCGTGGCTGCTAATCGTCCTATTTGAAACCGCTCTGCTTGTTTCAGATGCCAATATATCAATGCTAAGATCAACACCATCGATGATATAGTAAAATAAGTAATATATATATATATATATATATATATATATATATATATATATATATATATATATATATATATATATATATAATGGGACCTGCTTGGTGGCTGATACAGTTGAGTATTTTCTATCGTCATCAAGTCGGTATGGATGGTGACCACGAAAGAGGACTTTGTAGATTCTTTTGAACCATGGAAAAGATGCTGGGATTAGTGTATGAGGTTTTAAGAGGATTATTAGACAAGGGGTAAGGCGACATTGCCCAATCATGGCTATTTTCAGTTGATAATAAATGGCTGGATACTTTCTGGGTAGACTTTGTATAGCATTGTGCAAGACGAAGCTTGGGTGTTCTTAGTGGCTAGGGACAGTTGCATTTCCCATCAGCATCAGTGGTTGCTACGGGATACCAGGTAAAAGCTAGTATTTCGAATGCTAATTCTCCAAGGTAGGCTACTTAGGAGATTGACGCAGCACTATCTACAAACACCTACTTGGTTAAGTGCTCGATCATGATATTCTTAATAAACATTTATAACAGAATATGCTGGATGGAGTATTTTCGTTCATCCGACAATCAGTCTACCCAATGCAAATAACCATTTCGATTGCATTCTTTAATCTGGGAAATTTCTTTTTCTTTATTCAAGATAATTTTATAGCCAGTTATTTTGCGTCTATAATTGAGAACGTCTTTTGACTGGTGCTGACGATTTGGCTTGAATTGTCCGGTATATTTCCAAATTAAAATCTTAAAGCGTTTCATTCGTATTACCTGTTTATGGTACCTGGTGTTCCTACGTGCTCGTCCATCTTAGCACTGATCAAAGCTGTCATCAATTAGTCAGGGTTTTGCTTATAGCTATTCATCACTGATTTCAATGCAAATAATCTTTCGTCACTTTAGAAATTAGATCATTGTATGTTCAGCACAGCTTTACAATGATACCAGGAAAAAGTGCAGGCCATGTGCTGACTTTTACGATGTTCTATTACAAAACAGTAATGTCTCTATTAAAACATGACAATAGTTTTGTACATCATACATTACCGTATTTGATAGCATATAAGATCCACTTAAAAAAAAAAGATATGGCTCAAAAACTACCCCCGACTCTTACTTGCCAAGTTGAAGTATAGCCAAGCTGTTATTCTTTCATGAATTACGGTTGCAATAAAAAAAATCTGTTATCCTAGCTGTATGCATTGTCCATATTTTCCTGCTATACTGTAGCTACATATTTCAATAACATTAAATGCTTACCCGTAAATTGATTAGATGATTTCTCAATAGAAATATTCCCCACTGAAATGGAGGGGAGCGTCTTACATGCACATAGGTATCACATGCCATCAAATACGGTCATGTATTCAATTGCGTTCACATCTTAATGGTTTCTATCGTTGTGTCCACCAGCCTTTTTCAGATGTCTGTCGTAATCGGTAAGCTGGTAATTCCAGATCCAAGTGAACCCTTTATCCGGTCCACGTGGGTAGATTGTTCTCCTTTCGCTGGCCATACTTGGGGATATCTCGTATCAGACCATGTATTCAATCACTGAGTAAGGTAGTGAAAGTCATATACAGCGGGGAAAAGTGAAAGGAGTATCACGGAGAAGTTGAGTAAGAAATGGTTATCTGATACGATATATTACATAACATGGACAACAGATTCAAAACAACATACCCCCCCATGGATGATAATGTTAATTCTTCATCTTGAAAATCCTGAAAGATTGTTTTGTTTTTTGAAATAGGATTTCATCCAGCGCCTGTATCCACCAATAAGTCCTCTGATCGCTGTTTTCGTAGCGCTCTCTTCAATTGGAGCATTGAACGCCTCGGTTATGGGTCACCCAAGGTAAGGCCTTTTTCTTTATAGCCATATACTGATTTTCTAACCAAACTGGTATATAGACGTCGTTGAATTGGAGCAAAAAGAATGAACGTCTAGTTCAGGGGGCGTCCGGCCAGGCTGCAACCCTCATTGCATTTGAGCTATTTCACCAATCTTCCTCGGGTAGTAAATTTGTTCAAAACTGGATACCACATCCTTGTGGCCCTGTTTCAAACCCAGCTAAGCTTGCTAGATACCAATCATCCGTTTTTTGTCTATTTGTCTGCCTATCCAGTGATCTCCTACAGGAGAGTTTTCAAACTATTCTCAAACGACTTCTACAATTAGCCCTATCCGAAGATTTAAAACCTGCTGTTTCAGTTATCAGCCCACCTTCATATTTACTCCAGACCCTCATCACATTACAACCCTTTCACTTTCTCAATTTGGCCTGGTTCAACTAAGCTGGCAAGGTTGCTGTAACATGCTCGCTCTCAGCTCTCATTCGGCTTGAGTGAAATATCATTTACTTTATCATTGTCTTTCGTCATTCTTTATTCATAAGTACTTTATATGAATTGTTGAAGATATCACACAACGTTAAGCCTGGTGAGGCTCAAGGTTTCAAAAGCTGAGCATTTCTTGAGGAACTAACTCATTAGCAATGGCTTACGAGACTAGTGCGCTAGCAATCGTTCTACGGCAGGTGCTCTTCGAAATTCTTGTCAAGTTGGTTTTGATTGTTGACAGGGTGAATTGGCAAAACAAATAAGAACATAATTAGTAAAAAAAATAAATTAGTTTTTGTACGATACGTTTACTGCGGTTAGCAGAAAATTACCAGCTTGTAAAATCTTTGGATAAACCGTGTTAACTTGGCTGATGTTTTCCCGGGTGAAATGACTTGAAATATGACCAAAAAGTGAAAATATTTATTCATTTATTTTTTTCTCCTTTCACAGCATAACAAATGAACCCCCCCCCAAAAAAAAAACCAAACAATTATTTACATTACGCACAGGTGAAAAAGTAGCTGTAATGGAAGAAATATTTTAACGCACAAAAAAAAAGAGCAAATGATGTCACTTAGTTTGATAGGGCTTCTTTATACACTACACAAGTGTTCCTCCCATCGGGAGCCAGTGATAGAAGATTGATTGGGGATCCAACCGTAGAACAACCAATACAGTGCTGTCCCTGGGAAAGTATTCAGAAGTCAGACAAAACCCAGCGATCTTGTGAGATTGTCCTTGTGCTTTGTTACAATCTACAGAAATGATCTCGGGTGACCTCCAGAAGCCTCCAACATGATTGTTCATAACTTTCACCGAGTGAAGATGCAATATGTCTGCGTCTTATGTACAATATTGAGTCCAACATCATAGAAATTTCACTAAGAGAGACTCTGATGTCAAAATCACGTTTCCAAATACTTTGGCCGTAAAATAATTTACGTGTATACCCAATTTCAGTTTCAGAGGTGCAAAATATGGCGGACAACTTTGCCATAAACTTGTAAAATCGGCTGTAAATGACCAAAACTCACCTCTGATTACCTTGAATGACATCTAAGGTCCACTTCGCTTAGCCTATTACCTTCCATATAAAAGGGTGTATCCATATGTTCAGTTTCAACATGGTACAAAATTATGGCTGGAAATGACCTCTGCTGACAGCATTGCGTATGACTTTCGTCAGGGAAAGATGTACCTTTAAGCCAAATTTTAATTTCATAGGTGCTAAACTGTGGCCAAAAACTAGGAAACTTATTTTAAAATGACCAGAAATGACCCCTGGTGACCTCGAGCGACTTAAGAGGTCAACGTCACATAGATTGCATGAGAAAATGTAACCATTTGATAATTTTCAGCATCCTTGGTGCAAAATTCTGACCCATAGCTTTGAAAATCGGTGACCTTGCATGGCCAGTGTTTTAAGTTGACCTCTCCTCAGACTACGTGCAAAATAATAGGTCGATAGGCCACTTAGCTATGATGGAGAAGAGGCGCGAATAAGTAAGCAAACAGAAGCCTCAAATATAAGTATAGATAGTGGACTTTGCGTAGGTTTTAACATTATAAAATTTTGCATACTAAGATTGAACGTCGCACTTAGACGCACATGCAAGCGCATACATATTTATCTGAATTTATGGGCTTGATAATCATCGATCTGATTGATCTAATAAAGTTTGATTAGGGAATATTACGCCATGTCAATTTTAAACATAGAAATAATACTCGGAAGTTCGAGGTGCTACCCAAAACTTTGGGGAATTCGAACAATACATGCAAACAAAATGTCGCACGGACTTTTGATACTAACTCTTGTCAGCAGTAGACATTTCTGATTGCTGTATGCATACTATTGTTTTTACATTCACTTATTCCATACGTGATACCTTCTTTGTACGATGTAATTTATAAACGAAGTTCCATCCAAGAGTTGGGGGGGGGTGAACAGGGCACGCAAACCGAATGCTGTACGGATTTTTGCAGCGACCCTTTATGAGCAATGAATGGAAAATTGAAAAAGGTTTCTCGAGGGCAACTTATTTTTCGTCATGGTCAAATTTCCTGAATTGTTGGGTGACCTCTCGTATATTGCATTGTTGTTTAAAATAGATTTAGTCGTAAAAAGATATGGAATCTACTTTATGGTGTTCTGTTCTGTTTCGGAGTTGCAGATTAATGCAACAATTATCGGTACTTCACTGATAAACCGAGATCGAATTTCGGGTGAGGCTGCTTATATTCACGTAGGATGGGTATGAATTAATCTCCCAGCACCCAGTCCTATCGCCATATATATATATATATATATATATATATATATATATATATATATATATATATAGGGAGAGAGAGATGGGTGAGAATAAATTTTTCTGCGTGACAGATATAAGGAAACATGCTGAATAAAACATTGATATCTGGACAATGCGTTCATTGGTTGGACTCTGATTACCTTCTATATCCGGATTCCTGTTTTTTTATACGCCAAACTGTTTTCCTTTTTATATTTCCTCATCAAACCTTTTTTGCAAAGTCATGTTTCCTGTTACATTTTACTGTTGGTTTTCAACAGATATCAAGTCCAGGACATAGAACAGATGACTGGGCAAGCTAAGAATCACGTCATTATCTACACAATCCTGTTATTATTTGACATGAACTAATACTAAGTTCATAACAAGAAGGAAAAAAAACTAATGACAATTTTATTTCTTTTCCATTGTTTTTTTTCTCCTTATTTCAAACTATTCAGATGAAAAATCGATCTTTTGGAAAATCTAATGACTTTTAATTCCTATGCTACAAAAATCGCTATTGTTGTACAGTACCTTTACAAAATAACATTTTTTACTATATCTCTGAATTTTTGAGATGAGGTATTATTATTATTTCTATATTATTCGGTTCTAGGTTCAATCCCGGTGTGAGACAATAATAATACTACTAATGCTAAGAGGGGAGTGCGGTCAATATACTCCCGTCGGTTAAATAAAGGGTTCGGTTCGTTACTTCCCCACACCTACCAGATGATACCTGATGAAGGCCGTAGAGTACAACGGCCAAAACGTTGTATGAAAAACGACCAAGATGTGGATAGTCCGAATGATAATAGAAATAACATTTTTTTACCCTGAGAAGGAGCTTTTTTCTACCATATTTGTTCAAAATATTTTTGTTTTTATCCACGGCTATGATGCAAAGGGGCAGACAGCCGGGACTTATTTATCTTTCTCTCTCTCTATCTATCTATCTACACTACGCAATCTTGCTCATTTTTTTTGTTGGGTAATAAGTGTTATTTTCTGATCGAATATGTCAAAAGTATAGAAAATAGCTATTATTAACCTCAATCTTTGCTTCTATGTTCAAAATATTTCTTGTAATTACTTATCTTGCCACTGTCAACTTGAAAAAAAAAGGCTGCCATCTCCTTATCGCAAATTGTCTCTTAAAGCTGAATTTTATATGCATGGATGATATCAACACCTTCCGGGGCTAATCAGTGGCTCCCACGTGACTTTCATCCCCACGCAGAATTTGGATGGCTTTGGATAGACCCCCTCCTTTGATGATGCACTAACGTGTATCTGTTTTTTGTCAAAAAAAAAAAAAAAAAAGAAAAAAAGGCAGATATAGCATGGAAACATAGTAAAACCGCCTAGGTTACCCGTCAAGAATGCCACTATTTAGAAGTCTCCAATGTCCTCCCATCTGTAATTTAAGGTGTCTATGAAGGTCTTGACACAGTTGTATTGCAAGTGTAATGATGGCGGCCATCCATCAATGTATAAAATCAGGTTTATCGCTGATTAACTTCAGCGGGAATCGATATTCCTTTTATAGGTTTAAACCACGCCATGTAATGTTTATCGAGCTAGTCTAGAAGTCCATTACTACTGTGTAGCGAGTTCGACCATCTAAGAGCTTAGTAAATCTCTCTGGGTAATGAACAGTGTGACATGTCCTGTTTGTTTCCCTATAACAATGGACCCTTCGAAAAAATATACCCACTATTTGAAACAATGCACTCTTCCACTAAGTTTGCCACCTTTTTAAATACTTCATCTTTTACTACGAAAAGCTTTGAAATAATAAACAATTAAGTCTTACACTTGACGAAAGAATGTGGATATTATCAAATGAAATACAGCCTCCACGAGTATCTTTCTCAAAAATTCGGATATATCCGTGATTTTTTTTTCTTCACAGGGAATAATTAATACCTATGTATATCCAAGTTAGGCTCCTCGTTGTGGAGTAATGGTTCGCTAGCAATCTTAGCGTACCATTGATATTGTGAGTTCGATCCCCACTGATTGATATACGCATGTGTCGTACTAAGCTATGTTTAGAAAAATATCTATAAACTCTGGTCACGTCAGCTAGTTCTTCTGGTCTATTACGAAATCGGCCGTGATCTAATGTTGACATATGTTCGTGGTTCTCAACCTATCCCATCCTCTTTCCGCGTATTTGTTGTTCAAATGTAGAGAAAACCATTTGAAAAATCCAAACTTCAGAAAAAAAAACCACAGCAGGATACCACGAATGCAGTAAAAAGATCATTTTTACATTGTTCGGTAAACATTTCTGCATTCCATTTTCAGTCGTTTTCTTGGGAAAAAGGAAGAGTCCAACGGGGTATTTTGGAAGGTTTCTTTTTATTTGATACTCGCTCGAAGGCCACCTCCGACGACCTTAAAGCTCGATGACCAGTCACTTTCTTTGTATCGAATTAATATTATAATTATCAGCAGATGATTGAATAAACGAATGAATAAGACTGCTCAATAATTAGCATTTTTCGGATCTAGTTCAGCTTAGAAACATTATATATTAAACCTCCTAAGACATAAAGCAACGGTTACAGATTACCCCGAATTTGTTTTATTCTTAGACAAGAGCATTTTGGGGGAATGTACCGCTAACAAAACTTTGCCTATAATGTACTGTTTTTCTGTATTATAGAAACATACATCATCATCACTTTTAACGTCCGTCGTTGGACGTAGACCTTCCCCAGGATTTGCCACACTTCTCTATCATGGGCGTCGCGGAGCCAGTACTTCCTGAACTTGTTTAGCTCGTCTCGCCATCTAATATTCTGCCGGCTTCGGTTGCGCATGTGATCTCGGGGGATCCATGTCATGAGTCGTGATGTCCATCAGTTTGTCTGCCATTCTTGCAACATGGCCAGCCCACCGCCATTTGAGATTTTTAATGGATTCTATGATGTCCCTGACTCTTGTCTTTTCTCGGATGTACTGTGCTGTCTTGTGGTCTCTCCATGTGAGGCCCAGCATTATTCTTTCATGTGCACGTTGCGTGGTTCTTAATTTATGGGTCTGTCTCGAACTTAAAAATAAAAAAAACAGGTCATAAATATCATCTTATTATGATTCACTAAAAGCCCATCTGTCTGACTTTCTTTACTCACCTACCAAAAGATCTACTCGAAATGAATCCATGAAATCTTCTGTTGATACGGATTTGGGTACAGGAAGTGCTTTTAACAAATTGGTTTTTACCCTCCCCCCAATGTTCAATGATAATTTTTGATGACGTAATAAAATTTTTTTTTTTTATTCTCAGAGGTAAAACTGTGGCCTACATTGCTTTCTTCGTCCAAACTGAGAACAATTTTCACTGTTACTTTTAGGGGTCAAAATGCAAGGGAATTTTTTCACTTAGTTTCAAAACCGAGCGGAATTTTTTTTTTTTTTTCACTTTCAGGGATCAAAGTTGAAGGGGCAATATATAATGTTTCAATACTGAACTAGATCTGAAAAATGCTAATTATTGAGCAGTCTTATTCATTCGTTCATATAATTATCTGCAAATGATTATAATGTAGATTCGATACAAAGGAAGTGACTTCTCTATGAGCTTTAAGGCCATCGGAGGTGGCCTTCAAGCGAGTATTAAAGAAAAGGAAACCTTCCAAAGTACCCTATTATGAGGTATATTGGACTCGCCCTTTTTCTTCACTTTTAGGTATAAGAATCGAGGGAATATTTTTTCTTTACCTTAAGGGTTCGAAATCCGAATTTTTCTTACTTTAGGCGTCAAAATGGGGGATTTGTTTTTCATTTTTAGGGGTCAGAATTGAGGGGGGAGACTTTAATTTTTAGGTTTTCAACAGAATTTTTTTTCTTTGTTGAGGTCAAAACAGATTTTTTTTTCTCTCAACTTTTTTCGCTATTAGGGGAAGACTTTTTTTCTCTTTAAGGGCTCAAAATTGGGGTGAGATTTTTTTTAAATTCTTGTTTACTTCTAGGGGTTAAAATCGATGGAAAGAATTTTTCAAATTTGAGGAACAAAATCGATGAACCTTCATTTTTCTCTTTTAGGAGTCAAAATCAGAGGAGACCGTTTCTGTTCTCTAGTAAATGATAAAATCGATGAAAATTAAGAGTGGAGATTTTTTCATCTTTTAGAGGAAATAAACGTCCCGTCTCGATTGTTACAACTGAGAGGAAATATTTATTTTCACTTTTAGAATCAAGTGTAAATTTTCTAAATCGTGAGAAAATTTCTTTTTTCTTCTCATTTTTAGGGGTCGAAATAATGTTGAAACTTTTTTCGCTTTTATGGGATAAAATCGCAGAGGAAATTACTTTTCATTTTCGGGGGTCAAAACAAAACCGAAATTATCTTTCACTTTCCGGGTTTGACATCGAAACATGATTTTTTTTTTCCCCCACTTCTAGTGTCAAAATCGAAAGTGAATTCGTTTATTTTTTCATTTCAAGTGGTCAAAATCGGAGGGAGACTTTTTTTCTCTTATATTGGTCAAAATCGAAGGGGAGATCTTCCCCCTTTTTAAAATTAATCCCCTCCCTTTTTCCGCATCAAACCCAACGCTCTTTTATCTTACTATTAGCTAATTAAAAAAAAATTAGCCCCATTTTTAACAATAGGCCCTCTTTTTTTAACATTCCACCCCCATTTTTAATATAATACTTCTCCTTTGAAACTTTCTATATTTTTTAACATCAGACTCTTCATTCCCTTACGTAAGCTTGTTTTTAGAGATTGGCCCTTTTTACGTTCACATCTGTTATTAGCTTTACTCCCTTCAAAAAAAAAAAAAATATGAACCCTTTTTTTTACATTAGCTCGATCCTTTTTTTCATATTAGCCGAACGTCCTTTTTGTTTTTTTACGCTAGCACTTCACATTTTCAGCATTAGCCTCACCCTTTTTTTTTCTAACAGTGTGAAAAGTGGTAATAAATCTCTCTATTTCTTTTTTGAAGAGCAGTTCACCCGCCAGTTAGGGCGGGTTCTAGTCTTGTTGAATAAAAGCCTCGGTCACTTTTCGTCTGTCAGTAAAGTAAACAGCAATATAAAATCAAGTGAATTTTGCCGTGACGAGCATGGGTCTTGAAGGAAGACAAGTGACATATCCAATGGGCCACTGTTCTGCAGTTTAAATTTAGGATGGAATAAACTTGAGAATAATAAGCTTAGTTTCTTTCTTTCTTTCTTTCAAAACTTCGTAGTCACTTGAATTAGTAACAGTTGTTAGTAGGTTTGCTCATTAGTCGTTATACACAATACAACTTCAAATGCTGGAAAATGAGAATGTTTCCGTTTTTTGTTTTGTTCATAGATTACTCTTCGCAGGAGCCAGGTTGGGCCACACCCCCAAACTAATGGGGATGCTACACGAAAAGTTTAAGGTTCCATGGCCTGCAATCTTCGTTTTGGTAAGTAAAGAGGAACTAGATTCCAATTATTGTTTTAATGCACCTGACTATTTTAAATATTGTAACTATCTATCCATCTATGTTCAACTTAACCCACTCACATATACATTGTTGAATTATGTATATTGGCTAAATCTACAGCATACTCCCTTTCGCCAGTGATTAGCATTCAAACCCAAATGAAAGACGGGATTTTGAATGCTGATTTTAAAGGTAGACGGATCATGATCACGTGGATGATTGGTAAAAAAGCAATTTTCCGATCCTTTCCTTCCTTATTTGGCCCAGTGCCAAACTATAAGAAGTTAGACCAAACGCGTGCACACAAAGCTTTCACATAAAACATTCACATAGACTCTGTATAATAGAGGTATTGGAATAGAAATCTGCCGAAACATACAAAATGAACAACAAAAGATACTCAAACATATGAGACACGCTCACAAAAGACATTCAAACACATGCGGACGCAGAACACACACACACACATATATACATAGACACAAAAATCACATTTGTACACATACAGAACTATTTTTATGAATTTTGGAGTCTAGTGTTGCCAATTTAGACGTTTCTTTTTCAATTTCTCGGATTTGGGAACTCTGTTTCGCATTCAGACGAATTCTCGTTCAATTTTACAAATTCGAAAAACTGGAAAACAAAACGGGAATCGACTGGATCACACGAAAACACGGAATAAATCTGATCATAAAAATGTGCAGAATCGACCTGGATCACCCAGAGGCGCGGTATCGACCTGGATCACCCAGAGGCGCGGTATCGACCTGGATCACCCAGAGGCGCGGTATCGACCTGGATCACCCAGAGGCGCGGTATCGACCTGGATCACCCAGAGGCGCGGTATCGACCTGGATCACCCAGAGGCGCGGTATCGACCTGGATCACCCAGAGGCGCAGTATCGATCTGGATCACCCAGAGGCGCAGTATCGACGCGGTCACGCAAAAGCGTGGAATGAACCTAATCATACCAAACGCATCTTAATAAATCGAAAAACATACCGAAATTTTTTTTCAAATAATTGCAATATTTTTTGTTTGATATTTGTAGGTATATGTGCACATATAATATGTTAATTTTACGTATCGAAGTTTATACTTATTTAGATTATAAAAAATGATTTATATTTCTTACAGTGTATTTGGTCTTTCATCATGCTTTTTACTGGAGGCTTGTTGCAATTTATGGAGTATATCAGCTTATATGCTACCTATATGGGACTGAATGTTACATTAGCACTTCTTTACTATAGATGGAAAGCACCTGACGTACACAGACCTTACAAGGTATGGCATAATTTATTTTCAATAAATAATTTACGCAATTATGTATGTATGTATGTAGTTCTTTTAACCAAGTTTCGTCTCAAAAATACGAAATAAAAAAGTCACCGTCTATATTTTCTTCTTGAGATAAACATATATTTTCAAGATAGAGTAATGACAAAACTGATAACGCTGTTGTAAGGCAACGTTATCTGTAAGGTGTGTCCAGTTACGGTATTTTACACCTGTGAAAGCATGGAAAACCCAAAATAAATTTGGTAATCCTTTCTTACCCGGATGTAAAATAAAGTTCTGTATATGATGTGTCTAACTACCGTACTTTATATCCGTGAAAGGAAAGAAAACCAAAAATGACTTACTTCCGGGAAAACAGTATAATTCTCAAACTACGGAAGACAGCAACATATGCATTACTTTTCAGTCTATATTTGCGCTATTCGTTTATTTCAACGCGATAATTATGTCATTAGGAAATGGATATATGATCCAACAGAATGAGTATAAATTGCATTATATTTCATTTATTATATATATATATATATATATATATATATATATATATATATATATATATATATATATATATATAGCTGCTGCTTTACTTCATCTTGAACTTGATTTTATCATAAAGACATTTTCTATTGTAGGTTAATATCTTATTTCCAATTTTTCAAATATTCATCAACTCAGCCCTTTTGGTATTAGGAATCTATCAGAAGCCTCATCGCATGGGCACTGGTCTTGCAATTTTATTTGGTGGCATCCCTGTCTATTGGCTGGGGGTTTTGTGGAAAGATAAACCCGTCGATTTTGTGGAGACTATACGTAAGAAAATTTTGTATATTATTATTATTTTTTAAATTTTTTATTCATGATCTTTTCCAATGATAATAATAATAATGTTATTTATAGCGGGAGAAACAATATGATGTGGAGAGCAAATCCATAAACTCAGAAACAAACGGAGATGTACAAATTGAAGGAGGCATCTTCCGGGGAGACTCACCAATGCTATTCAGAATATCATCGATCCCGACCACCATTATCTTATAGAATAAGACAAATGAGTACTAAATAGTCAATACACAACATGGACCCCCAAAGATCACATGCGGAACTGAGGCTGACAGAATACAAGATAGAGAGACGTACTAGTCAAGTTCAGACGGAGAGCTGTGGCGAATCCAAGGCAAGGTCTATGTCAAACGACGAACCTTAAAACACTGATGATGATATGAAGGACCAAAAGTTGGAAGATAATTCAGTATATGTGTATTATAAGCAATCACAATCTATCTTGAAATCTAAACTTAGCAGTAGTGATCAAATAACAATTAGCACCTTTGCAGCACCAGCAATGATAGACACGATCGGAATAAATTGATTGGACCAAGGAAGAGCTTCGACAAGTGGATACGAAAACCAGGGAAAACATGACAATTTACAAAGCGCTACACCCTAGCGAAGCTATTGACAAAATACTCATCCCGGTGACAAAAGGTGGAAGAGGACTCTAAGCAATTGTGAATTTAGTGGCATAAGAATAAAACAAAACATTAGCATAATAAGCCAATGAAAGTCGAGAACAACTAATGAAAATGCTATTGGAGGAAGGTCTTGTCAAATACAATGACAAAAGCTGAAAAGATCCGATGAGAAAGTGATGCAAGATGGAGAAACAAAACTATACATGGAGAAACGGGCTTGAATAGTTGACGAAATAAAAACGCAGACATCTCAGTGGCTTAATACAGCTCATCTTGAATCTGTAACTGAAGCGCTGGTTACTGCAGCACAAGATCAAACATTGAATACCAATTGGCATACTAATCATGAGCTTAAAACAAAACCTTCAGTCAAGTCAGTGTAAGAAAATGTATTTTTGGATAACTTGAAATTATTTGTCAAAAATGAAGATGAATCGGGAGCATTGCACCAAACAGTCGGAGTTTTAGCCAGAATATTGAGTAAGTGAATCATCAAAAAATATTTCGAAATATTGGCGGTTTATTCGATCAAGCAGAATGAGATAAAAGAAAAACAAAACAAGAAACATGATCAAATAACTGAATATATGGATAATATTCGGAGTTGGATATTTGAGGTCCTTACGAGACTTGACAGCAAAAGGACTGAAAAATATGCATCAAAGAACAATGAAATTGATGGCCACGCATGAAGCCTTGCATTCACGGGATGACGTTGCTTGACTGTGTGTAACAAGGAATGAAGGAGAGGAAGAAATCTCGTAAGCATTGAGGTTTGTGCTGACTCTGCAATCAAAAGTCTCGAGGATTAAACAGGGTAAAGTAACGAGAGACTGATTACGATTGACAGCAGTAGCAGTAGAGCCAGCAGAACTAACAAAATGACGGATGTGGGGTCGGAAAATTCCAGAACGAGAGACCAAATATACGAAGAGAATCAACTCCAGGGATATTTCAAGAGAATAATAAAACTAATCAAATGACATGGATGTTGGATGCACAAGGTGCATTTGGAGAGAGAAACTAAATCACTTCTAATGGTGGTCTGGAACAAACTACATAACAGCCAAAATGGAAAGGACGCAGTAAGATATGGAGACTATTCATCGATAGAAAAGAGACTTTCAATCATATCTAATAATAGTGAGCGAATACTTGAAACAGAAGGAGTGCAAACATAAATATGGCTGGATGAGAAGTGACCCATTAGGAATTGGAGAAAAACGCTACGATCTGACCCTGCAGAGAAATGATATGTGCAGAAACCAGAAACCGTCTTTAAGAATTAAAAAGAAATCTCTTGGACTTTGGAAATCGAACAGATTATCTAATACAGATAAGAAGGCTTATTAGATAGTGGGTGTCGTTCGTGGAGATTACTAAGAAAAGTTGAAAAGGGAGTGTAAAGCTAAAAAAAAATAACTAGACCTTGACAGAGAATTGAAAACAAATGCGCAATAAGAAGGTGAGAGATGTTCTCATTGTTATTGGTGCTTTGAACAGTTTTGCGAAATTAAGGGAAGAACTCGAAATCTGTGGGAGAATTGAGAGAATCTATACGACAGCATTACTGAAATCAACAAGGATTCAAGGATAATGCTAGAGTATTGAGGGTTAAGGTCTCAATTCAACTGTCACCTCCGTCGAGCAGGAGTATTTCCAGCACTCTCCTCTCCCCCTCAGTACTCTCTTTGGCCTTGGCTGTGGTGTGGTCTGAATGTTCTTGGCGTAGGTTCACCCAGTCCTCTTATTGGGATCTTCTTAGGGCGGTTCCAATAACTCTTCATGTTCCACGGATTCTTTTGTTTTCAGGTAAAGTTTCATCAGTTGTCCATTTCTTGAATCTTCCTCGTGTGGTCTAGTCTAGTCTAGTGTAAACCTACAGCGTAGCAACTGCCGTAGCTGATCCCACGTGAGGAATCGGGGGGGGGGGGGGGGCTGTAAGTAACCAGCCTGGCAAAAACCTACAATTACTACAGACACAATGAATAAATATCCCACTCCCATGTCCTTCAAGAAACAGTCCCCAACGTGTCTCGTCCAATGAGAGGCACCACCACCACCACTACTACTTTCTTTGTTCACTACAACCAGATCTGGTTCCCGGGCTTGGATGGGATGGTCTGTCTTGATCACAAAGCACCACAGTGTTTAATTCGTTTTGTTTCCAAGAACAATCTACTGGTTTGTGCTCAACTGATGTATTTGTTTATTGTTTATAATAAATTTCGAAAGAGAACATATAAAACAGCCAATACCTTCGAACCAATACTTATTCTTAAATCTATAACCTTTTCTCAAAACTGGGAAGATAAGTTATTCTATTTAAAGGCATATAAGACCTCTCCCTCACCCCCTCACCAATAAAAATGACTTGGAAGGTGAACATGACCTTCACTGTCCACTCCTACATTGACCATAACTTGTGGGCCACAGAAGAAACAGGGTGACAAGTGAAAAGAATTCATAGAAATTCGTTTCTTCTAAATATTCCCAGTTAGAATAAGGTGTGGGTCTTGTATTCCATTTAATTTGGTAGATACGAAAATTTTCTCTGAAGACTAAATCATTTTCTTAAAAGAGCTTTTCTTATTCATCTATTTTTTTTTTTCAGAAAAATTCACCATCATCTGTCAGAAGATCTTGAACGTGAGAACATCATTATAAAATGAAAAATTCACACCAAAAATCAAGAGAGAAAGAGAGAGATTCATCGTGGCCTTAGACTTCATGGTTTTCACTGCTGTTCCTGTTGAGTCTTCCACACAACCGACGATAGACGAATGAATATTTCATCCCTTTTCCTCAAAATATGTCACAACGATTGTGATTATCCTAATCAATCTAAGATCAGCACTTCTGTCAAAGTTTGTCGGTTATAACTAAAACTAAATTTTAACCATAAGTGAGTTTAGTTTTATCAAAAGAATATTTCAATGGAGTATCCATGTCCCTATAAGTCTTACGAGTCAGAATGATATCAGTATGCTTGTTGCGATAATAATAAAACTCCATGGTCAAATGTATTATGGATTTAACAAATAAAACATTGGGAAGTATCACTGGCGAAACGGTAGATAATTGCCCGTGCCATTCTTCCTTAATAACCTGTTAGAAGGCATGGACTCAAATCTTCCTTCACCCTGTCCGATTGCCAAGCATGTTGTCTTAATCATACTGCTGGTACGACCCGAGAAAAAAACTCATGATGTTAAACCAGACGGATAAGACGCTACGAATGGTAAGGCGTACCGAAATTATAATTTGCCAGGTATTTTTCGGGAAAATTCTTTAAGAATAAATATCTCAACGTATTAAGGTTCCCAGCAAATTGACTTTCGAGTGCTAAAACGCAGTGATTTTTTTCCGGGCATTTTAGGGAACGAAATGCGTATGATCAGTCGGTATATAAGGGAGAGTGTGACTTGTTCTCTTTCTCTGTCAAAAATGAACTCTTCCACGTCAAGGTAACAATTTCGCTAATGAATATTTTCTCCAACTCATCATTTGAAACTATGGGCTCTTCTACATAAACGAGTTCAATCGTTCCTTTTTGAAAATAGAAAAACATTTAAAAAAAACATCTCGTAGAATTCAAATATTTCTGTTACCTTTTTTTTTTCACGGGGATTAACTAATATAGAATAACACCCAAAGAAAAATACCTAATACATTGTGTATTTCCCCAAAGATAATTAAATATTCGCCATCTCAGGACTTCATTTTAAAATTTGCTGTGACTCCCTTCGGTGGAAATTTCCGTTATTCAAGAGTGATTCATTAATTGTCCATTTCCAATGCTAATTTTCACAGAATCATACGTTGATTAGGATGTCTATACGTTTTAAGAACATCCAACTCACAATTGTACATATATGACACAGACTGTATCCATTTATAGATGGTTGAAAGATCAAATCATGTTAGGTTTCTATTTACTTAATTTATTTATTGTAATCGCTGATGTAAATCTCCTACTGCTGTTTTGACGACACATATTTTCGCCTACATCGGATTCCTAGAAATTCAAATTCCAATCAAGAATTTTACCTAAATGAATTCTAATTTTGCAATTTAGAGACTTGAAATAGTGTTAATTCTTGATGATGGATATCAAAACAAAAAGAATGAAAAAAAAATATTCTAAAATTGAAACAATTTTTATTTTGTAAGCTGTATATTTTTCATGAAATAAAAGTATATAAAATTCTGAAGAACATATTGAAAAAAAAAAAATTTTGTTTCTTATTGTTTTCATTCTAATGAATTAGATTAGAAATATCTCCTTAGAATTTTTCGTTTACTTTTCCTTGTCAAAAATAGGTTGAACCTCTTTAATCCGACATTCTGGTGCCTGGCAACTCTCATGGTCCGGCACATTCTGAAATGAGGCGCCGAACTTTACACCGGAGCTGAGCGTTTTTGCGACACAGTCATTTGATTTTTTATAAATTCAGCTGTATTATAGCCCTCCGTGGTGTTATCCAAGATACCAAAGGATTCAGAATATGGTGCTGGTGGAAAAGGCGTGATCATAGAACATTATCTATGCTTATGTTACATCATTTTTGTTCTTCAAAACTGAAAAATTAGACGTTTGTGTGAGTATCTGGGCTAGTATGCATAATTTAAAGGGGAAAAAAGAGCAAATCCTTTAGTTTTCTTTGTTGTAAAAATCGGCCTTTAAAGTCAATTTCTGTAGCCTAGCATTTTCAGCAGTCTGGTAATGGCCAAGCCCCAACAGGGTCAAGCAGAGCCGGTAGTAAGTTGGATATGTGAGTTATACACAGGTAAAAAACACAGGAGAACTATTCTAGCAACGATAAAGATGATTTCTTGGTAAGGGAAGCAGTTTTGTTTCATAATTTAAAATCGGTGTATACGTCTACCCTCGTCCCTTTCAGTCTTCCGTTAAAAAAAAATATGAACAAAGTGCCTGTGGTAAGTTCCTTTAAAAAATCGTAGACCGGGGTCAAATGGTCCCACTGCACAACCTTGAGCCTCAAGCTTGTCGGGGATCCAACAACGTGTACTATTTAAATGCACTTCACATTAAAAGATAAAAAGTTATTACTACTCAGGGGAAATAAATCTTCATTTTCATGTTTGGGCCAAGGGAAGCAATCATGCACTATTCACATTTTAAAATGTGTTTTATAATATTTTCTTTATTCATTTGCATCAATTGTGCAGAAAGACACCGTGAACAGATATCTTCAAGCAAAGAAAATTAAAGTTATAAGTTGTTTGAAACCTGACTGGACGAAAATTCAATGGCTCTCGTTAACAATATTTGCTCGGTAGATTATACGGCTCAAGTCTCGTGTATTAACAAAGGTTACTTCCCTTTACCTATTACTCAATTAGCTTATTGGAACGGATTCAAGTACAATACGTTGCACATACATACAGATAGACAGACAGACACACACACATACAGACGAGATGTAAGTGCACGTAAATACATCTACATAAAATTCGCTTAATAATATCTTATTTACGTATATATTCTTAAAGAATGACCGTAACTTTGTAAAGGATTTTGTTGATATTTCAATGTTTGAATATTGAAATATCTACAAAATCAACTGAAGTCCTTTTTTCTTAATCTGATATTATGATCTATAAGTATGTTCTGGACTTACCATCATCTTTTATGCTTTCTGGTTATCTGACAAATACGTACAGATGAGTATTTAGAGATTAAATGTCAACCTATAACAATCCCTTCTCAAGAGCAAATATGCCAGGTATTATTACACTGTTGCATATCTATTGTCATTTCGGGTAGTTAGATGAATGATGATAAAAACAATAGAAAACGATAGATATTTAATAAGATATGACCTACTTGAAACATTAATCTCATTTCAATGATCATGATAATAATGATATTTAATCTCTTCAATAAAATTTACGTTTAGTCGTTACGATGTAGTAAAAGCACGAATTATGGCTTTCCTACAATTCAATCTTCTGGTTTGACAATTCTTTTACATAACATAAACGAGCAACATACAAATTTCGTGAATTGTTCGATGATTCATCGAGTTACCTCCCCTTATAGATCTTCGCACGGAGGTTCTGAGGCTTTCTCTTCCAGCGTACCCGTTCGTCCTGACCGGCGATTTGGGTGTACCCCTTCTTAAGAGTGTTATATAAAATGAATGGATACCGTAGAGCAGACAATAGACGTACAGAATTGGTTAGTAATTTCATTTGATTTAATGGAATGGATTAACTTGTCCCCGGTACAATAATGAACTCAATTCTAACCATAGTTTCACAGGGATACCCACTCGAATATTGTCATTAACTGGCAGTTTTGAACGGCGTGTGTTTTATGCTGAAAAAGGCTAATAAGAGCATAGAAGAAAATGGAATGGGCGTGAATATACGTGCAAACCAGAGATGATTGATTTTGCCGGTTGGTTCTTTTGGTTTACGCAGAATTGCCAACGGCTTGGCATGTTTACAAGACACAGTTTGCACTTAGTAGGTTCCGATTACTTGAAAATTCCGGCATTTTTTACAAACGATGCGTATCACCGTATTTTCTTTTCCGTACCCCTTCCGTACGCCTTTCGTTATCTGTGAATCCCTCAGTGTCACTACAATATTCACAAGCATTAATGACTCACGTTTCTTTTAAAAATGTGTTTGTTGTATTGAAAATCACTATATTTATTTTGAATTATATTTTTTAAAATTATGACGACTTTTATAAAATGAACGTATTATTTTCAATATTTCTATTATTATTATTATTATTATTATTATTACTACTACTATTGTATTAATAGTTCTATTATCAATATTTCTATTTATATTCTAGATTGATGCAAAATAACTCTGTGACATCTTTTGAATAAGGGAAATCTTAGATATATCTTAGACGTTCACTCTGCACTTGAGTAATTGTGCCTGTGTACACTTTAAGAATTGTTTGGAGAAAAGAGCCGGTTTTACTTTAGTATGATAAAAATCACATCTGAATATGATACGCACATCCAGCACTATTTTCTTTATGTTCAATTTGAAAGAAAGTGTGGCGGAAGCAAAACAAAGAATAACAGAAGCTTATGGTAATGATGCAGTAAGTGCAAACATGTATCGGGAATGATTTAAGCAGGAAAAAAATGAGCTCAAGGGCAGAAATTTCTCTTTGTGTTTGGTGGGAATAAAAGGGAATACTTGACTTCGTATTATGTAACATAGAAAAACTGTTACTGTGCAACTCAGCAATAACTATAACTATATATATATATATATATATATATATATATATATATATATATATATATATATATATATGTGTGTGTGTGTGTGTGTGTGTTTGTGTGTGTGTATGTACTCTTGCCATTGAGCTAAACAGCCGCTGGTAATGCAAAGGCCCCTTGGTCCGTTCGTTTCTTTCAACGTGGCAGTTACATTTTGAGAAATGGATGTATATGATCCGACAGAATTATTGCAAATTGCATTATATTATATAGAAATTCTTATTTGAAATGATCTCCCATCATTACGTAGTCGATGTATCACTTGGCCTAGACAACTTGGATAAAAAAAAAAACAATTGAAGAAAATGGGATTGTTACAGGATTCAAAACTGCGACCACGAATAGACGGAGAATAAACGGGACGAAAATTTGGAGGGAAAACAGTTATTTGGGCCTTTGAATTACCGGCGGCTGTTTAGCTCAACGGTAAGAGCAATATATATATATATATATATATATATATATATATAAAAGACCTTTTTTCTTGGCATAGAGAACGACCAGTGATTTTGCTGTATGGCAACAGCCACCGATCATGGAAATGAATGCTGAGAGGTTCTCCCACAGACGGCCCCTATTGTACCTTTTGAATTTCCCTTGTTTCGTACCATGTAAGCCCTCTTTGTCTTGTCAGTGGTTCTACCAAGTTGAAGATATAGATAAGCTCTTAGAAGAATCAATCGAATCAAAACCTGAATCGTTCTTTTATGATCGAATACACAATTTAGCTGAAAGTTGGCATAAAGTCATATAAAGTCAGGGAAAATACATTGATAACTAAATAATGGAGTTATGAATTTATAGGAACTAACTTTGTCAAAAAAAAAAGAAAAGTGCAAGAAACCTTTGCATCATAACCTATCCCATGTTTATCCTGTAACCCCCACTTTTTCTGGCCTTTTCGACATGTGCAAAGTGTAGTATCTGTTCCACGGTATAGACCGAGGTGGTGGTACTGACACTTGCCTGTTGAATGGGCCGGAGATTGTGTCATGGTTGGCATCAAAGACCGAGTGCGCTGATGCAATGCGTTATCCAACGAGGTTTTACTGAGGCTGCGCTTTGCTACGTACATTGGGAGCCTTTGGACTTGTCCTTAGGCTCTCCCACTTTTACTCGGCCCAGCTGCGGGGGATCCGTTGCCCCGGGACAGCACTGCTCCATTGCACTTAAAGGAACAGGTCCCCAAGTGGACGCTTTCGTGGCGGAGGTTGTTTTAGCTTCTACGGTCGCTTGGCAACCAAAGTCACGTCGACTGGCGCTATTTTTTCAAGGGTTGCGCCTATTTTCCCACGTTAAGCCTCGACCTTGTGTCACATTTTGCTGTGGTGAGACAGTAAATAAATAGCATACACATATTTTTAGCTTGTAGAGTACAACCGTTTAGGAGTCTTTCGAGCATAATGGAGTTATCTACCTTTGTCGGTATGGTTGTTAATTCTTAATCCTTTGTATGAGACGGACTGTTTCTTTAGTGCACTTTTTTTTCATATCTGTCTAAAATTAATTTAATGAATGAATTTAATAATTACACAAAATAAAATTGTTTATTATAAAGATAAATTATTATCCAAGTCCAAATTTTGGTATAAAAGTTCTCCCCAGTGAATATTTATTGTTTTCAATATGAAAATGTATACAGAAATACACGGAGTTTTTTCAACATTTTTCTATCATTATCATTTCCTTGGTAAATACCTTCAAGATCATATTGGTATATAAAATTGATTTTATATATATATATATATATATATATATATATATATATATATATATATATATATATATATATATATATATATATATATATAAATTTATGGCAATCTATTTCCTGTTTTTTTTTTAAATTTTTACATATAGGTATTTTTCAGATGGGTTTTTGTTCGATTTCATCCAAATGGCATATATATATATATATATATATATATATATATATATATATATATATATATATACATATATCGTTATATTATATTGGACTTCTATTTGAAATGATCTCCCATTCTTACACAGTGAATGCATCATTTAGCCTCGATAACGTAGGTCAAATGAACAATTAAAGAAAATGAGGCTGCTGTAAGAATCGAGCCTACGACCGATAGGGTAGCCGCTTCAATGTAGCGTTACTCTTACCATTGATATGTCGGATCATATATCAATTTCTTGATAACATAACTATGCCAAGTGGTACATTAACCCCGTAATAACGGGAGATCATTTCGAATAAAGTTTTAATATAAAATAGCGCAATTCATAATCTTTCTGTCGGATCATATATATATATATATATATATATATATATATATATATATATATATATATATATATATATATATGAGATAGTTTTGAGTTTATTAATCCACATACTCTAATCAATTTCTAGAATTCTAGTTGTGTCGGAAGGTGTACTTCTTTCTATTTTTTTCAAAGATGGTGAATCTAGCATCTGTGCCGAGATTGTGACCGGAGTGGTCACAGTTTCAACACGGACACTAGATTCGGAAGTGCAGTGACCTTGCGTCTTACCATTGTGGCCGTGTACCAGACTCCATAATGAAGAATAAAATTACAAATAAAAATAAATTGCATTCAAGAAGTGCCTAAAAGATATAATAAAAAAAGTTATAAGACACTACATTGAAATAACACAAATCAGATGTTAACCGGAAGGTCGTAAAGTGAAGGAAAAATTACAATTAATTTTTACTTGATTTTTTTTTTAGCGTTCCCCCACACCCCCAAATATTGTCATGTACGCTAGGCAGAAACATTCGAGATTTGGGTTAATAGGAAGTACGGAGTACGGGTTTAGAAGAGAGCTAAGAAGTGTAGGAAGACGGTACACGCTGCTTCTATAATGACTCGCTGCAAAACGCTATCCGCCTTTTTTTTTTTGTAAAAGCGAAAAAGTAACATAAAGAGGATTCTCGATACGTGGGGGATGACTCCTGACGAAGATCGTATAATGATCGATCTTTTAGACGATGGAGGAAAGGTCTATCATAATGGACTAGTACAACTTTTCATACAATGCTCAGAAGAAAAGAAAGTGTCCAAAAACTTGTGTCTAGGAATAGGGATCGAACTACTCAAGATAGGAGACGATAGAGACTTTGGCAATCACCACCCTAATACTTTACAACCTAACATTTAAAAACTATTCACGAAAATGCTTACAAACAGATTCACAAACACTTTAGAGGAAAATCACCCATACGAACAAGCAGGTTTCGGAAGTCGCTATTCAACAATAGACCACTTACACACATTAAAGCAGCTGATCGAAAAAACGCCAGAATGCAACAAATCACTTTGGCTGGCTTACGCAGACAGTGAAAAATCCTTTTGATTCAATAGAACACATGAATATGGTATGCATGAATTATATGAAAGTAATTAAGGATATATACAAAAATGACGCTGCAATAATTAGACCCCGTGAGAAATACTAAAAAGATAGAGATTGAGTGAGGAGTGAAACAAGGAGATATTATACCACCAGAACTATTTACAGCCAGCCTTGAAATCACCTTTCGGAACACAGACTGAAAATCGTAGGAGTAGACATAGACGTCGAATATTGGGACAATTTGAGGTACATTGACGATATTGTATTAATAGTAGAGAATGTGGATGATGTACAAAGCATGTTATGTTATCTAAGCAGGGAAAACTGAAACATAAGGTTGAGGATAGACGGAAAAAGGACAAATGTAACGTCCAATAATAAAGTCCTGAAAAAGTCTGTAAGACTAGAGGGCGACGCCACAGAAGAAGCTAAAGAAAACATTTAGGCGATAAAGTGAGAGGAAGACCTCAGAAATGAAATGACTGCGCATTACGATTGACTGGAGAGTGTTTGGTATGAACAGAGACGTACTGAGAAGCAATGCTTTGGAAATAAAGTATACAATCATTGCATAATACCAGCGACAACCGATGCAGGTTCTGGAAACTTATAAAAACACTGAAAAATCAGAACTGCAATGGGAAAGAGCAATCCTAGGAATAATTCTTAGAGATAATGAAAGATTAACAGAGCCCCAAGAGAGGATCTGGAGGGAGGATACCACACAAGTAATTGAGCAACAAAAATCAAGATGGGCGAGGCACATAGTGAGAAGAAAGGACAGCAGATGGAGTAAGAAGGAAGTTAGTAAAAGTAAGCAAAAAGTAAAAAGGATAATCGATTGATGCCTGTTTGGGACAGTGAACACATGAGAAAAAGACCAGGCACAAAATGGAGAGACAAGATTGAAAAGTTTGTCGGTGAAGCATGGCAGAGGCTAGCGCAATCACGCTCATCATGCAAGAATACGGGTTGGGACTTAGAGCAGATGCTGTTTCTGAATATATATATATATATATATATATATATATATATATATATATATATATATATATCAAAATAACATCGAGCACTCTATGAAATAAATCCATTACATTTCAGAAGTGGCTTTATATTATTGATATATAATTATATTATGTTATACTGCTTGCCTGATTTGTACCACGTAAACTGTATATATATATATATATATATATATATATATATATATATATATATATCTTTGCATTACCGGCAGCTGTTCAGCTCAATGGTAAGAGACTCGCTACATTAAAGCAGCTAGCCTATCGATGGCATATCAGATTCCTAGAGCAGCCCCATTTTCTTGTTCATTCTAACTAAGTTATCTAAATTGAGTGATGTATTAACTGTGTAATGACGTGAGATCATTTCGAATAAATTTGTTTATACTATAATGCAATTTATAATTCATAAGTTATTGAGAAATGGATGTATGATCCGACGGGATTATTATAAATTGCGTTATATTCTGTTGAAACTCTATTTGAAATGATTACATGGTTAATGTATGTATACAACAATATTCCAATTTGTTAGCATGTGTTATCCAAAATCTCATTTCTTATATTGTAGATAAATCTATTATTTTACATTAACTATTCAGGCTGATTAAAATGTTGTTTGTTGGATCGATTTCTATACATCTTTGATATCTGCTCATTGGCTTATATCCAGATCAAATATGCATTCAACATGAATTGTCAAAGGGTTAAGATTTCATCAAAGGTGTCATCCATATTGTATCTACATGCACACATTCAGCGCCAGTCTGTCAATCGGGAGATATTAGGTGGTTGCCTAGTGTGCAAAAGTCCTAGGGAGTGCACTCCAAACGGAAAAAAAACAATCGTTTAAGTACAGCCTGGGTGCAAACTTCATGAAACCCCTGATTCATCATTGCACACACACACGCACATTCACACACTGTCAGACACATGCACATGTGCACAGACTCACACAAAACACATTTTAAGCCTTACTCTGCATTAAGCCAAGTTATAAATCTCAGTCTGTTCATATCTATCTATCTATCTATCTATCTATCTATATCTCCCTCTCACTCCCTCTGTCTCTTTATATATATATATAGCATCATCATCATCATCACCATCAGTCTTTTAACGTTCGTCGTTGGACATAGACCTTCCACAGGATGCGCCACAATTCTCTATCATGGGCGTCGCGGAGCCAGTATTTTCTGAATTTGTCTAGTTCATCTCTCCATCTTGTGCTCTGCCTCGGTCTCTTATGTGATCTCTGGGGATCCATGTTGTGAGACGTGATATATATATATATATATATATATATATATATATATATATATATATATATATATATATATATAATGCTCTTCCATAGAAATAGAGCACTCTGGTGGATGAGGGATTTCTGTGTGACAAATATATCGCTTAAGTTCATCTTTTCTGACTGTCCAGTTCCGTAGTCCAGAGGTTGGATAACGGCCAACGGTTCAGAAGTTAAGGTTTCATTTCTGCCTCGCGGTACTCGATGGGATAATGGAAAGCCTATAGCCACACTGAAGAGATGTAATACATCGAAACAGCTATCTGTGGATGACACAATAATTGTATATATGTATATATATATGTGTGTGTGTGTGTATATATATATATATATATATATATATATAAAGGCATTCACAAATATCAGTTACGCGTGGAGAAAATCATTTTTTCTTCAAATTGAATAGAGCACGGTTCTCACAAACATTGTTGATTATTTTGTTCTCTCCTGGACGCTCCATGAATGTGGCCTTGTGCCAAAAAGTAGCTTTGTCAAACATAGGCGCGTCCTCGGAACCAAGCGACGTATGCGAGTGGTCCGGAGTACCAGTGTCGTTTAAATACAAAGGGGGACTTAAACTCTGAATAAACGAAATGTTTACCAGAGATAAAGGAGTGGAGACTGGACAATGCCAGAATAAACTCCAAAGGCTCTGTCGTCTGTAGGTTTAGATTTGCCGACGCTGACAGTTTGTATCCTCTTAGTTGGAACGGCATAATAAATCTTCTTCAAAGCAACAACGGTGGAGGGCACTTATATCCGCTAACTACTACCGCTACAACTTGGGAGACAATGTATGTTGGTTGCTTTAATCTACTGCACTTGATCAAACTTTGAGTCACATATCAAACGAAGACATGGATTATTTTTACGAAAAATTCATTGGTCCGTTTTTCCTTACCATTTAACAACGAAGAAGAATACCATAGCCGAATCAAAGTTTTGTTTTTTATTTAAATACTATTGAGCATCTCACAGAGGAATCAATACCCATACTTGAAGACCATAGATACAATAAAAATTAAGCATACCTGATATTTAAAACACACACACACACACACACACACACACACACACACACACACACACACACACACCATTTCTACATAAGAACAAAACATATTGTCGGTTACTGAAGAGTACATTGAAGGGAGGATAAGTGCCCGTCGCCAATTAATCAAAACATAATTTGCTCATCATTTAGTATCGGAGTGCCCATCAAAACATAATTTGCCCATCATATAGCCCCCAGGGAAATTTCAAAAGGGTTTTATCAAACTATATGATGGGCTAATTACGTTTAGATTGGCACTTATCCTCCTTGATGAATTTGAGATAGCCGATGTGTAAAAAGGGAAAAGACAAAACAATTTTTCATTAATTGAACATGAAAATAAAGAGAATTCATGAAGAAAATATAGGAGCAAGTTGTGCCACAACTTTTTAATAATGATGACCTGTTTGTAAAAAGAAAAAAAAACAATTTTTCATGAATCAAAAATGATAGGAAATAAGAGAATTTGTGGAAAAAAAAGCATGAATAAGTTGAGTTGAACGTTTTCTTGATAAAACCTAGAAACATTTTACCGGGGATTATGAGATGGGCAAATTATGTTTTGATGGACACTTCTCATCTCTAAAGTGAAAAGGTCTTCACCTCTCTCGCTCCGTTCTTTACACCCAAACTCGCCGACACAGCGTTTATTTCCTTGTCCTACCTATGCGTTGAAGTCTTCCATGATGACATTGAAGTATTTTCTGGTATCTTGGGTTCAAGTCATCGTACAAAAAAACTAACAAAGTAGACCACTACAGCTACCAATGACAAGGAGTCTTCGTGATAACCTCAAAGGAAGAAGAAATCAAGCAAAGGGCAAACCCAATCTTCAAGAACAGATAAATCCATTCGTCCTAAAAAGTATACAACCAATGCATCCTCCCGATAGTCACCCATGGAGCTGAAACATGAAACCTAACTAAGAGATTCGCAATGTACACCATACAACATGTATATGAAAGAATCATACTCAACATCATATGAGGAGACCACAAAATAGCACAGTATATTAGGGGAAAACAGGAGTCTAAGACATCATAGAACCCCTTAGGAAATTCAAATGACAATGGGCTGGCTATGTTGCAAGAATGGCAGACAACTGATAGACATCACGACTCACGACATGGATCCCCTGAGATCAAATGCAGAACCGATGCCGGCAGAATTTGAGATGGCGAGACAAACTGGACAGGTTCAGAAAATGTTGGCTTAGCCACGCCCACGATAGAGAGATGTGGCGAATCCTTGGTAAGGTCTATGTCCAACGACGGACGATAAAAGACTGATGATAATAAAGTGAAAAAGATTTTCGACATAAATAAAGTGTTGTGGTGAAAGGAACAAATAAGAATGGTGAGGTTAGACAATGAGATTGAGTTGAGATACAGGAGAGCAACACTTTCCCTACACGCTAATTTTGACTTTGCAACGAGCATTTTGTATAAGTATTAATGAAAATGAATAAAAACACCGTTTGTCTGTTCAATTACTCGTGAGTTTAAGTATTCAAACCAGCACAAAATGTTGTTTTTTTTATTGCGTAAGATTGCAGGATCCGTTGAGGATTCAGAGGTGGTGGGGGTGTCCAAATCAACTTACAAGTTTTACAACTTTTCCAAAGAGCAATTTGAGTCTGCTTTTTCAATCCTCTTGACCGAATCTGAACAAGATTTTAGAAGGACAGAAAAAAGTTTTTTTTTTTTTCATTTGATAATTTAATTCTATAAAAAAGAACTTTTGAAAGCTTCCCAGAAATTTAGCATTAAAAATCACTCACAAAACATGATTAAATGCGTGTTTTGTTGTGCTGATTGCAATAACATTAGTTTTTTTTCTTGCGTAATGTTCCTGTTTTAACTCACATAACCAAGTGATTTAAGGAAAATGTCTTTTTGTTCAAATACTTATGACTAGTAGTGTATTTTTTAGATAGAAAAAAAAAATGTAAAAAGTAGACTTTTTTTTCCAACTTTGGATCCCGATAATGGTATCAACTAAAGTGTCAGATCCAAAATGTTTGGACTGCATTTACACTCATTGAATCTGGACATGTGTTCTCTTGTATATAAACGAGAAGGTTCAAGTGAAAAAATTAAAAGAAATCCCTGTCTGTTATCTATAAATAAACTTCGATTAATGAAAGACTGCTTCCTAAAAACGCATTAAATTTAGGTCAATAGAAAGAACCAAGTGAGATAGATAGATGGATTTTATACTTAGAATACATACGTCTGATATTCACACACTTATGATGGTTGAACAATAAGTCCATTGCAGGACACGTTGTTTATTAGCTAATTTTTTTTTTATCAGGAATTCTCACTGCAGGTTTGATCTATGTGATTATTATTCCATCACTGAATCAAGTGCATCGACGAGGAAAGATATTTTGAAGGGATAAGTATTTGTTGCTTAAAATAAACGCTCTTTTCATCATTACGTAACGGACTTATTGATTTTCGTGTGTACGAACGTACGTGCGCTTGTGTATTATCATTATTTTTTTTTCATCCTGTAAAACTAGTATAGGGTGTTTGGGGCACCACAGATGATTTCTTCATCATCATCATCATCATCATCATCATCATCATCATCATCATCATCATCATCATCATCATCAGTCTTTTAACTTCCGTCGTTGGACATAGACCTTCCCCAGGATTCGCCACAATTCCCTATCATGAGCATCGCGGAGCCAGTATTTCCTGAATCTGTCAAGTTCATTTCTCCATCTTTTGTTCTGTCGGCCTCGGTTTCTTTTGTGATCTCTGGGGATCCATGTTGTGAGACTTGATGTCCATCGGTTGTCTTTTATTCTTGCAACATGGCCAGCCCATTGCCATTTGAGTTTTTTTAATAGTTTCTGTGATGTCACAGACATCTGTATCATAAGTGTGGCAAGGATGAAATAGCCTGACGAAGCCCATCCATCTTCAGGCGAGTTAGATTCAAAGTATCTGTCTCCTAGACTGGTTACCAACTGCTAGAGAGTGCATTCTACCCTACTATCTATTCGTTGCCGGGAGAGAAAAGATTAGATCATGCTTTTTTCTAAAAGCAGCAGAGTAAAGTGAATACAAACTATCACCGTTGGAGTTTGAACTTGGCTTGTTGGTTCCATTCTACGAGCAGTTAACCGTTTGGGCACTCTAAGCATGCGTGGATGTATATATATCAGAGACACGTATTCTGGGTATCTATGTTATGCTCATCACAACACCTGACGGCCAGTTACTCATTTGATTTGTCGTAAAAAAAAAAGATGCGATGGAGTCTTCTTTGTTTAATCATTACCACTCGAAAGGTATTTATTACAATTAGGAAAATTATTAGCATAGCTGGAAAGAAAAGTAACTTGAAAAAAAAATTCACATATATATATATATATATATATATATATATATATATATATATATATATATATATATATATATATATACATAAAGACCACAGGGATTCGCCGCTAACGAACACGAAAACATTTCTCAGGTGTATTTTTTTTATTGCAATTTAATGTGAAATCCTCTCTTCTACGGGAGATCAAAAGGATCAAATTACAGCATTTGCCGATTCAAAACACGGTGAATCCACACACGATTCATTAACATTTAACCAAAAGTTTAATGGTTGTGGGCGTATTTGAAATTGGAAATTCCTGGTAAAACTGCTTCACGAATAGTCGCTGCTAAGAAAACAAAAAAGGCCTTTAGCATTTGAAGCCGTCGATTTACGAAGAGTTCAACTCTTTATTTCATCAAGGCTGTCAGGTTATTTCAGACTTTACGAAGGGCAAAATCCGAAAAATCTTGAAGTTTCGATTTGTAAAATAGGCGAAAAATTCATTCACATTTTCATACCGTGAAAAATTCGTATCGATCCACGAAAGAGTTTTCATGCTTTTTTTTTTTAAATTGAAGGTTATCGATTGTAGCGTGAAAACCACATTTTTTTAATGTTCAAGGTAAGAGTCAATTCTAAATTTGCATATCTCTGAGTGTAAAATAGTTGAAATCTATTTAGTATGTTACCTACCTTTTATTCTTGAAGAAAAATCCTAGTTTGATGACGGCAGCACGAGCGAAAATATATGGCTATATTTTTGCCAGCATACGATCAAGTTTTACGGACAATTGTCCCTGTCAGCGCACGTGTGTGCGCTCATACAGACGTCTGCACACACATACACTAATTATCCTGACCACTGACAATCCCCTTTTCCCGATTTTCAATGTATTGAACAGAGGTTGAGTGCCAGAAACTTGATAAAACAAATTTTGCATAGAGAACCACAAAATTCAAAGTTTGTTTATTCAATTTATTTACCAATCGCCAGAAGTTTGTTAATAGAAAAAAAAATTGATCAACTCTCTGCGGGCGATGGATGGTTTAACGATTGAGTCAGTTAATATCGCTGAGAAAAGCTGAAACTTTGTCTAAGTTTATCAGGTTCAAATGCAGTCGGTGTGAAAATACAACAACCGCAATGGTTTTATCATCTTAGTGAAAGAAGTTCTGATCTGAAGTGAGTTGCGATAAAAGGCGACAAATTAATTACGATGAGGATGAAAAGTGGTCATAAAAAATTTAAAATGATAAAGAAATGTTTCATTCAATAAATCCTACTCGCCGTAATATCGTGGGTTAATTCAACAGCAAATTAAATTCTGACCATAGGAACCAATGTTCCTTCGGTTGAATTACAAGACGGGTCGTTCATCTCCGATCTTTTGATCTAAAATAAGTTTTTCCTCGCCCTAATAGTTAGAGGGATAGAATGCAATATCCAACGATCAGTAGCTTTATCCGATACCAACCAGTTTATAAACAAATACGACCAGGTGTTACGAAAGTTCCTTAGACGTACCATTTCATCATCTCGTTTACCAGCAATCATTATCACGACCCTCCTATCCCAGCCCCCTCCCCAAAGGCTTTATCACTCTCCCCCCTCACTAACACACCCCCCAAAAAATCGATGAGATATCTGCATTTGAAATTCCCAAGCTCAAATCCTTCCCCTTAGCAACAGAACTAACATGAAACAGTTTCACCCGAGTTTAGAGATGATTAATACTCACTTCGGCGGTAGTTAGGATAGAAAAAACGACCCCTTAAAACCTTATATCTCAATCTACATTCAAAGTGAGAAACTCAAATGCCTAGAAACTGTTGTTTTCACTCTTCTGTAGCAACTATGAAGTTTGATGTGCAACCGGTGATTAGAAGAAAAGATCTTAGGCGCCTTGCCTTGAAATATTGATAAACAACCTTAATAATAAGTAGCGAATTCAATCCTTTCTAAGTTTTCCATTTACGTGACATTGTGTCGAACCGATCAAAGTAAATCAGCAAATACCAAGTAGGCTTTTGATTTGAAAGCTTGACTAACAATTAACATATTGGACGCCATATAAGACCTCTCTTTCACTCCCGAATAACACAAAAAGTAAACATAATCTTCATTGTCCAGCCCCGCACTAGCCAGAATTTTCAGAGGGACTGGAAAAACCAGGTGATTCATGAGATGACTTGGGGTGGAATGCATTTTTTTTCCTCAAAATATCCCCTGCTGAGATTCAAGAGAAGGACTTATATGCTATCAATACGATATACACTAAGACGTACATTTTTTGTATTTGAAAAACCTGCCATACCCAAAAATCTTGAATTTCTGCAGATATTAATGGTGAATTACGGATGAAATTGCGTTGTAAAACCGATAAATATTCTTGTTAATAAATTAACTCTCAGTTAAGTGACTGTTTTCACGAATAAATAATTAGTTCGCCCCTCTCCGGCGGACGCTCATGTTTCACAGCAAAATCACTTACTTCCACTTTTAACCCCAAAGTTAACATTAATTGTTTATGTTTTTCTTTATCCGATTCCTCGAAGCAAACGTAATTCAAATTGTTAATGCTACCTAAGCTGTCCTATAAAAATTCATCCAAATTATGTTCCTGACGTCATCGGTCGAAAATTGTAATATTAGTCATACACTATAAACACATCTGCTTTGACTGAACCTGACCTTTCTGATAAGAATTAACTTTCAAAGTCGAAGCGAATGGTTTGACTCTCAAGTAGTATTTCTTATCTTTCCGAATAACCGTTTTTAGGCATTAATTGAAAAAAATCAATATTTGTCAAAATACTGATTCTGATCTTCGTTTTTTTTTTTGAGAGAATGTGCGCAAAAGTTTTCAGTGAGACTGGAATTTTATGAAAAATCCGTTTTAGAAGAATATTAGAAAAATCAGATAACAATAATTTTCGAAAGTGCACTCAATACACTCAAATAATTCTTTTGGCTCGCGTACCCCACCCACCTGGCTGTGTTGCATAAGAAGACATATATCAAGGGACGTTTTATCTCTTTATTGTCAAATATTGAAGGTATTTTTCGCCCGGGCAACGCCAGGATTCCGTGTTAGTTTGACATAAAACATGTAAAGAGCCTGCTTGGCGGGTTGATGCAAAAGTCTGCAGGGTCATCTTTTTCTCCTAGTTAAGGAAATCTTAGAAGTGGCATAGTCCTTTATTAAAATAATATAATTAGTCAACTGTAGTACGTGGTTTACAAGCTCTGAGGAAATTCAGAAGACAGAAAAATGGGTTACATATGAACTTACGGAATGGGACAGAATCTAGGGTTTAAACCCTTGTATTTTTCTTCTTTCTGGGGAAGGTCTATGTCCAACGATAGACGTTGAAAGACTGATGATGATGATTTTTCTTCTTTGTCCATACGGAGACCAGCAACAGCAATGAAAAAATAAATGATTTATTACAAAACACTGGAAATTAATCAAATTGGATCCAGATTCAGGTGATATTTCAATAACTAAGCGTAAAGGGAATCTACCGAAGAAAAACTTTCTTTTTTTTTTTTCTGGTTGGATGAGAAGTCTTTCCACATGCGACGGTTTCTCCAGACTCATCATTTTCAGACCATTACTTCGCTGTACGCACCACTCCTTGTCTAGTTAACGGTTCCACTGAGTTTAAGATGGAGAAAAATTCCTCGAATCAAAAGCGGTATCGTTCTTCCATGATGGAAATTCATTAATGACAAAATAATGATGCTTTGAATTTATATGAATAACAGATTTGTCAAAAATGTGGAAAACTTTCACATCAACCTGATATATATATATATATATATATATATATATATATATATATATATATATATATATATGTATATATATATATATATATATAGGAGGTTGATGAAGAGACTGACACTAATATACAAACGTTTCGCTAATCCTTTGGCTTGCCAGGTATTCTGTGGAAGTTTGGTTACCGCACTGAATTCTACGGCAATTTGCCGAGTGGCTTGTCTTGCACTCTAGCGCAATTAATATACCATGTAGAATTCAAGTCTCGTAAACTGTATAGGATTACATGCCATTACGCGCACGTCGAGAGTACCAAATTATCATCGTCAATTTTTATGAGTGATCCTGCATTTATAGGCTATTATCATCATCATCAGTATTATCAAAGCTCTACTCGGCTCACTTATAAAGCGAATCAATGCCCTTGTCAATTGCCGATACGCCGTATTTGTAATTTGTAGCAGATTTACTAGCACTTATCGAGAGAGGTGTGTGTTTGAGTCTCATATTGTATTCATCTTTTAGTTCCGATCGGTGCAGTTTGCTGATGGCCATTGACCAATGATTTGGATGGTTGCGATGAAGGGCAACTGAAATTAAGATGAAAAAATACTTTCAAAAAATTATTGATAGTTTACTTCTAGGCTTCCTTCATTTCTATTGTGATTTTGAATAGGCTTATTATTTTACCGTTTGTTCGCCATTTGCTTACAAAACGGTTTTTATATAATCAAGCTGATCTTGTATTAAAGTGATAGTTTTCTTTTTGTTGATGAATATATGTTTTCAGAAGAGAATAATTAACTCATAGTAACTCATATGTTAGTCGCAAAATTATTTACCCACGTTTTTTCTTAGTTTTATTTTAGAAAAATTTTTCAAATTGTTTAATCAAATAATTTTTTTAGGTTTCCATTTTTTCGGTTTATCAACAAATACATTTTAGGAATACTCTCCATTCAAAGAATAATGTCAAATGGTCCGATCAGGAGAATCTTTAAACGACACTCCAAAAAGGAAAATTCGACTCGATTTCACCTTAAAAATTCATCCTTTCGAGAAGAAAAGAGAGAGAGAAAAAGAAAAGAGCTCTCTCAGAGTATTCGTCAAATTTAGTTTATTTTCCCACTGTTTTCACATTAAAGAAATCCGAGTGAAAGTTCGTAACTCATGACTATGCAATTTTTTCAGGATTTCGCAGAATTCCGATGAGAAGCTGATATTCTTTCTCCCAAGTCATTTAACGAATATATATGTATAAATTCAATGAAAAAAATGCAGATGGTATGCTTAATCAGAAGAAATATCCTTCAATTTTTGTAATACTAGCCACTAGCACTAAGCATGCACAATAATGATGAATCTTACACATTGTTTTATATGGACTTTGAAACATTCTTTACGCTGGATTTCAATGTTTAAAAGAACAAATAATTATTCCCACATTGAATGAGCCCTGCTTGACACAAAAAAGGTTTTCTCCAATTTTTCTAACAATAGCTGCTAACACTACGCATGCGCAAAAATGATAATTTTCTACGTTGTTTGATACAGGCTCAAAATTATGTAGAGGCGTCATGGTCAGCAACGTTTGTCTATACGCACTAATTCCATGACAGAACTGACTGAACGCCTACTAACAGTGAACTTTGAGCGGTATAATATTAGTATAAGTTGTTCGTAGGTGAAGGTGTAACGTTAGCAGCGTCTGCTAAAACGAGAACAAAGACTTGTTGAAACAGAAAAGGCAAGAATATATCTATCAACTAATTATACAATGATTAAGGAGCATTGCGTTTTGCATCGTAAAAACTGAACTCAATTCGAAGCTATGTGTCTTCTGATTCAAAGATTTGTGCAGAAGGTTTGTAAGTTTGAGCTTATTTTGATAAGAATATAGGAAGGCTTTCATGGAAGGGCTGATAAACATTAATTCAAACCAGCACTGCTGTCACTGTCGTAGTCAACTTTATGACTATCAAAATAATGTTGGTATTCCTGATTGCTGCATTCTTCACTAAGAACATGCAGGTGTACATTTTAGATCGTTTATTTTGACTTGAGCACGTCCTGTAGCACAGTCTGACTAGCAATTGCATTTAATTAATTCCAAGATCTCAGCTAGGACAGGTTTTTCAATAGTACACAGCAATAATTTTCAAGACCCCGCTATGTCCTTTGCGAGCTAACAATGCTTGCATTGAGAGACAACAGTTCTCCCAAGAATTGCGTACATAGTTTTCTTCTACTTATGTCAGGGAGGAACGTTGGCGGTTTTCACCTTCTTTTCCTTCTGAGAAATATTGTGGCTCTTTCGTTCTTTGCTTTACTTTGCTGTTTGCAGTAAATTGCATGTAAATCTCCCTAAATCCTCAATATATTGGTAGAACAGGGGTTCAAGAGATACACCAAGACCAGTGAGCATTGTAAGAATTGGATCATTATCTCTCAAGAGTAAGAAATTCCGTACCCACTTACGTTTCGATATTCCTGTGGAGTTTTCTTCCTATTCTGCCTCTATAAACACGTTCTATCCGAGCAGAGCTTTTGCTTTAGCAACACCAAGGACTTTGTAGCATTTCTCTAAGTCGATAATACGTTGATCTTATTCATTTTTCATTCTATTATAAGTAATTTTGATGTACTGCATATTCAAATTGGATTGTCGGTTGTCCTTTGGTATTACTATCTGATTGAAGAATCCACGTGCTAATTCATACAACATTCTTGATTCTGTCACGTGAAATTGATAAGGATCAATGGCCTTCGTTCCCTTTTATTGATCTTTGAGAGAACCTAGTATTTCATCATCAAACAGAACTCTACCTTCATTAGTCACTTGGAGTTTCGTCACATTTTGCTGACAAAATCTTTCAGCAAGCTGTTCAACGTTCTTTATATTTTCATGTTTTTCAGCGATTGAACTTCTACCATAGTTTCAATAATGGCTTCCCTCTATGCGGTTTACCCTGTAATTTCTTCTACTGACACTATCAGCAGAAATCTCTGTTCTGCTCATCAAAGTAGATTTTTCTGTTGGAATTAGCATTAGGCCTTCAACTGGAAAAAAAGGGGACTTGGGAATTGAAGTGAATTCAAATTCGCCAATGACTTTAGATAAATCCATTGATTCAGGTCGCGTTCTCTGTATGAGAAGAAACTAAATAAGCAAAGCTCCTTCTTCTTTGAGTTCAATATTCTCCCCAAGTTTACATTTATTTTCCTTTCCTTCAGATTGAAATGTGTTCAGTTTAATCTTCGTCATTTGTCTCATATCGATTTTTCTGAATTTATGATTAACCATCTTCTGAAGAATTTTGTACATCTCTCTTGCAGGATTTACAGAACGATTCAAAATAACTTCTTTCATTTTCTGTCCATTTTTTTGAAGACGACTTGAGACGGTGCCAAACAGCTGATAATGTTTCTGTGTGTCAAATTAACGTATTTGTAAAGGTCGCTTGTTAAGAAATAATTGATAAGATCTTCTACACTCGCCAAGTGCAAGCTGAAATTCCTTTCACTGGAAGCTCTAATGTATCTGAACCATCTTGTTATCTGAACTCTGTAACTGTAGAGAAATTTACAAAGCTTTGAGTTACCTCTCGCCGTCATTTGTTTTGATGCTGTTGAGTCGTTTGGTCTCTGTTCTTATGAACACATCCTGAATGTCATTTCTTTTTTAGGCGTGGCACAATATACCACGGTTAGAAAACTTGTCTAAGATGAATAATGGAGTAGTAGTGAGCATTTTGATAATTCATAATTTTATCTTGGACATCACGTTGGAAATTACACCTTTCCAGTAGTCAGACTGTGGTAAACGTTTAGTACGCTGTTGAGCACACCTGATAATACAGAGAACCGCTAAGAAACCTCGCGCTGTAATTGTTTTGGGGTTAAAGAATTTTTTCTTCTTAAATGCAGCTGACTAATTTGGTGGCCATCTTTGTCACCATCTTGCTGTCATGAAAATTACACCTCTACTGTGGTAAACTTTCAATATATCAGTAAACACACTTTATTCTACAAATAACCATCGAGAAAACTTGTGTAGGTTGAATAATGAACGAGTAATGGGTATTTTAAGGATTTTTCGGCCATCTTGGATGTCATCTTGGAAATCGTACCTCTCCAGGGGCAAAAAAATCGAAAAAAAAAAAAAATCTTGATTAAGCAGGAAATTGAAAAAAAAATCACTTTTAACACTTAAATCCCACGGGAGCTTTTTTTTCTACACAGGCAACAAAACTACTGGCACTGATGCCATCAATAATATATTAGCACAGTGATTCAGCGGAAATGAATGGTTGTTATTGCTAAGATTTCTCGTCATTTCTTTCTTCTCATTATTTTTCTGCCACGAACTAAACAAGGGGTCTCCAAATCATTGTCCGTGGGCCGTATCCAGCCACATGATTTTATCAGGCCCATAGCTACTTGAAATATTTTTGTTGATGAAATTAATCAATTGATGAAATTTCGGTAAATAGAATTATTTAAGAAATGAATGCTTTTCTAATCTGCAGTCAAAGTAATTGATTTTTATGAGTATTTTACAACTGTTTTATATTTTTACTCATATATCATTTCTCAATGTTAGCACGGTATTGTTTCTTTCTCTTTAGTTCTGAATCATATCGTGTTGATAACAAAAAAGATCCAAATAAAGCCTTTTCACTCATTTAGATTTTGCAGATTAATTGTACTGAACTCGATCCTCATAGGGTACCCAAAACTTGTTGTCCTGTGATAAAACTGAGTAAAGTCGTGTAGATAACTGTAGTTTAAAGGCTGCTCATAACAGAATAAATAGATCGACATTTCATCTGATGAATCTCGATATATACAATCAATTTTTAAAACTATAAGAAAAACGAGGAGCAAGACGATTTTATATAAGTTTGAACGTGATTTTTAGTAACATTAACCATGTTAGGATCAAAGACATGGTTATTTTTTCAATTTTCATTGAAAATTAGTTTTTGAAAAAAATATGGCTTACAAGGATTTCTCGCCGCGAAACATTTATTAGCAGGCTTCTCCAACATACTTCTGCCACTTCGATTCTTGCAAGGTACTCACACTTGTGACCGTCTGCCAGGCTAAGCAAAGTAAATACCTTGGCACCTGCCATGGAGCCAGGTCGGCGTGTCTCATATGACAGTTTACTGGCGCAACGAGTTCAATCTTTACTGGGTACCTCATGACCGTGGCCTAGTGTCAGAATAAGTAAAATGAATACCTATGAAATGAAGACACCTTTTCATTGAGTAATGGTAAGCAAGATTGTTTTGCAGACCATTAGTACTGTAGTGTTTGAGTTTCACCGGTCGTCCCAAACTTAGCACAGATAATATATCAATAATTACTAACGAAACCAGCCTACGGTCAACGTCATTATGGGCTCTTTCATCAACACTAGTCATTACATGAGATGATTTTCTTAATTTTGAGTCTTCGAACTAAGCCAAGTTTAGAGAAAAAAAACACACTGTAAAGCATTCAGTCGAATTCGTTTCCGATATCGAGTAGTTTTATCAGTTTCTCTACACACGACTGTTCGGGATACGTCTTTCTTTCATATTCTTTTTTTTTTCTCGTCCTTTCTTAACCTTTTCATTCTCACTTCATTCTCTCTCCGTTTTGGTGACCCCTTCTCCATTTCTCTCTCTCTCTCACTTTCTCTCTCTCTCTCACTTTCTCTCTCTCTCTTTCTCTCTTTCTCTCTCTTACACATAGACACTCACGCTGGAATGAGGTGTTCAAATGTATTACTGGAGATCTGTCGAATCGACAGACCATTCAAAAGCATCATCATCATCATCATCATCATCATCAGCAGCAGCAGCAGCAGCCCTCTAACGACCGTCGGTGGACATAGAACTTCCCCGGATTCGCTAGACCCGTCTATCGTGGGCATCACAGAGCCAATACTTTCTGAACATCTACATTCATCTTAAATTTTGCCGGCCAAATTTTTGCATTTGATCTCTTCGAATATGAAAACAGGATCAACGTTGTGAGTCGTGATGTCCAGTCGTTGTTTAACATTCTTGCAACGTGACCAGCCCATTGCCATTTAAGTTTTCTAATGGATTCTATGATATCCCTGTTTTTCCCCTGATTTACTGCGCTGTTTAAAAGCAAAAAGCACTCAGAGAGCAGATACCTCTACCAGCGCTATTTTCAGGGGATATAACTGCAAATGGGTCTGCCCCAAAACGTGAAGCACTTCTTTCTTAGCTCGTTGCTCATTCTTTTGCCAAATTACATGGAAATTATCTAAGAACTGTTGGAGATATTGTGTAGGCAGACATTACCTTTTCTATTTTTATTTTTCTATTCTTTTGACTTACAACTAAAAAGCAGGGGAGATAACTGTGCATGGATTCGCCCTCAAATTAAATCCCATTTCAGTAGCTCATTGCTAATTGTTCCGCCAAATTACATTAAACTCTATTGAGAACTTTTGGAGATATCCTGTAGACAGTTATAAGCGTAACCATAAATTAATGAGAAAAATGGAAAAGATACATCTCAATCAAACAAATATTCCTGAATTCACCGCAAGATTATTTAACCACTTCTTCCTTACTCCACAGCCCAACCTTCCACAAGACTTCAGTGAAATTCGTCGAATATTTTTCGAGATATCAAGTGGACCATCAGACAGACGGAAAGACAGAAAAATACGACCGAATTCACATACCTCCCTTACTTCGTTGGTAGAGGTAATAAGAAAAAACATTAATGGTTGTTTTCAGTTCCCATTTAAAAAAAAGTATATCTGAAACTAAGGTTTTTTCTTTAGTCAACACATGAGAAGGAGGACCAGTTAACGTTCAGCTGAAGGTAATGCTGGACAGTGGATAGGGTGCTCAAATGCCGGACTTTCCGGTGTAAAGCCAGGCGTCTAACCATCCAATTAAGCAGCTCCAGGCGTCGAACTAGCGATGGAAAAATGATTGGAAGGCACAGTCGGTCAGCCATGGCAAGATGTTTGACGGTTTCCTAAACGGATGGATTCAAATTGTGTATGTATGTGTGATATTTCATTGTGTTGATACCTTTTGTTTTATTTCTTATTTATTGGTACGTGTTTATACAGTATATGATTTATGTTAAATCAAAATGTTTTATAAAAATATTTATTAGTAACCAGTGTTGGTGATTATGCATGGAACAAGAGTTTCTCAATCATAAACATCAACGCAAATTTTGTTCTCGAAAAAAAAAAAGATTCAAGAGATTTATTCTACTCGTAGTACAAAGATGAAAAAGATTTTATGCATCAATTGGAAGCGCAAAGTTAGAGTTTACTCTTAGGGGGTGGAATCCAAGGGAATTTTTCTTACTTTCAGGAATCAAAATTGAGGGGAAGATTTTTTTTTCTATTTTCGGTGAAAAAATCAATGGGGAACTTTCATTTTTCACTTTAAGGGAATTTTCTTTCAACACTTTCAAGTCAAAATCGACGGATATTCTTCTTTAGTTACTTTCCGGGGTCATAATCAAGGGAAAGATTTTTTTTTCCACTTTTATGGGGTAAAATTTCTTACTTTTAAGGGTCGAAATCCAAGTGATTTTTTTTTCTTTTTAGGCGTAGAAATAGAATGCAATTTTTTTTCAATTTTGGTGTTCGAAATTCAAAGTATGGTTTTTCCATCTTAGTGGTCAAAATCGGAGTGGGAGAGATTTTTTTCACTTATAGGGATCAAAAGCGAGGGGAGTTTATTTTTATTTTAGAGGTCAAAATCAAGGTGATTTTTTTTTTATTTTTAGGGGTTGAAACCAAGGGGTATTTTTCTTTTACCTTTAGGGATTGAAATCCAAGAGATTTTTTTTTTATTTTTAGAGGTTGTAATCGGGGGAATATCTTTTTACACTTTTAGGGGTCAAAATCTAGTGATGATTTTCTTTTTTCCAATTTATGTTTCAAAATTTTATTTCCACTTTAGGGGTCTAAATCATGGAAGAAGATTGTTGTTTTTTTTTCGGAGTCAATATTAAGAGGTAATTTTTTTCCCGCTTTAAGTGCCAAAATTGAGCTGGGTGAATTACTTTCAACTTTAAGGGGTAAAAATCGAGAAGAAAGTTTTTTTTCAATATTTGAGCATAAAATCGAAGGGGAACTTTCATTTTTCACTTATAGGAGTCAAAATCGAGAGGGATTTTTTTACTTATAATATTCGAATTAAGGAGGACGGTTTCTTTTCCCTATCTTGAGTGCCAAAATGAAAGGATTTTTTTTCACCTTAAGAAGTCAAAATTGAGGGGTATTTTTCCACACTTCAGGATCAAAATCGATAGGGAAATTTATCTTCAAATCATGGGGAATATCTTTTTTCATTTGTAAGGGTCAAAATCGAGGGGAAGTTATTTTTTTGATTTTGGGGAACAAAATCAATGGTGAACTTACATTTCTCCTTTTTAGGTGTCAAAATCGAAAGGGAAATTTTTCTTCTTTGATGGGATTTTTTCTCTTTTTGGTTTCAAGATTGAGGTGGTGATTTTTCTCTTTTAGAGAAAATAAACATTTACTTGCATTTGTAGAGTTCAAAGTCAAGTAGATTTTTTTCATTTCTCGAGGTCAAAATTGATGGGGTTTCTCATACTTAGGGGTAGAAATCGAGAGGGAAAATTCACTTTCATTTTTAGGAATCAAAATGAAATGGGTACTTTTTTTTTCATTTTTAGGAGTCAAAATTTATTTTCTCTTTCGGGGTTAAATCGGGAGAGAAATAATTTCCCACTTTCACGGTTTGGCATCGAGACAGAATTTTTTTCCACTTCTAGGGTGAAATTGACAGTGAATTGGTTTCTTCATTTGAAGTGATTAGGGAAGGCTTTTTCTTCTTTTATTGGACAAAATCGATAGGGAACTTTTCCCCCTTTTAAAATCAAATCGCCCCTTTTCAACATCATCCTTCCCCCGAATATTTTCCACTCTTAAGGGTCAAAATTAGCCCTCTCTTTTTAACGTTACCAATTTTTTAACCATAGTCCTTCTATTCTTAAAATTACTCCCCTTTTCCTTAATATTCCGCCAACATTATAAACTTTCTATAATTTTTAACACCAGACCCTTTCTTACATCAATCTTTGCCCCCTTTTTAGAGATTAGCCCTACTTTTTTCCTAACGATAACGCCCGTTTTTCAACTTTGGCGCCATGGACTATTTTCAAATAATAGCCCTCTTTTTTTATGATATTCCCTCTTATTACTTGAGCCCAACCCCCCCTTTTTTTACATTAGCTGAACATTCTGTTTGACATTAACACCCAATGTTTTCAACATTATTCCCCTTTCTTTCCAAACAGTATCAAGAGTGGTATCAAATCAATTTTAAAAACAAATTAAATTAAACGCTATCAAATTTCTGCCTATATATCTTTCTATTTCTTTTTTTGAAGAGCAAGAGGATTAGTATTTAGTCTCGTGAAATGAATTCCAAAATGAATTCCGATTCTAATTTCTTCCATGATACATTTTTTTTTTTGAGCGAGGCTCATGGTTAGAGGGGCTTGATATATATATATATATATATATATATATATATATATATATATATATATATATATATATATATATATATATATATTCCTTTATTTTCCGATCTTGCATTTTCTTCTTTCTCATTCCAGTTTTCATGTCATTCTTTCTTTCGAATTTTCATTTTGGCCACAGAATCTCCTAATAGTTCCCCTGCCTGCCTAGTTATCGGAGCAAGCCACTTCTCTTCCCACTTGAAAAAAAAACCTCAAGTTTTACCAGATGTGCCATAACATTTGCCCCAATTCATCTGGGAAAGATTCTTTATCAAATTAGATATTCACCATTTACGTAAGAAATTCATGACATTTCCGCGAAGGACCGTTGAGCAAAGATGAATCTCACACGACGGTTCGATTCAAGTCAACTGATGATGGCGAGAGGAGAAGCAAAAACTGAATAATAACAAGGTAATTCTGAAGTGGTGAGTTATTCTTGGGCAAATTGAGACTTACGTTTGTTTGTTACTCCGGATGCTGTAGTTTGCATACTGTGTATTGATCTTTTGATAGACAGTTCGATGATTCAATAATGCTCTCAATGCATAGTCTTACACCAAAACTTACTATATATATATATATATATATATATATATATATATATATATATATATATATATAGAGAGAGAGAGAGAGAGAGAGAGAGAGGGGGGGGTATAAAAGGAGACTGATTATTTAATTTTATCATTATATGTAGGGATCTTTGTACAAGATCCTTCACATATGACCTGCCCAGTATAGACGTAACTTGTGTAGCATGGCGACAATTCTATACATATAAAGTAAGATTAATTGTTTCCTATTTTCAGTATACGACGCCTTCCCGGAAAGTATCCAGTCATTTAGAAAATCTAGAGAACCGGTCTCACGGCCTTGATGGATCTAGGAAACCAATCAGAAAGAACCTTATCCTGCACATGTCAGCAAAATAGTCTCCCTTGAGGTTACTCATTCGGTAGTGAGACGCCATTGAGCGAGCGTGTGTATTCTGTGACCCTCGCATTCACAATGACCTAATCTACCCATTTTCACGCCCCATGCTTTTTTTTTTTGCAAAACATCGCAACATCCTCATATGTCAGCCCCCTTAACAGTCAAGAATCTGGCTCTCAGCAATTTCTGGCTCTTCCCAATGGGTAATTAGATCGTGAACGAGATCGAGAAGAAGGCATCTAGGCATTTGAGGACTTTGCAGATTGTTTTGAAAAGTAATAGGGATGCTTGGATTGGTTTGTTAGGTCTTCAAGGGGGTACTTCGAAGGGAGCTGTGGCACAATTGCACTAGGTGGGCATTTTTTTTTTGTTTACATATCGGACTTGTACGTTCAAGTATTACACATAGATTTTGCTGATTGTTTGAGAAACTAATAATGGGAAGAAAAATTTGCAGTGCCACCCAAAATGGGTACATGTTCAAGAAAAGGGTATCCCATGTATTTCAACGACTATTTCACTTCGAATAGCAGTCCTTGTAGAGAGTTTCATGTTAAAAGAATAAGTGATTTCTATAATTTCAGTACAACCATAATGTAGGCTTATTTGTAACACCATAAAAACTTTTTGTTAGAAGCATGAAGTAATTTTTTCTATGAATACTTGATATAAGTACTCTTATGAAATGCGCTGCCAATCTTTCCTATGTTTCGATGTCTATAACTTTCAAAATGGCCACTATATACTTTTAATGCCCATGCTTCTAATAAAAAGTTCCCACGGGACCCCAGTAGAGCTACATTTCAGCCTGCATTACTATTTGAATATTCCATATCTTTGTGTTGCCATAGATGGAATTAATCAACTGTTTTAGCGTTCTGTCAAAATATAATTACATTGACAAGTTATTTAAAAAAAAAGTAGCTTTCAATTGAATGATAGTTGATTAAATTCTAAGCACACAGCACGTTTGTACTTTTATTTTACTGCGTCTCTTTTGAGAAAGAATGAATGTATAAAATATATACTCAATTAATTCAGATTAATGCACCGAATCGTAAGGAATAATCCTTTTAAGCAATATTTTCTTAGCATTCGCTTATGTATATGTGATGGACGACCACCAACGGCGTAAAAGCGATGCAGCTTATCACTCTGCCGAGTCTGCTATGAATACGCATGTGCAATAGATTCACATAACGCCTGGCAGACTTCTAAAAAAAACGTTTGGAGCTCTTTGTCACTTTCCCCGTTTCAAATTGGCCGACGCTCCGGCTGCAGTCGTGAGTGTTTTTATAAGGTTAGTGATTTTGGAGCTGGTATTTTTAGGTTTGATGTTAAGCTTAGTATTTTGGGGTGTGGGTCAATATTTTAGGGTTAGTGTTACCGTTAAGGCTATTAGCGTCTGCATCTTTGACTTTAAATTCACCATCAGCACCTGCCCCTCTACAAGTGGGGTGGCGGCCGTTTTGAAACGGGAGAGGCCATAGTTGCCACGCTTGGTGATAATAATACCATTACCTGTAATCTACAAGAAGTTCACAAAATACGATATTCCCTGTGAAATGTATTACCTTTCTTCGACTTGCTGTTCTGCTTGGACTGTGGTAAAAGCGACATAAGATCGACAGTGATTGTATGATTTTTGCAAACACATTGAACGTTATTAATTTTTCTGCGTCGCACAGACTTTTCCATTCCCATAAAATCATTATTGGATCAAAACCTCGTAAAAGCAACCCGTGAGAATATAGTCAGTTTGCTTTGATGAGGTGTAGTAAAAAATGGATACATGAATACTTTCTAATCAGAAACCTCCCCTGAAGGAATCTTAAAAATGATATGCACATCCTGTCGGTACAGTAGTATGAGGGTAACTAGCAGCAGAAGCTTTTAGTGCATTTTACGGAAGCACAGAAGCGTCCTTTGCATCGTAGTTAGGTAGATAAATGAAGATGATGTGTATCCATAAACAATTCATTAACGAAAATTTCAGAGGACTGGGGCATATTTGAAAGTTCGTAGACTGAAATAATATGAATTTCTCTTTATTAGTTAAAGTTGTAACCTTGTTTATAAAGGACGGGGGACTGGAACCTAAGGAGAGCTCTTAAGGAGGCTTTGGTCCCCAAAAAGAAAAAGTTGAGAAAGACTTGTCTAAAAACTTTATCGTACCATTAAAAGCGCTTATTCCTGATTTTTTGTATGAGAATTGTTCTGTTATTCTAATATGAGTAGTTATAAATCTTAAACTTTATTTCAGAGTCATCTTCAGTTTTGAATCAATGTATAGTCCGAACAATTATCAGGCCGAGGTCTGAATCCCCACGTTCCGGGACGTTTATTCCATGAATAATCTTACCTGTTTCTGATAATTCCAAGTAAAACAGCTTTATTTCTGCATGAGTATACAGTCCTGAAAAATAACTAACAAATAGCTATAATTCTCTTCGTAAAACTTTATTCCAGGAACAATCATCTTAGCAGATGCGAACTGGTTTAAGACTGCATGAGAATAGCCCTTTTCAACAGTTTGCAATTCGAAGGAATAAAATTCAACCAAGTTTATTACGTCCGGAAAAAAAGTCGCTCACAAGCAGTATCATTAGTAAAGTTTGAAGACTGCTCCCTACTTAACCGATATCCGATACAAACGTTTGGACTTGTTGGCTGTAAAACAACTTTTTTTTAAAGAGCAAGAATTATTCGCTATGCTGCAGTAAAAGTAAAGAATAATAAATTTAATATCCTTAAAATTGAATCGATCGTTTAAATCCTTACGTTTCCTAAGTGAGTAAACACTTGCCCCACACAAGGCCAGACGTCACAAAAGAGCTATTCAGATGCAAGTTATTTACGGCGGACATTCGATACTAGGGTGGGTGTTATCGCGCCGAGTAGAGACTGAGTCTTTCCTTCATAACCACTTGTCAGTATACGACTTGTATTTCGCTTACTACGATCAAGCAGGGTTACAAGGAAGTAATTTGTATGGAAAAAAAGGAACAATGCAAAAGGTTATTCAAAACTTGAATAGAGATTTTAGCAGTCTAGAGCTTACAAAACCCTTCGAGAGCATCAATGCCTCTTTTGTGGCCAGGCAATTCGCTTAAAAGGCCCAAGTTATCCTTGAGGCGTTCACAAACAACGCTTGAAAAGATATGCTGACATGTGTTGAAGCAATAACAATAAATAAACAGATAAATAAATAGCGAGATTAAGGACTTAGTTTTGACGAATTGCGTTACTTTTTAGTTCTTACTCAGTGAAATTTGACTAGCTAAAGATTATCTTGCTTATTATAAATATTTACCCACTACGAAGTACGACCCAAATGTTCGAGGAATTCGACTAGTCTAAAATTATCTTGCTTTATTCATGCGCATATATGATTATAAAATGCGTCATATCATAGAAACTTTTATTTGAAATGATCTCTCGTCTTTACATGGTTGATGTATCACTTAGCCTAGACAACGTAAATAGAATAAACAATTAACGAATATAGGACTGATGCAGGAATCGAAAGTAGCCTTCCTCTTACCGATGAGCTAAACAGTCGCCAGAAATGCAAAGGCCCAAATAACTACTTTTACTACATTGGATGTATTTGATTCGATAGAATAATTATAAACTATATGATATAACGATATATATATATATATATATATATATATATATATATATATATATATATATATATATATATATATATATATATATATATAAATATATAATTTTGGCATGGATGTCGCACACCCTTAGACAGGTACACTCTTGGGCATACCTGTGCCCGCTCGCACCGTCGAACCGGTCAACGTAATCAGCACAGCTTATCCTGTCACCGTTATTGAAATGTTTGACAGCGGAGGTTAAAGTTTGAAATAACGAATTCATTTAACAATAACTTTCCACACCAGCGATATTTTTTTCACTAATAATGATCTAGTTTAGCATTATGATTTCGATATAAATAAAAAAAAAATCCCCTGAAGGCTTAGAAAATAGTACCAATTTTTTTCGAATATGTTGTTGACTGACATCCAAAACTTGATATAAAACAGCACTGTTGACATAAAAAAATTTAAATAAACGTTGTTGACAATAAATATTAACACTGACATTTAAAATGGAAAGGTCCATAAGAAAGTGCAGTGAACTGAATTGAGCAAAACCCATGTATACGAATGGCTATCGTAGATTTTTCCGGAATAAATCGGAAAAAAATCGGCCAGATTTGATAGAAAAGGGAGCCGTCAGCCAGGCCCGTGAAAGCCATCTATTTGAATCATTTTTGCACACAAATATACTGACAACCAAATTTATACACACGTATATGTACATAGTCTAGAAAGCTTTATAGCTTTAAACACTCTTTGTAATTCTTTTTCGTTTCACCACGGTCACTTTTTTTAAAATCAATATCTGTTAATGTAATTTATGTATTGTTTTTTCAGCTTTTTAAAATGTTTTACATATACTTAGTTATTATGATACAACGTGTAAATTTTTTCTCTCTTTCTCTTATATATATATATATATATATATATATATATATATATATATATATATATATATATATATACGAGGCGCTAACCAACAGTTCGAGGAATTAGAACAGCGCACGCATACCGACAATAGTACGGACTACTACATCGAACCTTTGTGAGCTGTACCATCGTAAGCCAGTGAGCAAACAGCAAAGCAAAGAGTACTTTGGAGAAAACAAAGGAAAAGAACAGGGACCGAGGACAATAAATTTCTCATGAATAGATTCATATATATGTATACATGCGTGTTGCATGTATGTGAGGTAATCCGACAAAATGATGGCAGTAATTTGACAATGTGGAAGTAGGAGTTTGGAGAAAGAAATGAGTTACATCTCAAAGTTACCCTTTGTTCACAAATTTTCAGCCCGAAATTGTAACAGTTTAGGGGTTAATGAAACTTAAACAAAGAAGCGTCGGTCGTCTTCATAGTATCAAATATACGCACATATATATACATAGATGTTTATGTGTTTGTATACGTATCTCTCTCTCTCTCTCTCTCTCTCTCTCTCTCTCTCTACATATATATATATATATATATATATATATATATATATATATATATATGACAGAATGAAGGATTCGCTACACGAACACATTTATGTTTCTGCCTTGTCTTGGCTTCTTCTGGCGAATTAGCTTGAAGAAGCCCAAACAGTAGAGAAACATAAACGTGTTTGTGTAGCAAATCCTTCACTTCATCATATTTTAAGCTCTTCTCTGACTCAACATGATGTTTAATGCTGAATGTATCGAGCATTTTATGAAATAAACCCCTCACACATTGGATATTGCATTATATTAGGTCGCACTATTCGGTATTCTTGATTTGTATTGTATTGTATTGTATATATATATATATATATATATATATATATATATATATATATATATATATATATATAAGTAATCATTTTATAATTGTAATTATAAATGTAATAATTGTGCTTACACATATACACACACAAACACACACCTATATATACCACTGCATTTTTATTATATGCATTGAGTGGAGGACCGTATGTGTACATCTATTTTTCTTTTTCTTTGAGTACCCCCATCTGTGTGTCTGTGTGCGTGTGTGCATGTTTGTGTGTGCATATCTGGCTCTGTCTACGTAATGCCCGTTGATATTTACAAAACTTGCATAGTTTTTGCAAGAGCTAGAAGCGCCTGCTGTGAGCCCTGGGTGAATAAAGAGTAAGTTGCTGGCTTATAGAATTGAATGCGCAACAGCTGGCTTTAAAGAATTTGTAGTTTCACAATTTCACTCTTTTGTATATAAGTAGGCTCAGATTAGTTGTCATCTTCTTTTTCTTCTTCTTCTTCTTCTTTTGCTTCTTTATTTCTTCTTTTTCTTCTTTATTTCTTCTTTATTTCTTCTTCTCCTTTCTCTTCTTATTTTTCTCCTTCGTCTTTATTTCTTCTTCCTCTCCTTTCTCTTCTTTATTTCTTCATTTTCTTCTTTTTCTTCTTCTTCTATTACGTCGTCTCCTGCTTTCCTTTCAACACCAACTTCTTCATCGTCCCATTGTCCTCAAGTTGGCACCTACCAGCATTTCACCACTCCTCATTCTTCTTCTTCTTCTTCTTCTTCACCGGTTCCTCTTTCTCCCCTCCTCACATTCCTTTTTACCCCTCTTCTTCATCACACCCATCGTCAGAATCTTCTTTCTTTCCCTCCTTTCACTACTACTTTCTTCTTTTCCTCAATTCTCGTCATATGCCCTTTCTTGCCTCCCTCCAATTGGTGAAATTTAGGACAAAAAATAAGTCTGAAAAACAAAGAATTCTCGTTGGTAAACAATAAAAAAAATTTCTTTGCGTGCCTGTCCGGTACAGAGATGCATCCAGTTTATGATTAATCAGGTTACGGCCAAGGGGCTGGCTTGGTTGAGTTGGAATAACGTTTTTTGCATTTCGTTAGGTCACATCCGGTGATGATATCTAGCAGTTCCGGTCGTTGAATGCGTCAACAAGAATTATCAATAAGATGTCACTGCTGCCGAATAGTCTTTGCGTTGATGCGAAGACGCAGTTATTGATGATAAAGATAATATTGAATGCAATGAAATTCTGTAGTTAATAACTGCATCGGTTTGTCCTTTACATAGCTAACCAATCACCACCAGTAAGCAAATGTTTTGATGACTAAGCAGTTTAAGAGCTGGGACACGAAAAAGGGTTCCAAAGAACAAGGTCTCATTTGCAAGTGTGGATAAGGTCCTTGTGCATACGTGTGTGCATAATGTGTTCAGTGCATATGTCTGTGTCACATGTATGCACTTATGCACACATGTGAAGGTGATGTAACGGCTACCAACACGGGAAACGTGTTCAGATCTCGACGGAAGATTCACTTAGAAAGGGCATGAATCCATTATTCCCTGTGCTCGGACCAACTGCCAGATATCTTGATAAAAATGGCGGACGGATTATGAAGTGGGTGAGTAACAATTTGGGCAAGGACTACCTCCTCCTAAATCACCTTACCTGCCCAGGCAGTAGCAGCAAAAGGCCCTCACCCCAATAGTCAACTTTGACAGCTCACCGTGTGTAAGTGAGGGAACTCATCCATCGTAAGCTTATGCAATGCTCTTCCATAGGAGTAGAGCACTCTGGTGGATGAGGAATTTCCAGGTAAATAGATATATCACTTAAATTCAGCCTTACTGACCGTCTAGTTCCGTAGTCCAGAGGTAGGATATCGGTCTAAAGCGAAGGTTTCAATTCTGCCTCACGGTACTGGATGGGATAATGGAAAGTCTATTGCCACACTGAAGAGATGTAATTCATAGAAACAGCTGTCTGTGGACGACACAATAATATATATATATATATATATATATATATATATATATATATATATATATGTATGTGTGTGTGTGTGTGTGTGTATTACTGTGGGCTATAAATTACTCTAAATTTGTCTTTTGCAACTTCTAAAAATTGAATTTTCAAAGACCTGCAATGATTAGATCATACTTCGTCTTCAGAAAAGTGACTAGAAAAAAAAACGCTTAAAATGTATTGAATATATAAATAACTTCTGAATTAGGGTTTAGACCAGTTAATATTATCTAACAATTGAAATTATGAACTAATCATTTTCCGGGGACTGTTTTCTCACGATGTGATAGTGTCCATATCAAATTGGTTGCAATATCAAAAATTAAAACTCAGCCGATGCCGATCAAATGCCCGGATTTAAAATGAATATGCATGGGCACGAGGTTTGCAAGTGCTATTTCTAAAAAAAAAAACCCTCTCGATCTGAACATGTTTCCTAAGTTGGCAGCCGTTACGTCACCTTGCCCTTATATCTATAAATGCATATATATATATATATATATATATATATATATATATATATATATATATATATATATATATATATCTTAACAAGATAACAAGACTATCTGGAAATCTCTTGCCAACGGCCTGTATTCCTCGTCGGGTAGAAGGCAAACTAAATAGAGCATTACAATTATTCCCTTTTCTCTCTAATGCACGTATAATCTGCTGTTCGAAAGTACGAAAAAAGAAACAGACACTAGCCGTTGTAGAGGCAACGCGTACTTTCTTCTTCTCTGTCTCTCTTACACCACCGTCTGCTGTGTTTACCACCACTACAAACTCCAACGAATCAGCCTAACATACCATCAACACCATGCTTTGGTCTGGAAATGCTAAAAGAAATTTCCCCCGTAAATCAATGGTATTTGCTTCTTTGCTTTACGCCATTTCAGCTAGCGAAAGGTTCTATAGGATAGCAGTGGGGGAACCTTTATGTAAAGATAAAATTACAAATAACGTCATAACAAGATGAATTGAGAAAATTCTTACAAAATATTTCGTTTCATACGATAAGAAAGAAAAAATCAGTATTTACATAGAGGGTAGGTAGGTTAAATAATGCTGAAAATGTCTCTGGTGGCGAAAACGCCCATGCCTAGAGTAGAATATAAATATATATTCGTCTTGTCATAAAAACATATCCGATGTAATTGTTTGTTATTTTTTTTCTATCAATTAGGAAATATTCGAAGTCAATGTTACGGGGATGTGCCAGATTTCATATAATTTACGGCAACATAATGCTTTGTTCTGCAATCATTAGGGTCTGAAACGGACTCGGTAATGACCATTTCTGCTTCATATAATGTGGATACAAAATAATGAAACGTTGGAATGATTTTCAGAATGCAAATACCATTCGTTTTATTTGTCGTTTCTGACCGATAGTTGTTCGGTAGCAATAAAGGTGCACTAAATTGGAAACACACAAACATCACCTCTACTCCCTCGCACACACACACACACACACACACACACACATATATATATATATGTGTGTGTGTGTGTGTGTGTGTGTTGGTGTGTATGTATGAGTAATATGTAAACACAATCGCACATGTATATATACATGCACACTCATATACATGAATGCATTTGTGTATTTGTACACACTTATATATATATATATATATATATATATATATATATATATATATATATCGATGGATCGATAAGTTCGTAGCCTAACACATAGTTGATATTGACTACATCAGCAACCTTTCAATCTGATATCGAAGTTACGCACACACACACACACACGTGTATTTCTATGATTATTCTCGAATACAACCAACCTATAATGTCCATATCTACTGAAAAAATACAACTAATTCGTTCCTTAACACTACACCGAACTATAGGAACGTATTTAAAAATCATCAACTGGATTTACTCCAAAGTATTAACGATTGAACTTCAGTAAACAAACCCAAGTGGGCCCTTATCCAATACTGAGACTAGAAATGATAAAAATCATATAAAAAAAAATAATGGATAAACCATCGCACTATAAAATGATTAGGACATCTGCGCAGTGTATACATCCGCTTAACCCAAGGCATGGATGTCTTTCAAACGCAGGAACTTTTTATTATTATAGCATTGATAGAAAAAAAATCTTCAAGACATCGGTACGATTAGGCGGCCTAACAGAGGTATATACCAGGAACGTGCACCAACTGCTCCTCATACAGACACAATCCTGCGTACACATCACACTCACTCACACATACACTCTCACACGCATGCATACAACCATCCACACTCAGACACTCTCTAACACTCATATATACAACCACGCACATTCACAAACACAAACACACACACGACACACACACACATACACCCGAATATTCACGTACACGTGTGCACACCAGCGCACTCACACACACACGCACGTGCGCACATACACACTAATTTCTCACCTCTATAATTGGACACCTCTACCCTGGAACAAAGAATGGTGTTTATCAATGAATGACGCCAATTCTTCGCAGACAGACAGGTCGAATAATGTGACTAGTAACACCCACACACCTGCAGGCCACAATAACACCGAAGCCATCATGAACACGCTCTCTCATTCTGACCGTGCACTGAAGATGGCAGAGAAGCCGAAATTAGCGAATCGTACGTATACGAAATCAAAGTAATAATGAAATGTATATATTTGTTGAAAGATATATTCCTCTTTTATTTTTGAATTAACTTGTACACTATGTATATATAAACTGGCAGAAAATAAATTTGGAACATCGTAACATTCAATTTACTGAAGAATAAAGTTACAGGTAATATAACTGGATTACAGTAAATACTCACATATACTGATTATTACGTGCAAAGGTTCCAAAATTAAGGATGTAACAACAGTACTCAGTCTCCATATTATTAGTCAGTATATCCTCTACAGGCATTAACACAGGTCTGTACTCTAAAGCTCAGACACAGACAATACATTGATATGAATATCACTACTGCACAAGATGGCCGAAGACTTCTATCGTGATATCTACTCCCCCCTAGCATGCATTTACTGTACCGATGACAAAATTGGCAATGTCCTTCAAGGTGTTGTAATTTTATTTTCTGCCAGTATATATATATATATATATATATATATATATATATATATATATATATATATATATATATATATCATAAATCCTCCCACTAACAATAACCTCACATCCATATCTACCCCGTCCCAGATACATCTAACATTGGGGTCTTCAGAGTCACTCAGACCCATAACAACTTCCACCTTAGTAAGGCATCTCACTTGTACAAATCAGAGCCAACATATTTTCGATTACCTGTAAGGTTAACACCTATGAAGTTCCTTGACCTCGTCAACCTCCAATCATACTATCCTTAACCTACCCACACAATGTAGCACCAGAGCACCTCCCTTCTACCCTGACACCCTATGTCCTCTCAAAGACCTACTTCTGTTGCAAACGACACAGATTTCATCACAGACTGAAATTTGTCTCGCACAACAGGATGACCTTAGCAGATGGGATACCACTTTTTTTGCTCACAAAGCAAAGCTCCTGATGGTGGAATTATGTTCCACATCAAACTTATAACATCTAAAGGTACACACACACAGCACTCACTACTGAAGGTGGGAATACCTCCCGAAACATGTTTAGACCATCAATGAAAACATTTACAGATAAATAAATCTAACTTCCGTACACTTTCACTCCTTGGTCCGTTTCACTCTCCATAGTTCAAATTATATATATATATATATATATATATATATATATATATATATATATATATATATATATATATATGTGTGTGTGTGTGTGTGTGTGTGTGTGTGCGTGTGTGTGTGAGTGAGTATGTGCGCCACTGCCTTGGGAAAAAACGGCAGGTATCTTGACAGTGTGCCTAGTCACTGGTATGTCACATTGACTTACCACTTTGTTTATCTGGACAGGTTGAAGCAGAATGAAGTATAATGTAAACTTTCACAGAGGCCAATAGTAAAAAAATAATCTTTATATGAATAGGGGTCAGTCCCTGCTGATGAATCTGTGTAACTCACAACAACCTGCCGCACGTTACTTGAAGAGGGAAAGAGAACTGCTAAGTGAACTCTTATTTTCCCTAAAAAAAATGCCATTAATGAACCAAAACGGTGTCCTGGCGATTATGGGGTAATTTGATTTGATTTTGAATGTATACATGCATTCTTCTGTATATTCAAAAGACATTGTGATGTATGTGTGCCTGTGTATGTCTCTGCAAAAGTCTGTAATTAAATTGTTTGTTTCTTTTACGATGGCGTTGTTGAGAAAACATATTCAGTTTGAATTAAGACTGAAGCGCCGATGTTTTTGGAAAAGAGAAGGACACAGAGAGGGGGAGAGAGAGAGAGAGAGAGGGAGCGAGAGAGGGAGAGAGGGAGCGAGAGAGTGAGAGAGCGAGAGAGGGAGAGAGAGAGAGGGAGAGAGAGAGAGAACGAGAGGGGGAAAATAAAAAGAAAAAAAAGGAAACGATGGAGGAGTGGAGGGCATATATTCTCATCGTAAATGGCTGCCCAATCGACATTCCCGCCTGTCATAGCGGAACCGAAGACTATTTCTTCAAAAACAAAGACAAATTGGCGTGCCATTCCAAGATGGCAACTGCTGCCAGCAGAAAATTTTTTGCTTGGTTCATCGTTCGATGCAATTCGAGAAGATGACAACCAATAATTCTCCATCAACGGCCATATTTTTCATTCTTGGAGGGAAAAGCCTACAGTGAATGAAAAGCAGAGAGCTACCCTGCGCATGCTCACTTGCAGACATCCACTCATACATCAACGCAGATATATATATATATATATATATATATATATATATATATATATTTACTCACATTTACATTTCCTCACGCTTGTACACGCTAACACACACACACACACGCGTACCACACACACACGCGTACCACACACACACATACACACATGCACACACTTTTTCTTTTCAAACAAACACTTATCTATACATTAAAATTCATTTTAGGCAATTGAACTCCTCTCTCGTATTTTTGATGGTGTTACGACGGCGTCTAGGGCCATCCATTCTGTAGTTTTTATCCGGTGTACGAGTCCTGTCCGGAATGTATCTAGCCATTTGCCAGATCTCAAGATGCTGTTGCATGGCCTTAATATAACTTGACAACCAATTAGAGGAGACCTTATGGAGCTCAGATGCTCTCCAGCAAGGTTATTCAGTCGGCAGTGAGACACCAGTGTGTGATCTTGTATGACCGTTGCCTCCACAATAACCAAGCAGATCATTCGATACGTCTCGTGCAGTTTTATTTATTCATCAATTTTATTCATTCATTCATTTTTTTTTTTTGACAAAGCATCACATACATATGTATGTAGTACCCCTCCTTCCATTCACTTCAATCTAGATTTGGCTCCTTGCACCATCAGGATTTTCGCCTTTGAGAGAGAACGGATCTCAGGCCGTGGACGAACTTGAAGAGAACGCGACGAGGCAGCAGATGGTGATCCTGAGAGCGGACTCTGCAAACTGTTTTGAAGAGTGAAAGCTTGAATAAGTGCATGAAGTTCCAAGGGAAGTATCTTGACGAGGAAAAAGTCGATGTATCCCAAGGTTGGCTTTTTGTTTTGGTATTGAATGGGTACTTTCTGGATAGACCTCGTATTATGGAGACAGAAGATTTGATCTGTCGAAGTACACGAAGTGTTATTTACGTCATCAACACTAATAAGTTCAACAGTCCGACCAAAATTATCAAAATGACTCTTCTAGAAATCATAGACAACGTACACACTTGAAAAAATGTGTCCATTTCCAAATTCATAACCGTCGCGTTGAAAGAAGCAAATAGACCGAGACAAAACAAGATGGGAATTAGGTGTGAAAGCGGTTATTTGGACCTTTGCATTACCGGCAGCTGTTTAGCTCAATGGTAAGAGCAACGCTACGTTGAAGCAGCTACCCTATCGGTTGCTGGTCCGATCCTTGCAGCAGCCTAATTTTCTTTAATCGTTTTTTTTTCTATTTGTGTTGTCTAGGGCGAGTGATATATTAACCGTGTAATGACGGGAGATCATTTCAAATAAGTTCCTATATGATATAACGCAATTCATAATCACACTTTAAAAACCATACGCACGTACATTCGAGAGTTCATTAGTCTCGCTAAGTTATTCGTGTACTTAGCTTTTTTAGTCGTTTGTCAGAAAAGTCTATGCTTAGTAAATATCTACAAACGCACATTAACACATACAAAACCCGTTTACATATGTGATAAGGAATGCTAACACGCATAGAGGCGGAACGTGGATTTTGAGTAGGGTGGGGTCCAAATTGAAAAAAAAAAGTTTTTTTTCTTACAAATAAATATGCGAAAAGAGAACAAATTTCACGTATCAGAAACAGCGAAGTATTACGTGATCCGACGTTTTTTTTTTCAACTTTCAACCGCTACAAAAGTCGACAGTTCCCTGAACGGCAAAAAGTTCTTCGTTCAGACATTTTTTTTTAATCGGTCCATAGCATGGGAAAAGTTGGAAAGATAGGATAGAAAGAATAGGCGAAAAAATAGGAATACTTTTTTTCTTTGTACGTCACACTACGTCATATTATTTCCTTAAGAAAAAAACAAAAACAATTCTCGAGATAAGAAGAAATTAGAAAGTACAAGAAAGAAAGGAGACTATAAAGTGTTTATGACTAACGTTTACACTTCATATATATGTTTTTTCATTTGTCAATGAATTATGTTGCATTTCAGGTTATATTTTTCGTTTTATTTTTGATGCAAAGAATATTTATTTTAGCTTGGGGTGTTTTTAAGTAAATAGTGGCAAAAGAAATTAACAATAAAGATTTGCCATACTTTATCTAATAAAATAAATAAAAAGTAAATTGTTATTGTTTGAATAAAGTAAATTGTTTATTTTTATCATTTGAGTGCTGTTTTTAATATCGATTCAACGAGGGTGCGAAACTTTACGATTGGGAAAATCGGTAATTCCTAAAACTATAAACAAAAAGTAGATGAATCAAACTTTTCGAAGATAAGATACATCAAAAAAAATTTACGTATTTTATAAGATTTAATAAAACTTTACATAAAAATTCCATTCATAACATTGGTAAAAATGTGACCATCAAGCAATTTTATAGGAAATTATCAAAATCGAAAGTTTATATAAGGATATACCTAAAATTGGTTTCGCTCTAATGTATTCATATAATTATTTTAAGAAATCTCTAAAGAAATATTCACATTAAATGTTCCTGTTTGTAATATTCTAGCGTGCTTTTGTAAATACATCACTTCTGAAAGAACAAAGTTTCATTCAAAGCAGAGAAATTGCTACTAATTTATTCTGACAGCAAAAAAGAAAATAAAGAAGCACTGCTCCTTAACTTTTATAGAGATGGGAAGATTATGTGCCGAAATTCTTGGAGAATCAGTAAAAAGGAAATTCCTATGCAGGCATCATTCTGAGGTTTTTCTCACCCTCTAAGGAAACGATATGAAGGAAGTCCCCGCTCTTTGACTCCGACTGAAAAAGCTACAAGTCAGTAGAATATGGCCCTTGTTGAGCACAAACATTGTCTGTTTCAACATGGAATTTCTATTGTGAATCGGTCAACCCCCCACACCTGAAAACATTTTTTGATGGGTGATTTTCAAGATCTAATGGTTCACAGGACAACCCACACAAAATTTAATATAGTTTTTACAGTAGGTGGTCATTTACAAACAAACTGAGAGACGAAATTAGTGATTTATGATAAGAAGATACGCTCTGACGAAATAATTTGTAATAAAAAAATTACAATAAATAATCATTGATCAAGCCTATCAATATTGAAAAAAAAAAAATTGATACCAAAAACTATCAAACTAAGCCTTCCCAAAAGCAATTTTCGAGAAGAAAATGGTTATTTACTAAAATCATACACATATTTGTTCCGACTGAATGGTGTTAATTACACACTTGGGAGGTGAGCAGAAATTAAAAGGCAAAAAATAGGTGTTATATATTTTTTTTATATCTCGTGGGCAGTTTTTTTATCATACTGTTCGATGATAGCCACCTCCTTCTAAAAAAAACCCCGACCTGTTCACGGTTGCAGAGAAACAGTACACTGTTTACATGTTTGAGGTCAAGGAATTAAATGGGGAGCACAAGGCTATTGGGTTGTGTGCTTTTGCTTGTTTATTGGGAGTGGAAAGGGTGTTCGTATCTGTGTCGGTGAGAACCAGGTTGGTCTGAAATAGAATGACAATGGTCACCTTTCAGGAATGTTTGTGTGGCTGTTGATTTAAGAAAAAATATGCTTCATCCCGTAGAAAATCCAATGACACAACATCCAGAAAATTACCACGCTCTTTGGGACTATGGAGAGTGATAGAGTAGGGATTAGGTTAAGATTTCTGATTTAGGGTCAGGATGATTATTATTATTATTATTATTATTATTAGGAATCTCACACCAGTTGCCTGGTGGTAACCGCTGGAGTTTGAGTGACAGCAAGTCTCCTCAAGTCTCCAGCCCTCCTCTCCTAGTACTAGCAGGTCGCAGTAATTTTGCGATTTACAGTTTCACACCGGTTGCCCAGTGGTTATCGCTGAGGGCTGAGTGACAATAAGTCTCCTCAGGTCTTCAGCTAACGTCTCCTCCCTCTTTCGCATATCATGACAGAGCTACAATTCGTTGCAGTACTTATATCTCTAGCACCTTCCTCAGTACCCGTGCAGTTCCCAGTAGTGCTGTGGTCTGTACGGTCTCTATCCTCCCCCTAATCCCGATCTCCTCCAGTCTCTCCCTCAGCGTTCTGGGGACAGTTCCTAGTGCTCCCACTATGACCGGTACTACCCTGGTTTTCATGTTCCACATTTTCTTTAACTCCCTTGCTAGGTCCTGGTATTTTTCCCTTTTTTCACCCTCCTTCTTTTTTACTCTATGGTCTGCAGGCACAGCCACGTCTACTATTTGGCAGGCCTTCTTTTTTTTGTCTACTATTACTAAGTCCGGCCTTCTTGCCTGGATGAGGTGGTCAGTTTGGATGTCAAAATCCCACAGTAGTTTGTGGTTGTCATTCTCCAAAACTGCCTCTGGCTTGTGCTGATACCACTTTTCCCCATGGTTGAATCCCATTTGTTTACTTAGTTCCCAGTGTATCATCGTTGCTACTCTATCGTGTCTATGCTTATACTCCTTCTGGGCGAGTTGACTACATTCACTAGTTATGTGGTTTACTGTCTCATCTCTTTCACCGCACATGCGGCATTTGCTGTTTGCCTGTGTTCTGTCGATTTTAGCTTTTATGTAGTTTGTCCTTATGCTTTTGTTTTGGGCTGCCATGATGAGCGATTCTGTTTCTCTCTTAAGGTTTCCCTTTCGTAACCACGTCCATGATTTCTCGTCTGCTATATCTTTTATCTGTCTTTTAAACTCGCCGTACAATTTTTTCCCTTCCCACTTTTCTTTTCTAGTTTGCTGTACCGTTCCATTGTTTTCTACTTTGTTTGTTGCACTATCCCTCGCGCTCTTTATGATTTCTTCACTATTTGTTTGCACATATTTATCTAGGACTACTCTAGCTCTCTGGACACAATCTTCTATGCTGATGAGCCCCCTACCACCTTCTTTTCTCTTAACGTATAGTCTATCTGTATCATCCCTAGGGTGTAATGCTTTATGCATCGTCATAAGTTTCCTTGTTCGCCTATCCATTGATTGGAGCTCTTCCTTTGTCCATCCTAGGAATGGTCCTGTATACCTAACTACTGACACAGCCCAGGTGTTCATTCCTTTTATTAGATTTCTGCTATTTAATTTGGTTTCTAATATTTTCCTTATCCTTCTAAGGTATTCCCTCTTAATTTTCTCCTTCATCTCTTCCCGTTTTATCGTGTCACATTCAAGGACACCTAGGTACTTGTATCGGTCTTGTGCAGTCAATGCCCTAATCTTGTTGTTGTCCGGAAGTTCAATTCCCTCAGTCATTGAGAGCCTTCCTTTATGCATCACCATTATTGCGCATTTTTCTATCCCAAACTCCATTCCTATGTCCTCACTATATTCCCTTACTTCGTTGAACAGAGTCTCAAGCTCTCCCCTGTTTTTCGCAAACAATTTAATATCGTCCATGTACATTAAGTGGTTGACCTTTCCTTTTGTTTTAGAGAAGTGGTATCCTTTGCTGTTTTTCAGGATTCTGTTAAGCGGTATCATTGTTAGAACAAATAACAGTGGGGACAACGAGTCCCCTTGGAAGATCCCCCTTTTTATCCCTACCTCGGCTAGTTTGTCCCCTGCAGCTGTCAAATCTACTTTCCAGTCTTCCATTGAATTACCAATGAATTTAACCACCGGTTCGCTAATTTTGAACATTCTAAGGCATTCGAGTATCCAGCTATGTGGAATCATATCGTATGCCTTTTTGTAATCTATCCATCCCATTGCGATATTCTTTCTCCTTTTCCTTACTTCTTTTAAGATCATCTGGTCTATGTAGAGTAAATCGTTTGCCCCTTTGGTTCCTATCCTACACCCTTTCTGTTCTTCTGGTAGTAGCCCCCTTCTATCCATTGACATGTATATTCTCTCTGCTATTTGCCCGGTCAGGATTTTCCACATAAGTGGTAGGCAAGTGATTGGTCTATAGTTGCTTGCTATGTTCCCCTTTCCCGGGTCTTTTTGGATGAGGGTGGTTCTGCCTTTAGTCATCCATTCTGGTGCTTTGCCTTCATTCAGACAATTTTGGAGTAGGTGAGTGAGTCTGCCGTGTAACGTGGTAAATTTTTTGAACCAATACCCATGGATCCCGTCGGGACCCGGTGCTTTCCAGTTGGCTACTTTCCTAAGAGTATGTTTCAATGTGGTTTCATTCAGTACTATTGGTTCTCCCTTGTCTATATCTCCTAGTTCTTTTCTCATGTTTCCTAACCATTGCGGTGTTACGTTATGTCTTTTTGGGTGCCCCCATATGCTATTCCAATAGTTCTTGGCCTCTGTGGCATCTGGTTTCATGTCCTGCCTTCTTTCCCCATTTAAATCTCGGTAAAACTTTTTCTCATTGTTTTGGAATGTGCGGTTTTGTGTGTATTGGGCCGTTCTTAGTCTGTATCTTTTTAGTCTTGCCTCTTTGGCTAGTCTTTTCTGGTGTAACTCTTCGACTACAGTTGCGATGCCTTTTTGCGTTACCTTGTATTTGTTATAAAGTCTTACTCGTGGTCTGTCTGTGTGTGGTGTATTTCTAAGCAGTACTTCATCTCTCTGTAGTTGGGAGATCTGCCTTTGTAACCTTCTCTCCCAGTTGGGTTTCCCTTCCCTATTATTGCTCGGGCTCCTATCTTGTGTTGTAAAGCTTTGTGCTACCATTTTCGCCCCTGCGTAAATTAGGTTGTTAAGTTCTAGGAGGGTGTTTGTTTCTATGTGCTGTAAGAGGCAGTTGACCTGCTCGGTCACTTCTCCGACTTTCTTTCTGTCTTTGTCTCTTAGGGAGGGGAGTGTTGTTTTCTCTCCTCGCATGATCTCTTTCAAAGCTTGTATTTTGGTGTGGTGGCCAGTATATTATTATTATTATTATTATTATTATTATTATTATTATTATTATTATTTGGAATCTCACATCAGTTGCCCGGTGGTAACCGCTGGAGTTTGAGTGACAGCAAGTCTCCTCAAGTCTCCAGCCCTCCTCTCCTAGTACTAGCAGGTCGCAGTAATTCTGCGATTCACAGTTTCACAACGGTTGCCCAGTGGTTATCACTGAAGGCTGAGTGACAATAAGTCTCCTCAGGTCTCCAGCTAACGTCTCCTCTCTCTTTCACCTATCATGTCAGGGCTAAAATTCGTTGCATTACTTATATCTCTAGCACCTTCCTCAGTATCCGTGCAGTTCCAAGTAGTGCTGTGGTCTGTACGGTCTCAATCCTTCCCCTAATCCCGATCCCCTCCAGTCTCACCCTCAGGGTTATGGGAACTGTTCCTAGTGCGCCCACTATGACCGGTACTACCCCAGTTTTCATGTTCCACATCTTCCTTAACTCTCTTGCTAGGTCCTGGTATTTTTCCCTTTTTTCACTCTCCTTCTTTTTTACTCTATGGTCTGCAGGTACAGCAATGTCTACTATTTGGCAGGCCTTCCTTTTTTTGTCTATTATAACTAAGTCCAGTCTTCTTGCCTGGATGAGTTGGTCAGTTTGGATGTCAAAGTCCCAGAGTAGTTTGTTATTGTCATTCTCCAGAACTGCCTCTGGCTTGTGCTGATACCACTTTTCCACATGGCTGAATCCCATTTGTTTGCTTAGTTCCCAGTGTATCATCGTTGCTACTCTATCATGTCTATGCTTATACTCCTTCTGGGCGAGCTGGCTACATATTATTATTATTATTATTATTATTATTATTATTATTATTATTATTATTATTATTACTACTATAATTTCATCTTTGGAAATAATCGTATTTAAGCATAAGATTAAACATTGATCATTCTCGAATATTGAAGACATCCAGCAAAAAAAGAAGGCAGAACAACCTTTCCATCGTCTTTGATGAGCAGTTTAAAATATCTGCGATAAGATGAGATAATAAACTCAACAAGAGATATAACCGGCTTTCTCGAAATGAGCAAAAAGAAGTCGCTCCCCTTTCTGAATAGAAAAAGGCGGAATTCAGTAAAAAATCAGTACAAGGCATTATGATCCACTCACATAAAAAATTGGGAAAGGTTACATAACACATGACCTTATGCAAAATTTCAGTTTCTTAGGGGCAAAATTGTTGTCTACTACTTGAAAATAAAGACATCCACACATTCACTTTTTTTATCTATCTATCTATCTATCTATCTATCTATCTATCTATCTATCTGTCTATCTATCTATCTTTGCTCATGAATATAATGAATATAAAGTAAAATATAAATACAAACATGTCCATTTACACATACAAACACATGCACACATGTGTACAAATATGTATGTGTGTGTGTGTCCATCTCTCTCTCTCTCTCTTATATATATATATATATATATATATATATATATATATATATAGATAGATATAGATATAGATATATACAATGTATATAGAGAAATGGACGCATATATCTGTGAGCTACAGTATGCACATGGATGTTAAATTGTGTACATGCATATATATATATATATATATATATATATATATATATATATATATATGTTGTATGCATATATACTGTACATGCAAGTATATATACACACACATACACATATATAAATGCCTTGACAGATGTATACATATGCGTATGCCAATACACACATCTGTGCACCCATATAAACATGCCTGAATATATGTCAACGCAAGTTTCTGGGTTGATATTTGAAATGGTAACCTTAAAGTTGGCAGCAACTATTTGACGATGACAGCGAGATTTGATATCGTTTTCCTCCTCACTTCTCACATTCTTATTTTGTACAAAAGCTCGTATCCATACATACATGATCATAGGCTGAAAAAAAAGCACGCATATGCACAGATACTTTAAGAAAAAAAAAAGCACACCCATACAGAAAGGTTAATGCGTAGAAACTGACACAGTATCCTTTTTATTCACACACGTTCACAGAAACAAATACACAACCACCCACTCACGAGTCTAGAAATTCAAAAACTCATACGGGTGCACATACAGACATAGACGTATAATCAGATGATCATATAAAGACGCGTTCACATGCTTTTATCATTAGCTGAAATTCGGTCTGTAATTTTCACTGTATAATGTTTGATCCGTGGTATAAATATCCACCTTTGGATAGAGCGCGTTGACGAGGAAGGAGAGTATGCTGAAAAATGAATATTTGTTACTAAAAGTAAATGCTTTTTTTTTTACTCTCATCAGGCTACGGACTTATTGATATCACTAACAAAATGTACAGGAATCTGTACACACACAGATTTATACACAGGGACACATCCACACGTATACGCATGCATATGCATAGAAACACGTGCATACACAGATTCATCTACATATGTGTATATGCATATGTGCATACGCGTATATGTACTGAAATCCATGCAGGCACACAAACTGCTATCATCTGCTTTTTGGACGTTTAAAAGAAGTACCCTCTTGTGAGCCGTCATCGCGGCAATTTCTTCCTCCACCTTCCAACTATCCCGGCATCCGACGACTCAGTCTGACTTACAATCGTTTTGGTCTGGGAACGCTAACGAATTTTTCTCGTAAAAAAATAACGGCGATCGATTCTTCGCCTTGCACCGCATCGGTTTACGAAAGGCTTCTGAAAAAATGCTTGACTTTCTGAGAGTGAAACAAACCAATGTATACATATACGTATGTGTGTGTGTGTGTGTGTAAAAAGCCTACAGACATGTGTTTATGATAACTCATTTAAGTCAATCCCTTGAATTAATTTTTGTTGAACAGATGTATTCACTGGAAGTCTCAGTTAAGAAATAATGACTGAATCGACCTAGACGGGGGCTTCACCATTTTTGTTGACTCAGAGAGATCGGGGTTTGGCATAAATTTTATCCCAGTTTCCGAAGTGTGAAAATTGGTCTCCTCGACATATTGCAGCGCGTCAATTATAAAATAATGATTAAAGTGCTAGTTTTGCAAGCCTGGGCTCATCGGTTTGTTGTTCAACGTGCACTTCACCAACGTGACCTTGCAACAAATTTATCAACGTCCGTCGTTGGACATAGACCCCTGCCAAAAAAAAAAAAAAGAAGATTTGCCAGGTCTCTCTATCGTTGGTGTCACGAAGCCAGTACTTTCTGAACTTATCTAGTTTGTCAAACCATCCATTTTGTTGGCCCTTGTTTCGCATGTGATATCTAGGGATCCAAGTCGTGAGTCGTAATGTCCAGCGGTAGTCCGCTATTCTCGCCACATGGCCAACCCATTGCCATTCAAGTTTTCTATGATATCTCAGACTTCTGTTTTCCCTCTCATATACTGTGCTGTCTTCTGATCCCTCCATGTTATGTTGAACATGATTCTCACTTGTGAACGTTGCATGGTGCGGTAGCACAGAAAAATGAACAAAACATACAAATCACAAGCAACCAGTCCGAAGATTTCCCAAAAGTTGATCCGTGATATGTGAAGCAAGACATCGAACAAACAAAGGAAAGAAAGGCCTCTGGACCAGATAACATCACCATCGACCTACTCAAAAAATCTGGTAAAGTCATTACTAGGAAACTAGCCACCCTATTCGCATCATGCCACAAACAAAGTAAAGTCCCCGAAGAATGGAACACCGCAATCATAATGCTTTTGTGTATAAAAAGGAAATCCAAGAGAGCTCAACAACTACTGGCCAATAAGCCTACCCAAATGAGTCTACAAACTCTTCACTTAAGTGATCAACAACTGAATCATAAAAACACTAGACTCACTAACATGGTACTCATTACATGGTACTGGCTAGGATCAAAAATATAGTATCTGTTTGCTGTAGCAGTAGTTACAATACAGTTTCTTTAACCTATTTGCACGCAATTGATTTTATTTCCCCATTGCAGACACGGGTTCGTCTCGGCAGATTAAAAAGCAATAAACTATATCACAGGAACTTGACACTCAGTCTGCATGAAACACATAAATTCCGAACCTCTTGATGTTCTATTTCATCGCAACATGTAATCATGGAATATTACAAGGGAAGATATGAGAAGGAAAACCATTAGTAGCAAAAGTAAAGTGATGGTCAACAAGTTTATCTCGCAAGTCATTGTTAGTGGAGTCGATTCTCACCCCGTGCTCTGCTACTGGGCCAGACTATGAAAGGCTTTGCAAATATCTACCTAGTCATCCACCGATGGTAATAATGGTGATGTCTCGCCATTACAATATATATATATATATATATATATATATATATATATCATGTTACCATTTTTCAGGGAACACATATAGACACATGTATATATATATAGTACATTATAGATTTTACCAATTTGTTAAAATACAAACAAAAAATGAACAAAAACAGATTTTATCCTTTGTAGATTTTCAATCACAGTGCTCAATATTTAACACAGTAAATAGAGTTATTAATAGACAAAAAATACGAATTACTGGGACATATAGCCGCAGAATGTTGACGTTTCGTGCCTCTTGCACTCATCAGTAACTGGCAATATTTTGTTTCCAGTTGATTATGAAAATGAGCAGCCTACTTATATTTGAATAAGGCATTCCTCAAGTATCCAATCAGGTTCGAATGTTACTGAAAATCAAATGGTTCTTACCATTACTACTATGTACGTATAAGGACCATCTACTGGACTTACCTTCCCTTTTCTTGAATTAGCGAAAAGAATGTATACGATCATTCTGCCTTCTTTTCTCTATGTATACCAAAATATGTTTTCAGGCAAGTTTTCACCGAAGAAAACATCTAGCGTTCGGGTTTAAAACGTACAGGAGAAAGTGCCTCAGAGAAATCTTCAATTCAAACTTTCTCCAAAATTTATTGTATCAAGAAAATTGTAGAGATTTTGAAGTACCACCGGTTCCTTGAGTAAGAGGCCGTTCTAAGCTCTTTTTTGGCTTAATTGTAAATAAAGATGAAAGTTAGTCATATTTTCAAAGGTTTTAAATGATTTCAAAATATCTGAGTTATTATTAGTATTATTTATATTTTGTGGTTTAATTCATTTATTAATCTATCTTAATTGTTAATAATAATTCAAAGTGAAAATTTATAAGACTGAATGATTCAAGTAATTATACGGTAAATATCGCATATACGTGGGTACTTCTTGCGAGGCGTCAAGTCAGGTCTGCACCCTCCCCTGCTCAAGGTTGTATTAATCAGACATGGTTTTACGATTGACGTGTTATTGTTTACTACTGTTCTCTTGTCACTGTCTTCCCCTAGATTTACATTACTGACCATAGCATTCTCTTAGGAATGGTGGAGGTTTGGGTCGGTTCCTAGTCATTCGTAAATTGGTTGAATTCTACTGCTTAGATGAAATCAGTTCCCTCTATCATATATGTCCGAGTTGAGTATAGTCACGCTGCCAATACGGTAGCTGAGGAGCACAATGAAACCAACGGGTTTCTTTTCACCGTTTAGTTTCCAAAAATCTCTACAACTGAAGAAGTGGTATTTGCCATTCTCTTTCTCTAGAGCCATCTGTTACTTCTCATTGCCCTCTGTCCCAGGTTAGAAAATACTGAGTTGTGATTCTACTCTATTACCTAAGTCATCATACTTTCTCTTTCATTGACAGTGGTTCCATAATAACCGGTGTAAACTGTTAGAGATTTGTATTTACATTTTTGCAGTTATTTTAAAAGCTTGTGGATTTACTCTACTACATTTTAGTCTATAAGATATAGCCCCCAGCTCAGTCGTTTCATATGGCTGATTTTATGTCGAAGTTTACTCAAAATCAATGAGGATGGATTGAGATACAGCCACCCCTATATCTTTAGTCGAGATATAGATACGAAACCCCTCTTTTAGCTAGGTATCTAAAACGTCACTTCCTTCGACGACTCTATAAAAGCCCGGAACGCACGTGGTCGAACGCCCCTTTACCCCGGTCTTTGAACCGGTCAAGTTCTCCGTTTCTCAGTCCGTTATTAGGCCCCGGCATCTCAAGCCGGTTATCTTCCTTTGCCCATCTCTAAACTTGCGGCCCTATTTATTGACCGTGGCTATATAAATATATATTGTCTTGTCACTTTTGTTCCTCAATGGAAGTAATCGCAAGAACTTCATAGCTATCAAATGCAAACTTTGCGATTGCTATTTTTTGGTGACCACGCAAATGCTGCGTTCATTATTTTCGTCCCTCTAGCTCCTTCTTGTACCTATCCTGATTGACTGCCTTTTTTCTAATCTAGCTTGGTCAACTATACCACTCATTATAACAGGCACGACTTATCAGGCTCCATTCGATTGATAGACGGAACGACATTACACCCTTTATGTCACGTGTCCCTTAAATTCTTTCTTTCTGTATTTCGTTTTTACGCATAGGAATAACCCAAACCCCTTTCTCTTCTCTCTAACACAATCGAACGTATTGATATCTGCATTCCATGTATTTCATTCATATTCTTCATTTGTGCATTTTTCACAAGTAAATATTTGAATATGTCTTTTTATTCCATTTGATAACTGCGTCCACATTTGTACTTGGCGCGCATGTTCTCTAAACATCTCCCTTCCTTCATCAACTTTTCCAGTGACGTCACCGCTAACACCAAATCACGTGGAAGCGAAATCCTTTGTCTACAACTACATCTTCTCGCCACATCTCGCCAACAGCTATCATCTACTCTCTCCCAAACAATATTAAGACAATAATCCCCACGTAGAAAAACCTAACTAATTCAACTACCCTCATCAGTACACTATACATAATGTTACAGAGTGAAAATCTTACAGTTATTAAGATGGTTAGCTAAGGATACTGAGATGTTTCATACAACACTGATTTGAAGTATTTGTCTCGGAGAGTTAGTGTGTGACACACACACACATATATGGAGAGATATGCTTGATATTACTGTGCTACTAAGGGTGGCATTAAAACAATTGCTGAACAGGAAATATATCATGAGTAGAATTAATCTCATACTTATTTATATGTGTAAATCGTCATTTTGAAGTAGTCATGGTTACGGTTGAGAGTAAAGTCAATTGGATTTTTGTCTGATATGAGCATATTAATTAAAGATACATGAAAATCGATTGAGAAATTAGGAATACAAGAGTTTTGCTCTCCATTTCTCAATATTGAATAAAAGGAAAACATTTTAAGAATATTCTCAAATGCATCAACTTTTAAAATATTTAAAGGCTATTTTACCAGAAAGACTTGCAGATAACATTATTACGGTAAAAATGATAAAGTTACAAGGAACGTTTAAAATTATTAAGACTTCGTGTAGAAATTCTGTATGCTATGTTTTAAAAAAAAATATTTGATTTTCATTTACGTCGTATAGCAGTTTGACGATTAACGAGCTTTTATAGCTTATCCCTGACCGGGTACTTCACGAATATGACCAACCATCGTTGGGAGATCCAACAAATACCATATGAGTATTAATATTTTCTAAGCAGCAATCTTCCAAGTAAGAAAGAGGTACCTGCCTTAAAAATCGGCATTGGGAATCCTGATTTTTATATGGACTAAAACGCTGGGTGTCTGACTTAAGTGGAAAAATCTCATGAAGCAGTCCATTTAACAGTTATTTTGTAAGCTTCACTTTGTTCAGTACATTAGGCACCTAATGAAGATCGGATTTAGAAGATTGTTAGCAAGGTTGTAAACCAAAATTATTCAGTATGTGTTCTTTCAAAGTCTCATGTTTTTATATGACTGGTAGCACTAGTCAATATCATCGCATCCTTGTATCAATTGCCAAAGCTCAGTAGTTAGAAGAGAAGACTGAAGGCTTAGAGATCTGGCTAAGAGATCTGGGCCAAGTACTCAGCTTAGCGTAATCAGCTACAAGGCCAAAACAGTGGTGCATGTTGGAGTATTGAAGTCGCTACACTAGTTAATAGTCAGCAAGATTAGTTTGCTTACCATTGCACTGACTAAGACCGACCATCAATCAACATTGTTAACGAACTAGACGTTGTTTTCGGTACATAAAGGAACCCTGACGTATAATAGAATCAGATGTTCGGCATTTGTTAACAAAAGAAAGATGAAAAAATACATACATAAATGATGTCAAGATGGTGAGTAAAACATTTTTTTTTGGTTGAAGCCACGTGTTCAGTTGCCAAACATTATATCCTCGCATGAAAGAGCAAGATTTCTTTCAGCAAATTGTTTCGCGGTTTCACTATTACTCTGTCAAGAACATTAACCAATTATGCTCATTCTTGTAGCTTAGTGATAAAACATAAGATTATGTAGTTTGAATTTTTAGACTTCCATTTGCCTAGTCAGAGAAGCTTATTAACGTTGAATTTTCTGAATTCAAACCGTGCTGCGAAGTCATACCCATTACTTATCATATATATATATATATATATATATATATATATATATATATATATATATATATATATATATATATATATATATATATATATATATATATATATATATATATATATATATATATATATATATATATATATATATCGACTAAAACGAACCTGTTTCAGGTGTACTACACTCGATATGAGAAAAAATATGCAAAAGGTACTGAAATATCAACTGAAATATCAACGTATACACTCGATTAAACCTGTTTAGGGCTCGATGTTTTGTGTTCTGTAAGAAGAAATATATTAAAGAACACATTTTTCACTGTGTTGTCAAATTTGAGGTTATTTTTTTCCGGAGCAGCGCTGGAAAACCTTGATAACATCTTAATACTGTAAAAATATCTTAAACATATTTGTTTAAATATATAGTGATAAATCATCGGGAAAAACCGAAATGCTACTTTAAAAAAAAGTATATATCAAAAGAAAAATTATCACATGAAAATATAAAAAATCATTACAATTTTATTGGGAGCTGTATATATTCATTTGTTGAAAGTCTTATGAAAGAAAATGTCTGGAGATTTTTTTTTTTCAATTTTTACCAGTTTCTTGTGGAGCGTTTGAGAAAAAGAACTTTCTCCCTTACAGTTATCTTCTTGAAAATTTGAAATGACCTCTGATGACCTTGAATGGTCTCGGGGGCAAATCTTACATAGCTGTGAAAATATGCGCTATGATGCCAACTATAAGCTTCATAGGTGCAGAATTGAGCCTTTCAATTGCCCCAATTGGCTAGGAATGATCATAAATGACCCTAGGCGATCTCAAATGACCTATGAGGTAAACCACGTAGCCAATGACCTCTGATGCGAAAATATGTGCAGCTATGTCAAATTTCAGCTTCCCATAGGGAAAATTATAGCCTAAAATTGTTTCAATTGGCTAGAAATGTCTTGAAATGACCTCTGATGTTGACCTCACATAGCCTATGTCAAAGTATGTAGCCCTATGCCATGTTTAAACTTCCAATATATATATTGAACTCTGATCAGAAATGTCATCAGCTCAGTTGGTTGAGCAGAGGTGCGTGTCCTGGTAAACGCGGGTTCGAGTCTCGCACGACGCTCATTTTCTTTATCCATTTACGAGGTCGGCCGATCAATTTACCACTGGTTGACACCAGTACCGAGCGAAATTTAAAATCAATCAGTATAAATAAAAATTTCTGTACAATTATCACATTCCGTCCATGCCGAATCATACGATATAAACACAATCGGCAAAATGGGAACACACACACACACATATATATATATATATATATAATATCTTATGACCGAACAAAATCAGTTCGTTGCAGATATTTTGTCTGCCACAGGAATATTGAGAATATTTAAAAGTGCCGGCAAGATTCGTTCAAGTGAACATACGTAAAAAAAAAATTCAGTGAAGCAAGAACTGTTTTGACTAAATTTGACTCTTTTTTTCTCCAATTTTTTCGTTTTTGAGGAAGAGGAGGACCCAATTGTCTGTGAGTGCGTGTGCGTGTATGTCTGTACTAAATCGTTGGAGTTCCGTACTTTAATTGAGTGAAAAAAATGTCTGGCTGTAGTGATCGCTGCATCCCCCTATTGTGAACTTTTACCAAATATTGAATTATGGACAAGTAATTATTCCACATAACAACACGGTATTGTTAATGAAAGCTGTGTCTGTTGGCTATTGATAAGATCACATGGTAATAAGATTTGTTTCCTGCCAATCTCACTCTTCTTCGGACAATTTTTAAAAATCAGTCAATGCATATATAGAAATTGAAAAATGAAAATGAAAGTTGAATGTAGTAATTCTTTGCAACTTGAACAATGAGTAGTTTTCAGGAAAATTCTGACTATTTTGATCCAAATTTTATTCAACAATAAGATTGTACTTTACATTGTAATTCGAATGTATCAAATTTTCTCTCTTTCTTCTTTTTGACGAAACGAAAATAATGATTAAACAGTAAACCTAAATTATAGTTTTCTGAAGGATTGTTTGTATACAAAACAGTCCCAGTTTCGGAAATATCAATCCGAATTCATCAATATCAGTCTTTTAACGTCCGTCGTTGGACATAGACCTTCCCCAGGATTCGCCACATTTCTCTATCATGGGCGCTGCAGAGCCAATATTTTCTGAATTTGTCTAGTTCATCTCCTCATCTTGTATTTTGTCGCCCCAGTTGTGCATGTGATCACTGGGGATCCATTTTGTGACTCGTGATCGATTGTTGGCCTTCCACTCTCGCAACATGACCACCCCATTACCATTTGAGTTTTCTAATGGATTCTATGATGTCTCGAGCCCCCATTTTCTTGCTGATGTATTGTGCTGTCTTGTGATCTCTCCATGTGAGGTTGAGCATGATCCTTTCATGCGCACGCTGCATGCTTCTCAGTTTGCAAGTTCGTCTCTGGCTTAGGTTCCACGTTTCAGCTCCATATGTGACTATCAGGAGGATGCATTTGTTGTATACTCTTCTTTAGGACAAATTTGGATGTGGCATCGATTTAAATTTTCATCGGACGTATAGGAATAAAAACGAGCACAATGTACGGTATCGGTCACATCTGGAAACTGCGAGGACCGGTCTTGTACTTAGTGCGCGAAGTGACCGGTAGGCGACAGACACGACACTGATTCATGCATCACTCTCCGGCCTCTTCATTTACATTCTCTGTTGAGGCAGTGCATTTACTAATTTGCTCCCTTTATGACCCCTGGATTTATCTTGATTTCTTGATTTCATCACTTACAATGGCTTCCAAACGAAGAGATATTATTGGTATTACCAAGTGATGTCTGGTGTTATCAGTAAATTAAATTTTCATTTTCCTTATTTATAATTAAAAAAAAAATTCTTTTACAATGTTATTTATATCTGTATACTATGTCATGTACGCATTTGTGCTGTTTTCATGTTCTTATTTTTCAATCTAGTTTTTATACAATATTCGGTTATAACGAACGAT